>OX031010.1:29873666-30504166 GCA_943735925.1 Pollenia amentaria | reverse complement strand
AACATTTAAAAATCTAAAATAATAAAAATGGCGGAGAAATGGTTGGATTATGTAAAAAAAAAATTAAAAAAAAATTACAAATTTTGTACTTTTTAAAATCATGAAAAATTCAAAACGGGAAAAAGTCATTACTTTTACGTAAAGTCACATAACCTATGAAAAAAATGAGGCATAGATCATAAAAATCGATGAAGGCGTTTCGCTTTTATTCACAATTGAGTGAAGCCATCTAATTTTTAAGTGAAGGAAAAAAAACGTTCAAAAATAGAACAGCAGCAAACACACACACACATTTAAAAATTTTATCTTTGTATGGAAATCGCGATTTTTATCATTCAGTTTTCTCAGTAAATTGTGAATAAAATCAAAATTGTGCACCGATTACAATGAACTGAAGATCATTTCATTCGAAATACGTTTAACTAAATGTTTTTAGACCGAAACTGTGATTTTTGTCGCATTTTTATTTTTTATGAAGTTTGAAAGAACAAAAATTTTATTTTTTAATACAAATTTAGATATTTTTTTAATTAGGCTTAAGTTCATTGAATTTAATTTTCATTAAATTATTTTTATGAAGACAGGAATTTTACAACATGAAATCAATTAAAATTTTTTTTTTGTTGATAATTTTTTACCATTTGAATTGAGTGCAGATTTTTGCATTCAATCTTCGTTTAGTGATAGTGAAAAAATTTGCAATATCACTAATTTTTTTTAGTGGTAGTTAAAAAATAGCAATCATAACTAAAGCTGGTAGAAAAAGAGTGCAAACTATTTTGTAGTTTTATTTAGTGATAGTGCATTGCTGATTTGAATCAATATTCAGTGCACTACCCCCAACTTTGCTGTAGATTAATTTTTCAGAACCTTCACAGAGCCAACTTTCTACTTCCACTTTAGTTGTGGAAGTATAAAACTATGGGGCAAAAGCGTTCTAAAACTGGTGGGGATTGTAACAAAGATAAGCTCATCACTGATTTATTGCTTGGTATTTTTTTTAAGCTCTGATGTCGTTGCAAACAAGTCTTTTTGAGTGTTTGTAGGTAATTCTCATTCCCTCTGTAGTCTTGTTTGCTGAAAGCTTTGGCTTTTCTAAAATTATTTAGGAGAACGTTTCCTGATGATCTGGCCCAAGCAACCAGTGAAATGCGCATAGGAACAGCTGATCCTCCAACAATAAATTTCAGTATTTTTTTTTTAAATAATTAAAAAAAGGGAATTAAGCACAACAAACAAAATTTTTTAACTGGTGGCAAATATTTATGATTAACTTTGCATTTGTAATATGTTGTCGATTTTATTCCAATTAACATCTTCTATTGTATATTACTAAAGTAAATTCTATTTAACAGAAATACAAGCGTTTTTCTCATCAAATAAATGTCTGAAATACATTAAAAAAGAAAATCCAATTTACATTTACACTACATGATTGCTATTTAAAATTTCAATATCCTTATATAGACACTCCTCAAAATCAAATTTAAACCTTTTATCGCCTTCAATTGAAGATTCAATTCAATAAATCGATCCAGATTTGCAGTTTATTCAAAAATGTACAATAGGTAAACGAAAATGTTTAAATAGACAACATTAGAAGTCTCATTTGCATATTTATGTCTGTATAAATGCACATACTTCTAAGCTTGACATTTGTTTAATTTATATTGCGGGTTCTTAGGAGCTGTAAAATGTTTTTTAAGCTTCATAAGTTAACAACTAAATATTGTTGTTTCTTTTTCCTTCACATACATACTCATAAGACTTTTTATCAAACCTTTTCTATTTCTTAAATGTATTTCCTCTGAATATGTAAATCTGCCACCAACACGTATTCAAAACCATACAAATACGAGGAAAATAAAAAAAATGTAACCAAAGACTGTAAATGTTTGTCTAGCAAACAAGGCAAAGCGTTAACGTTCATTCGGGTAGATAAAATTAATCATCATTAAGCCTTAAAAGTTGCTTCATTTCTCTCGTATTTCGATAAAACGTTTCGGTGACACAAAGAAAACTGGGAATACATTCGAAACCGAAAATGTTGTGTATGTATTTGCAACCAAAACAGCTGTAATTTCTAGACGAATAAATGATTTATTTGGAAAATAATTTTCTACTTTAGAAGATTAAATGCAAAAAATCAATTAAAAAAGAGTCTGTTCTACAGTTAAGGTTATATAAACGATTTTATATCCAAGATGGAAGACGCTTCTGCAGTCGTCTTGACTGTACACGCAAAGAAAAAACATGGTTGTGGTAAACATATTCCAAGAGAAACATGTTATCATAAGATTCATGATTGTAGTCAACATATTACGATTATTATTGAATCATATTATGACCAAATATATTACATAATATTTTTTCCTTAATCCTAATTTGTTTTTATTACATCATACGAGGGCTGATCAATAAGTTCGTGTCTTTTTGAATGAAGAACAGTTTTTTTTTTACAAAAATAAAATTTATTTTTCATCATAGTCTCCTTTTAGATCGAAAAAATAGGATTTTTCGAGGTCCATTTTTTATTTATTTATTTATTAGTCTATGGATTAACTCCTTTCAGACAAAAATTAAAAAGTATTAAAATATTTTACAAATAAATTTAACATCATCTATTTAAATATAAAATTAAAGTGTGTTTGATAGTGTTAATATCCAAAGTTATATCAATAATACTGTACAGATCATTAAAATTTACACATATTCTACGAACAGGGTCGGCATTTGCATAATTTTGTTGAAAGTATTCAATTGATAATGGCTGGTAATAACGTGTATGGCGTCGGGGAACTTAAAAAAATAAACTTTTTAGCAGGAACTCCGAGCAAATATTGCCTTTAATCAGATTGATAACAAATATCACGTTCAGCATTGTTTGGCGGCTTTTTAAAGTTGGTAAATGAATCTCTAATAACCTGGTTCTATATGAAGGCATTTGTTTGACCAATAATTTCATCGTTGGAGCTAAATATCTTTCCACCGAGCCATTTCTTTAGGTTCGGAAATAGGAAATAGTCACTGGGGGCTAAATCCGGAGATTATGGCGGATGAGGAGCCGTTTCATAGCCCAATTCATGTTATTTTGCCATTGAGACTGCACACGTGTGCACCCGTGCATTATCTTGATGAAAAAAAACTCTTATCTTGGCCATATGGGGTCGTTTTTTTTAAATTCCCGTTAAATCGGTCCAAGAAGTTGGCATAATATTCGCCGTTTATTGTTTTTCCCTTTTGAAGGTCATCGATGTGGATTATCCCGCGTGCATCCCAAAAAACTGTTGCCATCACATTATTGGCCGACAAACTTACCTTGGCCTTCTTCGGAGCCGGTTCACCCGGAGAAACCCATTGTTTAGACTGCTGCTTGGTCTCAGGGGTGTTGTAATGGATCCATGCTGCATCCACAGTTACAAAACGCCGCAAAAACTCATTCGAATTGCGGTTAAACAACTCCAAACAATCCTTTGAAGTTGTCACACGATTACGTTTATGGTCAATTGAGAGCAAACGCGGCACACATCTGGCAGACAGCTTTCTTAAACCCAGGTGATCATTTTAAATCGAAATCACACCACTATGGCATCAACAATCTCGCGCACTTTTCGATCGGCCAACACAAAATCGTGAATTTTTCGATATTTTCGGTTCTATTGACTTCAATTGGCCGTCCAGAACGTTCAGCGTCATTTGTACTTGTTCGACCATGATTGTAGTCAACAAATTACGATTATTATTGAATCATATCACATAATATTTTATCAAATAGATATTGGGAATTATTTCCCTCTCATAAGCAACTTTACTATATTCAACATTTTTCATTTTTCGAATTTATTCTATGAGCTTAATTTCAGTTATGTATTTTATAAAGCTTTTTGTAATAGCTCTATTCCTTAAATTTTTCAGAAATGACTTTATACACTACCAGTCTATTATATTGTATTTTCCTGTTACATTTTACCTTAGCTTTCCGTTGGATAGCAATGAAGTATATTTATGTACAGAAAAATTTACAATTATTAGACACCAGCAGAATGTAATGCATTTTCTGGCCCGCTACGGCCTTCGTCAGCATTCTTTTTGTCACACTGGATAGTGATATTTTATAAATTGAATGTATTTAACCCAACTATTTTTAACAAATAGATATTGGCAATTATTTCCCTTTCATAAGCAACTTTACTATATTCAACATTTTTCGAATTTATTCTAAAAAAGTCATTTCTGAAAAATTTAAGGAATAGAGCTATTACAAAAAGCTTTATAAAATACATAACTGAAATTTAACTCATAGAATAAATTCGAAAAATGAAAAATGTTGAATAATATTTTATCCTTAATCCTAGTTTGTTTTTATTACATCGTATTATAATTTAATGTTATCATATTATTGTCATGTTAATCATAATAATATGTAGATTTAATCTAAAACCGAAAAATATTTTTAATATATATTTATGCATATTTACTTAAGGCTAGTTTACACGGTAATACAATGTATTACGACTTTGTGGAATCAAAATATTATGAAATTCTCTCCGTGTTTAAAATAAAAAAATAAAAATCTGTTGGTAAGTATTTTTCATGTTTACACGGATGGTTTAAGTAAAATAAAAGCAAAGCGAGTTAATAACAAAAAAGCAGATGGTTGCAGTTTACAATATTTACAAAAACAACATGAACATTTCCTGAGTTTATTCTGCTTGTTTTTGTAATTTTATAAAAATGTTACCACCTTCAATATACACTGTTAAAATGAGACTCTGGTGTGATGAGAATACATAAGTTTCTAAAATGGTTTAGAAAACGAACATTTACCGACCGATTGTCATATTTTTTATCCGTATTCTCTCTTACTCAATGCATTTTGCTTTTACATGATAAGATTTTTCTCATTCTACATCATTTTTTGACATGTCGTAATACATTGTATTACCGTGTAAACTAGCCTTTACTGGCAACCTTAACGTAAATCTGTTAAAGATATTTCACATTATATTTTTTTTTTTGTCGTAGGTCGCAAATATTTATAAATTATTTTATAGAATTTTCATTATATTTCTCTAAAATAACACAAAACAATGGTCAATATTTTTGCACCATTTTCAAACAATATTGAAATTTTTTTAGCATTGATATTTTATTTTGTGACACTTTACAATTTTTTTTTAACGTACCTACGATTTATTTATTATTTAATTTCTTTAAACTTGGGTTTTTAATGAAAAACAAATAATTCGATAGGCATATCGCACTTGTTCCTCGAAACAGAGCCAACTCAAAATTTATAAATTTTCAGTAGAGACAAAAAACTTTTTTTTCTATATGTCGCTCATTTCGTGCAAGACCGTCACAACTCAAAATTTGAAACTTTACAGGAGAGCCTTTTTAAGATTCTAACCTATTATTTCTCACCTTCTTTTTCACTAAAATACAGTTATAAAATCAAATGTTTCTTTTTTTGCTACAAAGAAAACCACATGTACAAGAGAAATGCCAAACACAAACTGAAATGTGACCTTGTTGATGTTAATTGCTCAAGTTTGTTACGAGAGGTCATAGCGTCACAAGCATCTGTATTACCGTTATTTTTTCGATAATTCTCTCCGTTCTTAGATCAATTTATAGAGATTTAAGAGAAGAACATTTCTGCATTACTAACTCGAAAATGCCAAATTTTGAGTTGTGACGGTCTTGCACGAAATGAGCGATGTATTCTTATATTACAAATGGGGATAAAACTGCATTTTTTAGGCAAAATACTAGAGAAATAGATCTAAGATATTTACAGTGGGTAGATATGGCAACTGTTTATCATTTTCTTGCAAAAAGTGAAAATTGAAAAATTTCGAGTTGACGCTGTTTAGAGGAACAAGTGCGATATGTAAAACAAACGACACAACGGATGCAAAATTATTTTTCAAATGGCGATAGCAACATATTATTAGAGTAATGATATTTTGTTTGCATCTCAAACATATTATGAGTACACGTATAGAAAGTTATCATATTATGGCTATTTAATATCATTAAATGGTGGTGAGGAATATAATATGTTTTCAAAGTTATCATTATTTGTTACAAAAATGATTATTTTTCAGTGAACTATACTTAAATTTATAATTGCGATAAGCATTGACATGTTTACAGTAACTATAATATTGTTGATATTAAATAAAAATAACAATATTTAGTATTGTGGTTATTTTGTTGAACTATTCATGGTTTTTAATCCAAATTTTTTACTATTTAATTAGGCTTAAGTTCATTAAATTTAATTTTCATTAAATTATTTTTTATGAAGAAAGGAATTTTTACAACATGGAAGATTAATTAAAATTGTTATTGATAATTTTCATTCTTGACTGACCTGGGATTCGAAGCCAGGCTGGCTGGCGTGTGATTCGAACCCAGGCGGCTGGTTACCCTGACATTTGAGGTTGAGGTCGAAACATGTCAGGGTAACCAGCCGCCTGGGTTCGAATCACACGCCAGCCAGCCTGGCTTCGAATCCCAGGTCAGTCAAGAATGAAAATTATCAATAACAATTTTAATTAATCTTCCATGTTGTAAAAATTCCTTTCTTCATAAAAAATAATTTAATGAAAATTAAATTTAATGAACTTAAGCCTAATTAAATAGTAAAAAATTTGGATTAAAAATAACAATATTTTGTGTACGACAACAATATATTATTACAATAAACATAGTGTAGTTGTCGTAACCATGCCCAACCATATGTTTTTCTGTGGCGACTGATTGTATAGTCGATACTGCAGATGATTGCGCAGTGGAGAAAATAGATACATTACAGAAGGAAACAACGTTTTTGTGCATCATAGTTGGGGGTAGTGCACTAAATTTTGAATTAAATCAGCATTTGCACTATCTCTTAAAAATTAGTTTGCACTTTTTTTTAACAGCTTTATTGATTGATGACTGGTATTTTTTTCACTAGCACTAAAAAAACTTAGGGGTAATTGCAAATTTTTTCACTATAACTAAACGAAGTTTGAATGCATAAAATCTGCACTCAATTCAAATGGTGCAAAATTTGTACTTGCAATCAAAAAAGCTGCATACAAACAGACTCTCACTAAAATTTGAAAAATATAATTTGGTATGAGAATAATTTATGATTCTTGTTATGATGTGCATAAGAAAGGAAATTAAACAACATGTCTATAATTTGTTAATAACGGAATATCTCATGGCTTTAATCATGAAAAAATCCAGTTTTTTTTTTTTTTTTTGAAAATTTAGTGCAAAATTTTAAGTTGCACTCAAATGAGTGAAGAACTTTTTCTTAAATCACACTATTATTTTGTTGAGTGCAAAATCTTAATATCACTATCACTCATGTTTAGTGAGGCTGTTGATTTTCAATTCATCACTCAACATCAACAAAATGATTGCAATAATTTTGCACTAACTGTGAGTTAAAACTGCAAAATTAGTGTACTACCCCCATCTATGTTGTTACTTAAGAACTGACTGTTGTTTTTAAGGTTATTGGGATGCTGAATCTGCTCTTATTTTTTTTTCTATCGGCTTTTCGCGATATACTGTTATGTCCAAAATTAAGGCACTTCCGCTACATAAATTAAAGTAAGTTGAAAACGGTTCACCATGAATATTCAGTTAAACAAAAATTCAAAACTCTTCAACAATATTATCTTTAAGCCGTGCTTACATTTGTTTTAAATTTGCCCAAAAGTTTCTGAGATATCGTTAAAGTAAAAAATTAAATTTTTGTTCTTTAAAAATTCATAAAAAATAAAAATGCGACAAAAAACAAAGTTTGAACTAAAAACGTTTAGTTAAACATTTTTTTTTTTTATTTATTTAATTTTTATTAAAATTCATTGAAATTTACATACATTTTAGGTGTCTCAGCGCCGCTAGGGCTTTAAAGAGACAAGTTGGTAAACATATTTCGAATGAAATTATCTTTACAGTGCACTCGCGATAATATGAACTAATTAAAACCACGCCAGTTCGCTTTTGCAAGATTGTTCATATTTACGAATGGCAAATAATTTCCCCTCAAAAATATTTTCGTGTCCGGTATCAGTGATTTTTTTGTCTCTCATATTCAAAAACCATTCGGAGAACGCATTTTCAATTTTTGGGTACTCGGAAGGACTCACGTTTTTCTTTTTCCAGGTCAAATAAAAGTATTCACCCCTATTCTGCATTTCGAATAATCGGAATCGAAAGAATAAGAAGAAGATAACAATGTTTACCAAATCAATTGTATCAATGTGGAACGTGAAAATGAAACAGCAGAATAAGCAATTCTGTTATCATTTTCATAAACAAATGTCAAATTTAATAAAACAAGTTCTGTGTATAATAAAGTAAATTGTTTATAAATTTAATAAAAGAAAAATATTGAAATAAAATAAAAAAAGAAAAAGGTAAAAATAAGTTTTGCATAAATATATAAGTGTGTATAATCTAGTGTAGCTGAAATTAACTAAAAAAAGTAGAAAATAAAAGTGTTGTGGTTAAATATGTAAAGACAAAATGCTAATAAAAACTGTTTGTAAAGAAATAATTTAGTGAGTTGCATTTTTATTTGAAATTTAAGGACAAATGGAGTCTATTGCAGCTGCATTATTGTTGGAAGAGGAGAACAACGACAGAAATACAACGACAGTAAAAGTGTTAATATGTAATATATGTTACTTACTTTTACAGGTTTAAAAAGAGGGCGAAGAGGAAAATCTAGACTCAGATTACGCTTCAATAGCACGCGGTATTCGCCATAATATACTTTCCAATTTTAAGAATTAAGAAAATAAATATTTTTCTAGTTTTTAATGCATATTGTTTTATATTTAAAATAAAAAGAAATTAAATACCAACTTTACTTCAATTCAATAATAAAAAATCTTTATTTATTAAAAATATAACAAGTTCAGTCTATTTTGTTTCATATTAAAAATAGGTAAATAATTAAAAAATTCATTGTTTTAAAAACTTTGTACTTATCACATATTTGGACAATTTATCACAATATTATTTTTTATCATTCATCGGGGTGTTCCATTTGAAGCATTCTTAGTTTTATCTCCACTTTCTTTTTCAGCAATTCTTCTTTAATTTTATTATGGCTCTTCTAACTGCTTACCTGCAATTTCTGCCATTTTTTTCCACCAATCGATTTATACGCCTTATTTCATCATACTTCTTGGATATGCCATTGTTGAACTCTTTCGTCTCTTCATAAAATTATTGCTGACATTTTAATTGCTCCTTCAGCAAAGACAAAGTTGTGTGTTTTGGGCTCTGTTGTCGCTTTTTGGAGGTGGAAGGTAGGTCTTCAGAACGTGCTGAAATGTCCATTTCAGTTTCCTCAACCTCACAGGCAACTCCAACATCTACTGCACCGCTTATACCCGATGTACTTGTCACTAGCCCCGTCAGCTGCACTACTTTTTCTTCCAAGGGGCTTATACGTTGCAAGCGGCAAGGGCCTCCTCCGGTGCTCATCATTTCCCTTTTATTAGCTGATAACTTCTTCTTTATGTAGCATTTCCAATCAATCCACACCTGTAAAATTATATTAATTACTGCGATAATTATGCACAAATCATACTTACTTTTTTCCACGCAATGGCACTTTTTGTTGGAGGCCCTAATGCATTAAGGACTTCTGTAACTTCCTCCCAGAATGCTGCTACTTCTTCCTTTGAACGCTGGTGATACCCACAATCAATGTCAGCTTTAGCCGTCATTAAATTTGCCAGTTTTTCGTATTGCTCCGGTGTTGTTGTTTTTGACCTGCATACATACATAACAAAACACTCATATTCCAGTACAAAAAATAACAATTTTAAACAAAAAAATTATAATAATAATTTGTATTTAAATCGTTTTTGAATTTTTTAATTTTGTACTTACATTTTTTCACTGTTTTACTTAAAAAAACAAAAATAGAAAAAACCTCCGTTAACAAAAAAACAACTGAGAGAAACGGAGCTCCGATCGTAATGCAGAATACATACAATCGAAAGAAACTGAGCGGAATCGATTCGGATCGAAACGCAGAATAGGGGTGATTGTTAGCATTTTTATTTTTATTTTTTGTCCACATATTGTAGAATATTTCACCACAAATTTATAAGCTAAATTATTAACACTGACACCTTTTCCTAAATGTTCTACATCTTCTTAAATGTCTGACTTTTTAAAGTTAAAAACTTATGCTTTTTGTATGCATATTTAAGAACTATTCACGTTCAAATTATGTTTAAAGATGAATATGGAATTCTAGTTGAATGTGAGCACTAACTAAATCGTGTATGCAAGACATTTTGATTGACATTCGAAGACAATTTTAAAGCACGCAGCTAGAAAAACTCCCCAATTATTATACAGTTGAATCATAATTTATCCACCACCCTGTTATACGTTATAAATATAATTATAAGTTGTTCGTATTTTAAAGCTTTCGCACAAGTTAATATTTTAGAGTAGTCAATGGAAGAATATAAGGGCTCATATATTGGGATATTCATATATTAAGGTGTTCATATTATCGCTAGTCCACTGTATTTCATTGTAATCGGTGAACAACTTTTTATCTTATTCACAATTTACTAGGAAAACTGAGTTGACAAAAACCACAATTTCCATACAAAAATACATATTTTTTAATGTGTATTTATTTTCTGCTGTTATTGACGTTTTCTCCTTCACGTAAAAATAAGGGAGGGACCTTCACTTAATTACTAATAAAAGCGAAACGAGTTCATCCATTTTTATGATCTATGTCTTATTTTGTTCATAGGTTATGTGACTTTACCTGAGAGTAAAGAGACTTAATTTTTTTTCCGTTTTAGATTTTTTACGAATTTTAAAAATACAAAATTGTTTTTTTTTTCGGTTACCACCGTAGCTCAGCCATTTTTTTAGGTGATTTTAAAAAATTTTACTATTTTTCGAACTAACTAAATAACTATTCCATCTTTAAAAAAAAGAAAAATTTTTAAAATCGCTCAATGAAGATTTTTTTAACTTTTAGTTTTTGGAAAAAAGTCAAAAATACGATTATCACCTGTAACCTAAAAAAGGCGAGCTGATGGAGAAAAATGGAGATTAGATTTGAAATCGTCGACCTAAAATTAGCAATAATTGCATCAAACTTCCAATCAACACAAAAAAAGTTTAATTTTGTTCCCTTTTGTTATATATACTATTCTGAATTCGAGACTATAGATTGATTCTATAGTCGACATATCTGTGGTTTTTATTGGTAACCGCGTATGTCATAAAATCTTATATTTCAGGAGAGCGGAAAAACATTCTAGATCGAACTATGGGCTTAGTATTGAGATTTTTAAAATTGGTCATTACGTAAAAAAATCGGAATTGGTCCAAGTTTTTCCGAAATTTTAAGAACCATGAAAAGAGCGTGTAAAATTCAGCAATATGACATCAAGATCTCAAAATCGAAAAATGGACATACGCGGTTGCCCATGAAAACCACAGATAATAGACTACACAGAAGAAATTATTAAATTTCTCCAATCACCAAATTTATACCAAATTCATAATATCAAGCAAACAATTTGTTGATTTTGTACCTATTACCAAAATGATTATATTGATTACTTAAAATTGTAATATTCTGAATATTTTTTTTTAAATAAGTTATATTTTTTTTAATTGAAAAAATTATCAAAAAACTTTGCCATTTCAAACAATGTGTTAATTTATTTAAATAAATATTTACAATTCCCAACAACAATTCTACATGTTTAAATTATTTTATTTTTAACGAAAAAAGTCAATTAAGATTTTTTGTTATTTATTTAAAATTTTAATTGAAAATTTATTTCAAAACAACGAAAATGTTAATTAAATCAAAATTATATTTTTAATTTTCTTTTAAATTAAAAAAGTAATTGATTCAATTATCACATTAATGAAATTTAACTACTTTTTAAACCATTTTTTTAATTGATAAAACACTTTTTTCTGTGTAGTTTTATAGTCAATACTTTATATAATCTTATATTTGAGGCTTTAGGCTGATTCTGCAGTTGATTCTATGGTCGAGACTATAGTCATTTCTGTAATGAAGACTAAAACAGATATTAGAGTCAAGGCTGTAGACGATTATATATTCACGACTAAAGAGGATTATATAGTTGAGACTAAAGACGATTCTATTGGCAAGATTATATAGAAATCTATAGCCACAACTATACACGATTTAGTTGTCTTCACTATAAAAAATTATTAATAAAATTATATTGATTTAAATATTATTATTATATTAATTATTAAGAATAATAATTATTACTATTATAATTTTATTTTTCTATTAAAAATAATATAAATATAATTGTATTTATTAATGAAATTATTGTATTATTTTAAATAATTGATTTGATTAATTTTATTATATTATTATTTTATATCAACTATCAACGAGGCCTTAGACGATTCTATAGTAAAAACTTTAGACGATTCTATTGTCGAGATTAAAGAGGATTTTGTTGTCGAGTCTTTAACTGACTTAAGAGTCGAGGCTTTAGACGATTATATAGTCGCGACTAAAGAGGATTATATAGTTGAGACTAAAGACGATTATATTGTGTAGATTATATAGATATCTATAGCCGAAACTATAGACGATTTTGTAGTTTACACTATAAACGATTCAATAGGCCAGGCCAAAGACGATTCTATAGTCAAAACTTCTACGGTCTATAGATGATTTTGTATATAGTTGAGCATAAAGACAATTCTTCTGTTACGACTTTATAGGATTATATGGTAGAAACTATAGACGATTTTATTGTAGAGACAAAAACAATTTTAAAGTTAACACTTGACTGTAGACGGCCGATTTTGAGGTTGGGACTAAGTGGGATGCCGAAGTCGAAAGAATATTATTAATTCTTGAGGCCTGACTTTATTAAGGTGCCCGTAGACGACATGTTTTTTACATCTGACTTGTCAACTTTTCATGTCATATGTAATTGTGAATGTCTGTCAAAATTGCTGTTTTACAGAAGGTTAATAACATTTGGTCTCAAACGTACATGTAATTTGCTTCTGACATTGTCTATGTTTTTTCTCTGCAGTTATGGTATAAACCAAAGTAGTTCTTAGTTTCAAAATTGCGTGCTGCCGCCACAAAAATTTTTATTTGCGCCGTAAAAAGTTCAGCCATTTAAACATTTTTTTTCTTTAAATTCGAATATACCAATTTAGGATATTATAATGATGCGTTTTTATTTATATATGTACATTATTTTTATTCAATGGTGAAATTATTATACATATATCGGTATTGTAAAATATTAACTTAAGCCGGCTAATGATTCCGTCAACAATGCACCGCCGCAGCGGGTTTCTTCCCGGCATAGATTTCTGACACAGCTGATGTCAGATGGTTTGTCAGAAGAAAATAGAGCACGCTCTAATTGAAATTTTGTCAGATGACTTTGCGTCTGACTTTTACAGATGCAATGTTTTAAAGGTAACACACGACATGTATGTCTTTTGCAGTGGGAAATTTGACAAGTCAGATGTAAAAAACATGTCGTGTACATGCAACTTTAGAAACTGTAGACGATTGTGCAATCGAAACTTTATACAATTTTGTAGTCGATACCATACCGGAATTTTTTTGTTGAGATTCTAGACGATTTAATAGGCGAGATTGTTGAGGCTATATTAATTCCATAACCGAGACTTTAGATAATTTTATATTCGAGGATAAAACCTTTTAGGTTCTCTGAAAATTTGTTTAATAAACCTTTTATTAGTCAAAATTTTTTTTTTATGAATATGGGGGTGATTCTACCCAGCTAGCATTTTCAATCGTCTAGGAGTCTACTGAGAATCTCATGAAGAGTGTTTTTAATCGTCGACGAGCTCATTTTTTAATTGTAGACGATTCCTTGCACGGGAGAAACGGTTACACGTGCTGATTTGTATGAGAGATTCTTCCATAACACAGCAAAATACTCTAATATTAATCCTAAAGGGAATCGTTTATGATGTATGTAAAGATTATCTAACGAATCTTTCAAAAATCATGCCAAGAGTCGTATGAGACTCATAAAGGGATTATTTCACAAGTCGTAAAATGCTCAGCCTAAAAACTGATCTATCTTAATAAGGGCATCAAGCGTGTTTTTTATGCCAAAACTTCTAATTTTCATACAATTTATTTGAAGCAAACCTTAAGGTCACGAAATCAACACGATCCTGTCGGAAAATCTTATTTTGCAGATCCTTGGGTCAGCTTGTTGTATTGAAATTGTATTGGCAATAGCATTTTCATATTTAAAAAACGTTTTTATTTATATAACTCAGTAGTTGTTATATGACTCTTACAGAGAGTTGCAAGATAAAAAAAAACCGCGCGTGTCAAAAATACATAAGAAAGTAACAGATAAAAAAATGTAGATGTGTTTGTTTTTGCAAATCGTCAGATAATCATCAGAAGATTATTTTAGGAATTGTAACTGGAACATAATCGTCTAACAAACAGCCTATGCCAGCTGGGTATAGTCGATAGAGGATTCTATAACCAAAAATTAATATAGACGATTTTCTAATCGAGACTATACATGACCATAGTCGAGTCTTTAGACGATTGAAGCATATCCGCGAATAACGTTTTAAGTTACAAATTTACTATTTTTCAGGAGAGAAAAAAAAAAAACGTTTTTAATACACGCAAAGAAAAAACCTAATTGTGATACACATATTCTAAGAGCAACATATTATGACAAGATACATGATTGTAGACATCATATTACGATTACTAGTGCTTGCCAAGTGGTCGAAATTTGACCATAATTATTTATGCAAATATGAAGAATTCAAACGCATTTGTTTATTTTCGCCTTAGTGGATCGATTTGTCGAGGGGTCTCAGGTTCGCAAATGTTTAATTTGGTTTTGTAAGTTCAATAATATAAAAAAAAATCAAAAAGTACCAATTGAAAATCAAGAAAGTACTAAAAATTCTCCTTATATAGTTTCTCAATCTCTCTAGACTCTGCATGTTGAATTTGATGTTTCTAGGTTCAGTATTAATACAAATTCCAAAAGCACCAGTTAAAGACCGAAAAAGTACTAAAAAGATCCCTCTAACAGATTTTCTTTTACTTAGGACCTTGAATGTTTAATTTTATGTTTAAAGGTCTAATACTAACGAAAATTCAAAAAATACCAGTTGAAGAACAAAATGCTCCACACGATTTCCTTTTATAAATTCTCACCCACTCAGGACATTGCATATTTAATTTTATGTTCCTAGACCCACTATTAACGAAAATCAAATAAAAGTACCAGTTGTAGAAAAAAAAAACGTACCAAAATCCCCCCCTTTCAGATTCTTATTAACTCAGAACCATGCATGTTTAATTTTATGTTTCAGTCCCAATATTAACGAAAATTCAAAAACCCTGCATCTATAATTTTATGTTATAAGTTCAATATTATAGCGATATATATTGTGCACTTACGTAAATAAATACGTTTCAAATGGTGTATTTTTTGTTCAAACCGGTTGACATACAGAAAAGGAAAGTGTTCTTAACTGTTTTGCCCTTGCCGAATTGGGGGGGGGGGGGGGGGGGTGCTTTAAAACCATGTGAGATAAGGCCATTATGGCATTATTGCTCAATTGAATGGGAGATAAAGCCAAAATGGCCTTATTGCCCAATCATTGAGAGGTTAGGTCATATTTAACATTTTGCGAAATGAGAGATATAGCCATACTTTTTTTTCGCAAATGAGAGATAATGCCATATTTTAAACTTTAGTATGCGAAGCCAGATTCCAATACTTTACCTTAGTTTTTCCGGAAAAAAAAAATTTTTTTATTCTTGTGACGCACGCAGGAAAACTTTATTCAGCGAAGCCACCTGCCGCGTCCTACTGGAGGAGAAATCCCGTAAGCACGGCCGCAGGCCGCCACGCAGAAAAACTTTAGTATGCGAAGCCAGATTTCGTAAAAGGGAAAATCTATTATTAATCAATGTAAAATGGAAAAGTTCTTCAAAACTTAAATGAGAGATAAAGCCTTTTTCTAATATTGCTAATGTGAGCTAAGGCCATGATGGCTTTATCTCCCATTCAAATGAAAAAAGGCTTTATCTCCCTATTGAATGAGATATAAAACCATCATGGCCTTATCTCACATGGTTTTAAAGCACCCCACCGCCGATTTATATATAGATTATTGAATCATATTATGTCCAAATATTTTCCCCTTAATCCTTATTTGTTTTTGTTACATCATATTATAATTTAATGTTATCATATTATTATCATGTTAATCATAATAAGTCAGGAAGTAATTATATTATAATCATGTTATTAATAATAAGTAAAGAAGTAATCTTATTATTATAATGTTAATCATAATAAGTTAAGAAGTAATGTTGTGCAACCTCCTCCATTTTCAAAATAACGGTATATCTCGAAAGCCAGAGCTAAAAAACGGCTAGCGCCACTGGATTCAGCGTACCCGATTTAGGTTAAAACGCCAGGCCACAGGCTTGTCTGTTTTTTCTACTAGTACAGTGTTATTTTCAATTTAATGTCTAATTAAATTGGTTTTTTTTTTATATTTTTATATAATACTCTTTTAGCACTTTTTTTAAGCATTTTAGCATTTTTTCACAAAAATCTATCATTTTTATGTCATTAAGTTATGGCAACACTGCTTACAACGTTCTTCCACTGGCCGACTCTTTGTATCGCATTTGGACGGCGCACAGTGGCGCCCGTAGAGCAAGCGAGGTTGCAAAAATCAAAATTTTCATGAACGCCGACGAAGTTTTGAATAAACCCATGTTATAGGAAACTTTTCAACGATTTCAAATATGCCACTCTTAATAATATCACATTTTTAGTTTAGAAGATATAACCGTTCAAAGTTGACCGACTTTCGGTTTTCAAAAAAACACACAATTTTTAGTCAATTTGTTGCGATTTCAGGTGTAATATCACGAAAAATAGGTAACGAATCGCCTTATTTTTTGTTTGTATTGATTGATGTATTTATTAAATGTATAATGATAAAAAAAAATTAACTGTTTGCTTTGTGTTTCTCCTGGTAAATCACTATTTAAAAACTATCCGTTTTTTCACTATTTTTCAACTTTGACGGAAAATAAAAAAAAACTATATTTTTCTATATTTGCCATATTTGCAAAACCTGTTCTTTGATTATTTCTTTACATAATTCAAAAGGTTCTATCTGCCCGTACGTGCCCGTTTGGCTTCTAGAGGTAAAAAAGTTTAAAAAGACATGGTTGCAGAAATTGTATGGCGTCCATCCCTTATATGTTTTGACTGACAGTAGTTTGATCTAATAGTTTGAAAAAAAACTACTAATTGAAATTAGCAGGAACGTACCTCACATAAGCAATACTTTGGCGTACAAATGGTCAGGAACAATATTGACTTATGGTCCCTACAGGTAGGCACAAATCTTATTTGGACACGTGCATAATATAAAAATTGCATTATTCAGCCTAAATCCATATGTATGCATGGAACAGGTAAATTTTTAGGCATGGTAGCATAAGCCTATATATTGCAAAATAAGCATAATGACTGGATTAGTCTACGCCTGAAAGTTGGCGCAACAATTACTGAAACCATTTAACAATTTAAGTACTGAAAACATGGCGTTGTACAATTTAAAATTATTTGAACTGTTTAGAAAGTCAACCACACCAAAGTTTTTCACGGAAGTGAAAATTCTTCCTGAGAAGTTGACAGTGATCAGCAAATGGGGCTGCGATGGATCATCCGGACAAAGCGTTTATAAGCAAAGGATATCTTCCGATGACGCTACAATATCGGACGGAAATATGTTTATGGCATCTGTTGTTCCTTTGCGGCTAAAATCGGATGATTCCCTACACTGGAAAAATCCACGTCCGTCATCAGTGCATTATTGCCGACCAATAATGTTTCAGTTTGCAAGGGAATCGGCAGAACTCATAAACACTACGGTGAAGGACATTAAAGAACAAATAAGCAAGATTAAGCCTACAAAGCTGCAAATTGGAGAAGGAAAATATATTGAATGCAATTACGAGTTCCACCTGACCATGGTTGACGGAAAAGTCGTAAACGAACTGACAGGAACAACCTCAACAATGTCATGCCCGATTTGCAAAAAGAGTCAGAAGAACTTTTTTCAATTCAATTCAATTTATTTCATATATAATATGTTACATCTCAATTTTATATAATTAGTTGTAAAGAGTTTAAGATTAGTATCTTTTTCTGCTTAATTATAAAATATTTCAATTTGTTATCATATACATATATATAGACAGAGTTATATTGGCGGTAAAAATTTAGCAAAAACCTATTTAAACCCCTTTTTTCGTTTTATTTTTATATTTTTTTTATCGATTTTATATTATTATTTGTCAGAAGAACTTTGGTAATTTAAACGATTCTACAAATGAGGAGAATTACGAATATGGAATGTCACCATTGCACGCAAGGATAAGGTGTATGGAATTCTTGCTAAAACTGGCATATACCCTACCACAAGAGGAAGAAAACTTCGATGAAAATACATCAATAAAGGATAAGGAAAAGATCAGAAAGAAGCAAATACAGGATGCTTTTTTTAAACAAGTTGGACTAAAAGTAGACTGTCCCAAGCACGGATACGGTAACTCAAACGATGGAAACACTTCTAGGAGATTTTTTGAAAATGATGAGGCAGTAACTAGAATCATTGGAATTGACAATCAAATCGTGAAAAGATTGGAAACGATCTTGGATGTTTTAAACTGCAAAGAAAATGTCAATTCTACAAAATATGGAGAATATGCGTCGAAAACTGCATCTCTTTTAGCAGAAATGTATCCACAGAAGAAGTTGACCCCGACCGTCCATAAAATATTGGCGCATGGCAAAGATATAATTGAGTACCAGTCTTTGCCAATTGGAAGCTTTCTGAAGAAGCACAGGAGTCTCTTAAAAAATTTTATAAAAAATATAGATTGCAGAACACATTCAAAGCATCAAGGGTGAGGCAAAATGAGGACCTCTTCAACATGTTGGCAGCATCTTCCGATCCACTTATTTCTTCCCTGCGGCATGTGAAGTCACGAATAGAGTTACAAAATAATTATAGTTTAGAAATGGTTAGTCTTTTAAATATACCTTCTCTTACGAATTGTGATGAATATTTTACAGAAAATTGAAAAAATAAATTTAAAAAAAAAAATAATTTTTTTTTTAATTTGTTGGGTAATAATTTAAAACATAAAACCCTTAAGAAAAAAAATAAAAACAATCTAAAAATGTAAAAAAAATTTTTTTTAGTTACCATAAAATTGATTTTTCTACTAATTTTAACTTTGATAACCCATAAGTAGGCCCCTACAAAGCGTAGCACCCTTTCCAAACGCTCATTTCATAGGCTGAACAGTTATCTATCATATGCTGTTTAAACTGTTCAATTATCTTATTCGGTTCAAAAGATATGATTTTTGCAACGAAAAAACTCAAATGGCGCCACTGTGCGGCGTTAGAGTCAGTGTGACCAGATCTTAAAATTTTTTACAGCTAAATCTGGCATAAGGCATGGCCAAAAAATGCTTAAAATTATTTTAAAAAAATGCTAAAAATATTGCTAACATTTTTTAAAGCGTTTTGTTTACCAGTATGAGATTTTATTCGACACTAAATACATTTAGTGACTTATTTTTTTAACGAAATTGTGGTTTTATTTAAACAAGTGGATAGATGGTAAAGCTCCTGATACACATTAATATGATAATAAATTTGCATGTGCCCGGCAAATACGAAACTGAAATGGCAAGCTGCTTTATTTAAGCAACTTGTTTTTTTTAATTTTGTTTTTTTCTTTCTATCCTCTTACAACTACAATTCGTGTTGGAAAATAACCAGCCAATTGTAGGGGAATGTAAGAAAGAAAAATTGACGGTTTATTGTTGTGTCTTTGTTGAAGCTTTGATATTGTTACAAGAAAGAGCTGAGTGTTCTAAAATTCTTATTCACTTTATGGTCTTACTTGTATAATATTTTTAGCTTTTCTAAAGTATTTGGAAAAAGTTTCCTGACGAGCTGGCCTAAGCAACCAGCGAAATGCGCATAGAAACTAGCTTTCCCACAACAATAAATTTCAGTGTTTTCATTAAAAAATTGGGATTATTAGCACATTATTAATAAATGAATTAATTAATGAACCGCAGGTAGTTGAGATTAAATTTTAAGTTTGGGGGGCCTGGTACATACAAAATTTAAACGATTTTATTTCTATGCTACACAAAATTTTTTCGATCAATTTATTTCTTATTGTTTAAGAAAAGTTGAAGTTCTAAAACTTTTTTTTTCATCAGCTTAAAACCAAAATTTTTTTTTAAACATTTACACTATAGAATTTGTATCTACAATAAATACAAAGTGAAATCTCTTTGTACTTTAATATCATAATAATATCAAAGGGCAAATCATTTTTACAATCAACAGAATGAGGGAATTTCCAATATTTCCTTTCTTAACAAAATAATTGTCCATTTCCCTACGAAATTTAATTTTGGGTACAATTGTTTTTAATTAAAACTTTTATATATAAAAAAATTTAAGTTAAATTAATAAAACTATTCTTCCAAATTTTTAAAATTAATAATGCCAAAAAAAAGCTAAAAACATTTTCTAAAAATGCTAAATAAAATGCCAAGTGCTAAATGAAAATTTTGCAGCTAAATAAATATTTTTAATGCTAAATTTAGCTGCATAAATGCCAAAATGGCTATACTGGTTAGAGTTTATAAGTTTGGGTGAATTAGGAATGGGCAAATTGAAAAATATATCGATATATATCGTATCGATATTTTTTAAGAGTATCGATATTTATTAATTAAAAATATCGATATATCGATGTATCGAACGTATTAAGCTGAAATTATTACCAAATTTCAATACATTGGTACAAACATATTACATATAATTCTATTTTAACTTTTTGTTGTTTCTTTTAATTTCAAATTTACTGCCTGTCCCTCGATTTCAAACGAAACTTTCATTCGGTTAACTTTTATTTAAAACAAAAACCAATTTTAAAATTTAGTTTTTAATTTATTCATCCAATATTCTGATGTATGCGGACGACGTCAAAGTTTTTCTGAGCTATCGTCAAATATCTGAGCAACAACTTCTTCAAAACGACTTAAATTCTTTTTACACGTGGTGCAATATAAATCTTATGCAACTTAATCTAAAAAAATGTAAATACATGCGTTTTGTTAGAAAGAGTCCAATACCTGCATTCTACTTTTTTGAAATTCATCAGTTGGAGTCGGTGGATAGCTTCGTAGATCTTGGAGTTCTGCTTGACTCGAAACTAAATTTCATTGCACATATAACAATGACAGCTAATAAAGGCAGAGGTATGATCGGTTTTGTAAAACGATGGGCTAAAGAGTTCAAGGATCCATATGTTACGAAAAGTCTGTATACTTCCCTGGTAAGACCTGTATTGGAGTATGGATCCGTAATATGGGATCCGTAATATCCGACCAAATTGAATCAGTCCAAAAACAGTTTCTGACCTTTTGTCTACGTGGGTTGAACTTTAACCAATGGAATCTGCCGCCTTATTCTGCTAGACTAGCCCTCATCAAGCTGCCAACTCTAAAGAGCCGTAGAACTGTGCTTAACATCTCGTTTATTTTCAACATAATTATTGGCGACGTTTGCTCTGGATACTTAATCAACAATATAACATTTAATGTTCCTCAACGCCCATCACGTCACTTGGTTCCGTTATCAATTCAATTTTTTAGAGCTAATTATGCTAATGGTGACCCCTGAAGAAGGATGTGTAACGAGTTCAACAAGTTTTATAAATTTATTGACTATTCTTATAGCTCCACTGATATTAAAACTAGTATATTAATCTATTTAATTCCATAATTTTTGTTACTTTTTAAAATTTATTTTTATTTAATTAAGAAGTCTGTAAGGATTATAATTCCATAGACAAATAAATAAATAAAAAAAAAAAAAAAAAAAAAAAAAAAAAAAAAAAAAAAAAAATGCGAACAAAGTTTTCATTTGAAATTGAGGACCGGCAGTTAATTCTACAATAAAAACAAAATTCAAAAAAAAAAAATAATTGGGATTTTATAATGCCGGTTTATATACCGCCGGTAAACGAAACTTGTGACACATACTATACAAGTAAACTGTGCAATATACAAAATATTTTTTATTATTATTAACATTCCAACTTTCATTGGTCTATTGCTGCTAATACGCCATAATTAAGGCGATTCTTTGCATAATTCTAGGAACCCTTTCCATGATATTTTTTCCGCGCTTATTTTTTTGTTGTCATCTCTTAAAAAACCGAGACAAAACTGAAGTGTGTTATATATAAAAAAGTGTACAATGGAAAAGCGCCGTTATTGTCTTAATATTAGTTTAAAAGCATATGATGCAATTCTTAAAAAACAACAGTATTGTAAGCAGTTGAGCAACCCCTTAAATGTTGAATTTTATTACAAAGAGATCTTAAAAATATCGAATTCGATAGTCGTAAATAAATATCGATGCATCGATATATGGGTATTTTTAATATCGGCGATATATATCGATTATAATTTTTTTAAATATCGATATTTTGATATATCGATATTTATTGCCCATTCCTAGGGTGAATTGATGTTTAAACAGTGTAAGAGGGTTATGTTATCGGTTATCTGCAAAAAAACTGTTTTTACCAAAAGTATCTTTTTCAACGTTATTCGTGGCTTTGCTTCGATAGTATACGGCTGTCGAGACCGTGGAATATTCTAGTCGAGACCAAAGACCTCTTCTATTGTCGAGACACTAGATGACTTGTTTTATTGTTTATTGTATAAAATTTATGTTCCTAAAATTTTTTAGTTTTTAAATTAAAAAAAAAAGAGACTTGTAATTTTTTTTTCTTTCTTTATAACAAATGCAATGATCTGAAATAAGCGCAAATACATTTTGTATCTTTTTTTTAACAAATGTGTGTTAAAAAAAAAAAAATTTTTTTTTTCTTTGAAGACAAAAACTTCCTACCAGCAACAAGAAATCGACTTCTTTCGTCATTAGTTTTTCTTTATCATTGTTTTCATTTAAAAAGCCTTAAGCTGGAAATATATTGCAGGTTTTTTTTTCTACGTTGGCTGAAGAATGTTTTTGAAAACTTTGGAAATAAAAGTGAAACCTTATTAAACATTGAAATGTTAAAAGAACACAATATTTATTGTACTTGAGGATACAAATGCGATTACATTAAAATCATATATCTACTTTCAGTTGTCTTTGAATGATAAAGGAGCCCTTGGGCTATTTGGCATTGCTGTGTGTGATATGAGAGGAAAACATTATAATTGTATGTTATTAAAATTCCTGGGGTGCAGGAAAATAAATTCGTATTATTACAGGAACATACAGACAGTTTTGTTTTTGTGTGTGTGTTATATTGATGAGTTTCGTTTTAAGGGTTTGTTTGTTATTCGGAAAGTTTTTAATGATAAGAAATTAAAAACAAAAAAAAAAAAAAAAAAAAATAAAAAAATCTAAAACATATGTGTTAGGAAATTTTTAAGCTTTAAATTTAAAGATTTTAAAGTGATTTCATTTTCGAATGCAAATTATTGCTCTAAAAAATAATTTAAATATAGAAAAAATGTTTCATAACTCTGTTTTATAGTAAAGCGGCATGGCAACATATAAATCTGATTAATAAAACTTATGTATGACTTGGTAATATTTTGTTTTGCCTACACAGAAAAAAATGTTGCCCCAATTAAAGTATTAATCAAAAATAAAATCAGTTTTAACTAAAAATTTAATCAAGTAAATTAAACGTTTAGTTGTTGCTATTAATTTGTTTACTAGTGAAAATTAATAGTAACAATTAAACTTTTAATTCACTTTTTTAAATGTTTAATTCAATTAAAATTTTAATTCATTTGATAAAATTTTCAATTAAAACTGATTTTATTTTTGATTAATGCTTTAATTGGGGAAAAATTTGCTTTTGTGTAGCACTGCCAAACATCAAATTCAAGCCATCAAACTTCATGTTAAAGTTGTAATAATAAATAAAGTTGTAGGGGTTTTTTTTTTTGGTCGGATAATACTCTTAGTAAAATATTTGTCAAATAATAAAATTTCAACAAAAAAAAGTTCAAAAATTAAATTTTTTTTTGATACAATTTTAAACAAAACATAAATAAAATTTGAAGAAATTACGTGCACTCACATCAAACTGTTGTCAAATTTTTATAAAAATCAAACGCATTTACGGCCTAAGTTATAAAAAATAAAACAGGTTTAAAAAAGGTTTATGAAGCGGATTTTCTATGAAAACTTGTTTAATAAACCTTTTATTAATCTGGTTTAATTTTTATAACTTAAGCCTGGTGCTCTGTTAATTATTTCGTTATTGTCAAACTCAATATAAAAAAAATTTTGATAGAGTTATACTCTATTTTTATTACGAAAAACATTCGAAATGTTTTTAGCAACATACATATTTTTCGTGCGAAACAAGTCCAGTTCATATTATTTCGCACGAAGGAACAGCTTATCAATTTTTTGTAATTTTTTATTTTGCATTTGTAAAGTGGTTTTTATAACAAGCGTTTTACAAAGAAGAATGTAGAAAAGTGCTAAAATTGATAATAAAATAAAATTTTTTTGTTTTTTAATTTGATAAGTTATAAAAGTAATATTGTTTTACTTTTTTTTAATGATAATTAAAAAAAAAAATGATTTTTGCTTGCTTACCTTCGCAAGACAATTTTGTACACTTGCAACTAATAAAAACGTTAAGTTTTGAAAAATCTCGAGATAGATAATATTGATACATGTCAAAATTTCCGTTTGAAATAATCAATTTTGCTCAACATTTTCCGAAAGTGCACCAAAAAAGTATTCGATGCGTATATATTAAGAAAACTGTGCATCATTAAATTTGATGATACATTTTTGATACATTTTGACTGTTTTAGAACTCAGCCTATTATTTAGTTTTATTTCATATCGCAATTTTATGGAAATTCGATTAAAATTTTAATTATCTAATAGCTTTTAAAAAGATAAGAATTGTTTTGAAATATTTTTAAAAAGTTTAAAACACATTTTTCAAATCTGTGGTGATTTTTTAGAAGGCTACCAAGATTTTAGCAATTTTCAAATTTAACAGCTCATTATAGCCAAGACTATAGACGTTTTAATAGCCGAGACTATAGACTTTTTAAGACTAAAGACTTTTCTATAGTCGAGACTGTAGACTTCTAAAGTCTCGACTGTAGACTTTTCTAAAGTCTCGACTTTTCTGAAGTCTCGACTTTTCTATAGTCTCGACTGTAGACTTTTCTATAGTCGAAACTATAGACTTTTCTATAGTCGAGACTATAGGCTTTTCTATAGTTGAGACTATAGACTTTTCTATAGTCGAGACTGTAGACTTTTCTATAGTCGCGACTGTAGATTTTCTATAGTCTCGACTGTAGACTTTTCTATAGTCTCGACTGTAGACTTATCTATAGTCTTGACTGTAGACTTTTGTATTGTCGAGACTATAGACTTTTTTATAGTCGAGACTATAGACTTTTCTATACTCAAGACTATAGACTTTTCTATACTCGAGACTATAGACTTTTCTATAGTCGAGACTATAGACTTTTCTATAGTCGAGACTATAGACTTTTCTATACTCGAGAGTATAGACTTTTCTATAGTCGAGACTATAGACTTTTCTATATTCGAGACTATAGACTTTTCTATAGTCGAGACTATAGACTTTTCTATAGTCGAGACTGTAGACTTTTCTATAGTCTCGACTGTAGACTTTTCGATAGTCTCGACTGTAGACTTTTCTATAGTCTCGACTGTAGACTTTTCTATAGTCTCGACTGTAGACTTTTCTATAGTCTCGACTGTAGACTTTTCTATAATCTCGACTGTAGACTTTTCTATAGCCTCGACTGTAGACTTTTCTATAGCCTCGACTGTAGACTTTTCTATACTCTCGACTGTAGACTTTTCTATAGTCTCGACTGTAGACTTTTCTATAGTCTCGACTGTAGACTTTTCTATAGTCTCGACTGTAGACTTTTCTATAGTCTCGACTGTAGACTTTTCTATAGTCTCGACTGTAGACTTTTCTATAGTCTAGAATGTAGACTTTTCTATAGTCTCGACTGTAGACTTTTCTATAGTCTCGACTGTAGACTTTTCTATAGTCTCGACTGTAGACTTTTCTATAGTCTCGACTGTAGACTTTTCTATAGTCTCGACTGTAGACTTTTCTATAGTCTCGACTGTAGACTTTTCTATAGTCTCGAATGTAGACTTTTCTATAGTCGAGACTATAGACTTTTCAATAGTCGGGACTATAGACGTTTCTATAGTGGGGACTATAAAGTTTCTAAAGTCCAGCCTTACGAAGTTTCTATAGTCCAGTTTTTAGACGTTTCTATAGTCGAGACCCTAAACGTTTCTATAGTCGGACTCTAGATGTTGCTATGGTCGGGCCTATAACTGTTTCTGTTTACGGTTTTATAGTCGATACTATAGAATTTTTTATGGAGGATACTACAGACGTTTCTATAGTCAAGAATTGATGTTTCTTTAGGAAGGACGCTTATTAAGCATAACGTAAAAGAATAATATCGAGCCAGTTTTTAAAATAAGACGTTTTTTAAGATTTTAGTTATTCGACTTTTTTTATTTTAATTTAATTTATATATATAAAATTTTAATTAATTTCATGTTGTAAAATTCCTATCTTCATAAAAATAATTTAATGAAAATTAAATTCAATGAACATAAGCCTAATTAAAAATATCTAAATTTGGATTAAAAACAATTTATAAATTAAATAATTTTTTCAAGCTCGA
The DNA here is from genome assembly GCA_943735925.1 of Pollenia amentaria. Classification (NCBI taxonomy): domain Eukaryota; kingdom Metazoa; phylum Arthropoda; class Insecta; order Diptera; family Polleniidae; genus Pollenia; species Pollenia amentaria. The sequence goes on along the minus strand of OX031010.1, from coordinate 30,477,225 downwards.
GGTCTGTTTTATTTTTTAAATTCTTTATTTTCAATATTTCGACATCCTTTGGACGTTATCTTCAGGAATCTTGAAAGAAATAAATATAAGTAAACATAAATCATTTTTCTATGTCACTATACTATTGACCAATAAACAAATAAGCAAAAACAAAATAAAAATTAAAAAGTTACAAAATTAACACTTACAACGAGTCACAAAAATACACAACAATTATATTGGAGGTCTATTATTGCACAAATTGTAGCTTTTCTTTTTCCCTTTGTTAATAATGTGTCTGTTACTTTGAGACGTTTTATTTAAATGCTTAATATTGAAAAATATAAAATTTTTCATTGAATGAATAAATCACCACATTTTTATACGTATGAGTGATTTTGAATTAATTCAGAAAATTTTCATCACTCATACGCTTTTTTTTAAATTATTCTTTGCTGGAAATCCTATTTATCAATTGTTTATCTAAAGCTGTACTTGTTTTTGCATTCTGCTATTGAGAGTCGTTTATAAAGATAAATTTCGATCTGATATAAATTTATGAAAAATACCTTTAAAGAGACAGGGCATTTATTAGTTGGGAAATGAGAACCAACAGCTGCTACGTTTGTTGTCATTTTTCATCGTAAGCGGATAATTCCATAGATAATCTTTGAGCGATTTTTTTGATAGTTCATATTTTGTAAGAAAGAATTATAATAATAAAAATAACAAATTAAAAATTAGTTTAATGTCCATTAAAGCGGGCTCAATTAAATGTTTAACCACAGACCTTAATTTTAAACCAGTCGTTATTGTCGTGGTTGTTTTTTTCCTCCATTTTATCTTTTCATGCAATTTGATTTTCCTTTCGGGAAAAATTTTCTGGCATTTTAGGTATTTTGTTTGATCATTTGTCATTAAAATTAATGAGGTGTTAATGCTGGGTAAAGCGAAATTTTACAACAAATAAAAAATGTGTAAATTGGAAGCAGAGTATTTGAGAGCTGTCTATAAATGAAAAAAAAAAATGATAAATTAAAACGATTTCAAATCATCGGAAGCAGAAATAATATTTAAAGGACTTAAAGCATTAGACAAAACGATATTTTATTGTAAAATAAAATAAAATTTAATATTAACTATACGGCAGTTAATATTAATATTAAATTTTATTATCATTAAAAATTATATAAAATTGAAACTTGTCTTAGAACTAAATTTCCATACAAATTTCCTTTTAACAAGATTGCAAACCGAGTTTAGTTTTTTATGAATACGACAGTAACAGTTTGATAAAATTTTAAAAGTGTTTTAGAACAATAAAATAAAAAATTTTGAAAGTTTTTACTGACATTTGGATTGTTGGGTGTTATCAGGTTATCTGCTTATGTAGTTATATTAACAGCAACAAAATATATTTAAAAAAAATTATATGAATACATTTTGTTGTTGTTGATATAACTAAATATTCATATAAGATGATCATCAGCCTTCCGTAAACAACCCAAAATCGAAATAAAAAAAATCATTTCCCATTCGGAAACGTAGAAGTAATATTAATTTTAAATATAATTAATTAATATCACTTATAGGCCCCGTTAAAAAAACGAACAAATTAAAAACTAACTGCCTGTTTTTCAAACTCAAACAAAAATTCTATTTTAGAAATTTATATTGAAACAACAATAAAACAACTCACATTGGTTTTTTCTTCTCTTTTGCCTTCTCTTGAATAACAGGTCCAGATAGAGGGATATTTTGGGCACGAACTTTCGAAAACCATTCAAGACACATTTAGTCAAGTTTCAGGTTGTTCAAATGGAGTCTAAACATTTTTTGATTGGAATTTGTACTGCCAGACTGCAATTGGGAAAGCAAATTTTCTTTGTTTTTTAAAATGTTTGCTGCTTGTGTTTTGCCGATGTCAAACCTACCCAGGAAAAACTTTTTGAATTTTGGTAATAGGTCGTAGTTATTTCATACGTTACCTGGTAAGTAGTTGTCATTATAATTGTCATTATTCTGAAAACCTCAATAAGTACTTGCTAGTAATGACCTCAGTAAGTACTTCTCACTACTATTATTATTTTTAGTTATGAATATTTGCTTACTAATAATCAGCTATAGAACAAAAATGTAATGAAATTGCAATTTCATTTTATTATAATTATTGTGCACTTACTTTGATGCTATTGCTCGAATTGGAAATTTATGTTTTTGTGAGGTTTCTATAATTTCAATCTTTTCTTTAAGAGTCAAACATTTTTTTTTTTTGATGGCATTGCAACAAAATTCATCAAAACAATATTTTTTTTTGACTTTGCTTCACAATATAATCAGCTGAGTAAGAATGTAGTTGCCGCATGCATATTTTTAAGTGAGAAAAGTCTGTATTTGCACGTAGTCTTTTTATAGCGCTTTTTATAGTTCTATTGTAAAAAAGTGCAATTGTTAATAGTTTTTTTTATGTTGAATTATTTTTATCCTCTTTTCAGAGGTTTTTTGACCAAATAATGCACAATTTTGTTATCCGCGTCCGTTCAAGGGAGGGTCCGTTCTTGGGAGGGAAATTTGCTCTGAAAAATCAATTTGGTGCAACGTTATTCGAAATTGTCCGCATATGGGAGGTGTCCGCTATTGGGAGTTTTTACTGTATATGTAGTTTAAAAAGTAACGTGTGGCAGCACTACGATAAATGTTGAGAAATTCATATAGTTTGTATTGATAGTTTAAATGCCCAATCTTATGCGTTTAAAGATGGTTTATATGTTTTCTGATTTATAGATTTGTTGGCTTAAACAGATTTTAAACCAATAAGATAGTTTAACTTGCTCTGATTTATTAGCCCTTAATATACTTAACAAATTTTTAGATTTAAGTTTTACTAAAGGCCAAAGCAAATAGAATTCGTCGCCTTTTTCAAGTGACAGGTGGAGGTTAACACAATAAATACTTTGTTGACGGATATTAAATTTGTTGTTCTTGAAATAAAATGTAAAACAAATTCACATTTTCAATGGAATTCGAAGATATTTTGGAGTCTTTTTATTTGTTAAAAATTTTTTTTTTTAAATTTTAAAGTTTTAAATTTAATATACATTTTAATGTATGCAATATTGTTTACCTGTTAGGACTGTTGCAGTAACCTCAGAAGCCCACGCCACGGCGTTTCCTTTTTAAGCTTGTTTCGGTACTCCTGTGCCCATGTTCTGTAACGCTCGCGTCGAGAAACTTTTCGATTGAAATGTAAGAAATAAAACAAAAATGCCATAAATTGAAACAAACAGCTGTTTTTCTCACTTAACTGCATCTGTAACATTGTTGACCAGTAATAACTGCCACGTAAGGAAATTTCTCGCCAATATACTGAAAAAGTGTGTCTATAAAATTTTTGTGAGAAAGTTCCCGCTTTGAACTGTCAAATAAACTCACTCGTAAAAACGGGGTGAGAAAAATTTTGAACACTAAAAAATTAATTAAAAATGCAAAATGCAATGAATATTAATACGGAAGAGATAAGTATTATGTTCTTGGCAGATTTTTTCATTGCTTTATTATTTTGCTTTTAACATTTTTTAAAAATATACGAATGCTTTCAAAGCAATTTGTTCATCAACAAACATTTAAGTCGCACTTTACATTTTTTGGTATAGCCGACGGTTGTTTTCGCGCCGCCGTCGTTGAAAATTTTTCAATTATAATAAAATTTGGTCAACATCTGTAATTTCTAATCGGCTTCGAGTGGAATATTATGACATTTATAACGTAACGACGTAATCTCTTTTGATAGTTTTCGACATGAGTTACAGACACACTTTTTTCTCACTTTGGAATATATTGTTTCACATATTTTCGATGCGAGAAGCTCTCACCAAAGTTACAGAACATGGCTACTGCTTACTCTTGTCAAACAGGGTTTCCATTTTATGAATTTAATTTAAGTTTATTTATTTTCCTTTGAATTATATTTTTTCTGACACACAAGACGAAAAATTAAATTAAATCGAAGCAAAAAATAAACTGATAGCTGTCATATAGCTCAACGTACGTTGAAAGTTGCCTAACTCTAGTACTTTGCGTTATCGGAGACGTACGAAATGGAACAAAGGTCATAATAAAACCTGTATGTCTAACCCTTAAGAAATTCGTTTTTTTGTGTACAATTGAATTTGTATGTAATTTTTTGTTGTTTTAATAAATTAAAAAAAAAAAATGTTACCGTGAAGGTCCAAAAAGTACATTTTATTTTGGAAGTTGGTACAAAATATAAAACTCAATTTAACATCCCTGATTTGCAATTAAAAAATCTTCGAAATTAAATTCGAATTTTCGAAAATTGCTTAAAATATTTTAAATTCCATTTGAAAATTTTAACAAATCTATTTTCCTCTATTCGCTATTTTACACTAAATAGTTGGAATCGTTTTTTTTTTTTTGATTTTTGGCACTTAAACTTAGATACACATTTGGGGGATTCACAAGGTGTCATAAAGTCTTATGTCTTAAAATAATAACATGAAAAAATACGACTGTTGTGAGCAACCCCTCATAATTTAATGTGCTATTAATTACGACAGCACAATAAACACAGCAAGCAACGTTCTATTTATTTAAGACACTTTTTGTTTACAAACCAACAACAATATTTTTAAGCCATTGTAAAATGTTAGAACATTATGACAATAAACCACGATAGCAAACCTTGTGAATACCCCAATTGTCTTTGTGGTTGTTGAAACCACAAAACCTCGCAGCAATTAATATCAAATTTAAATTGTTTATAAATACTTTGTTCAACTCCATCAATGTATTTGTTGTAGTTACAGATGTTGGTATGAACGTATTTATATTATAGTATACCTGCTGGATGCGAACCCGCAATTATTTTTGTGTTACAAATGTTTTATTTCTTGTGCCCTTCAAAACTCATTGAATTCAATCACTGGAAAACAAATCAAAATTTATTTCATTGTGCATAACTGTATGTTTTAATAGTTTGTGTGAGTGCTGATTTACACGCTTCATGTTTTGCCCGTCAACTCTTTAGTTTTTAGGTGAGAAGGGAAAAGAGAATGCCATTTATTTCTCTCTCCTAAAACTCAATACTCGATGACTTATGGTCTGTTCACCGATTTCGAACGAAGTCTTCATTCGGATATAGATGAACAAACAGTTATAGCTGCAACGTGTGAATCAGCATTTACAATTTATTCAGTTGTAGGCAATATTTGTTTAAAATTTAATTTTAAAAAACAAAAAAAAAAAAAAAATAAATAAATATAAAAATAAAAAAATATAAAATTAATAAAAAAAATACGTAGAATTAGTATGAAAATGCGAAACGAAAATATGTATTTAGTTAAATATCTCAATAAGCAGGTCGCAAGTGGTAAAGTTTTATATACCATTGCTGCTTCAAAAACCCTTTTCGATGATAACAAATTTTTTTTATGTCGTCTTGGAGCAAAGTCCAAAATAAATTCGAAAAACTGAAAAAAGACCTCTTTAAAAAATGGTCCAGCTCACGGATGGTCAACGCTAGAACCAAACTATTTTGGGAATCATCATAAAACATATCAACCTTTATTTACATAGGGGTAACTAAAACACTTTTTTCGGCTCCATACAACTTGAGTCGGTCTAATGGACACATCTATAAATATAAAATAGGATGTGTGTATGTATGTATGGATGTATGTAACGTATGGACTCCAAAACGGCTGGGCCGATTTTGATGACATTTTCAGGAATATTCAGGCGGGTTACACTGTGAAGTCTGATTTTCGGTCTGTGGGCGGAGGGGCGTGGCAAAATCCATAACTTGAGAACGGCTTGCCCGATTTGAACGATTTTTACTTTAAAATGATCGCCATGGTCCAACTGAGGTTTTTAGGGAAAGAAAATTTTGCCCCGCCCACTTTTTTCGATTTACCTAAAATCAGAAAACGGCTCCATCGACTTGATCGACAACTTTAAGTTTTCATCTCTTGCAAGCAATATTCTAACTACACCCAGACATAATATGTTTTCATTTAACCATATTATTATCACCGACAACCATATTATGGTTAAATGTGTCCTCCATCAAGAAGGCACAACCATATTATGGTTGCCTCCGAACACTTTTTGGTCAATAGTAACTAAACTAATGTTTAACACTTATAATAGCATGGTTGGTTTTCAACCATAGCTTGTTGCTCTTGGAGAAGAGGAAAATAGTATTGTTAATTTAAAAACAAATTATTGTCATATTTAACCATAACATGTTTAGAAGCAACCATAATATGGTTTTGGCTTCTTGATAGAGGATACATTTAACCATAATATGGTTGTCGGTGGTAATAATATGGTTAAATTTAAACATATTATGTTTAAAAATTTCTTTAAAAATAGTTTTGTTGGAGGTGACCATATTTAAACAAGTTTTTTTTCTGCGTGTAGAGATTCATTTTATAAACGATTTCAGACTTTGGTTTTATTAAGCCGATAAATGTGTCAAAATCATTATATTCTGTGCAAATTTAGTTAGACTAGGAAAATCATAATCGGAACCACAACTTCTGATTTTTGACTTTTTTTCCAAAACATATTCAATTTCTTTCCTTTTTGTTTAAGATATTGTTAAAGTTGAACAGTTTTAGTTCCCTTAACTCAGAATCAAGATCGTGTTTATTATTTTTTTTTTTCAACAAATTTGAAAAATATTTCCCTATATTAAAAATTTAATTGGGGTGGCCACTTATTTGTTTTAATTTCGACTAACAATATTTTTTTTTTCAGAGTTTCTTTGTTGAATCTTCATATATTAAATATCGTTACCTGAGTCGGAAAAAGTGCTAAGTCCATTTTTTCAAATTATTCAGGAGAGACAAAAAACTGTATTTTTTTTTTTTTTAGTAGACTTTTTGAAAATCTGTAAATGCTGTTTTTTTCTTTAGTCCATCCTCTGAAATTACCATTGGTCGTATGATTTTAAAATAAATCATTTGCGGACTTATAGCCTTTTTTGGACTTAGCACATTTGCTCTTTGAAATTTCATTTTTTTAGTAGGGACTATTTATTTATTTATTTACAAATTTGTCAATGGATATCATATCCTTACAGACATTTAAAACAATATAATAACGTATTGTTGATACATATAAAATACAAAATTATTGATTGTTTAATAAGACGATAATATTACGTTTAATAGCATTTGCATTTAAAGAAAAATCTATAACTTTATAAAATTTATTAAATTGACTGCACATCCTTCGAAATGGATCAGCATTTGCGTAATTTGTTCTGAAGTATTTAATTGATAACAATTCAAAGTGTCGAGATGGACGATGAGGAACATTAAATGAAATGTTATCGAGCAGGAAATCAGAACAAATATCCCCATTAATTAACTTTAATATAAACGACACATTCAACATTGTCCTTCGGCTTTTAAGAGTTGGAAGTTTGATTAGAGCAAGACGGCTGCTGAATGACGGAAGATCTAATGGGTTCCAGTGTAGACCACGAAGGCAGAATAACAAAAATTGCTTTTGTACAGATTCAATGTAATTGTTGTGAGTCATATATATAGGGTCCCAAACTATAGATGCATATTCAAGGACAGGTCTCACGCGGGAAACATAAAGTTGCTTTGTAACATATGGGTCTTTAAATTCTTTAGCCCATCGTTTGATAAAACCAAGAATACACCGTGCTTTATTTACAGTTATGGAAATATGCTTAATAAAGTTCAACTTAGCGTCCAACAATACTCCAAGATCCAAAATGGTAACAACGTTTTCTAGCTGGTAATTCCCCAAAGAAAAATTAACATTTATATGATTTCCTCTGTAGAAAGTCATATGTTTACATTTTTTCAAGTTAAGCTCCAACAAATTCAAGTTACACCATGACTGAAATGAGTCCAAGTCTTGTTGAAGTAAACTGTGATCTGCATATTTATTAAAGCTTAGGAAGATTTTTACATCATCCGCATACATTAAAACATTAGAAAATTTAATCACGTTAGGAAGATCATTAATAAAAAGGGTAAACAGCAATGGTCCAAGATGACTACCTTGTGGCACTCCAGATAAAACATTTATCGATTTAGATGTGACGTTTTTAAAACGTACACATTGTTTTCGATTTAATAAATAAGACTCAATCCATTTAAGAGAGTTATATGAAAACCCCATTGTGTTAAGTTTCTTCAAGAGTAGTTTATGGTTTACCTTGTCAAACGCCTTGCTAAAATCAGTATATACGATGTCAGTTTGTTTCCGTTGCACAAACTCCCGATTTATAATTGTTGTTAGTTGTAAAAGATTTGTCGTAGTAGAGCAGCCTTTTCGAAAGCCATGTTGTGCAGATGACAATAGAGATGATACATGATGAGAAATGCATTCAGTTACCATCATTTCAAAAAGTTTAGGAATAATACTCAGTTTAGCAATCCCTCGATAATTAACAATGTCAGACTTAGTGCCAGATTTATAAAACGGAATAATAAAAAAAATAGCATCTTAAAGATACACATTGATCCCAAAAAAATCCCGAAATCCCGGGATCCCGAAAATCCCGGGATTTGCAAAAATCAGTCCCGATTGGCATCCCTAGTAGGGACTTAGCATATTTTCCTTAAATATGGTTTCTTTTATTTTTGGAATTTAAGTTAAGGTATTGTTCCTTATAAAGCATAATTCGTTACAGCGGTGTTTGCTGTAACCAGCGTTGCCAAATGTGCAGATTTATCTGCATTTTGCAGTTTTTCCAAACATTGAACAGTTTTGAAGTTTTTTATTAAAAAAAAAAAGTTTTTTTGTAAATTGTGCAGATTTTGCAGTTTTTGCATTAACATTTTTTTAATTTCAATTCTGTTATATTATTTTTTTTTTTCATAATCTTACCTAATTTGCTTAACACATACGCGTATAACAGAGGCAAGCTTTAAGATCCAAGCAAAAAACACAAACGGCTTGGGAAACACGGACTCTCCGTTAACAAATATGCCACACAAACCTTATTCATAATTTTCCATTAATTCTAATCGAAAACACAACAATAAATTTCAGTGTTTTCATTTAAAAAAAAAAAAAAAATTGGGATTATTAGCACATCATTAATAAATGAATTAATTAATAAAAATCATTCCCAAAAATAATTTTTGAAAACTTTTATTATTTATAATTTTTTATGCTTCATCGTTTCCTTCTTGAATCTGCAAAATTTGCACTTAAATGATTAAATTTAGCACTAGGTAGCGTAAACGGTGTGGAAAATATGCAACATTTCGATTTTTCTACAAAAATGTATTAATCGTTTAAATACCCCCAATTAACAACGCAAAGGATTGTACAAATGTACAATTTTGACATGTTTGCCAAGCCGTTTGAGTAGTTTTTTTGGCTTTTACTTTGGAAAGTTTAATTTTGTCCCTGTTGAAATTTTATGATTTTTGTTGTTTCTCTCTTAAACTTGCATGTGAGTTTTCATTGTAAAATTTTTATTGCAGCAATTTTTCATGCAAATCTGAGCCGGAACTAAAATAAATTTTGTATTAAATGAAGAAACAAAACAAATCGCAAGACTCCATGTACTTATGTACCCTTCTTAATCTCTCTTTCATCTAGCCAACAAAGTAACGATATTCGTTAATAATATAATATTGTATTTTTTTTTGCAAAGTGTAGTTAAAAAAATTTAAGAAAGTAATATATATAGTTTTGGGCTATTTTTATGTGCAGTTTTTTAAAGTTGAAAACAGTTTTTTTTTCTTAAGATGCAGTTATTTTCAAAAATATTATGGCAACGCTGGCTGTAACCAAAAAAGCTCAATAAAACTATTAAAAAAGTTAATGTATTTGGTGTTTACAAGAATGCATGTTTTTTATTGGTGTTGATAAGCAAAATATTAATTGGTTAACAAAAAATAAGAATAAGAATTATTAGTTTAAAGAAAAAAAAAATAAATAATAATAAAAATGTATATTTTTGCGATATAGCGCACATCCAATTGCTTAAAACTATACGATTATGTTGAATTCAATAGTGTATTTTTTTAAGCGGAAGCTTTCTATGTTAAAAAAATAGGTACAGAATATTTAGAAAAACCAATCATAGATGAGCTAGATCATCATAAAAAGTCAGTTTTAAAAATTGCATGTCTTCATATTTTCTTACCGTTATTTTTCTTCTTTTGTTGTTGAATGGGTTTGAATAGGTTTTATATTTATTATTTATTTTTTGTGGTTAATTTTTCCGCTCTTCGGTGAAACGAAGTTTATACTTTATTTCACAATTTGGTGTATATTTAATTGCACGAATATCCGTTACCTTGTGATCTCCTTTACCTCGTCCAGGCCGAATGCTTTTACAAAATTGCAAGGTGTTGACATGTTTAAAACACGAAAAGTCCAAATATGCAACGTTGTATGGTTCAGGCTTTTTCCGGGCTGTTCTGCATATATAAATATATTCAGCAGGGACAGCAATATTTATATTTTCAATTGCACGTTCAATGATGGAGTGTACACTATCAGCTTCCATTTGTGTGTGGCCGATTCCCAAGATTTTTTGTTCAAGATCGTTATGTTATGTTGAACTGCTGAATTCAGCAAGGCATTGCTCATGATGGTGTTTCGATTTTGGTAGGTACATCCGTCACTATTTTCGGCTACATAAATTCCGAGATAAACACATTCATAATTTAGAATATTCATAGAATTTTTGTCATCTACAGACAAGATGTTATCATTTTGTATCATTTCTTATTTCAAAAAGTATTTCGTCTTTCCAAGAATTTCAGGACCTAAAGGACGCTATTTTATCTTTCAGTAGCAGCTTTAGTGCCGAACGTTTAACTGACAGTGAACTTAAATTAAAAAAAAAAAAAAAAGAATTTAAATTAAAATTTTTTTCATTTATGTTCCACAATGTTATACAATCGACATATAAAAAGCATTTGAGAATAACGTTTGAAAGCAAGTTGAAAATAAATGCATTTCTCAATTGCTATGATTTGCAAATCATCATAAATTTTTGAGTTAAGGTTCAAGTCATTTTCCATTTGAAGTCCAACCTCCGTGTTTGCTGGGTAATGTGTTTTATATTCTCATTGAAATGTTATTGTGCGAGTGCTGTATCATTAAACAAACAACAATAATAATTTTTTTTTTTTTTTTAGTTTTTTGTGTTGTTTTCAATAAAATCACTTTGTTTTTATTTGTACAAATTTTAATTTATACAAAAAGTTACATTTAAATAAAGTACTTTTGTTTATTTGTTTTATTAATTATGGCAATTTATTAAAGCGATAAAAGAAATGCAAATATGTTTGCAAAAGGAATTTTTTATGAAAATTTTCAAGCACTTTATGGAGTAAAGTGTAAATTTTATTAAATAATTAATTTAAAGAGCAAATACTTTTTAAATCTAATTACGTAAGCCAAATTTAAATCTAATTTCGTAAGCAAAAAGGAAGGAGTCTTTCAATATTTTATTCGGCTTAGACGAATTTTTCTTAGGAATCAAATAAACGGCACAAGCAGTTTGACGACAATGTGTTTGTGTGAATATTAATAATGTTTAATATTCACACATGCTCCATACTTTTTTCAAATGTTTGTGTTACCGTTTTTGTGCTTTACTTGGCCCTTTACGCTGTGGCATCAAACCTACAACAACTACAACTATACAAAAATAAGCAAGACATAATAGTCTGCCAAGCCCGGCTATTTAATATCCTACACCACACAGTATTTCCAGATAACTTTTGAGAGTGTACCCTATTTGGGCTCCATGGGCAAAAATGGACTCGGCTAAAGAAAATTATACTACAAGAGTTAATTGTGCCAAATATTATCCAGGGGGCTGATTATGGCAGTCGTGATCGAATTCTTTCTCGATTCGAAAGAAATTTTATATAAAATTCTTTCAGTCGATACTACGGCTACCGATATCATAAAATTTCTGAAGAAATATTTTGATTAACAATTTTTTTTTTAAATGCTTGCACTTAAAGCCTCGTACACAATGCTAGCAACAATTTCGTTTTTTCTTCTATCTTATTTCTTCCTAAAGTTTTTCATATACTTTCCTTTCATTTTTCGAACAAAAATGTAACTAAAGTTTTTCTTGGCGTTTATAAAAATTTTATTTAGTTTTGAATGAAAATTTTAACAAAATGTTTTAGAAAATAATAATAAATACGTAATTTTGTTCTGGGAAAAATTAGGAAACGTTTTCTTAACTGAAAATGTGTGTGGTTACGAAAAAAATTGTTGCTCTATTATGAGCACCAGTGATAATGTTGCTGCCTATTGTGGACGAAGCTTTATGTTTTAAAATACCATGATGATTTGTTGCTTTGTAGTAGTGTTTTTGTTTTGTTTTTTATTTTTATAAATACACAGAAAATCAGCTTTAACCATATCTTTTACTTAACTAAGTACTAGTAGACTGATACAAAAGGCATCCACGGTAACACTGTTTCTTTAATTGTCATTTTACTTGCTGCAAGTGTAAAAAATTTACTTGCAAGCAAATTATCTTGCAAGTTGGGCTGCAAGCAGCGTTGCAATAATTTTTTTGGAAAATAACTGCATCTTAAGAAAAAAAAAACTGATTTTAACGTAAAAAACTGCACATAAAAATAGCCCAAAACTATATATCGTTACCTTAATATAAAAAGGCCCCAACTCATTATTTTTGGAAATCCGTTTTTTTATTGATTATTGTAGAATGGTTGCTAATACACATTCTATTAAAATTTCAAGCAAATTAGATTAAAAATAAAGAAGTTATAAGCAGAATACAAAAAGCCCTAACTCATACACACAATTTTTCTAAAGAAAAAAAGGCCTAACTCATACACACAATTTTTCGAAAGAAATACATATTATGTATTTCAATCTGAATTCCTCGTTTAATTTTAATAAAGATGTTTTTTGACAATGGTTGTGTAGCTATATTATTTCAGCTTTTATTAAGTTTTTTCCTTCTCCTGTAAAAAGTGTTTTTGATGAGTTGGGGCCTTTTTATATTAAGGTAACGATATATTACTTACTTAAATTTTTTTAACTACACTTTGCAAAAAAAAAATACAATATTATATTATTAACGAATATCGTTACTTTGTTGGCTAGATGAAAGAGAGTGGAGTTAAGAAGGGTACACAAGTACATGGAGTCTTGCGATTTGTTTTGTTTCTTCATTTAATACAAAATTTATTTTAGTTCCGGCTCAGATTTGCATGAAAAATTGCTGCAATAAAAATTTTACAATGAAAACTCACATGCAAGTTTAAGAGAAAAACAACAAAAATCATAAAATTTCAACAGGGACAAAATTAAACTTTCCAAAGTAAAAGCCAAAAAAACTACTCAAACGGCTTGGCAAACATGTCAAAATTGTACGTTTGTACAATCCTCATGCGTTGTTAATTGGGGTATTTGACAAACGATTCAATCATGTTTGTAGAAAAATCGAAATGTTGTATATTTTCCAAACCGCTTGCGCTACCTAGTGCTAAACTTAGTTATTTAATTGAAAATTTTGCAGTCAAGAAGAAAACGACGAATTATAAAAGTTTAAAAGAATAAAAGTATTTTATTGCAAAATTATTAATTAGGCTTGTGTGGTTTATTTGTTAACTGAGAGTGCGCATTTCCCAAGCCGTTTGTGTTTTTTGTTTGGTTCTTAAAGCTTGCCTCTGTTATATGCAAATTAGGTAAGATTATGGCTTAAGAAATAAAAAATAATATAACAGAATTAAAAATAAAATAATTTTAATGCAAAAACTGCAAAATCTGCAAAGTTAACAAAAAAATTTATTTTTTTAATAAAAAACTTTATTATCAAAGTTGTTTGTGGGAATACTATTATTTATTAAAAGATTTTGTTTGTTGTGCTTAATTCCCTTTTTTTAATAATTGATAAAAAAAAAATACTGAAATTTATTGTTGGAGGATAAGCTGTTCCTATGCGCATTTCACTGGTTGCTTAGGCCAGATCATCAGGAAACGTTCTCCTAAATAATTTTAGAAAAGCCAAAGCTATCAGCAAACAAAACTACAGAGGGAATGAGAATTACCTACAAACACTCAAAAAGTCTTGTTTGCAACGATATCAAAGCTTAAACAAAATACCAAACAATAAATCAGTGTTGAGTTTTTATCTTTTTTTTACATTTCCCGCTAAAAAACTTCAAAACTTTTCAATGTTTGGGAAAACTGCAAAATGCAGATAAATCTGTACATTTGGCAACGCTGGCTGCAAGTACGAAAAATGTGATGGTGCTAGTAAAAATGTGTAAGTGTATTGAGTTTTTCGAACTTGCAGTTGCATGTGTAAATCCCGGGTAAGGAAATGATACAAGTGTTGCCAATCAATTCATTTATTAAAAAAACAAAATTGAAAATAAAGCCGCTTAAGCTAATTTTTCGGCAAAATCTCGTTATGAGCTTTTTATGCCTTAAAGGGTTTTTAGGCAGTGGGCTTATGCGTGTTCTATGATCAATTTGGGAGCTACCAGCACAACCCCAATAGCTATTCTAGAAGTTATCGTCGCCACATTGCTTATCAATATTAAAATTTAAAAGGGAGTTATGGCATTTAACGTTATTTTTAGGTCATATATTATTAGGCGCTACATAAATCGGCTTCATCGCATAATAACTCCTACACTATGGTGGTGTTGGTATAACAACAGAAATTTTTTTTGCATTAAATTGTTTGTGTTAACATCTTGAAATGTCCACCGATTGTAAACAAAACATTGCAAACCAACTTTTTCTTTTTTCGCTGCCACCTGATTTGAATTCGCCTTGGCTTAAAACAGCAGTCTGGGTTAATCGGTATTGTTTAACAAAAGGCTCTCCTTGCAAAGAAGTTTTCTTGTCTCTCATGCTTTGTTCAACCATCAGATGCTACGACTGGCTTTTATTATTGTAGAAATTAATTGTACGTTACGTTTTGTTTAAAAAAATGTAACATCATAAAATAAAGCATCAATTTTATTTTATTTTCCAAAGTCTTTATTAAAAATGAGATGTACAACAAAATTAGTATCAAACTGTTTTTTATAAACAATCAATATCATAAAATACAAGGGATTAGAGTTTTATAACTAAACTTTATAATTGGTTTTATGAGTTTCTTTCTAGTCAACTTTTTAATATAAAATATCAAATGCAAAAATGTAAGTTCTTATTAAAAAACAAGTATGAGTCCATGCCGAATCTTATATACACTTCACGATGGTGTGAAAAGAACGTAAAGTTATATAAATACCGTTCTATAGATATGAATAAATTCATTATGTGCCCCACCCACTTCTCCAATCCCACCTACATTTTGTCGGATGTTGTGTATTGATAACCAATATACTTTTTTTTTTTTTTGGTTAGAACCAGCACTCAGAGGTTTACCCCTACAAATGCAATGCATTGTGTTGGAACTAGGAAAAAGGTTATGGGAAGGAGAATAGAGGGAGTTTGTGAACATTCGACTTGAACTTATTCATGTGGAAAGTGAGAGGGAAGACTTCAGCAGGAAGGTTGTCCCACAGACGAACAGCCCGGCAAAAAACGCATTTTCTCTGTAATACGTTGTACGATTTACCGGCCAATCGACCACAAAAGGATGGGCTCTTGAGGAAAAACGTGTATTGCGAAAAAAGCATGGGTTTCGGCAACCAGATCATCAGAATTTCATCAGAACACATCCCATTGTAGTAACGATAAAACAGGGATATACAACCCAACTTGCGACGGTGCTCAAGGGAGTCGATAGAATTGGATACCCTTCTGTCACCAATGAGAACCTTCGTCCTCTCCTGCACACGGTCGAGAAGCTCCAAAATAGACTTTGAAGCACTGGCCCATATATGAGAGTTGTATTCTATTCGCGGTCGGATATAAGTGGTATAAATTGTAAGGAGATCATATGGAGTGAAGTATATCTTACACCGTTTCAAAAAATCGAGGCACTTGAATGCTTCTTGCGACACCTTAAATATATGTTCTGTCCATCGGACATCACATTGTATCCTCATGCCCAGAACATCAAGAGATTCTGATTCCTCAGTGATTATACCACCCATATATACAGATGAGGCTCCTTCATCCGTCGCGTGTTTATGCATCAGCACGCAACATTGGTGTTTTCGACCCTATTAGCGCGACCCCATTCCGAGACTATATCAAGGTCTCGACCAAGCGTATCATTCATGTTCTGTCTCATAAAACCAACATTGGATACACTTGGTCTATAATCAAATGAATACGAATGACAAAGGTTGCTGTCATCTGCAAAAGAGCACCCAGAAAAAGACCTGTTTCAATATGGACACCTCCAACAAAACTGTTTGAAAATAAAATTGTAAACGTACTATGGTTATTTTAACCATATTATTGGCATCGAAAACCATATTATGGCTAAAGTAGTCCTCCATCAAGAATTCACAACCATATTATGGTTTCCTCCGAACATGTTTTGGTTAATAATAACTAAAACAAGTTTAACACTTATAATAGCATGGTTGAATTTCAACCATAGAATGTTGCTTTTGGAAGAGAGGAAAATACTATTGTTAATTTAAAAATATATTATTGTCATATTTAACCATAACATGTTTAGAGCCAACCATAATATGGTTGTGGCTTCTTGATGGAGGAATAATTTGACAATAATATTCTTGTCGGTGATAATAATATGGTTAAATTAAACATAATATGTTTTAAATTTTCTTTAAAAATAGTTTTGTTGGAGGTGACCATATTCAAACATGTTTTTTCTCTTCGTGAGTAGATAGGGTTGGAAGTTTGACATAGAAGGTCATTTAGAAAAATAAGAAAAAAAGTATGAGAAAGAACGGAGCCTTGCGGTAGCCCTGAATGAATCTTGAACTCGTTTGACGAAACCTAATCTACAACAACTCGTATAGTGCGATCTCTGCGAAAGCTCGATATAAATCGAGAGAAATTATCACTGAAACCAAATGCAACAAGTTGGCAAGAGTGCACCCTGCCAAACACTATCAAACGCCTTGGAAATATCTAAAGCAATTACCTTACTTTAGCCAAAACGGTGAATGGAACGGCAACATTTTTTTGATAACAGCGCCAGTAAGTCTCCAGTAGAGCGACCTCTACGAAAGCCATACTGGCGGTCGCTTAGTAGGTAATTTGACTCTAAAGATACGTGTACCTAATATGAAAACTTTGGCCCTTTGCCATTGTCCAATTTCGCTCATTTTTTTAGAGAGGTTGAATATCGATAACCTAGCAAATTTAGACTATTTTACTCTTAACGTTCTTTAGATATAAAAAAATATATTTTGTGTCGCTCCCATTCTTGCCCGTATTTCGTCGGATGTTGTCTATTGATACCCAAGATGTTTTTACCTACTGCGGAAACTTTCGTACCGTTCTCCAGATATACAGAAATCTGTAATGTCTTTGTACAGGAGATGCCACGCCTACTTCTCCAATTCCGCCTATTTTTAAGAGATTTTGTGTATTGATAACCTGGATATGTGTACCAATATGGACAAGCTTACTCTTAACGTTCCTAAGATATAGATTATTATGTTTTGCGGCACGCCCACTCCCGCGCCCTTTTTGTATGATGTTGGCTATTGATAACCAAAATGCTGGTTTCTAATTTGAAAACTTTGGCTCTTGCCGTTCTCCAGATATACAGAAATCTATAATGTCCTTGCATGGGAAGTGCCACGCCCACTTTACCAATCCCGCCCACATTTTGCCGGATTTTGCTTGCACCTTGTTCATGTCTCAGCCCATTATGGACCTTGCAATTTTTTTGGGACTATATGTGATTTTAATATATAACAACCTGGATGCCATCATTTCTCGGGTCTTCAGAAAGCCCATTTCAACGAACACACGGACATCTTTAAATCAACTTCCTCATAAGGATATGGAATATTAGGGAGATCGATTATTCGAATTTTTTCAATAACCGGTTTTCAAATATTACGAATAGTTGCTATTTTAAAAAACCCGGTTTTCGGTTAAGCAATTTTTAAATAACCGGTTAACCGGTTTAGACCTAACAAATATTTTACGATAAAATCCAAGAAAAGTGGGACCAGTAAATTGATCAAACTTTAGCTTAATTTTCAACAATTTATAACTTTAACTTTATTTATAAGAAGATATTTGTATAATGTAATTTAGAAACTGTTGAACAATATTTGATCTAGACAAACGTTTTGCAAAAGCAAATAAATTATAGGAATTTTATAAAGTTATTATTTGAAATATTCTCTCAAATTTATTTTGAATGAGTTTTACTTTGTTGGTGGTTAAGCTATCTATATAAATCAACCATATTTTTAAAAAGTTGCAAACAAAACCTCTTAGTCAGGATTATCTATTTCAAATTATTTTGTTTCAGCATTATTCCATTCCATGACATTGTTTGATTTCTTCAATTTTGTTTTTTAGTTCTTGGTGTTTTAATAAATAAAACTGGTAGGAATTTTTCCCATATCGTTGATACCGCCGGAATGTTGTAGTTTTCAGCATAAAGAGATGCTAGAACAACTCAAAAGTTTTTAGTGCCTTAACGGGCATTTCGTCCTCGGCAACACAACGGTCTAATATTTCACCCAATGATTTATTTTTTGCAGCGTATCTTAGTAAAGTATTATTTGTCGTCTCTTTAGAACTACTTCGAAGGGAGTTAAGTTTTATTTGGAGCACATTAATGTCAAGCATGAAGGCTAATTAAAGGTGATTAATAAGTCGTGACATGGAAGAACCTTTGTAACTTATCATTTTAGGGCACTTCAAGCACCTAACTTTGTATTTTTAATCGCGTTCGAAAAGTCTCTAGAGATAACCTTTATATAAAAATATATTTAATTTTTAGAATATTCTTGCACAAATTACTATTTACTTTTTAACTGCACACCTTTTTGTAGTTTTTTGAAGAGTTTTTGGTTTTTTTTTTAAAAAGAACACACGCTTTTATAAGCGATTTGTATTTACAGAGTTCATAATGTTTTTTGACCTTTTTTACATTTTGTTTTGACATTCTTCCTAAAAAGTTTAAGTTTGGCCAATATTCAATTAGAAAATACTTAAGTTACGGGTACATCTACAACAAGATTAAGGAAAATGTATATAAATTACACATTATTAAAATAACCGGTACCAAAATAACCGGTTTATTCGATATTTGAAAAATGGGCATTTTAAAATAGCCGACTTGGGCAAAGCTAAAATAACCGGTTAAAACCGGTCGAATAATAACCGTTCGATCGCCCTATAGAATATACATGTACAGCCCAATTATGAAAGAAAAACTCCCCGGGAGTTTTCTCCCTTCACCCATTTTTCCTATGTTAATTCAATTGTAGAAATGGGAAAAGGGAAAAAACTCCCAGGGAATTTTTATTCATAATTGGGCTGGTATTCTTTATAGGGTCTAACAGTAACATTGTAGCAATTACAAACGGAATGACAAACTTATATTCACCCCTTCCACCTGTAGTGCAGGGTATAAAAAATATTAAACATTTGTCGGTGTTTTTTCTTAAGCAAACAATTTCAAAAGATATTAAACACAATGTAATTTGATTTAAATTTATTCATATTTTCAATCTATTTTTTTTTCTTTTTATTTTTACAGTTGTTATTTAATTCTTTTCTTAAACAATGTCAGGTGTTTAATAAAAAAACTTTTAAATTTGTATAAAACAATAAAAATTATTTTGTAAAACAAAGAAAAGAAAAAGGAAATTTTGCAAGTTCAATGAGATTAATGTCTTTTGTTTAAAACTAAAAGATAATGGTATTTTTCTTTTTGTTTTAAATGATCACGTAAATATTTTTCAAAACGTGACCTGCAATAAGCACAAATAAAATATAACAAAAAATGTAGGGCAATCGCATAAAATAACACTAGGCTACACATACAAAAAAAAAAAGCTACGTTATATATACTTTAAAGCAGCTCGCATAAGTTTAGTTAACATTTGCAAAAAATAACTTTTTAATGCACAAAAAGTAAAAATTCACATTAGCTAAGCAATACATTAAGCCCATATGCTATGCTAAGGCCCGTTTTCACAACTTACCGAGAGCTAAAGGTAGGATTTTATCGGTCGTATAAAAAGTTATTCATTATTACAAATTTTCTTTAACCTCCCTTAACTTATAGCTCACTTTAGGTTAAACTTAAGTTGTTATAACACAGCTAGACATTGAAAAAGTTCTATTATGCTAGGAGCACAACTGGGACGAACGACGAATTTCGCCCAACACGACGATTTTTTCAGTAAAAATTCTCTGAGTAAATTCATCGTATGAAACACAATAACGACGAATTGATTGCTGTTTGTGCAAAGAGAGAGAAATAGTGTGACCATATTAAAAAATATAATGCTTAAAAATTATAGCATAATCAAAAACACAACTTAAATCACTTTTATAGCAAAGTACTTTGTATATTTATTTTAAATATTATACAATATAAAAAAAACAATTATTAAAGTAAAAAGTAACTTTACTTACTAAAATTCTTCTAAACTAAAACCAAACATGGTCACCTGGTACTGATTTGTTCGTCGTTCGCCGGCGTATGCAATAGAAATAAATCTATTGCAAAGACGCCGCGTATGACGAACTTCGCCGGACGCTATTATTGTGTGTATTTTCATATACACCAATATGTTCTATTTTTGGCAACGAATATTCGCGGCCAAAAATTCGTCGTTCGTCCCAGTTGTGTTCCTAGCATTAGCCATTCCAACTAATTCCTATGCTTTTTTTGGCATGCTGAAGCCAAATATAAACTCGTTTTTCTCTCATCACGTCACATTTATCAGATAATTGTCCATATGCGTTTTTCGATCTATACTTCTCTTTCGGCCGCCATTCAGAGTCAAGTGCTGGTTCAATAAAAATTATTTTTATCTAATATGAATGGCTACTAAATTATTTTTATTTTATAAACAATTGACAGTTCTTCATTGTTAAAAAAAAAAACTTTTTAAAAGTGTTAAAATGTCTACCCGTGTAATGGAATTTTTTTTTATACGGCCGATAAAATCCTACCTTTAGACATCGGTAAGTTGTGAAAACGGGCCTCAATGTATTGGTTTACTAATGTGAACACTTGTCAACATCTAACATCTACCATCAATTTGCGAAGATGTGAAAATACATACACCTGAAAAATTAACAGCTTTACAAGACGTTCCTATCTCATTGTATTCCATTCTACATCTTCCTAGTATTTTAGTGGCATCACTAGAAAAGTGTAAAAATATTTTAAAGAGCCATAACCGCAAAAAAAGCTTAAGCGACAACATTTTCAATTTTCGCTTTTTTTTTAATAAATGAATTTATTGGCAACTCTTGCATCATATCCTAAAATCTCATGGTCGCAGAAGGTACAGTTACGATCTTATAGCAAAAACAATTTTAGCTTAAGCGCCACTTTTCATATAATATTTTTATGAAATACAATAAAAAAAAACCTTCTCCTATAAAATTTTGTTTTTGTCGCTTGAGCTTTTTTGCAGTTAAGGCTCGATATTATCAGGGCTGTTCTGGAAATCGAAAACGCAATAATTGAAAAGTCGTTTTTTTTTCATAAAATTTTTTTAAGAAAAGGAAAAAAAATACAATACAATACAAATATTTCGCTATTAAACAGAATTCTATAAGAAAATTATAAAAAATTGGATTAAAAGTGCATTAAAAAGAACTGCAAAATTCTTACGTTTTGCGTTTTCGATTTCCAGAACACCCCCGTATGATTGTGGCATCACTGACAAATTCGCATTTGTGTCGAAATCAGTGTTACCATTTGCCAAGTTTTATTTTTTTTATAATTAAACAAAATAAATTCCAAATACATTTTGGTATTTTCTTTCAAAATATTGCCACTTTTGTAGAAAAAATTACTTAAAAAAGGTTTTTTTTATTAATAAGATTTCTTTATGACGTGCTAAATTCCCAATTTTTTTTTTTTGATAAATACACTGAAATTTATTGTTGACGGAAATCTAGTTTCTCTGCGCTTTCGTTTGTTGCTTAGGCCAGATCGTCAGGCAACCTTTTTACAAAGACTTTAGAAAAGCTAAAAATATTATACAACTAAAACTGTTAAGCGAAAAAGAATTTTAAACACTCAGGTTTTACTTGTAACTATAACAAAGTTTAAGCAAAACAACACAAAGAAACAGTGAGTTTATCTTTTCTTATGGTGTTTTCTTTTCTACAAAAAATGTGACATTTTATTTAAAAAATGCAAATCGTTTCTAAAAAATGCACCCTTACGAATTGCATAAGGCATTGCACTTTGCGCCCCGTATAAACCGGCAGTGTTGACAATGCCCTGTAAAAAGATGGCTTCTGTTTATATATAGGGTTACCAGACGAAGTTGGGAAAAAATCGCCTCTAATTAAGACATTAAAAATTTACAATTTTATTAGTTATTGTTTCTATTATTTAATAGTAAAAACATAAGAAAGCATTACATTGTTAATGATAGGTTGTCAGTGCTATAAAATTTAAGTGGATTCGGTGTTATAAAATTGTTTTTGAAAAAAAAAAACGTCTAATCAAGAAATCTGAAAATGGTGTTAATAAATCAGCAGTCTGGCAAAGGTATTTTCTTGTTTACATATTTTGTAAAAAACCAACTAAAGAAATTGAAATTTCGTTAATCTCTTTGTTCATTTATTTATTTATTTAATATCAATCTATTAACAATTTTTGGTTTATGTATATTTTTTTTATATCTTGAACAAGGACCGGAAAACGTTTTTTTATGTTTTTTAAAAAATATTTATCATTGGTGTTCGAAAAATATTTTAAATTGTACAATAACCAAAAATAGATAAAAATATTTTGTTTGATATTGTTTCTTTAATTTCAAAATAATAAAGTTCTCAAAAAAAAAAAAAAGGTTTTTAGAATAATATTTTTTTTGTACAAAAAATTACGAACCGAAAATTTAATTTTTTCTTTTTAAAAATTTAAAAGTCATGCGTACAAAATAATTTTTTTTTCATCAGCTTAAAAAAATAAAAGCAAACACAAAAAAAAGATATTTATTTTTTCAGTACAATATTATTTTGTACATGATTTCTAAAGATTTTTTGCAATTGCAATTCTAAACACAATTTTAATTGAAATTCAAAATTTTAACTTCAAATTGAGTTTTTATTTTTAGTTTCTAAAAACAGAAAAAAAAATTTTTTTCTCAAAAACGTTTTTTTTAAGATCTTTATTATTTTGAACTTTGAAGAACATATAAAACAAAAAAATTTTTTTTTATTTTTTTCTTTTGTACAGTTGAAAACATGTTTTGAACACCAATGATAAATATTTTTCAAAAAAAAAAAAAAAAAAAAAAAAAAAAAAAAAAATAATAAAAAAAGTGTTTTTGTATATTCCAAATTTTAAATTTTTGTTTCTTTTCATGTACAAAACACATATTGCAATTTAAAAATAAATATCTTTTTTTGTGTTTTCTATTTTTTTTTTAACTGACAGAAAGAAAAATTTATTTTGTACGCATGAATTTTGAATTTTTCAAATGAAAAACTTAAATTTTAAGTTTTCGGTTCTTAATTTCTGATGCCTGATTTTGAAGAACAAACTTTTTAATTTAGGTATGCACATATTTTTTTTACTTTTTGAAAAACAAACTTTTTGTCAGCTGTTAAAAACAGGGCGGTCCAATTTTGTGTTTTGTTTCGTCAAATAAAAAATTGCTTTATTACAGGGTCGGCAAGACATATTATACATTAAACATCTGCATGAAACTTAATAATGATGTTCATGAAACTTTCATTATAATTTTGTATTTGCTTCGTTTGTATTCAGTATAATGAATAAGTACGAAATGAAAGCAACAAACACAAAAAAATTAAGAGACGAATAAGATGCAGTGTTTTTGTTTACTTAAGCAAGAGAATATGAATACCAACAACTCTGAAACAAAACAACCACTGAATAAATGTCGAATAAATTCATGGAAAAATACATTTATTTTAAAGTCAGTATTGCCAGTTGAAAGAAATGAAAAACATTAGGAAAAATAAAAAAAAAAACAACAATAACCATGAAGAGTAAAAGCAACAAGATAAGGAAGTACATTTATATTAAAATAATAAAAACAATACAAATTTGACTTTGTTTTCAATGTAAATTAATTGTTTTTAATGTAAATTTTAAAACTTCAAAAAAATTTCATTTTATTTTCATAAACATTTTTGGCAATGTGTTTTGCTTGGAAGTACATAAAAAAGTTGTTAGGAAAAAAACTTAAATTAAATTTAAAAAATGCTTTACAAATTACATATATTATTGTAAAGGTAACAAAAAAGAAAAAATTACTTAAATTTACTAAGTGGCAACATTGCTATTGAGTATTTATATAAAAAAAATGAGAGAGAGTGAAAACTGTAAAACAAACGTCGTTTCATTGAACAAAGTCTTTGTGTTTGCCATATGAAACGAAATGTGTTTGCTAGTAGCATGTATAAAACAACAGTTTGTTCAGTGGTCTGAAGTTTGTTCGAATACGAATTTCATTAAATAAACAATACAGTATGTTCATGAATGAAGTTATTCATGCAGCCCTTTATTATGCATGTACTTTTTAACAAGGTAGTTTTTTTTTTTTGTAGAAAACTCCATTAATTTTTTTTTTTTTTTTTAAAATGGTGACATTTTTTATTTGTTAGATGTTTCAAGTGTGAACCAGTGATGCCGTTTGGTTATATTGGCTAAATTTTTCGTTCAAAAGAAAGCCCAACGTAACGTGTATAATTTTGTTATATTTATCCAAATTTTCGTAACTTTTGGCACAGAAGGGAGATTCATGCATGTGACTTTTTCTTTAGTTTTCGGTGGCAAAAGTAAAACAAAAAACAAGTACCCTGATCTTGTTGATATGTGATGGGCAAGAGTAAAAGAGATACAAAAATATGCTGAAAAGAAGAAGAAAAGGAATGGTAATGAATATAACGGTTGTCGAATATTTGGTATCAAGAGTAGCTTAAAAACATGCTTTTTAAATGTACACTTTTAAGGTACAAGTACATAACACGCGTTAGTGCGCGCGTGCTCTGCAGACTTCTGTCAACAAAAGTTGAACTAGTGTTTTTTCATGGAACAAGTTACACAAAAAACTTTTTGACGCGCACGCGTCAGAAAGTTGGTTAACTTTGAACTTTTTAATGCGTTGTGTATTTTTTGACAACAAAAAATAATAATTTAACAAATTTGTGAATCATAGAGGAAAAACTTATTGAAGAGTTTATAAAACATACAGTATCGTATAGTAAAAGAGCTGAAGCTTGGAATTCTATAAAAAAAGTGTTAACCAAATAAAAAAAAGCTAAAAGAAAAAGAAGCACGCGCTAAAGTTTTTAAACGCACGAGAATTTGAATTAACGCGTGTTTTGTACTTCTACCTTTAGTGATTTTAGTATTTATTAATGTAAAATTTCTTGTATGCATATTATCATTAATACCATTATTTTTTCTTCAAATGCAGTTTACTCTAAATAGTATTGGTTGGTTTTTGAGCAATAAAATATATAATTTAGCCAAAAAGTTATTGAAGTAAAAATTTTCTAAAAGAAAAAAAAACAAAAAATTTATATAAAATTTTAATTGGAGTAGAACTAATTTATTTCATCGAGTTTTTCCTAGAATGTTAAGTCTCTAGTTAAAAAAATACAAAAATTGGGTGCTATAAAGTGTTTAATACTTAGTGCTTGACTATGATTATGGGTCATTGTTGTCAAATTGATAACACTCTGGTGTCGAACAGATAACGTCCGGTTGTCAAGATTAATAGCGCACGTGTGTATTTCTGTGGTCAAATTAACCTCATTGCTAGCAGTTTAATAAATAAAAAAGGTTGCATGTTATAAATAAGTGAATACTAATAAATTAGTGAATTAGAAATTTGTGAATAAATAAAAAACAAAGACAAACACACCATTTTGTTAAATATTTTCGACCTCGACAAAGATTTTTCTTGAAGAAAATTTAAATGTTGATGTGAAAGCAAGTGCAGCTATGATGACAACGACGAAACACAGAAAAAAGTGTTTTATCAATGAAAAAAATGGTTTAAAAAGTATTTAAATTGATTTAATGTGGAAATTGAATTAAAATATTTCTTAATTGAAAGAAAATTAAAAATTAATTAATTCATTTATTAAGGAAGTGCTAATAATCCCAATTAAAAATTTAATATTGATTTATTTACATTTTAGCTGTTTTGAAATAAATTTTCAATTAAAATTTGAATTAAATAACAAAAAATCTTAATTGACTTTTTTCGTTTAAAATAAAATAATTTAAACATGTAGAATTGTTGTTGGGAATTGTCAATTTTTTGATTAAATAAATTAACACATTGTTTGAAATGGCAAAGTTTTTTGATCACTTTTTTAATTAAAATTAAAAATATCATTTATAGAAAATATTTTTTCAAAATTTTTAAAAATTTTTAGTAATCGATATAATCATTTTGGTAATAGGTGCAAAATCAACAACTTGTTTGCTTGATATTATGAATTTGCAATGAATTTGGTGATTGGAGAAATTTAATAATTTTATCTGTGAAAGGAAAATTGAAAAATTCCTCATATTCCATAAACTTGAAAGGTATTTATGAATTTAAGCAGTTTAGAGTGATATATTCGGCTGTGCTTAATCTTTGTTGCCATCCACCTACAGTTAGAATATTTCCGGAGTGGGCTCTATATGAGACCTATGGTAAATTATCGTCCGATCTTCAAGAAATTAGACAAAGTGATTTATAGTCTTTTAAAACTATGACTGGTCAAATTTTAGTATAGTAGCATTATTCGTAATGGTTTTACGCTTACTTAAGTTTTTTCTAAGAGTATGCTTTATATGAGGCCTATGGTAAATTATGGACCGAGACCTTCATTAAAGTTGCCAGAGTGATTTCTGGTCATATGAAACTGTTACAGAAAAAAATTAGCTGCAATAGCATTATTCGTTATGGCTTTAGGCGTACTAAAGTATTTTTCGAGAGTGGCTTTATATGGGGCCTATAGTAAATAATGGACCGATCATCACGAATTGCGAATTTTGGGGTATGATTTCTAGTCATATAGAACGAATATGTGCATTCCGCTAGTTCTTGTTTATGATAGTTTTTGTATCAAAATTTTAGATTTTTTAGGGTGGTTTTTTCTTTCTTTTGATTCATAACTCTACTGAACCGATTTTGAAAGATTTAAATCCCAAACTGCTTAGGAGAACTAGAAACAATATGACTTCATTATTGTGCTTTTCTATCGAGTCGTTCGAAATTAAGCGAGATTTCAACAGATGGACACAAAGACGGACATGGCTAAATTGACATACAATTACCCAAGGACCCAGAATATATATCTTTTATGGAATCTATGATGAATATTGAAAAGTTTCACATGGAATGGCAAATTTAGTATACCCATTTCACAACTAGTTGTGGTGGAGGGGTATAAAAAGTTTTGACTAAAAGTATAGGTAATCTTTATTTTAACAAATATTTCTCAATACCTTCTATAACCAAATTTAGTTTATCAAGCAGTTCGCAAAGCAAACATCGGTGGGAATAGCTGGTTACCCCTTATACTTTCAGGGGGTTCTATTTAAATTGTAAAGCGTGATCCATTTCGAGGTTCCCTACATTTTTAAAGAAAAAAAAACACAGAAAATTCAAATTTAATGGGGAATGTTTATTATCATTTCAAAAAGAACATTCTTTGGCATTTATTTTTTGAATATTATGTCTATCAAATGTTGGCCGTTGCTACGTCGCAGATGGTCCATCCGTTGAGTCCAATTTTCGATGACTCGTTCGAGCATTTCGACTGGTGGCTGGCGAATGACAGGCGTGATGTTTTCCTCCAAGGCCTGAATCGAAGCGGGGTTTGTCCGCATAAACTTTAGACTTTACATATCCCCACAGGAAAAAGTCTAACGATGTGATATCACACGATCTGGGTGGCCAACCGACCGGCCCAAAACGTGAAATTATGTGCTCACCGAAGTGTTCTCTCAATAAATCCATTGATTGATGAAATGTGTGGGTAGTGGCGAAGTCTTGCTGAAACCAAATGTCGCCGAGATCACGAGCTTCAATTTCAGGCATCAAAAAGTCGGTTATCATGGCACGATAACGGTTGCCATTGACGGTTACGTTCGCACCGGCATCATTTGTAAAGAAATATGGACCGATATTTCCACTGGCCCACCAACCACACCAAACCGTTGTTTTTCTGGATGAAGTGGCAGTTCTTGAATCTCCTTAGGTTGCTCTTCGTCCCAAATGCGGCAATTTTGTTTGTTTACATACCCATTGAGCCAGAAATGGGCCTCATCGCTGAACAAAATTTGCCGAAAAAGTGCACGAAACACATTCCTCAGAGAACGTAAATTTTCGTAATAAAGTTGAGAGGTTTGTAAACGTTGTTCAGGCGTAAGTAAGTCTTTCCATTATGAAATGCCAAACAATGCAAAACAAAAATAACAAACATGACAGCATGACACGACTCACACGTGATCTGTCAAAAAAGGCTATTGAAAAAAGTATATCTACTTGAATCACCCTTTATAATGCAGTATGGCAATTTTTTTTTAACGTGTTGCCCAGTGTAATTTTATTTATATTTCCTTCTTAATATTTTTTCGTATAAATTTTTTAATATTGACCTCAATTGCGGTGAGGCAAAAATGTAATTTATTTGAAAATTTTATGGGATTTCTTTTTAGCTCCTTTTTATAAATTGTAAAATTTTAAATTACATTATAATTTAGAAAACATTTTTGGGAAAATAAGAGGTCAAACCAAAAAGATAAAAATTCTTAATGGAAATTTCAATTATGTTTTACATTTTTAATAAGAAAATATAAATAATTTATCCACAAAATTGTCTGACCGGTAAAATTTTGAATTTTGTAGACGGACGATTCGCAAAGGCGTTTTCTTCAATATTATTTGCAGACAAAAAAATAAAACTTCGTTATGCGGCTTTACTTTAAGAAAATAAAGAGCATAGTGTAAATCTAGTCTAGACTATAATCGGGTGTTTTTTTTTAGAGGCGAGGAAATTAAAATTGTCTACACTGTCTTTTGTGACAGCTGAATTAACAGTTTATGATCGAAGAGACTTAAGGTCCAATTAGAGGTGACATAAACATAATGTCATTGCTGTAACGATGACCATAGAAAACAAAATTCAATCGGTTTGTATGGCTATGGTTATGCCGTTATGTTAAGTCACCTTTAATCAAATACAGTGTTGCCCATATGGTTGGTTTAAACAGCTATTTTGTATGGTTATGGCTATGTCACGTCTAATTTGAGCTTTACTGCGGAACAATGTACACTGGGTAATTTGAGCTACTTTTTAAGCCAAAATTTATTTCAGTCAAAGTTTTCGACCGATATGGCTGATATTTGGAATTAAAGAGTTTCTCATGGGCAGGCACGCTCGGGTTTTTGATTTTTGTAATATTTGAAATTTTTAGGGCTGCCAAATTTTTTTTGGAAATTCATCACGATGAAAATACGCAAGGGAGCTAACAAAATGGCCTATAAGCCTTTTGTGCTTGAAAAATTCGTTAATTTTTCTGTTATCCTTGTGCCACCTAAAGCCTTGTACTCTGTTCGAACTTGCGAAAAATGTTGAGCAACAGTGATTATTTCACACAAAAATGTGACAGGTATTAATATTATTTATCTCGCGATTTTTCAAAACTTACTGCCCGTTCGCCGATATCGAACGTTAACGTTCGCATAGTAAATAACATTTAAAACAAAAACAAAATTTCAAAAATGTTATTTTCTATGCGAACGTTAACGTTCGATATCGGCGAACGGGCAGTTGATGTTTCTATAAGTTGCAAGTATACAACATTGTTTTGCGAAGCTAAACAAAAATCAAGTTTTTTTTTATTGTCATTAAAAAAATTAAAACAATGTTATTTTTATAATTTCCCAAATTAAAGAACAAAAAAAATCACGTCATCAATAAATGAATTAATTAATAATAAATTTTGGTATTTCCGAAAATAACTTTTGATAAAAACAAATTTAATTGCATTATTAATTTAGCACTTTTCTGCATTTTTCTTTGTGAAACGCTGGTTATAAAAACCACTTTACAAATACAAAATAAAAAATTACAAAAAATTATAAGCTGTTGCTTAAAATTCCGTGCGAAATAATATGAGCTGCACTTGTTGTTTCGCACGGAAAAAAATGTGCATCAACAACATTTTTTCGTAAAAATTTCACAGAAATTTTTTCGCACGAAATACTGAACAGAGTAGCGGGTTTTAACGATAAATTTATACAAAAAGTTTATACCTTTTGGTTTAACGAAGGCAAATCTTGTTTTGAA
This sequence comes from Pollenia amentaria, assembly GCA_943735925.1. Lineage (NCBI taxonomy): Eukaryota > Metazoa > Arthropoda > Insecta > Diptera > Polleniidae > Pollenia > Pollenia amentaria. The sequence continues at coordinate 30,446,829 of OX031010.1, read as the reverse complement.
ACATTATTTAAATCAATTTCACTGATAACAAAATTGTAAACAGCATCAGTTTTTTTCGTTTTATTTTTTCACAAATCCAATCATACGAAAGTTTGATATATTTTAAGCCGAGGCTGTCCGAAAGAAAATGATAAAAATCAAAAAACGCAAGAAACGTAAAAAAAAAAAATAAAAATAAATAAATTCAGGATTCTCCTCTTAACATTTTCATCAAGGAAAAACACGGCAGTCTACGACCAACATTATCCAAAGTTTATGGAAAGTTTATATTTATAGCCTTGTACTCTGTTCCAATTTGTAAAAAATGTTTAGCAACATCTATTATTTCACACGAAAAATTTGACATGCATCAATGTTACCTATTTCGCGAGTTTTCACAATTTGACAATTTGTTTTGCGTATGTAAATAAAACCCACATGTATTTTACTAAAAAGTTTTTTTCTAAATAAAAATTAAAGTAAATATGAATGAAAAACTATTACCGGTTGTGTTATTTATGTTTTTCGTTCTCATTTAATATTAAGTGTAAATTTTTTTCATTCGCTTAAAATTTTACGTGAAATAAGTGCAGCTTATATTATTTCGCAGTTGCAAACAGGGCTGCCGTTTTTGGTTATATCTAACCAAAATTGGTTATTTATTTTTCTTAATGTGGAGATGCGAATATTTTTTTCATTTTGATTACTTTTTTCTAAAAGAATAATACGTATGAATATGTTTTTCTTGATACACTTGCAATTTACGTTTTTTAAATTTTAACGTTTTTAATTACATCGGGGGTTATGGCGAATTTCGATTCGAAGGAAGTTACTCGTATTTACGACTTCGAATAATGTGTACTTTGCACTACGATTTTTCATTTTTTGTTTCAAATGAAAATTCCTGTCAAAATAGCTACCAGATATTTTTGTTAAGAAAAAAAAATTGCCAAATGAAATCTTTATATTAGAAACGGCCATGTCCTGAAATTTAAAGAAAATTATGTTTATATGGTGGAGATTTTCAATTAATTTTTTGTTAATGAGCGTTGTTTTTCACTTAATTGTGAAAGCGAAACGCGTCCATCGATTTTCATGATCTATGTCTTATTTTGTTTAAAGGTTATGTGACTTTACGTGAAAGTAATAGGACTTGACACTTTTTTTTACCGTTTTGGATTTTTTATGAATTAAAAATAAAAAAATTAAATTTTTTAGGCAAAAAATATTTTTTTTCTTCATACATTTATTTATAACTGCGAAACTGTTACTTATGTAGCGTGACAATTTCCCCTATATGATAGTTACTAACTTCAAATCGATATATCTCGATTCCTAGACGTGACCCAGCGAAACGCCGGGACATGTATAACTTCTTTTTTACCGATATAACCTTCCCCGGTAGTTTGAACCCTTCCCGATCACTGACCCCTACCATTTGTCTCACAGTGTTATAAATTCAAAATACAATTTACAAAGAAGAGAAAACAGTTATGGCCGTTTTTATAATATTTTAGATATATGTTAATTAGAAAATATTGAAAAAAAATGCATTTCGCATATCGCCAGCAGTTTCAAATATCAACCAAATAATCACCATATCTCAAATAACTGAAAACTTTTCATTTAAGTAATTTTTTTTATAATAACAAAAATTACATTTCTTGTTTTGTTTTCTTAATTTATAATTAATAATTTCCTATTAAGTGCAAATAACATTTGTCTCACGATGCAAATTAAAATAAATTTTAATGTTTTTCTCAATTAACAAAAGGCATTTCCAATTTGGTTATATTTTTTTCACATTTGGTAACTTTTTCAAAAATTTTGGTTGTAAAAATTTCATAAGTCGTGGCAGCACTGGTTGTAAAAAAAAAATTGTTGCCAGAAACATTTCGCAACTTTTTCAAAAATTGAGCAGAGTAGAACTCTATCAACATTATTTCATAGAAATTCCGCACAAGTTTTTTTCATATGCCTTTTGACAGCATTTCACGTGAAATGTTGAACAGAGTACTAGGCTTCTGAAAAAAGTAACTTTTTTGACGTAAGCTGGGATCACACGATTACCGCAAATGCTCCAATATGACACAATTTTGATTGTGCTTTATTCACGCACAATAATAAAATTGCCCCAATAAAATATTCTGAAATCACACGATTGCCCTGTTTTATACAAATTTAATTGCCGCTAGTTGGTACAAAGCGAAATGGGTACAATATTTGCCGTAGCACAGTCACACGATTGTTCTTACTTGTGTCAAAGGCGAAAACATCTGTTGTGGTTGCCTTTTTTTTTTTTTTTGTTTGAAAGATGTAGTTGGCTTGTTCATAAAAAAAAAGAAAATTGTATCATATACTCAAACAAATTTTAGCTGAATAGTTTAATTTGAAATTTTTTAAGTAAAATATATGAATTTCCAAAAATTAAACAAAGTAAAATTCTTTTTCAAATATATATAAAGAAATAGAGAATATTTATATTCAAAAATAAATTCGCTTTAAAGATTTTCAATATATTTTGCTCCATTTTCCTGTATATATTCTTTTATATTGTCCTGAAAAACTATTGCACTAATTTAAAAAAAAAAAGATTATATGTATATCAAAAGTTATTCTTGTGAATACAGAATTTATTATTAATTTATTTATTAAAGACTTGCTAAATTCCCAATTTTTATTTTTGATAAATTTAATTTTTATTTTTAATTTTTTTTTAAAAAACGGCACCACTTTACAACCCCGTAACTCGACAAATAAACATCATAGAAAAACATATTTCGCACACTTATTCATATCTACTAGAACTATAGTTATGCCAAATACAAAGGAATTCCAACAACATTTTTTTTATTGGGTTGTCCGCTTCACAAATAATGCCCCATATGTTAACTCGAAATAGTTGTTAAATGCTATTTTTAATTTGTTAAGTTCATAAAAAACAAGTTTAGCTGGAACTTGCATTGCGACATTCACGTTAGAAATTTTTTAAAAAGTGAACTGTCTTAACTACTATCTGGACGCCTCAGTCACGAAGACAGTAAGTAGTGTTTTTGGCAACTAATATGTATTTTCTTACTGTCTTGCCAGTACTGGCAAATGTAAACACTATGTGATTTTAGCTTAATAGCCATCCTTCATACAAAATTTTTATAAAATATGTATAATAAAGAAAACCTTCTGCTTTAAAATTGTGTTTTTGTCGCTAAGCTTTCCCATATTCAGTTATTATATGGAGAGCTCAGACCTTAAGTAAACCAAATAAAAAAAGAAAATTAGAAAATATTTTGAGTTTGAGTAAGTAAACTCCTATTCATTTCTGGAGCCATTGACTTGGGCTTATTACCGTTACCTTAGGAACAAAATACTTTTGATTTAATCGGCTTAATTTCTGTACACAGCTTAACTTTGTGGAGAATTTGGCACCAGTTTTGAAATACATATTTTTTTTTTTTATTATTTATGACTTAGTTCGGTTCAGCTCTAAGTCCTCAATTTAATGGTGGTTTCTACGCGGAAGAAAACATGCTCTTAATGCTTTTATGCAGGGACCGTAACAGTTATTCCTTTTTTCATAAAAGTCTGATGATAACAGTTATTTTTTGATTTTTATTTTTTCGATCAAAAATAAAAGTTATTTTATGATTTTTTTTTTGAACAAAAATAACAGTTATTTTTTGATTTTTATTTTTTCGATCAAAAATAACAGTTATTTTTTGATTTTTATTTTTTCGATCAAAAATAACAGTTATTCTTTGATTTTTATTTTTCCGATCAAAAATAACAGTTATTTTATGATTTTTATTTTTTCGAGCACAAATAAAAATTATTCTTTAAAGAAATGTACGTGTTATAATTTTTTAGTTGACTTTAAATATTTATTTTAATGCGCATAAGATATCCCAATGATGATCACACATTTAAATAAATATTTAAAGACAACTCAATAATTATAACACGTACATATTCTTAAATAATAATTTTTATTTTTGCTCGAAAAAATACAAATCAAAACATAATTTTTATTTTGGTTAAAAGAAAATAAAAATCATAAAATAACTGTTATGTTTGATCGAAAAAATAAAAATAAAAAAAAATAACTGTTATTTTTGTTCAAAAAAATAAAAATCAAAAAATAACTGTTACTCTTGTCCAAAAATATAAAAATCAAAAAATAACTGTAATTTTTGATCGAAAAAAAAATCAAAACTTTAAAAATCATAATATTTTATCATAGAAAAGTTCATAAGCATCAATATGTTATACTTGAATCTGTTTGCCAGCGTTTACTTCTATATGTAAACAGCCCCTTATGGCCGTAACGTGAACTCCAAGCAAGTTGACGGTTGTAGGAGGGCTCTGGAGGGAGCCTTAGGAGAGTATATGTTGAGATTGTGCTGGTTGCCTGGTCACTGCAACATAAACGGCAACGAGATTGCTGATGAGTTGGCGAGACAGGGCTCAGAGATGGAGGATCCTAATCACATAGAGGCGGTTAGGCCTCCAATAGGATTCTACTTTGGGAAGATTAGGGAATGGATTCTGGACGCGACTAATAGGGCCTGGGGGAACCGAACGGACTGCCGGGTATCACGGACGATGTGGCCGGTGCTTAGGAAGTCCGACTCGGAGTTGTTGCTGGGCAGAAGCAGGGTCTGCGTGAGGACCATAATAGGAATCATCACGGGTCATTGCATGATAGGCAGGATGGCGATGAGGTTGGGATCCGACGTGTCGGATATGTGCGGGTTGTGTGAGGACCCGGAGGAGCTGGAGACGGTTGAACACATTTTGTGCCGCTGTCCCAGGCTACAGTGCAGCAGGCTGAGGTGGCTGGGCAGCAGATTCCTAGGCGAATTAGGGGACGTCCCGGGCTGTGGGCTCGAGAGTCTAATAGGATTTGTAATGGGGATGGCCTGGCTGCGCAGCAGGAGACTGGGAGCTAACCGCACATAGGGCGGATTGGTGTTGTGTTGAGTGAGGCTTTTCTCTCGGGTTTGGTCAGAACTTCCTTTTCTTATCTATTCTTATCTTTTCTAATGCTTTTGCTGTTTCTCTTCACCTTCTTTTTCAGCTTCTTATCTGTAAACAAGGCTTCACAATGGACCGTATTGGTCTCTGGCCGAGGGTGTGAAGGAGACTTCAAACCAGCCTTTCTACCTACCTACCTACCTACTTTTTTTTTTAAATTTCAAAATAACTGTTATTTTCGGTCCCTGCTTTTATGCCCTCTCTCATTAATAAACATACCTACTTTAAAGACTGCTTTCCTCTACCTAAACTAGTATTGAAACCAGGGAAAGCTACATTCATGTTTACAAAAATTCAATTGAAAATCTTTATCGATTTCAATTTCTCGCGATTTCGATTTCCTGAACATGGCCGTTATTAAACTTTATGAAAGACAACTTTCTTAATCTGAACCCAGACTATACTATGCATTCTTACTTGTTTTTATGTGTTTTAGTTTCTAATGTTCTAACACAGTTTTAAATTTTAATAAATTATAAATCCGTACACATTTTTTGTTTGTTTATTAAAAAAATATATACATATTTTTTAATACACTCTTCACAAATCCTTTAACAAAACTATATTTATGGAGATTTATTTATATATGATGTTTATCAAACAATCATAATGTACTCATAAACTCTTTTCAACATGAAATTTAAGTAAGAGAGAGAGAGAGAAGACTAAATAACATTATGGCCTTCATATTAGGGAAGTCTATAAGAAAAACAAAAGACTAAATTTGTATTGTTATTTTGATTTAAAATGCACATACACATTTGCATATGCATAAAAATCGTTAGTGTTCATTAGGGTTTCCAATCAAGAAATCCAGATCCCGGGATTTTCGGGATTAGGCGAATGCCGATTCCCGCGATTTCTGAGTTTTTTTATCCCAGGCTTTTCGGGATGCCGATTTTATTTATATTTTTTATTACTTTTAAATTTTTTTCAATAATTTTGTACGCGTATTTAAATTTTAAATATTCTATCAAGGAGTGTTGAGTGGGAAAGATGTTTTTCAACTGCATCATATCTTGACAATAAAATTCGTTCGTGTTTAGCAGATACAACATTGGATGCTTTAATATTCTTAGGAAACTACTTGAACTTATTATTAAGTACGCGCCTTTTACAAATTTGAAATACATCAATTCCAATTGTGCTTTAAAGTTTCCAAATGTTTTTTAAAAATCTTCAAATATGATTTAAAAATTTTCAAATATATTTAAAAAATTTATCAAATGTATTTTAAAGTTATCCAATTGTATGTTAAAAGTTGCTCAATTGTATTTTAAAAATTTCCAATTTTATTAAAAGATTTTGTTTGTTGTGCTTAATTCCCTTTTTTTAATAAGTGATAAAAAAAAATACTGAAATTTATTGTTGGAGAATAAGCTGTTCCTATGCGCCTTTAACTGGTTGCTTAGGCCAAATCATCAGGAAACGTTTTCCTAAATAATATTAGAAAAGCCAAAGCTTTCAGTAAACAAGACTACAGAGAGAATGAGAATTACCTACAAACACTCAAAAAGTCTTATTTGCAACGATATCAAATCTTAAACAAAATACCAACAAGAAAACAGTTTTTAATTTGTTTTTTCTTTACCCACTAACAACTACAAATAATGTTGGGAGAATTCCAAATAATTGTAGCGGGAAATGTAAGAAAAGATAAACTCATCACTGATTTATTGTTTGGTATTTTGTTTAAACTTTGATGTTGTTGCAAAACAAACTTTTTGAGTGTTTGTAGGTAATTCTCATTCCCTCTGTAGTCTTGTTTGCTGATAGCTTTGGCTTTTCTAAAATTATTTAGGAGAACGTTTCCTGATGATCTGGCCTAAACAACCAGTGAAATGTGCATAGGAATAGCTTATCCTTCAACAATAAATTTCAGTATTTTTTTTATCAATTATTAAAAACGGGAATTAAGCACAACAAACAAAATCTTTTAATAAATAATTGTATTCCCAAAAACACTTGTATTTTTAAAGTACATTTGGACAAGTTTTAAAAACATTAAGAACATTTTGAGCTACATTTGTAAAATTTTGAAACACATTTATATAATTTTGAAATATATATGGACAATTTAAAAATACATATGGAAAATTTTAAATTTTATTTCAAAATTTTAAATATTATTTGCGCAATTTCAAAATACATATAGAAAACTTAAAAATATATTTGCACAATTTTTAAATTTATTTTGAAAATACATTAAGAAATTTTAGATTACAGTTGGAAATGGTGTAATTTGTTATATTAATAATCAAATTTGGATGGATGAAAATAAGATTTGTATGTTTTTTGCAACGTTTATTAATACATGGTCTTTATGAATTGTGATCAATTAATAATTTAAGTTTTTTTTATTATAATTTTTTTTGGAATATATATTTTTACTGGAAAATTCAGTTGTTTTTCAAATAGTTTTATATTTTGGGTATAAATAAAAAAATTTTTTTTTAAAAAAACACCGAATAATCCTGAAAAAATATTAAAAACCCCTTGAATCCCAGGATTAGAAATATCCCGAAAATTCCAGGATCCCGAAAACGGGATCCCGAAATATTTTCTTCAATCCCGAATCCCGGATTTCAGGAAAACTAGTCTCGATTGGAAGCCCTAGTGTTCATGCATACCCAGCTGGAAAAAGAATCAGTACGGATGCCTGCTAGAAGGTCTTGTACTCCATCTTTTGGATGTACAAGGCCTGCTCGCTCCATTCAATACTCTTATCTTTTTTACACACGTTGTCATTGCGGAGTAGGCCATCCGTAGGTACATAAGAATGACAACTGGATAAAAAAAATAAATCTTTTACTTTTGCCTTGACAAAAAAAAATTTTTACTATTTCTCTTCTCCCTTCTCAAAAAAGCGACGGTGGAATGTGTATCTTATCTTTTATACATAAGAGCCGATGCCTTCTATGAGGCCTTCTTTATCAGTTAGATCAGAATGGTAATTGATCAAAAAAAATTCTTAGCAGGCCTGCAATAAGGCCTGAAGTACGAATGTCTTCTCAGTTTTCCCGCTGGGTATAAAATCACACATACATTAATACTTATGCAAATGGACCGATATGAATATAAGTATGTGTATTTGCATTTTACATTTTTACCCTCAAGTATGTATGAAAGTTTATTTGTGCAAAAAATTGAGTGGGCATTCAATGTAACAATTTTGCAAGAAATGCAAGTAAACCCCCAGCAAAAACTTCACTAACCGATAGTAAAAGCCAGCAAAAAAAAAAAACATTCCAAAAAACTATTCACTTCTAATATTTTTGTGGCTGAAAATCTTCTTATAACTTTAAATTGATGTCGAGATCGACAACGACATACATAATAGGGGAGATTATTAAAATTTTACCTTTATACGAATATCTTCATAGTTTTATAAAAATAAATTACTTAAGGGAAACAAATTTAACTTTTTTTGTGTTGATTAGAAGTTTGATTTCAACTCAATCTCGGTTTTTTCCATCAGCTCGTAGTTTTAAGTTACAGGCAGCGTTGCCAAATGTGCAGATTTATCTGCATTTTGCAATTTTTCCAAACATTGAACAGTTTTGAAGTTTTTTATTAAAAAAATAAGTTTTTTTGTAAATTGTGCAGTTTTTGCATTAACATTTTTTTTATTTCAATTCTGTTATATTATTTTTTATTTCATAATCTTACCTAATTTGCTTAACACATACTCGTATAACAGAGGCAAGCTTTAAGATCCAAGCAAAAAACAAATATGCCACACAAACCTTATTCATAATTTTCCATTAATTCTAATCAAAAACTTTTATTATTTATAATTTTTTATGCTTCATCGTTTCCTTCTTGAATCTGCAAAATTTGCACTTAAATGATTAAATTTAGCACTAGGTAGCGTAAACGGTGTGGAAAATATGCAACATTTCAATTTTTCTACAAAAATGTATTAATCGTTTATATACCCCCAATTAACAACGCAAAGGATTGTACAAACGTACAATTTTGACATGTTTGCCAAGCCGTTTGGGTAGTTTTTTTTTTGGCTTTTACTTTGGAAAGTTTAATTTTGTCCCTGTTGAAATTTTATGATTTTTGTTGTTTCTCTCTTAAACTTTGCATGTGAGTTTTCATTGTAAAATTTTTATTGCAGCAATTTTTCATGCAAATCTGAGCCGGAACTAAAATAAATTTTGTATTAAATGAAGAAACAAAACAAATCGCAAGACTCCATGTACTTGTGTACCCTTCTTAATCTCTCTTTCATCTAGCCAACAAAGTAACGATATTCGTTAATAATATAATATTGTATTTTTTTTTTGCAAAGTGTAGTTAAATAAATTTAAGTAAGTAATATATATAGTTTTGGGCTATTTTTATGTGCAGTTTTTTAAAGTTGAAAACAGTTTTTTTTCTTCTTAAGGTGCAGTTATTTTCAAAAAAATTATGGCAACGCTGGTTACAGGCAGCAATCGTATTTTTTACTTTTTTCCAAAAATTAAAAGTTCAAAAAATCATCACTTTACTCTTCATTAAGCGATTTTCAAAATGTTCTATTTTTATAACCCTGAAAGGTAACTCATAATTTTAGTACATTAAAGTTATTCTTCGTCGGATCGACGAGCTTTAAAAAAAAATCTAGCTTAACGGTTTTTAAAGTAAAAAATCAAAAAAAAAAAAATTTTAGCTAAGCATTTTATTAAAAAATTTAATTAATTAAAGCATAAAATATAAAAGTTATTCTCCTCTTTCAAAATTTGATACGAATTTTTACTCATTTTTGTTTTTTAAAATTTATGGATCGCTCAAGGATCTCGACAGCAAATCGAAGTGATCGCCACCCATTCGCTCGATTTCGAATCAGATTGGGTTCAACAATATCGACACCTTTCGATCGGTTGCTCTTACGAGTGTTAATGTTTGTTACTTACGTATTAAAAAAAATTTAGTATTGCCATAAAAGATATTTGTTTAATATGTTGTGTTTTTGTTTAAAAGTATCGAAAATAATACAAATTTGCTTGATAACTGATGCAACAGTATTTGAAAATTTATCAGCTCTAAGAAATGTAAAAAAAAAAATAAAAAAAGGATTAATTAAAAAAAAAAAACATTTTTTCTTAATACCAAAACTTAAAAAAAAATGTAAACAAAAGTTAAATTTAATACAAACAAAAAAATAAATAAATCATAACACAAATAAGTAAACCAATCAAACAAAGTGTAAAATAATGTTAAATTAGTACCAAGTCAATATTTTGATGGCATCACCCTGTTCTTGGCTGTAGTAGCATTTCTTACTACCACTCGCAGTTGACGACGTTGTTCCTCAACAAAAGTCTTTCTCTTTATACCGGAATAGCATGTTGGATTATCTTCGTCACTATCGACCTCTATCCGACTAAAGGAACAACCATAATATGCATGAAGCCGCTTAAGTCAACTTAAGCAACTGTGCGAATACATATAAAACATATGTGGCCAACTATAATGTACTTAATGAAACTTTTCGTTAAGTTTCGTCAAATGTCATTTGCATAAGCAAAGTGCCAAACTGAACGCACATTTCGTATGGAATCAGTTGTTTGTGTGTTGTTACAAAATATAAAATAAATTGAAATGGATGAAGAAAAACAAGAATATAGAAAAAGAGGAATTTTACATATTTAAATTTTGTATCCATTTTTTTTATTAATAAGACAACAATCACCAATTTTTTCTTTTTATAACGATGCTGGCAAATTAAATAAAACATAAAATAAGCAAATACAGGGCTGTCATTTTTGGTACTTATTTATTTGAAGTACTCGCAAGAAATCAAAATATTGCACAAATATGCAACATGAATCTTAAGTTTATGTAAGTATATTATGGCCACCTTTAATTTTTTTTTAATTTCCTTATGCATTTGACAGACTTTTCGTTATTTTTTTGACAGATATTTAAGCTAACTTATGCAAATTATGGTTGGGCCTTAAGTTTTGATGGGGTTGTAAAATTGTTGTTGTTTTCCTCCAAAATTTGTGGTGTTTCAACTAATATTAAGGTTTTCTTGCGTAACCACAGTCGCAGCTTTAGCAACTCTTGGAGGTCGTTCCACTGCAGTCATAGAAAAATGCATTTTCATATTGAAGATGCCGTAACATCAGAATTGTGACATCAATGCTATTACAAATGGCATCAATAAGGCAACAAGGAACATCAAGCCAATGACGAACGTTATCATAATTCTTTTTTCATCAATGCTATGACTATAGTGACATCAATTCGATGCCAAATTTTGTGTACTGATAAAAAGGCGTCACAACGCTGATGTATTTTGACATCAGTACAGGCAAACCGTTATCAGTGCGATGACAAACTGTCATCAGTGCGATGATATAATATATCATGTCATCAGTGTGATGATAAAACTGTCATCAGTGCGATGAAAAACTGTCATCAGTGCGAAAACAAACTCTCATCAGTGCGATGGCATAATATATTACTAACATTATTTTCATGTTTAAAAAGTAAAATTAGAAGCAAAAATTCCCATATTCTATTTTTTTTAATTATTTATTTAAATACCTCAAATTTTTATAGAAGAATTATTACGAAATCCATATCGAACATGCTGCTGGTGTCTTATAATTGAGAGTTCTTCTATTAACAAAGGGCAGAATACAACAAAAGAGAAACAAACATGTGTAACGGGTAAGTAAATAATGATATTCTCTCAATTTGCCTTAAGGTCAATTACAATGACTCAATGTGATGTCAGTTTGACATCGCACTAATGGCATGCTTTATAAAACCGACTCCGATTCGTAATTTCTGTGATGCCAATGTGTCATACCATTGATGACATAATTTAAATTTTTGACCCTGATGACAATTTGGCCAAGTGATGTTAAGGCTGACATCACAGTGATGTAAAGTGTCATGGGGTCAAAAACGAAGACACTTGTCATAGTACTGATGTCAAAATACATCAGCGTTATGACGCCTTTTCTATCAGTGTTGTATCTGCTGACTGGGATTCAGCATTTTCAAAACACTACCACTTGGTGTTGCAGCCAATGACAAAAGCAGCGTCCGATTAATTATCTGCTCTTGGGAAGTTGAATAGTTTTGTTTATAAATACCATCATTATCTTCTTGCAGGCTTTCGTTCCTTTCTGCGATTTTTCTTTTTGTCCTACATTTAAAATCTGCCCATGTCTGTTAATATAAATATTTTTTTCAAAATCAATTCAAGCATATGGTTTTTTCCGGCCTTTAATTATAATGTGGTTTACCTTCTTCCACTCTGCAATAGAACGCGTAATTGGCCCAAATGCGTTTAGTTTTTGGCTTATACTTTTCCATTGCTCGCCCATCGAAAATTTATTTGCCCCGAAAACTGTAGCTCGTTTCTGTATTTCTCGCATCACAAAATTTCTCACATTAAGTGTGAAACAAAAAATTCCATCGTTTCTCGATTTGTGAGAAAAAAGTGTTTCTGTATGTAAATGCGAGAACAGACAACACAGATTCTGTTTTAACTGGAATACTTCCAGTAATTAAGTGTCAAATGCAAGCGAAACGTCAACGAAAGAAATATATATAATAAAAATAAGGCTGCCAGATTTTAAGATTTATCGAAATTTTGACGATTTTTTCTGTTCCAAAATTGGCAAAGTAACAATTTGCTGATTTTTCCTAGTGACGATTCAGTCTTCGAAATAAAACAATTTTAAATAGTTTTATATGTTTGTGTATTAGGCACAAAATAGATATCTTTAAAAACAAGGCAGGTTAAAAAAAAATGTATCGGCAAAAGCAAAATTTCAAACTAAAACTGTTTAATTTTTATTTGCTTGGATACATTTGTTTATGTGATCAAAAGATTAAACTATTACCCCATTTTTCAGTCAAAAAATTACTCCATTTTTGTCCAAAAGTGTTTATTTTATTTCAATATGATATTTTGTCATCCTTTGTTGTGATTTCTGCAGGGAAAAATAACAATCTGAAATTTTAAATTGTTATCGGATAAAGGAAAAATAAAATAAATAATTTTATTTAAATAGACCTCAAGCTTATGTATGTGTAAAATACCCATGAACTTAATGTTTTTTTTTTTTTTTTTTTTTTTTTTTTTTTTTTTTTTTTTGATTATTTGTTTATATGTTTAAAATTTGTGGTTATATGAAAATCGGACAAAATTTTTTTATTTTTTCTTAGGATATTAACGTTTTTATTTTCAAAAATTTATCTGGCAGCCCTGCATAAAACAAACCATGAAAGGCTAAAAAAATTAAAATAACAAAATATAATAATTGTGTTTTCTATATGTACATACTTATTTTCATCATTTAAATTCTTTCTTTTCAAATAAAAAAAAAAAAAAAAAATACACATTCTTCTGTACATACATACATAATTTGGGCTCCATGTTTTAAAATATTTTTTTCTCGCATCAATTTCAAATATGACTTATTTTGACAGTTCTTGTGAGAAACTTTTTGCAAAATATTGTTACAGAAACACTTTTTCTCACATCCATCCAATAATTGCTAGAAAATTATTTAAATGACAGATATTTCTCGCAGAGTAAAAATACAGAAACACTTATGTGAGAAAAACCATTTTTTGTTTCATATTGCACTGTTTTTGTCATAATTCACTTGTTTCATGCGGGAAATTTTCATGCGAGAAATACAGAAACGGGCTACTAGTGCACCTCTCACCAACTCAGGATTTCCCTCCATGTATTCGACTAGAGTTAGCACTTGCTGCATTGTCGAATTTTTAAAACTATAATTTTACGTTTAAATAATGAATAAAATATTGTTTTTTACGTACTTACCGTTTGTTCTCTATTTTTCTTTATTTATAAATTAATCTTGAATATTTCTTGTTTCTTTAAAGTTTTTTGTAGATTTAACTATTCGACAACAAAACAACAATTGAGTGATATTTGCATTTGTGTTCGCAATGTTGACGATACCTTCGATATTGGCAAACCGCTTTTTGTATGAAAGTACTTACGTTTTCTTTCGAGTTACCATTCAAACGAATGTTCGTATAAAATAGAGTTAGTCGAACCCAAATCATTTTTCGATCGCATAGAATGCGTTCGAAGTTGTTCTTTCGAAATCTTTGAAAGAACGACTTTCGTCATCAGCTTTCGTTCTTGAAAATAAAAGCGTAACTTAAATACGCATAAAAAACTGATATGATAAATTGTAAATGAGCTTCGTCGATTCGACGAACAGTTACCATCTAGGGTTAAAGAATTAATAGTAAATAACTTTGAAAAACAGTAACATTTTTTTAAATTACCGACAAAATTGCTGAATGGTTGTTTAAGTAAAAAAAAAAAAAACAATTATACATTTAAAAATCATGAAAAATCTAAAACGGGAAAAAGTTTTAGTCTTATTACTTTCACTAAAAGTCAGATAACATATGAAACAAATGAGGGACATAGATCATAAAAATCGATGAACGCATTTCGCTTTTATTCACAATTGAGTGAAGGTACCTCATTTTTAAGTGAAGGAAAAACAGCCGTAAATAGAACAGCAGCAAACAACACACACATTTTAAAAAATTATATTTTTGTATGAAAATCGCGATTTTATCAATTCAGTTTTCTTAGTAAATTGTGAATAAAATCAAAAGTTTTGCACCGATTTCAATGAAACAAAGATCATTTTATTCGAAATATATTTAACTAATTTGTAGACCGAAACTACCATTGTAGTTGATGTTGGTGGCCTTCAAATTTTGCAGTGCTTCCTTGCATGGATTCATCTTAGGATCCAACATTAAAATTCTCTGTAATATTTATCTGGAAATGCCAAATTGGTCAGTACGACGATGAGTTAAGACACTTGACCAAATTATCATCAGGGTCAAAAACTTAAATTATGTCATCAATGGAATGACACAATTGACATCACGGAAATGACGAATCGGAGTCGGTTTTATAAAGCATGTCATCAATGCTATGACAAACTGTCATCAAATGGAGTCATTGTAACTGACCTTAAAAATTGAGAGTTTCACTTCTGTTGTATTCCGCCGTTTGTTAACAGAAGAATTTTCAATGAAAAAAGACGCCAGCAGCATGTCCGATATGGCTTTTGTAATAATTCTACTTGAAAAATTTGATGTAATATTACAAAAAAAGCTTTATAAAATAAATAGCTGAAATTTAGGTCATAGAATAAGTTCGAAATATAAAAAATGTTGAATATAATAAAGTAACTTATGAAAAAGAATTAATGCCCAGATTCTATTAAAATATTAATTAAATAACAACAAATCTTAATTGATTTTTTCGCTTAAAATAAAACAATTTCAGCTTGTAGAATTGTTGTTGAGAATTGTCAAAACCTGAGCTATATATAATTAAATCAACTAAGACATTGTTTGAAATGGCAAAGGTTTTCGATAATTTTTTTAAACTAAAATTAAAAATATAATTTATTGAAAAAAAAAAACAAAAAAAATTACAATTTAAAATTTTTAAAATTTTTAAAGAATAAAACTATTACAAAAAGTTTTATAAAATACATAACTGAAATTTAACTCATAGAATAAATTCGAAAAATAAAAAAAAATGTTGAATATAATAAAGTTGCTTATGAAAAGAAATAATTCCCAATATCTATTTTTATTAATCAATATAATCATTTTGTTAATAGGTGCAAAACCAACAAATTGTGTGCTTGATTCTACGAATTTGGTATGAATTTGGTAATTAAGAGACAATTTTTAATTTTTTCTTTGAAACTATTTTCATGATCTGGGATGGTCTAGAACTCTTCATCAATCTATAATTTTAATTATTTCCCCTAAGCAAAAATACTGTCATAATAAATAAAAAAATTGTCTCAAAGCATTCGTGTCTGGAAAATATAACATAATTTTAAAATATTTTCACTTTATTTCTCTTCTTTCCTTAACAATTCGCTTTTTCACCCGCCCACAAACTTGCACACACTGTATGCATGCATGCAAATAACAGTGCATTAAGACATTTCCACTTAGTTCCGTTAGCGGACTTCCGTAGGCATAAACAATCATAACTTTTACAAAACTATTAACCCATTTATCTACCAAATTAACCTTCTAAAAGGTAAAAAGGGCAAAAACGTATACTAAGAAGAAAATGAAAAGGAATTAGATTTAGGTGGAATTTGTTTGGAGTTTTCTTTCGTTATAAAAATTTTAAAGTGGTTTTTGTAATTGACGGCAAATATAGGCAGGGCTGTTGAGTCGTTAAAAAATAGTTCCGACTCCGACTTCAACCGCTGAAATTTTTTACAGTTCTACTCCGACTCGAACTCCGACTCTAACTTTGATGCTAAATATATATGGGTAATTCCAATTTCGATTTGAATGAAATTTGGTGTGAAGGTTCCTGTTATCCTATAAGGAACGAATAACGTAAAAAAATTAAAAAATTTTTTTTTTTCAAAAGTTACGTCATATTCAAAATGTCATAATTTCGCCGGATTAGCCGAATGTATTGAGTTTATTTTCTCAATATCTCAAAAACTACTGAACATACGAAAATGATTTGTATGTCATTTTTAAGAGAATACTGGGGACTACAAGCAATATATTATATGTGCAGTATTTTTTGAGATAATGACAAAATAAACTCAATACATTCGGCTAATCCGGCGAAATTATGACATTTTGAATATGACGTAACTGTTGAAAAAAAAAATTTTTTTAATTTTTTTTCGTTAATGTATGTTTCTCAAAGGAATGATCAAAGGAACCTTCACACCAAATTTCAATCAATTCGAAAGGGGTCGGGTCCCACTCTTGGTCGATTCGGCATGGAATTACCCGTATGAGACTGGTCCTTGTTTGACTTTAAACCATTTTTTAATGCAATATGTTTTATATGGCTAAATTTAACAAGAAAATGATCCTGTTAAATATGGCATCGCCAATTTCGAAGAATTTTTATTTAAGAAAATATTGGAAATATTTTTTTTTTTTTATGCAAAAAAATTTAGTGTCGGAGTCGCGAGCTTTTTAGGGTGGTTAGACTCCGGTACAAAAAACCTCAGCTCCGACTCGACAGCCCTGGTTATAGGGAAGCAAGTATCAATTATAGACCTATTTTGTGTTACTTTTTTAATGATTTTGAATAACTTAAAATTGTGGAACTTTTGGAGAATTTTGTGCATTTGAAGTAAAATATGGGCATAATAAAAATTTATTCAAAGTAAGTACCCAGTAAAAATTGGAGCTTACATGTAAGCAGGTTTGTGATGGAGACAAGCTATTTTACCCCTTACAAAATTGCTTCCAGAAGGCATGATTTTTATATGGCGAATTCCCACTTGGAAGCATATTACCTTTTGAAAAAAGAAGCGCATTGTCGCAAGTTAGATTCAGGTGTGAGTAACAGATATCTGTAAGCGCTACGTTCATGTCTCTATGAAGTTACAATTATCATTGCTTACAAAAAGCTCTTCCATCGCCCTTTTTTTGGAAAATATGAATTCATACCTGATGTGAACCGATTACTCTATTGCTTACATGAAGCCCTTTCTTCATGCTTTTAAGAACCTGTGAAATAATAACTTCCGTTTAATATGTTTGTTTTATTTTTTATTCAAAATTAAAAAAATAAAGTCAGTGCTAAAAAATAAAATTAATAAATCAGAGTACATAAACAAAATTATGAATTTCTACAACAAATTTGAAATTTTGAAATACAATAGAAATGTCAGAAAACTTTTTTAATTTTTACGATTTTGTTATTGATGTTAAAGGATTTTATTCTGCTATACCAGGATCAATATTTTCTGAATCTGAATCATCTTCACTGTCTAAAAATGTGTTATTAATTTTGTTTTTTTTTCATCAAACATTTTTTCTTGTAGTAACGGTTTTTGTTTAATCTAAATGCTATACGTAAAATAAGCAGGAATTTTGTTTTAAAGAGACCATCAACCTTTAGCGATTCTGTAATTATAAGAATTGTTTTTTATAATACGAATTTATGAAAGACATAAAAAATACTTACCCAAAATGGCATTAACAAACTTCGGAAAGTCTAAAGCTGGGATCACACGATTGCCGCAATGCACCAATTTTCACACTTTTTAATACCGTAATCGTGTGACTGCACAATCAAATGTCTTATGTACCAATCGAGGGCAATATTGTGCTTACTTTTACCAATAAAATGCAACTCTGGTGCGGCAATCGTGTGACTACTTGATATGCAACAGCGCGTCAATAAAAACGACAAAAATGTACCAATATTTATTGGGTTCTTGTGCGGCAATTAAACAACACAATACGCGCCAATATTTGCCTTTGTGGGTTTTTTTTAGTAGGAATAAATTAAAAATAAAAATTAAATTTATCAAAAATAAAAATTGGAAATTTAGCAACTCATTAATAAAAAAATTAATATTAAATTTTGTATTCCCGAAAATAACTTTTGATATATATATATTTTTTAATTAGTGCAAAAGCTGTTCAGGACAATATAAAAGAATATATTCAGGAAAACGGAGCAAAATGTATTGAAATTCCTTAAAGCGAATTTATTTTTGAATATAAATATTCTCTATTTCTTTATATATATTTAAATTAGAATTTTACTTTGTTTAATTTTTTGAATTTCATATATTTTACTTAAGAAATTTTAAATAAAACTATTCAAGAAAAACTTGTTTGAAAATATGATACAATTTTCTTTTTTTTTAATGAACAAGCCAACTAGATCTTTCAAACAAATAAAAAAGCTACCACAACAACTGTTTTCGCAGTTGACACAAGTAGGAACAATCGTGTGATTATGATGCGGCAATTATTGTACACATTTCGCTTTGTACAAACTAGCGGCAATTGAATTTGTATAAAACAGGGCAATCGTGTGATTTCAGAATATTTTATTGGGGCAATTTTATTATTGTGCGTCAATAAAGCACAATCAAAATTGTGTCATATTGGTGCATTTAGGGCAATCGTGTGATCCCAGCTTAATAGTCGCTTTTTATTCTGCTTTCCATCCACATTAAAATCGAGCAACATCTTTATATCTAACTAGCATTTAACCCGCTACTTCTTTAGCGTCTCCTTTTCTTTCGTGGACATATTTTTACGCCAAAGTTTATGTTTCTAGGTTTTAACCCGCTTCTCTGTAATAGGCACGATTTTCATTCCCTTAAACGTTTGAATTTCGAAAATGTACCAAATTTTTATTTATATTTTTTAGATACGTTACGAATGTGAAATTTTTATTTTTTATTGAACATGAACTTATTTTTTTGATGAATATGAGGTTAGGGAATTTACCCGTTTTTAGCTTTTTTAACCTCTAACCATAGAAATTTTCAAAACTCCCATCCTAGGGAATCGATTTAGCGAGAGGCCAACCTACCGGCCAAATTTCAACATTTTAGCTTCAGGCGTTTAGGGCGTGCGATGACGAATCAGTCAGTAACTTTGCATTTTTATATTATATAATTAGACGAAAAAAATGTTTTGAAAAAAAAATAACAGAATTTGGTACGATTTCACCCCTTAAACGTACTAATTTCGAAACGCATAAAATTTGTATTTGTATTTTTTAGATCAGTTATGAATGTGATATATTTTTATTTTAATGTTTATTGGTTTAAAAGATAGATGGCATAGAAAAAAGTTTTAAAATACAGGTTTTACCCGTTTACTTCCCAAAAAGGCCGAATTTCAAAAAAGTACCATGCACCTGTCCGCTTATTTTTTTTTATTGAACAACAATAAGTACTAAATATTTGAATAAAAAAAAAAATGTTTTGTAAAAAAGTACCAAAAATAGTTACGGTTTTTACCCCTTAAATGTCCGATTTTCGAAAAATTACAAAATTCGTACTTGTATTTTTTAGATAAGTTTCAAATGTAATATAAACCTTATTTCTATGTTTATGGGTTTAAAAGATAGATGGGGTGACAAAAAAGTACCAAAATACAGATTTTACCCGTTTACTCCGTTCTAAAGAACAACGATAAGTTTTAAACTGTTTTTGCATCTCTTTTAGTTTTGGAGATATAAAGTTACCGAATTTACCCGTTTTTACCCTTTTTGACCCCTAAACATTCGAATTTCCAAAAATCCCGTCTTAGTGGATCGATTGGGGGATTCTTAGCTTCAGGCGTTTAGGCTGTGCGATGATGAATCAGTCAGTCAGTCAGTGAGTCAGTAACGTTACAATTTTATATATATAGATCAATTTAAAAGATTTTTCTTTAAGCTTTTCATTTTTGTTTGGCCCTCATTATTACAAAAATCATTTTAATGATATTCGCCTTTTTCTTGCTTCTCAGTAAGGCTTAATAGTAAGCGAATACAGCAGCAGTAATGTCCCTTTTTTGCTTCCAAAAGTCTTTAAAAATTTGACTGGGTATTGTGTATCGTTAACTGTGACAAGAGAACTTCTAATTCCTTGAGGAAAACAACGCGTCAATTCAAGGTCTAAAACACTAATGCGCAGCTCATAGAACAATTTTAACTTAATTTCAAATTAATTCACACACATTCTTAAGCACAGTGTTACCATTTTAGCATAATTTCTGCTAGATGTAGCAGAATGAGTTGGGAAATATCACATATTTTTTGAAAAAATATGCTTTTTAGCATATTTCCTTGCCAAAAAGCAAATTTTTGAGGATAGTTTAACTTTTTAGAAAAGCAGAAGATTTGAGCATATTTTTTTTATTATGTTGACCTGTGTTGTTATGTGTAATTATTTATTTGTTTCGGCTTAAGGTCTTAGACTGATAAAATATAAATAAGAACAACTTTTTTAATTTTATTTTAACAATACATTTTCTCCGATATTTCGGTTAACTTCGTTAAACATTTTCAAGGAATATAAAGGGTTAATCTTTTTTACCGCGTCTTTTTTCACAAACCTAATCGTTTTTAAAAAATAAAAGTTTTTATGAAATATATAATAAAATCGCTTTTTATTTATCAGATTTTAAGTTAAGATTTAAAAAGGTCAACGAGAAAAAGAAAGAAAAAAAACATGAAAAACCGAAAAATGTACTTTGGACTTCAAGAAGAATTAAATTTAATGAGCTTTAGCCTGAAAAAAATATCAAATATTTGGATAAAAACCTTAAACTGTTCAATAAAATAACCACAATACTAATTGATTTTAACACCCAATTTTCACGATGATTTTTCCCCTATTTTTAAATTTTGTCTTTTTTTCGTTTGAAAGCGAACGGGGTGGATAAGTACGCAAAGTAGAAAAAAAGACATGAATCGTATTATATGTTTCTTTTTTGGCATTCCTCTTTGAACTTATTTGTGTTTTTCAATTTTTGTTTTATTCTTATTATGACCAGTGATTCTTCAAATATAGAGAAATAAAAAATTTTATTAAAAAAAAAATTCAAAACATATCAAAATTATGTGGAATTACAAAATTTTAAATATTTTTATACGAATAAGGAACTAAGAATATCAGAAAAAATCAATTCTGACTGAAAAAAAGAAACATGGTGAAAATTTAACAAGTTTTTTGTAGTTTCTTTAAAAAAGAAATACAAAAAAGACATGTCTTTTAAATCATCGTAAAAATTGGTTTTAAGTATATTTTTTTAATAAAAATTCAGCAAATTTTTAACAGATTTTTTTTTTGTGTAAAACTTTAGCAAATTTAAAATATTAAAAATTTTATGTGTTAATTTTAGCAGATTTTTAGCATACTTTCTTTATTTTACGATTTAGTAGATTTTAACAGATTTTTTTTTGAAGTTTGGGCATATTCTCATGAAACAGTTATGGCAACACGCTTATGCTCTTTAATTTCCCTAGAGGGAAGCGAACTGACACCAAAGTAGTCCCGTGATAGGTCTTTGGTGGTTGAAACCGGTTATGGTTCTAACACGTTATATGAATAGGACTTATCACGTTTACATGGGGTTGTCATTGGAGGGGATCAATTGACACCTAACAGCCACCTTTTGACAAGTCACACATCTATTCTCAATGAACGTGTTTAGTGTAAGTTACTATAATGGAGTATTATTTCAATATAATGTATTTTTTTTTTTTCGATAAAACAAGTCCTAGAACTAAATTTAAGAACCAGATTTTAGGAAGTCTCATACAAATGTGCCACAACACCGGTGAATACTGTACTGAAAGTCATTACTCTTTCTACCTTTTGGTTCTTCATATACCAGCTAAATGATTGGTTCTCCTTTCACTGGTCATGAGTTCCTTCATTTTTTACTTGTTCTATTTTCGCAAATTCCAGGACCAGTATGTTGGAACAATTGACACAAATTTCCCGCAGGGTTAGTCGTCAATGATCCAGCGGCGAGTGCACATGCCGCGGATGCTTGTCTTTTTTTATACCTTTTTTCAGGAATGCTTATCCAGCAATCACACGGACTTGACTTCATGTTTAGAGAAATAATCGAATGATGCAATTTGAAATATTTTTGGCAGTATGCAATGTCTCTGATCTTATAAATCATTTAAATATAAGAGGGAAGATGTTTTAAACGGGCATTAAAGGCTTATCAAAAAACAAAAGTTGGGAAAAATTTTTATGACATTGCTCATCATCGTTACGGTCCCCGATTTAAGCAATTAAAAATTTTGTTTTTTTAGTTTGAAAGCTTAAAGAATTTCCTAAGGATATACAATGCAGCATCATATTTCAAACGCTTGACTTTGTGTTTGTTGGGTAGACTCGCTCTCTTCACTACTACTAAATATGCAGCAATACAAGGCGAATTCAACTACAGGTGGTGTCTAAACGCCATCTGATTTTGACAGTTCGAGCCAATTTGTTTTGAGTTGATAGTGCTTTTTAGGAATGGTTGAGATTTTGGTAAACACTAACACAGTGTAATGCAAAAAACCCTATGTTATTTCTGTTGTTTTTGGATTGTTGTAGTTCCGACACCACCTGTAGTTGAACTCGCCTTGGCAGCAATACAACCAAAGTTTAATTAAATTTTGCTCATCAACGGTCTAAAATTAAGAGTTTTCTAGTGAGAGCGTTTTGCATTGATCGAAACAAAAATTAGTCGTACGGTTCAAGGAATGGAGTGGGGTGGGGTTAAACTTCCACTCCACTAAATACTAGTGGTGAATGAGGTTATACTAAGTTTTTTATGATCAGTTTTGAACAGAACTCGCAACATGTAATTGAATGTTGCCATTATCGAATATTACAATTAGAAGTGTGGTTGCATATTCCGGAAGTGTTTTTGGCCGATTTTCGCTTTAAAAGAATGAATTATCGGCATGGGTTACCTGTGATCTATGCATTTTTTAGCCGAGTTTTACATACGATTTCTTATGCTTCAGGTTGTTGTTATTCCGATTTTATTTAATTGCCTTAACATTTACTAATGGTACCGACAGGCGTCGTTTGGTTGTCATAAAAATAAATAACTTACGTAAATGTACAGTAGGGTATTCGAACGAGGCATGTTGAAATACCCTAAGCAATACATATTGTACCATCTATTTTTCGATAGCTTTTGACACGAGGAAAATAAAGTTCCACTACGAAATATCAAAAATATGATTTTCGTGGCGCCCAGATTTAAATTTTTTGTTCTTTTCTCAACTTTTATATTTAAAGTTTTTTTTAGTAGGTAATAAAAAAAAATCGGCTGATTTTAGTTTTTTTAAGTACGATCTTTCCAAAGTGAAATTGTGCGCTAAAAATTGTGCCGATAGTGGTTTTTCCAAAACGATTTTTTTCGAGGTTTTGGACGAGTTCTTGTTGAAAATTTTTTTTACGGCTTCATTCTTAAGGTTTTTTTTTAGTAGGTATGTTAAAAAAAAATTCACCGATATCAAATTTTTTAAATATTTTATCCAAGGT
The DNA here is from genome assembly GCA_943735925.1 of Pollenia amentaria. Classification (NCBI taxonomy): domain Eukaryota; kingdom Metazoa; phylum Arthropoda; class Insecta; order Diptera; family Polleniidae; genus Pollenia; species Pollenia amentaria. The sequence continues at coordinate 30,422,989 of OX031010.1, read as the reverse complement.
TGTACGCTTAAACGATGGCGATATAATTTTTTTTGTTTTTATCGAAAGAAATAGAAAAAGAATATAGACAGAAAATAAGAAGAACATGTATTGCATATCACTTTTTAAGATGCTGAAAGCGATATTATCGATTTTAATACGTTTCGTTTTTTTATACGATTTCGATCACATATCGGCAGAAATTTTAGCACAAACAACTTTCATTTAAACTTAAAACCCAATGAAATTTTTTTTTCTGTTTGTCGAAAATCAACTATAAATCCCATATTGGGCCCTCTCTCAAAAGTCATTCAGTCTATAATAGGAAGTTAAATTTCTCGTAAGATGTCGCTAAAATCTTTAAGTTCTTCTTGAACTGGATTTTAAGTTGCATATTAAAAAATGGATTATTATACTGGGTATTCAATGATACCCTTGAGCAAACAACAGTCTTATGCTAGGAACACAACTGGGTCATACGTCGTAAGAACGTAAGACGAACCGACGTAAATTTCTAAAATCATGATCTATTTATCCATAATTCCATTTTCGACGTATGTATTTTGTTTTCCTTTGAAAATAATTTTTTTAAATTGTTATTGGTTTTTTCCCTCTGTTTGTTTGATTTCAAATATTCAATTTAAAACACAAAAATTATCAAGGCGAATTTATTCCAGGTTATCTCGGTAGTACAACAAGTACAACTCGTACAAAAACCACAAGCAATTTGTTTTTGTAAAACCATTGTACAATGTCAAAAACCGAAACAAATCAAAACAGAAACAAAGATAATAAACAAAATTTTGTCATCCAACAATTATAAAGCTAAAGAAAAAAAGTTATCAGCAGGGCTTTTAGGATCACCTGTAAAGAATTCGCCTTAAAAATGATTGATTTTTTTATTTTAATTTTTTTCTTCTATGGCAATACGGCCGTAACCATTATTTTTGTGTATACTAGGGTATTCATTTAATCGGCCTTTTACTTTAATCGGTTAATCGCTCGATTAATTAAACGAGGTTTTGGTTTAATCGATTAATAATCGGTTAATTTTGTAATTGATCGGTTAACCGATTAATAAAGTTTTTTTTTTAAAAATTAAGTAATTTCAATATATAAAAATTCATAAATTTTTTAATGGAGTTTATAAGTAAAAAAAAAAACATTAACATAACCAACATAATAGTTCAAATATAACAATTCTTGAACTAAAACGAGCAAACAAAAAAATAACTAATAAATATGTAATACATATTTTTTAATTAATTAATAAATTTTATGTAGTAATTAAAAAATAAACTGTAAGATAATTTCATTAGTTATTTTATTAGTTTAGGAGACCTTAAAAAATACTCTTAAAAAAAATTATTTGTTTTAAATGTTTAAGATTTAAGCGATTCTTTTCTTAAGTTTTGATAAAACTTAACTCGGGAAAAAATGTTTCACTTATCGTTGATGTTGATGATATAGAATCAACCGATTATACGGAATATCTAATTTCTCAGTCCTTTTCCTGGATTTCTTTAAACGTATAAAATCTTCCATTATGCCACTAGAGTCCTGTTTTAATTTTTAACTCTCCTTAATGTTTCGGTTAATTCTGCTAAAAAGATTGATATGAGAAAATATGAGAAGAAACAAATAACTTAACACAAACATATAAAAAGTACGTGAAACAACAAGCTGTTGACCGCAAACAAAATTAAAATGAAGATCACTGAACACCTTCTTTGTTTGTATGAAAAAATATTTTTGTAACAAATACCTTTTGTAAATGAGACGAAACAAATAATTAAAAACTCAAAAATATGTTTTTATACTACAAAAAATTAAACATTTTGTTACGTCGGTTAATTGGCTAATCGACTAAAATTAACCGGTTTAATCGTTAATCGAAAATATCCAATTTTAAATTAACCGATCAGTTAATCGAGTAGTAATTAATCGGCTAACCGATTAACGGTTAATACTGAATGTCAAGCTTTGTTTACATTTTGTGAAAAAATTAGTTAAAATTTCAAATTTAATAAAAATCTAATAATTGAAAAAAAATTATTTAAATTTTATAAAACAAAAAAAGTGAATATTAAATATAAAATGAAGGAATTAAAAGTGTGTAAGGAATAAATTGAGCAACAATAAATTTGCAATACAGGAAAAAGATTTACCTTCAAAAGCAATTGTGTATATTTTATAAACCAAAAATTTCCTTGTTTAAATTTTCAACAAATAATTTTGACATTCATTCTAACTTTTTGCAAAATCAAAATACATAAGCGGAGTTCAGTGTTTTGTGCAAATGGTCTTGCGAAAGAGCAAGTGCAAAATTTCATAGCTTTTTTATGAAATCTAACGGGAACTCTGTGTATTTTGTTGTTGGATTCAACAAAAAAGCTATCATATTTTGCATTTGCTCTTTCGCAAGACCATTTGCACTTCACACTGAACTCCGCTATAGTAATTTAAAAAAAAAAAAAAAAAAAAAAAAAAAAAAAAAAGGATAGCTAGCATAACTCTATCTCATTTTTCTCACAACTACAATATTTTAAAATTTTAATTTTTAAAATTCGAATGCCTTAAAGGATTAAAGAAAACATTTTCTTAGCATTCATTACTACGTAAAACACAAAACTCTCTTCGGAATTTATATTAAAACTTGTGCTCTTTTTCGCCTTTCATTTTCAGGACATGTTTAAGTACATTAAAAGAACCAACACACACACTCACATATGACATCCATTCAAACAAAAAAGACAATCGTAACCTAAAAAAAATAAGAACAACAAAAAGAACGTGATTTATTTTTTTACCACCTTTTATGACTTTTTGTCAAATGTTCGTAAGACATGAAAATGTTTCTCAAAACAACTTTAATTTAATGAGCCCATAAGACCAAAAGGAGACACATACAATTCCACAAATATTAAAGTGGGACTTTTTGTAAAGGTATTTGTGTATTTAAGTGTAATAAATAAGTATATGTGTAAGGATACGTTAGCAATAAACGAAAGAAAAAACATAAAAATGGAAATTAGGTAACATGTGCATTTGTTACCTTTTTATACTCATACATAAAAGTACTTGGTAATCATGTGTGTGTGTGTGTGTGTGTGATGGTTTGTTTGTGTTAAAAGTTGAATTAAATTTGGCATTTAATAGATCCATGTAAATAAAAACATAGATAAGTAGACGATATATAATAGTAAATGCGGAAATAAATGTAATAGATGAAATCAATTTTAGAAACAATATAAAAATTCCGACCCTAAAAAGGCTTTTTTCTACGGCGCGATAACGTTTAAATAAGGGAAGCTCGAAGTTTGAAATTTGGTGTTTGGCTTGCATTAGTCCTTTTTTTCTTCTTTTTGATTAAGGCCATAAACATCTTTATAAACTTGTAAGAAAGTATGAAAATATGATACCCTACATTTAAAAACAAATTTTCGAGAATGTACCCAATTTGGGACCATGGGCAATCATGCACCTGCCAGAACAAATTTAATGTTATAAAGTTAAGATTCATGTAAAAGTTTTTTGTGCCAAATATTATTTAGATACAGTGTTCTGCACAGTGCTGCCAGATTTGACGATTTATCGTCATTTTGACGATTTTTGATTCCGAAATTTGCAAAGTGCCGAAAAGTAAATTTAAGTAAAAATTCGTACCAAAACCTTGATTTTAAGATTGAGAGTTTACTCGTGTGGGGAGCGGGTGAAGTTATGGACTGATTTGGCTAATTTTTAACATTTAATATATATGAAAAATTGTTAAGCCAAATTTTATCCACCTAGCTTATATGGGTGCCATGGTGCCAAAACTATAACTTCATAAAGAAAGATTATTTCATGTAACAAAGAAAAAATAATAATAAATTATAAGAAGATTTAAAGAAGTTAAGGCTTACAGATCAAAATTAGAGATTTATGGGTATACATTACAGGGAGTCGTTGTTTTTTGTTCATATCTTAGGCATTTGTAGATCGATCTGGCTGAAATATAATAGCACACTATTCCGTACTATATCTAATATAAATGTATAGCAATTGCCGTATTCACAAAGCCCCTTGTATCGTTGTATCGTTTGAAAGTTCTATAAAAAAACAATAGTGAACTATCTATTTTAATAAAGCATACGAATCGAATTTTGTGAATTCGGCAAATGTTTATAAACGAGTCTTCAGAAATCTCATTTCAACAAACAAATGGTTAGATTGACATCGTTAAGCCAAGGACTCAGAATATACATATATACTTTATAGGGCATAACATTAATATTGTAGCAATTACAAAAGGAATGACGAACTTAAATACGAACTTGTATATATACCCTCTGTGGTGAACGGTATCTTTTATTCTTAAGACTTTGAAAAGAAAAAAACCTTATATTTTTATAACAAATTTATATTATTATAATAAATTATTAAAACAAATTGTTTATGAAAATTTTCTTTAACAAACGTTTTTTAAATTTACCAAACAATTTCATAAGCATACGGGGGTATATGTATGTATATAATTAGTCAATTCACAAGGTATCCTAACATGTCATATTGTCAAAATGTCCTAATATTTCACAATGGTTTAAAAATATTGTTGTACGGCTCAGCCGCTCAGCGCTGGACTTTTCTGATTAATTACGACAGCACAATAAACACAGCAAGCAACGTTCTATTTATTTAAGACACTTTTTGTTAACAAACCAACAACAATATTTTTAAACCATTGTGAAATATTAGGACATTTTGACAATATGACATCTTAGGATACCTTGTGAATTGACTAAATATGTTTTGTTTGCTTCACAGAAAAAAGTGTTTTATCAATTAAAAAAGTAGTTTAAAAAGTACTTAAATTTAATTAATGTGATAATTGAATCAATTATTTTTTTTGTTGAAAGAAAATTAAAAATTTAATTTTGATTTAATTAACATTTTAGTTGTTTTGAAATAAATTTTCAATTAAAATTTTAATTAAATAACAAAAAATTTTAATTGACTTTTTTCGCTTAAAATAAAATAATTTAAACATGTAGAATTGTGTTTGGGAATTGTCAATATTTATTTAAATAAATTAACACATTGTTTGAAATGGCAAAGTTTTTTGATCACTTTTTTAATTAAAATTAAAAATATCATTTATTGAAAATATTTTTTCAAAAATTTTAAAATTTTTAGTAATCAATATAATCATTTTGGTAATAGGTGCAAAATCAACAAATTGTTTGCTTGATATTATGAATTTAGAACAAATTTGGTGATTGGAGAAATTTAATAATTTTTTCTGTGTTGTTTTTAAATGAAAATCGAGCAAACTTTGTTTAAAATCTAACACCCAATTTTCACGATGATTTTTTCCCCTATTTTAAAATCATGTCTTATTTTGTTTGATAGCGAGCGGGGTAGAGAAGTTAGCAGGGTAGAAAAAAAGACATGAATCGTATTTCTGTGTTTCTTTTTTGACATTCCTCTTTGCACTTATTTGTGTTTTTTAATTTATGTTTTGTTCTTATTTCAAAATGACATGTGCTTATTAAAATATGGAAAAATTAAATATTTTAATTAAAAAAAAATGCAAAACATATCAAAATTATATGGAATAACGAAATCATGGTGAAATTACTAAAAGGTGGCCTCGGTAATACAACAAACATAATAACACCCAATTTTCACGATGATTTTTTCCCCTATTTTAAAATCATGTCTTATTTTGTTTGATAGCGAGCGGGGTAGAGAAGTTAGCAGGGTAGAAAAAAAGACATGAATCGTATTTCTGTGTTTCTTTTTTGACATTCCTCTTTGCACTTATTTGTGTTTTTTAATTTATGTTTTATTCTTATTTCAAAATTACATGCGCTTATTAAAATATGGAAAAATTAAATATTTTAATTAAAAAAAAATGCAAAACATATCAAAATTATATGGAATAACAAAATTTTAAATATTATTACGAATAAGAAACTAAGGAAATCAGAAAAAATCAACTCTAAATGCAAAAAAAAAGAAACATGGTGAAAATTTAACAGGTTTTTGGAAGTTTCTTTAGAAAAGAAATACAAAAAAGACATGTCTTTTAAATCATCGTGAAAATTGGGTGTAATACAAAATCTACAGGCAATTTGTTTTTGTTTCATGTGTATCATCAACGTCAAAAAGCTGATACAAAGTAAACAAATAATGGAAAACAAATAAAAATTTTAAAATTATTATTTTGTAAAAATATGAAAAATAACAAATATTATATAATTAACTTTGTCCGTATTTCATGATTTATGTCGCTGTTGTTTGGTAAGATGACTGGGCAAGAAAAGATATTTTTAAAATTTCCAATTTTCAAGAAAAAAAAAATACTAAAATTGCATAGGCTAAGCCCAAGAAGTTTTACATCTACTGCGTGGATTTATTTTTATTATTTGTGCAAGACGTTTGCTGGAAAAAGAAAATATTTCACGCAAGAAGTTCTAACATAATATGTTTATTAAACGGAAAACAAAATCTTGCCCGAGGTTAATTTGTAAATGCACAAAATGCATTGCCCGCACAATAATCTCAATGTATATAATGTGGATTTCAGTTCCTTATTTATGTCCTGCGTTTGCTACAAATAGAGAGTAAATAGCAATTTTTGTTTTTTAAATTGTACGAAATGTTTAAACCAATATTTTTTTATTATAAAATACAAATATTAAAAAATTTAAACCACAGAAAAAAAGAAAAATTCAAAACACAAAATTCAATATACTTTCACCCAATTTTCACGATGATTTAAAAGACATGTCTTTTTTGTATTTCTTTTTTAAAGAAACTTCCAAAAACTTAATAAATTTTCACCATGTTTCTTTTCTTTGCAGTCAGAGCTGATTTTTTCTTAGTTTCTTATTCGTAACAATATTTAAAATTTCGTTATTCCACATAATTTTGATATATTTTGAATTTTTTTTAATTAAAATTTTTTATATTTCTATATTTTAATAAGCACATGTCATTTTGAAATAAGAATAAAACAGAAATTAAAAAACACAAATAAGTGCAAAGAGGAATGTCAAAAAAGAAACACAGAAATACGATTCATGTCTTTTTTTCTACCCTGCTTACTTCTCTACGCCGCTCACTATCAAACAAAAAAAGACATGATTTTAAAATAGGGGAAAAAATCATCGTGAAAATTAGGTGTTTGACAAGTTAATAACAAATAGAGGTGGGAAACTATCGATAGTCACAACAATTGATATTTTCGAAAGTTTGTTAATAAATTATCGATAGCATCGAATTCTTTACTGTTAAATTAAATTTTTTTAAGTACTTGGCCTACGTCACACAGTTTGGAAAAAATGGAAATAATTCTATATTTTGTAAACGGTTAGGGCCAATGGTAAAATTGGCCAGCAGTTTTTGATGTTTTTGTAATAAAAGAAAAATATATAATTTTTAAGTAAATGAGTAAATTTAAAAGGTCAGAAAATATTTTTAATTTAAAAAAATTAATTTTTCTAAAAGATTTTATTTGTTGTGCTTAATTCCCTATTTTTATTCTTGATAAACAACTGGTAATATATTGCTGGAGGATAAGCTGTGTACATGCGCATTTCAGTGGTTGCTTAGGCCAGATGATCAGAAAACGTTTTTAACAAAAAAAATTTAGAAAAGCCAAAAATATCAGCAAATAAGACTACAGAAAGTCTTATTTGCAACTATATCAAAGCTTAAACCAAATTTCAACTATAAAACAGTGTGTTTATCTTTTCTTACATTCCCCAATTTTCAGTTGTTTTATCAAGAATAAAAATAGGGAATTAAGCACAACAAATAAAATCTTTTAAATAATTCTATTCCCAAAAAAAAACTTTGATAATAAATTTATTTTCCTTAAATATACTTTAATTGTTTTTCTTTATTACGCTGTTAATGGGTTAATGGAGTTGTCAAGTTTGAAAGGTGAATCCTCAAACTCTTCCAGGATACCAATTTTTTTTCCGATTGGACAATTAATATTAGAGATACATAAAACGAATAATATATCCAAAATTTGAGGGCTCATAACCTGGGCAATATTGGTCGCCACTCACAGCAAAAAACATAGTTAGTGATAGAATATTGGAGTCAATATTGCAAGTTTGGGCAAACTAGTTTTTAGCCATATAAAACATTACCAGAAAATGCTCTGAAAAAACAAATATTAAAGGATGTGCTACAATTACATGTACCAACAACTGAAAACGCAGTAAGTTGGAACTTTTTGGACTTTAACGGCATTTTTAACAAAGAAGTAGAAATATATAAATTTTGAAAAATTTGCTATGATTTTAACGAAACTGTGTTAAAACTATTCGAGCCAATTAAAAGTCAATGAAGCCGGCGCCGCTGAACAAAAACAGTTGACAATTTACCAAAAAAAATTCAACGATAGTATCGCTATCGAAAAGCAGCTATCGATAGTCCAATGGGAACAGAACTATCGATAGTACTATCGATTGTTTGCCAGCTCTAATAACAACTCCAAAACACACTTGACAAGATCAATACACGAACACATACAATCAAACAATGAACGGCTGGCTTACCGAGGCCACCTTTTAGTAATTTCACCATGAACGAAATTTTAAATATTATTACGAATAAGAAACTAAGGAAATCAAAAAAAATCAACTCTGAATGCAAAAAAAAAGAAACATGGTGAAAATTTAACAGGGTTTTGGAAGTTTCTTTAGAAAAGAAATACAAAAAAGACATGTCTTTTAAATCATCGTGAAAATTGGGTGTAAGTTTTAATTGTCCGAATTTTTTTTTTACGATTTTTCAAACAGAAAAAGACGATTTTTTTATTTTTTCTCAGGAAATTGACGATTTCTTCATAATTTTATCTGGAAGCCCTGGTTCTGCACGAATTTTGCTAAATAAAGAAGCTGAAATAACTTTTTTTGTAATGCATGCAATTTATTCAATCTTTTTTTCATTTGAAAGCCCATTGAATTGTATTAAAAATACTTTATTAGTCTTAGAGATAATTTGCTTAAAATGCCCGCTCTTAGGTCAGGCGACCTGAGAGGCCCACGGAAGTTTGAGTTTCTTGAAATGAGCTTGTTAGGAAACTTTGTGCGTAATAATTCGGCCATAACCGGTTAAGATATGTGTGCAGTAGCATCATCTTGTTGTTACTACACAGAGTTGAAAGGAATTCTCTTTCGGCGTAGTTCCGGATAGAAAAATGCTCAAGTAACGGTCTCTATTAACCGTAGCGCTTTGTCCGTCTTATTCAAAGAAGTATAGCCCGACAATACAGCGTGAAGAAACCCCACTGTGACGCGAATTGGATGCAATTCTCTCTCATTCAGTATTTCTAGGTTGGAACCACTCCATAAGCGACAATTTTGTTTGTTTACGTTGCCGCTTAGATCCGACTTGCTTTTGGTAGCGGCTTTCATCCGCCACCCTGTATCTTCATCTTTATGAGATTTGTTTGCGTTTAAGGGACTTTAGGATGGGGGTTTATATGGATACAATGGTAGAGTTGGGACCTACCAGCACAATCACGATATGTCACGACATAGTAGCTATCGTAAAATTTATTGTCGCCAATTCTTAGATCAATATCAAAATTTTTAAGGAAGTTATGGCTTTAAAAGCTTTTTTCAGGAGTAGAATTAGTATGGGATCTATGGTCCAATATAGACCGATTCCAAAAAAAAAATTGTTAGAAAGTTTAGATCCAATTTTAATCTAAATACGAACATTATAAGTTGGCTTATGGGAACAAAGATCCTATTCCGGAAAGGAACTTGTATCGGGGCTATACGAAATTATGGACCGATGCTCAACATTTCCAATAGGCTTGGTCCTTGTAACAATTAGAAGCTATATACCAAAATTCAACAAATTATCCCCAAAACGGCAACCTTACTCTGCGCACAAGATTTACATGGACAGCCCGCCATCTGGATGGACGGACATTGTTAGGTCGACTCAGAAAATGATTCTGAGTCGGTCGGTTTACTTGAAAGTGTGCTTAGAACCAGCATTTTAAGTTGTTTAGAACCAAACGCAAATATTTTTTAAAACGTTAAGCCAATACACAAAAATTAGCGCGAGTTGATTCATCAATTTAACTTGGATCCCTTAAAGGATCTGAAATATAAGACTTACTAAAAAATTTAACCCCATTAAAAATTTATCAAATTGGTTCACTTTTTAAAATTATTTTTATAAATTGATTTGACAAAGAAAATGGGGTCAACAAATATGTGGATGGTTTATTTTGTGTACTTAAGGAATCAGAAATAACAAACATTTTAAATAATGGGTACTTAAAGGGGCGAAGTTGATTTTGAATAAAACACAATTTATTTAGGAAATTATTGTAATTTCTTTTTATTATGATAATATTGGTATGGTTCAATTATGTATGGAACAAAATATCGGCCAAATGCCTGCCGCGAACTCGGCGGCACACTACCATCCGATGGCCCAAATTTTCGATAACGCTGAGGCATAATTGAGGTTCTATGCCGTTAATGTGCCGAATTATCTCATCCTTTAGCTCTTGAGTTGTTGCTGGCTTATCGACGTACACCTTTTCTTTTAAATAACCCCAAAGAAAGAAGTCCAACGGTGTCAAATCATATGATCTTTACGGCCCGATGATGCCGCCAACCCATAAACCGCACCAAAGAGTCACTCTTTGTGGGTGCATTGGTTTTTCGACAATCACTCCTGGATTATCATTCGCCCAAATGCGGCAATTCTGCTTATTGCCGAATCCACTGAGGTGAAAATGTGCCTCATCACTGAAGATGATTTTCACGATATGCATTTTGATTTGAACGCCCATTTTCATAATAAGCCTGAATAACTTTAATGCGTTGCTCGATTGTGTTCCTTTCCATGGTTCAAATTGAGTTAGTCTGAAATTGAGAAATGCCAAAAGAAATACAGAAGAAAACTTGACGTTTGGGTGTGGTTCACATTTAAATTTAACCAACCGTTACATTTAATTCTTTTCATGCAGATATAAAGTTTACAATGGAAAAGGTGTTTGAATCAAAATTATCTTATTTAGACTCTTTGATAATAAGAAAAGAAAAAAGTTTATTAATTTATTGGTATCAAGAACCAACATCGTCTGGTAGAATAATTAACTATCTCTCAAATCATCCTAAAAGAGTTATAATTAACTCGTCTAAAAAATTTATAAAAAGGGTATTGAGAATAAGTGATACATGTTTCCATATGAATAATAAGGAAAAAAAATTTTGTGGCAGTAAGGGAAAATAGTTTTCCAAAGGAAATTATATCTAATTTATTATTAATTAAATATAATAACCATAAAATAAACAATTCCAACAGTAACACAGAACCGAAAATTTATAAATCACTAACTTATGTAACAAAATTTTCAAAAAGATTAGAAAAATCAAATATTTATGATACGAAAATATATAAAATTGTTCATAAATCTTATAACCCAATAGGTAGTTTATTCACTAAAATGAAGGATAAAATAAATAAGTTGGCAATGTCAAATTTAGTTTATAAAATACCCTGTATGGAAAATGTTTATGGACAATGCAATAAAGTGTATGTTGGTACAACAAAAAATAAACTTAAGGACATAAGTCAGATCAAAAATATAAAAATATTTCATTACAAAAGCTTTATCAACCCATTGTGCAAATCTAAACCATTATCCTGATTTTGAAAACATATCAGCTTTAAACACGGAAAATAATTATAAACGTCGATTTGTGTTAGAAATGTTGCAACTTATAAATATATCCAGAAATATCCAGAATTAATTTTAAGTCAGATACTGACAATGTAGCCGAAAATTATAGACATTTAATTTATAAAATTAGAAACGGAAATTAAAAATTAATTTAAACTGTAACAGATAAAGCCTCAATTGGAAAACCTTTTTGTATTTACATAATTGAAAATATGACATTTTGTTAAATTTGTTTAAATTTATTAAAAATTGTTAAATTTATTAAATATTCAAGAAAAAATTCCTGATCAACGGAGTGCCGAAATATTGGATTTAATAAATTTAATATTTTTTATAAAAAAAAGAAAAAAGACCTCAAGCAAGGCGAATTCATGTATACGGTGGTGTCGATACTACAACAAGTAACACCACCAAAAACACAACAATGCATTTTTTTGTTGCTTTCGTTGATCGATAGTCAAAAACACAAGCAACTTTTGACATTTCTCTCTCTAAGTAAGAAAAAAAAAAAAATAGCGCAGCTGTGCTTTCAACGCCACCTGAAAACGAATTCGCCTTGACCTCAAGCTTAAATACCAGGATTAATAAAAAATAAATATTTCAACTAAGCTCAATGGGAACATCTTAACCGGTTATCAGATTTGACAGAAAAATGCATGAAATTTCTATTATAAGGAAAATGAATTACACTGATTTCATACAAATCATCTCTTAAAGAATTTTTTATATAAAAAATTAATATCCGGGTCTAATATAGGTTTGCCTGTTCTGGAAGTTGTCTCCTGGGGTTTTAGCATTTACGTCTTTAGGAAGTCTCAGTTCTCGTGGAATATAGGAACAGCCGATACCTGAAACCGGTCAAGAGTTAAACGTTTTTGCAAATTTCTAATGGATTGTTGATGATCAGAGTTCTATTTATTACCACGTGAGTTTCCGCCTTTCTGACGATTATTCTATTTGAGGACTTCAAGAGGCTTAGGGTTGTTCAAATAGACTCATGACTTAAAGAAATTTCACAAAAAGAAGTCTAGAACGATAAAATCGGTCGATATGGCCGGCCAGTGAAAATCAGCAAAATAAGAAATTGGACGACCCGGATAGGCAGCCCTCAGAATTTCGGTTGTAGGTCGTATAGTATGCGCCATTCCCAAATCCTTAGACGTTCAGTTAAGGTAGTAGATAGCTTTTGATGATGGCTCTGTGGCGCTTGATGAACACAGTACGCAGAACAAAATAAAAATTGATTTCAATTAAAAAATTGGTAATATAAATTAAAAAATTAATTAAATTTGCACCATTAAACAAATGAACAGCACCAATTCAACGATTAATTCACTCGATTAAACGTTTAATTCATTTGATTAAATTTTTAATTAAAAGTGATATTTTTCCTGGGCAGTCGCTTAGATCGCGGCGTTTTCGAAAAAATAAGGACCGATGACGCCTCCAGCATAAACAACAGGCCCAACAATAACTTTGAGGGGGTAATATAGTTTTTCTATTATTATTCGCGGACTTACGTTGCCCTAAAACGATAGTTCCGCTTATCAACGCATCCACAGATATAAAAATTAGCCTCGTCGCTCATGATGATTTTCAAAAGATAAGTCGTCGAAATTGATTCGAAGCAGTTACTCCGCGTTATAGAGCAGTATGGCGCTCTATTTCTTTTTGACGTGTATTTTGTGTCTGTTTACATCACAAATGTCCAACCAGAACTTTCATTTATCGGCATTTGCAAAAATTATAGCATTTTCCGCTAGGAGGATGAATTTCGCGCCACCATTATTTATCATTATCGTACCCAGACGAAGGACCGATAGTAAAGGGTGGTCCAACCAAAATGCACGATGCTAATTGAAAATAAAACAAAAGGTTTTCAGAGAATTATCTTAATAATTTTTATTGTCATATTATTATGTGTGTAACAAAATATCGGCCAAATGCTGGTCACGGCTTCGGTGGCATACCTCTATCCGATGGTCCATATTTTCAATGACTTTGATACATAATTGAGGTTCAATGTTGTTAATGTAAAGAATTATCTCATCCTTTAGCTCTTGAATTGTTCTTGGCTTATTGACCTACAATTTTTCTTTTAAATATCTCCAAAGAAAGAAGTCCAAAGGTGTCCCATCACATGATCATGGCGGCCAATTGACATCGCGACGAAGTGAGATAACACGGCCATTGAAATTCTGCCTCAACAGAGACATTGTTTCGTTCGCTATCTGCCAAGCGGCACCATTCTGTTGGAACCACATATCGTTTAGTTCCATATCCTCAATTTCTGGCCACAGGAAGTCCGTTATAATCTCGCGATAGCGAACACTATTCCCGGTAACTGCTTGGCCGCCGACCTTTTGAAGAAGCCCGATAACGCCGCCAGCTCATAAACCGCACCAAACAGTCATTCCTTGTGGATGCATCAGCTTTTCAAAAATCGTGGATTCTCATTTGCCCAAATGCCGCAATTCAGCAGTTTAACAAATCCACTTATATGAAAGTGTGCATCGTCGCTGAAGAGGATTTCCTTTGTAAAGTCACCATTCACGTTTGCCTGTTCAATGAACCATTCGGCGTATTGACGACGCTTGAAATGGTCAATGGTTGAATTTGTTGAACACTAAAACAAAGAAATGTCAAATTTAGATTGGCAAACCATTTGACGTTAAGAGGTGACTCACAATAAACATCGTACATTATGGTTGGACCACCATTTAGGTGCATAGGATTCAACCGATTATACTGTCGGATTAGACAGTACGGTATAATGCACCTTAAATTAAAGAGTATTTAAGGTGCGTGTCATTACTAATTAAGAAGACATTTATCTCAAATCGATCTGTTCTCTAAATTGTTTATATGAGATCATTGTTATAGACCCATAGCCCTGAATTTTGTATTGTCATGTTCCGGAGAACATTTTTTTTATCAAACTGTGCTCTAGAGGTTATAAATGTGGTTGTCGGAAATTGCTATATATAATTTTTATGAAAACATTTGACTGTTTTGTAAGATTTTTCAAATCAATCTGTGTTCTAATAAAATCTTTTTTAGATGAGATGTTTTCCGAAAGATAGTGTTCTTAAATTTGTCTAAGGTATTTGTTCATAGCTCTTCTGTTTTTGAAAAGTTCTGAGTCGAAATGTTGACCAATCTTAAACCAAACGATATTGTAATATAATTGGAAACGAAGACGTTTCAAATGATCATTATGATAGTCAATATGATGGAACGGTCCATATTTGGCCGTAGCTTCCAATATAATGTATTCTCTTGAAAAACCTTTAAACGCGTTTGAAATCGTAAAAAATTTGTTCGAATTTGGCGAAAGTTTTATATTTTTTTGAGTATTAATCCATAATAAATAAAAAAAAGTTATTCCTCTTAAAAAAAATTTAAGGGAGATTTAAATCATTACGAATAACAGAATTTTTACACAAACAAATTTCGAGTAACGAAAAATGTAGTTGTGAAATTTTAAAGAATTTTTTCTGTAATTTATCATGCATGGTCTCCATAAAAGATGCACTTTTTATATTTCTGTTATTTTTTTTCTAAAAATTCTTGTTTTAAAACTTGTTCGTTCGAAAAAAATCCACAAATTTTACCAATTTTTCTAATTCTGCTGGTGCTGTTTTGTTGCTTCTTTATTACTTGCAATATTGAAATCATAAAAAGAGCTAACAAAACTTCCAAAAAAGCAGTGTGTGGCATTCCCCAAAAAACCGGTGCTAACGAATTGTTCGACTAGCAATTTGTATCGTAGAAAGGAAACAAAAGTTATTAAAAAGTTATTCGGTAAATCAGGGATTGGAATTTTTGGTTTTTCAATTCACAAGCTTGCATTATCGTCGTATATGTTGTATAATCATATAATTATACAATGTTGTATTTTGTTGTTGGTAACTTTCATACAAAAGTGTGGTATAATTATACGATTGATTTTTATATGTTTGGAAAAACGTTGTATTTACACCAGGCCTGGAAACGTTCGATTTGTTTGATGAATTTGTAAAAATCTGTTTAGAATGTGTTAATAAACACCACAAATTTAATTCTTATTAATGAGAAAAGTATGTTAAATTTATTTCAATCTATTTTTTCCTTTTTTAATTAAAATTTCTTATCAATTAATATTTATTACCATTTCAACCCAAATTAAAACTCCCATACCTGGTTTAATTTCATGGCATCGAATTGTGTGAATGACAAATTTTAAAGAAGAAGAAATAAATAAAAAAAAATTATAACTAAAATTTATTAATTTCCTTTTTTAGTTAAAATTTTTATATATTTTTTAAAATTTTATAAAAATAAAAATTTGTTGATCTCCTTAAAAAGTTTACTCAAAGTGAATTGACCAAAGTGTTTGACATTTAGCAATACAATAAATTATCGATACAACAAATTTGTCTGTTCTTACTGTTGTTGCATAAGCAACAAGTAAGTAAGAATAGTTGGCCAAGCCCGTAAGATCGACTTACAAAGTGATTTGAGTCGATCGGTATACTCGGTCTAGGACTTATATATTAAGGGGTTACAAAAATGAGCACAAATGCATAATACCCCTCCACTATTGTGGCGTGGGTTTACAAATCGTATTTTTTTTAAACGATAAGCCATGCGTCGGAGCTTGTGAATGTTCCATCACACACTAGACTATTTTTTAAGCCGCACAATTTCTGTTATTTCCGTATTATTTCATCTGGCATAAAATATATCCGTGTACACAGCTTTGTATGCATTAGTGTTTTTTGTTTTATTTGTTTATGAAAATGTGCATGTATTGGTTTTATGCTGCTTGTGCGGGGTTGGAGCCAGTTGAAACTTTACGCCAAGGGGAAACCAATCCTTTCACCTCTCTTGCCCACAAGCAGTCATTTTGTGCTGGAATAATTGTTCTAGTGTGTGAAGGGCTAATTGGACAATTATTTAGCTTATGAAGTTAAAAGACAAACCATATACAGGTTCTTTAATTTACGAAGTGTGTCGGCTTTAAGCCAAAGCTAACCAAAAGAAAATTAATTAGTAGAGTGTTAACTTTTAACAAACTTGAGTTACAAAGCTTATTGTACACTTCGCAAAAACCGCCATTCTCTGGCGATTCTACGTATTATACCCTTTTTACACTTGCATACATTTCTGAGGAACGCATGGAAAATATTGAAAATGTGAAATATGCGTTCACACTTAAAACATCTTACATCAACCATCAATAAAAATGTCAACATTTCGAAAAAAAAATTTGCAAAAAAACTAAACTGACAAGTTGCTTTATTATGTCCCATTTTTTTTTTGTTAGGACCATCACTCAGGGGATGGCCCCTACTAAAGCGGTTGCATTGTGTTGGAACTAGGAAAATAGGTTATGGGAAGGAGGAAAGAGGGAGTAGTGCTTGTGAACATTCGACTTGAATTTATTCATGTTGAAAGTGAGAGGGAAGACTTCAGCAGGAAGGTTATTCCACATACGAACAGTCCGGCCAAAAAACGAATTTTCCCTATAATGCGTTGTACAATTCACTGGCCAATCGACCACAAAAGGATGGGCTCTTGAGGAAAAACGTGTATAACGAACATAGCTCTGGGTTTCGGGAACCAAATCCCTAACTTCATCAGAACACATTGCGACGGTGCTCAAGTGAGTCGATAGAATTGGATACCCTACTGTCACCAATGAGAACCTTCGCCCTCTACTGCACGCGGTCGACAAGCTCCAAAATAGACTTTGAAGCACCGGCCCACACATGAGGGTTGTATTCCATTCGCGGTCGGATATAAGTGGAATAAATAGTAAGGAGATCAGATGGAGTGAAGTATATCTTACACCGTTTCAAAAAATCGAGGCACATGAATGCTTCTTTCGACACCTTACATATATGTTCTGTCCATCGGACATCACATTGTATCCTCATGCCCAGAACATCAAGAGATTCTGTTTCCTCAATAATTTGGGGAGCCAAAATTTTGTTTTTTTGGACTTTTTACATTAATTTAGGTTTAAGTTTTATTTTTTTTTTTCTTCTTCTTCTTTTTATATCTTGAACTAAATGTCTGTATATTAGGCTTTGTTATAACTATGTAATACATATTTATATTTTGGCCTGGAAGGCTTTGTATTACTTTATTAAATAAATAAATAAAATAAAAAAATAAATATATACAGATGAGGTACCTTGATCCGCCGCGCGTTTATGCGTCAGCACGCAACATTGGGTCTTTCGGGCATTAAATTCGACCCTTTTCGCACGACCCCGTTCTGAGATTATGTCTAGGTCGCGGCCAAGCGTATCATTCATGTTCTGTCTCATAGCGCCAACACCGGACACGCTTGGCCTGTAATAAAATTAATACGAATGGCAAAGGCTGCTGTCATCTGCAAAATAATAGATCGGGTTGGAAGTTTAACATAAGAGGTCATTTAGAAAAATAACAAATAGAGTAGGAGAAAGAACGGAGCCTTGCGGCACCCCTGAATGAATCTTGAACTCGTTTGATGAAACCCCATCTATAACAACCCGTATAGTGCGATCTCTGAGGAAGCTCGATATAAATCGAGATAAATTATCACCGACACCAAATACAACAAGTTTAGACAAGAGTGCACCATGCCAGACTCTGTCAAACGCCTTGAAATATCTAAAGCAATTACCTTAAATGGTGAATGGAACGACACCATTTTTCTGATAACAGGGCCAGTAGGTCTCCAATAGAACGACCTCTACGAAAGCCATACTGGCGGTCGCTTAGTAGGTAATTTGGCTCTAAATATTTTACTAGATGGTGATTTACCATACTTTGGAAAGTGCCGAACAAATTGCAATTGGGCGGTAATTTTCAGGGTTATTAGCCACTTCTTTTTTGGGAATTGGCGTTACATTAGCAACTTTCCAGCAGACTGGAAATTCCCCGGCATGGTTTAAAGTGCTGAAAAGATTTGCTAAGGCACGAGCTAGCGTCGAGGAACACTGCTTCATGACCAGTGCATGTATACTATCCGGCCCAGGAGACTTGTTCATGTCGAGATCCGCAAGAACCTTTTTAACAGATCGAGCCCACGTTGCAAGTCTTATTGATCAGCTTGCCTATAAAGTAGCAAGCTGATCAATAAGAAAAGTAAATTTGTTTAACCCATTTTTCGCCGCATTCCTGTTGATCGATGTTAAGGATAATAACAAAATGAGAATCTAAGAAAATAATAAAAAAAAAAAAAAACGTTGACAAATGAGTAAGAGTGGTGGTAATTATAACCTCCGGTCGGCGAAAATTGCTTAAACAAAAAATTATCAAAATGACGATAAATCGTAAAACCAGGTTACCATAATGGGGAGAATTGCCGAATTGCTTTAAGATCCCTTTCTGCCGGCCACTGTTTCGAGTAAAAAAATATATTGGCCTTTTTCTTTTTCTTATTTCATGTATTTGGTTTTTGTAAATACCAGTATCATTTCTTTTTAAATATTATGTATAAATTTTTATTTTTATTAGTCTTTTTTGCCAACAGATGTTTAATTTTATTGTTGTTTTAGGACATTTTCCTAAAAAAAAGAAGAAAAAAAAATAAAAAAAAAAAATTAAATACGAATGTATATAATTCACCAAAATACTCGTAAAAGTAATTGAAATGGAAATAAATATTATGTTCAATTTTGTGATTGAAATTATCTGTGGAAATTGTTACGTTGTCAAAAGGATCAAAGGATATTGAAGTGAATGCTCTTTAATGTTACAATATATTTTTTTCCATAATAACACTTTATTGCGATTCTATTAGCCTTTTTTTAACTTTTTAAATGCATTTCTGTTGATTTCATTTAATCATAATGCTCTATTTAGTTTAGTAATTGAATTGAAGTGAAATTGAAATTTCCTTTAACAGATATTTGCATTTGCCAAAAAAAAAACAGATATTTAAACCTTTTTTTATATCACATTAATTTTCCGCCAACAATTTTATCACACTGCACAGTGGAATATTAAAAAAAAAAAAACAAAAGATGAAGAGTGATCTAAAAACATCTGTCATTTAGTAATCAGTTAAATAGTTTTTTTTTTTGTCTTCGAATTATCGAATACTGTGCCAACAAAGCATAATGTCCTTTATTTTTTTTTTTAATTTACAAAAAAGTATAGCTAAAGTACAGCGATTTCTCAACAAAGTTTATCCTTAATTCGTTCCGGCGATTTTAATGTGCGAGAGCTTGTAAGTGGAATTCAGAATTGCTTATTTTCTCTCGGAAGACCTAGACCGCCCGTCAAAAAGTTAAAGACTGCTTCAAAAAAATTTTAGTTTCATTTAAGAATATCTGTGAAAATCATTAGAAGTACTCAAGCAACAATTCCCTAGCGTTTGTAAGCATCAGAATCATTTTAAAAGAGAAATTAAAGCGAAGAGATATTAAAGCAATTTTGCATGTCCAAAATGCTGCTTGTACGTCATGAGAAGCATCGAATTATTACAAGCGATAAAATATTAATTCACTTGGAAAACTGGAAGCTCGAGAGATCATGCGAAAAGCGTGGCCAAGAAGAATAATCAAGGCTAAAGCAGAGTATTCATGGAGCCAAGGTAATGTTTTGTATGTTTTGGTGAGATTTAAAGACTTCCTTCCAATCTTTGATGAGTTGTTGAAATCGGCCCAACCTATCTCCCACATAGAAAAATGCATTTTCATATTTATGATGACCTAACATCTGAATTGTGACATCAATGTTATTACAAATGGCATCAATGAGGCAAAAAGTGACATCAATCCAATAACGAACGTCATCCTAAAATTTTGTCATATTTAATTCCAACAAAAGATTGAGCTTCCAACGAAGCAGGCTTGTAAGGCAGAAACGTAAAAGTTTCGCTTGCCATATCGCTTAACGAGGACATGAATTTTATATGGCGAGTTCTCACTTTGAAGCAATACATTTTTGTCACAGAAAGCGCTTTATTCAGCGCAAATAAAAATTGGTAAATGTAACGATCAGCTTTGCGCACTGAATTTTTTATTACCGTTACACTTTTATATGATCCCTTATACACGTGCTTCGTAGTAAGGGAATGTCGTGGCTCTTCAAATTTTTTTTTTAATGTATTAAGAATGTCTTATTGCGCAGCGCATAATTGTGGGCTTACTTTTTAAAATGTGCCATTAGTGCTTCGCAAAATAGGATATTTTTTTATTGGGACGCGTCATCTACGCTATGACTACAGTGACATCAATCCCATGCCACTTTATGTGTACACTGATAGAAAAGGCGTCATAACGCTGATGTACTTTGACATCAGTACAGACAAACTTTCATCAGTGCGATGACATAATATATCAGGTCATCAGTGCGATGGCAAACTGTCATCAATGCGATGACATAATATATCATGTTAAAATATGTTATTAACATTATTTTCGTATTTAAAATGTAAAATTAGAAGCAACAATTCTCATATTCTATTTTATTAATTATTTATTTAAATGCATAAAATTTTAAAGTATAATTATTTCGGGCATGCTGCTGATGTCTTATAATTCAGACTTCTTCTGTTAAAAAGGGCGGAATACAAAAAAAAGAAGCAAACATGTGTAACGGGTATGTAAATAATGATATTCTCTCAATTTGACTTAAGGACCATTACAATGACTCAATTTGATGACAGTTTGTCATCGCACTGATGACATGCTTTATAAAACTGACTCCGATGCGTCATTTCTGTAATGCCAATGTGTCATCCCATTGATGACATAATTAACATTTTTTACCCTGATGACAATTTGGCCAAGTGATGTTAAGGCTGACATCACTGTGATGTAAAGTGTCGTGGGGCCAAAAAGCAAAGACACTTGTCATAGTACTGATGTCAAAATACATCAGAGTTATGATGCCTTTTCTATCAGTGCAGTGCTGTATCGTACACAACTGCAATCATTGACCGATAAATGCCCGGAATACGTCGTCCTGATAATGCTGCTAGTTGGCCAGTTGTAAACTAATAAGAAAACTATGGTGAGGACGTTTTACTTCAACTGCCGTAAAGTCCACACGTTGTCCCATGCGACTGCAATCGGTTTCTAAAGTAATGTAAAGTTAAACACACATAAAGTTATGTATGATTTTGTTGAAACTTTCATATCTTTTACGTATTGGACCTTGTCAATACATACGAAATACAATTTCGTTTTCATTTAAATGGTTTTCAAATGCTCCATCATTAGCGGATTATTCGCGTAGACACGGTCTATGACGTAGCACCAAAAAAGTCTTACAGCGTCAAATTTAATGACCTTGTGCGTCAATTTACGTCGCCAAAACTTAATGTTTCGCGTTCTAGAAAAAGCCAAAATCGGACGCGTTGTGTAGCTCGTGGCACCGTCTTGTTGAAACCAGCTATCGTCTAGCTCATAATTTTTAATTTGAGGCCAAAAAAAAGTCGTTTATCATGCGGTCATAGCGCTCTGAATTGACTGTAACGGTTCTTCCAGCGCCATGTTCGAACAAACACGGCCCAAAGACACCTCCACACAATAATGGGCACCAGACATTTACCATTTCCGGATGCTATTCATTTTCTGCCATAATTTCTGGGTTCTCCGAGCCTCATATGGGAAAGTTTTGCTGGTTGGCGATACCCCAGAGGGAGAACGGAGCTTCATCGCTGAAGAAAAATTTTTCGAAAAATCTCCATTGAAAGCCTGTTGCTCTAGACCCAGTCAGCATATCTACGGCGTTGTAAATAGTCAGCCGGCTTTAATTGTTGCGAGCGTTGTACTAAAGGCCAGTATTCACTATCCTGCGTAATCGTTCACAAGAAAATCTGACGGAATTCTATCTGACATAAATAATGTCTGTAATATCTGCTGCCAATTCCACAGTATCCCACTAAAAAGATGCACAAACTCAAATGACAAGAAAATGCAACTCTGATCGCATGGAATCTATAATTTTATGAAAATGTTCATAAACATTTGCAAGTCGGACAGACTTGTCAACAAATCTGTCACTTAATTCATGCTTAAGCCACACTTTCATAATTTATGAGCACACACGATTTTTTTTGACAAATCGTACGACTGAATAGGATTGTGTATCGCCGGCTTTAATATGGATAGAAGTGAAAATCCAAATGCAAAATACGCCATAATGAGCCGTAAGATAGGCCTTATTGCTGCGAACGCCGTGGAATCGTTATAGGCCAATAAAAGCAAAAACAGATTTTCAAATAGCGCACAAAGTCGATTTCTTAAAAGCAAAATGTGAAAACACTAAAAACATATGTAGGCCAGGGATGGTAAATGGCTTCGAAAGCACTTTTTTTATTTAAGTTTACTTTTGATTGTAAAATATTCAAAACTTTTACAACTTTTTCGAGGGAAAAATTTTAAATTGTGCCAGTCCAGTGTACCAACAAAGTCTTAAATGTACCAAAAATGGTCAATTGTACCATGATTCCCATCCCTGCTGTACATTCTTAAATGACGATTAAATTATTTCTTTCATAAAATTTATATTTTTATTAGATTAACGTTGAGATCTTTTAAACGGAATGTTTAATTTATCATTTCACTTTGTTTTTCCGTAAATTTCCCACAGTTCTTAGACACTCTATAAATGTCAGTAGAGTATTCTTGAACAAACATTTCAATTCCTTACAATTGACCCAGATATCTGTGGTTTTTGATTTTATATTAAAATTATTATATTTTTTTTTTTTGCTTTAACAGTTTTTGCACACAAATTGAGTTTCTTTTAAACATAAGGAAAAACTTAAATGGAGAATTTGTAAAAAAAAAAAAAATATAAGAAAAATTATGCAAAGACATGTCTGTTTTTAAGTTGAAAGCACTAATGATAACCCCAGTGCCATGAAGCTATTGACACAGGAAAAGGAAATTGTGTTAAGAAAGTGCAAATACAACTGGATATTATTTGAATTGAATTTATGCAAAAGTGTTAGCACATAATAAAAGGAAATCAATATCGAAAAAAATAATTAAAATCATAGAAGAAAATTGAATATTTACCAATTTTTTTAAAATTTATTTTGATCACACAGGTTGTTTTGATAAGGAGTGATAGTACACTGATTAATCTCGTTGTGTTAGAGGTCTTCCCGTCTAAGGGATGAAAACCTTCAAATATTGTGCCAACGATTCTTGTACAAGGTGTTATCACGCTATCGGAAGATGCTATAAATTTTGCAAATGGCTGTAAATGCCAGTTCTGCCTTGACATTTGTTCAGCAAACCGATACAAAAAACACGTTTATAAGAAATGGAGCTCTATACGCCTAAAGAACGCGGAATAATTATTTCGATTTTGTTCAAAACTTTTCATCGAATATCCTCATGAGCGACGTTGGCCCATTTCCTTCTTTGTGGATACGTGAATAAGCAAAATTATCGCTTCTGAGGCACCGATAATCAGCGTGTAATACACTAAGATCCATTACGTACTCTCAAAGTTACTGTTGCTTTTGGCCTCAAGCGGCTTTTTTTGCGTAAACATCGCGACCCAACAGACTGCTGGCAAGGCGAGCCCTACAGAGCCATGCTCAACGACTTGTGCTACATTAACTGGGCGTACTGGGACTTGAAAACATGTGGCTTCAACAAGATGAAGCAATGGCGCATACTGCACAACCTACAACCAAAATTCCTAGGGCTCCATTCCCGAGACGACTAATCTCTCGTTGTAGTGATTTGCACTGACTTTTTCTTCTTCTGGGTTTGTTGAAATCGCGAGTCTTTATCAACAAACTTCAGACTCTTGAAGTCCTCAAAGAAAATATCCATTAGCAATGGCAGAAGCCGAAAGTTCTGGCATGAGTGATAGAAAATGCCATAAATCGGACCCGTATGGTCATAAATTGTGGCGGCCGAAATAATTTTTTCTACTTAAAAGCAAAACTAAAGTTTTTAATTTATTAAAAAAGTAACCCTAGATAGATGCGATTTGACACCAGAGTAGTCCCGTGATAGGTTGTTTGTTGGCAGAGACTCTCATAGTTCTAACACTTTATATGAATGGGACCTATCACTTTTTATGGGGTTGTCACTGGATGGAGTTATTTTACACCTAACAGCCACTATTTGACCCGTCCCAAATCTATTCTCAATAATTTTGTTTAGTGTTAGTTATTGCAATGCCAATCCTTGGTATTCTTCCAATAAAAAAGTCCTAGAATTAATTTTTAGTACACATTTTTAAATAGTCCCATAGAAATGTGTCACACCACCGGTGAATACTGAACCTGTTACCAAAACGGTCCTAATAAATAAATAAAAAATAAATTTAATATTGTATTTTATTCGACCAATATAATATTAAAATAAAAGAACTTATTTTGAGCTCGAGGTCTTTTTAATTATTTTTCTATATAATAATTTATTAAATTTTGCCGATATTTCGTTTTTCATTGAAAAACATCTTCTGGGCTTTAATCTATATAAAAAATATTAAAACAAAATTATAAGCCTACAGTTTTGTTCTTACTTTATATACCAGTTAAGTGATTAATTCTCCTTTCACATGTCATGTCATTAGTTATTTCTTTTTGTTCCTATTATTTTCACCCAAATTCCAGGACGAGTTCTGTTTGAACAATTGACACAAATTTCCCGCAGGGTACATATAGATTATTTAAGGGTTACCTTATATTTTATATTGTTATGCAAAAAATTTTCGAAAATTTTAAGAACTTCGGGCTCAAGTTCCGAAATAGACTAGGTAGGGAAAATATTCCACAAAAAAAAAAAAAAAAAAAAAAAAAAAAAAAAAAAACCAGGGACCAAAAATAACAGTTGTTTTGAAATTTTAAAATAAAAAAGGCATGTAAAAGTTAATACTGGCAAACTGATTCAAGTATACCATATTGATCCTTATGAACTTTTCTATGATAAAATATTATGATTTTTAAAGTTTTGATTTTTATTTTTTCGATCAAAAATTACCAGGGACCGAAAATAACAGTTATTTTGAAATTTTAAAATAAAAAAGGCATATAAAAGTTAATGCTGGCAAACTGATTCAAGTATAATATATTGATCCTTATGAACTTTTCTATGATAAAATATTATGATTTTTAAAGTTTTGATTTTTAATTTTTCAATCAAAAATTACAGTTATTTTTTGATTTTTATTTTTTTGGACAAAAATAACAGTAATTTTTTTTGATTTTTATTTTTTCGATCAAACATAACAGTTATTTTATGATTTTTATTTTCTTTTAACCAAAATAAAAATTATTTTTTGATTTGTATTTTTTCGAGCAAAAATAAAAATAATTTTTTAAAGAAATGTACGTGCTATAGTTATTGAGTTGTCTTTAAATATTTATTTAAATGTGTGATCATCATTGGGATATCTTATGCGCATTAAAATAAATATTTAAAGTCAACTTAATAATTATAACACGTACATTTCTTTAAAGAATAATTTTTATTTCTGCTCGAAAAAATAAAAATCATAAAATAACTGTTATTTTTGATCGAAAAAATAAAAATCAAAATATAACTGTTATTATTGTTAAAAAAATAAAAATCATAAAATAACTGTTATTTTTGATCGAAAAAATAAAAATCAAATGATAACTGTTATTTTTGTTCTAAAAAATAAAAATCAAAAAATAACTTATTTTTGTTCAAAAAAATAAAAATAAAAAAATAACTGTTATCATCAGATTTTTATAAAAAAAAAGGAATAACTGTTACGGTCCCTGAAAATTACAATTATTTTTTGATTTATTTTTTTTGGGACAAAAATAATAGTTATTATTTGATTTTATATTTTTTTTGAACAAAAATAACAGTTATTTTTTGATTTTTATTTTTTCGATCAAAAATAACAGTTGTTTTATGATTTTTGTTTTATTATTGGACAAAAATAATAATTATTTTTTTATTTTTTCGAGCAAAAATAAAAGTTATTCTTTAAAGAAATGTACGTGTTATAATTATTCAATTGTCTTTAAATATTTATTTAAATGTGTGATCATCATTGGGATATCTTATGCGCACTAAAATAAATATTTAAAGTCAACTTTTTTTAAAGAATAACTTTTATTTTTGTTCAAAAAAATTAATATCATAAAATAACTGTTTTTTTGTTCAAAAAAATAAAAATCATAAAATACCTGTTATTTTTGATCGAAAAAATAAAAAAATAACTGTTATTTTTGTTCAAAAAAATAAAAATCAAAAAATAACTGTTTCTTTCGTCAAAAAAATAAAAATCAAAAAATAACTGTAATTTTTTATCGAAAAAATAAAAATCAAAACTTTAAAAATCATAATATTTTATCATAGAAAAGTTCATAAGGATCAATATGTTATACTTGAATCAGTTTGCCAGCATTAACTTTTATATGCCTTTTTTATTTTAAAATTTCAAAATAACTGTTATTTTCGGTCCCTGGTAATTTTTGATCGAAAAAATAAAAATCAAAACTTTAAAAATCATAAAATTTTATCATAGAAAATTTCATAAGGATCAATATGTTATACTTGAATCAGTTTGCCAGCATTAACTTTTATATGCCTTTTTTATTTTAAAATTTCAAAATAACTGTTATTTTCGGTCCCTGGTTTATTTTACTTTTTTTTTTTTTGTGGAATATTTTTCCTTTGAAGTCTATTTCGGAATAGTCTTGAGCCCGAAGTTCTTAAAATTTGACTGTTATTTTTATTCAAAAAAATAAAAATTAAAAAATAACTGTTATTTTTGTTCAAAAAAATAAAACTTGAAAAATAACGGTTACCATTTGACTTTTATGAAAAAAGGAATAACTGTTACGGTCCCTGAAATAAACTAATTTTTAGGGATTTTGGAGAGTTTTTTTTTTGAGAGTTGTGGGATTAATTTTAAAATCTTATAAAAAATTTTATTTGGTTTGTATTGAGAATTAAAAATCTCTTTACTTGTAAAATGTCATTAAAAATATTAGTTCACAAAGATTTTTTTGCATAAATAAAAATTTACATTATTGACATAAACTAAAAAAAACACACTGTTTCCAATGTTTTGACCATTTTCTTCATTTATGGAACGATCATCACGGAATTTACGAGTGTGATTTCTAGTCTTATAAAACATACCAAAATTTATTATGATGGCATTATTTATTTCGG
Organism: Pollenia amentaria; assembly: GCA_943735925.1. Taxonomy (NCBI): domain Eukaryota; kingdom Metazoa; phylum Arthropoda; class Insecta; order Diptera; family Polleniidae; genus Pollenia; species Pollenia amentaria. The sequence continues at coordinate 30,395,176 of OX031010.1, read as the reverse complement.
TTTTAGGCTTACTAAATTGTTTTCCGGGGGCAGGGTAAATTATGGACCGATCTTCATGAAAACACTATGATTTCCAGTCATATTAAACGAATTTGTGCAAAATGTTATTCCATTCCGTGCATTATTCCACCATTAATTTTAGTGTCTGTAACAATTTATTTAGGGTGGTGGTTCCACATTTTGATTCATAGCTCTGATTCTACTGAACTGATTTTGCTGGATTTCCATCTCAAGCTGCTTGGGATAACTACAAGCATTTTGACTCCAAGTTTCATCTTTTCTTTTGAGTCTTGCGAAAGTGAGCGTGTTTTGAATAGACAGACAAACGGGTAGACGGACAGACAGACGGACATAGCTAAATCGACCTAGAATTACTCAGGGTGCCAGAATATATATGCCTTTAGGGCTTTAGATGTATAAAAAAAAAAGTTTCACACGGAATGACAAACTTAGTATACCCTCATTCACCACTAGAGGTGGAGGAGGGTATAAAAACTTAAATTAAGAACGAGTTTTTTCTTTCTATGTCCTATTTATCTGTTTTGACTTTGTTTTTGTAAGAAAAATGTTTAACTTTTAAATTTTAACGATCTTGAAAGTTTGTTTTTCCAACTATTTACAATTTTCTTCCAAACATTTTTTTTGTTTTTGCTTAAACAAAACTACAAAAGATTTTTAAAAATCAAGTAAAAAAAATTAAAAAACTTTTTTCCAAAATAATGTCACGCATATTTCAACATTCTAACAAATAATTATACAAACAAGACGTGGTGGAGAAAGTTTTAATTTTTCCATTCTACATACCGCACAATGGGTGAGATAAGTTGCAAAACCAACTGCAGCCAAAACCTCAATGCACAAATAAGATAAATGATACATAAGACTCATCCAAAAAACTTTAGCAAATATATAATAATATAAAATTAAAGCAAATATATTTAAGTCAAGTCTTTGTTAAATTTCGTTAACAAGAAGGAATACTGCCACTGTTTTTTTTTTTTTTTTTTTTTTTTTTTGCTAAGTTTTGTTTTCCATTTCACTTTAGCCAGAGATTTATGCGATGAAATTCATAGAGTATGACTAGAGAAGTGGGCTTGCGTTGTAAATGATCATTACTCTACCTTAAAAAGACCCAAATCTCTTTGTATCCTGTGGAAAAATAAATATATTTTATTGTTTAAATTGCCATTATTACACGATTTTTTTTAAGCTAATAAGTCTTTTACAGTTATTTACATATGAACCTTCGCTTCTGGTTTTTTTCTACGTTAAATCCTTAGCCTAAAGAAAAACAAAAATGAAAAAGTGTAAACATTTTTTTAACAAACCACAACTTGTTTAAATAGAGAAGAAATAAAATTAATTTTTTCAAACTATTCGCATTCAAATTTATTTTCGTGAACAAAATTGAATTTATAAGAAATAAAAAAAAAAAAAATTTTTTTTTTAAGAAAAATAAAAAAAATTAAAAGCTGCTATAATAGAAAGTTTAAATGCAAAATCGATTTTAGTTATTTACTTAAAAATCTAAATAAACGATTTCAAAAAGTTTTAGATTCGATTCTTTAGTTCCCAGATTCAAATTGTTAAAATAGTTCAGTTAAATACTTTCAATTTATAAAGTATCACTATCCAGTGTGACACAAAGAATGCTGACGAAGGCCGTAGCGGGCAAGAAAATGCATTACATTCTGCTGGTGTCTAATAATTGTAAATTTTTCTGTGCATACAATATACTTCATTGCTATCCAAAGGAGGTAGAATGTAACAAGAAGATACAAGATAATAGTCTGGTAGTGTATAAAGTCATTCCTAAAAATTTAAGGAATAGAACTATTACAAAAAGCTTTATAAAATACATTACTGAAATTTAACTCAGAGAAAAAATTCGAAAAAATAAAAAATGTTAAATATATTAAAGTAACTTGAAAAAGAAATAATTCCCAGATTCCAATTTCAAAAAGTTTTAGATTTGATTCTGTAGTTCCCAGTTTTTGGAATTTTTTGTGTATAAATATATTCCGGTGTGTCACAGAAACCAAATTCGCACGAAAGTGAAAATGAAAACGTTTTATCTTCTCAAGAGAATTAAAAATAACAATTGTGATTTTTTAATTGAACTGCTGGTTTTTATTTGAAGTTTTTGATATTTTAAGTTCATCAAATTTAATTTTTATTAAATTATTTTTATTGCAGGAAGGAATTTGCAACATTAAATTAATTAAAAAAATTTTTATGATAATTCTTGACTGAACACGGGATTAAACTCGGCTCGAATTTATGTACATGTTTCGAGAATAACATCATTCCCACCATCAGAATTCTTTGCGTTCTACAGTTTCTGCCATTGGTTAAAGATTAATGTTTGACTTTAGAGTGGCAGGCGCGACATTACCGTAAACGGTAGAAAGGCAAACAATTCTGATGATGAGAATGTGGTTATTCTCGAAACATGTTAATGCGACCCGAGTTCAATCCCGTGTTCAGTCAAGAATTATCAAAAAAAAAAAATTTTAATTAATTTCATGTTGTAAATTCCTTCATTCAATAAAAATAATTTCATGCAATTTAAATTTGATGAACTTAAGCCTAATTAAAATATCAGAAACTTCAATTGAAAATTCAAAATATTTTCGACTTAAAACACTTTTGGGAATGTGAAGAAATGTTTGGTATGCAACATTTTTGAATTTTAATGGACTTGGATGGAAACCTAAAAAAGTTAAAAAATGTTTTTTCAACCATAACAATTTGCTCTTTAAGCTCAAATTAGACGTGGCATAACCATAACCATGCAAAACAGCTGTTTGAACCAACCTTATGTATAACACTGTATTTGCTTACAGGTGATTTAACAAATTCATATAAACATTACCATACAAACCAATTGAATTTTGGTTTATATGGTCATCGTTACGGCAATGGCATTATTTTTATGTCACGTCTAATTGGACCTTAAACAAAGAATTGTATTGTTGTAAAGAGCCATTCAAAAAATTTTGCCGTTTTTAAAAAACAGGAATACATTTTTTTTATTTTGACTTAATCCTAGAAGTTTTTGGCTAACGTTGCCTTTACACATGCAAGTGTTCTATACATATTATCAACGAAAAAGTGTTCGAAATAGTCGAATCTCATGCAACTTGCTTTTCTGTTTACACATGCCACTGCCAGTTCATTTTCAAAATGTCGTCGAAGCGTCAACTTGAGATAATTTGTTTACTTCTCAAATTAAAAAAAAAAGTACCAGAAAACAAAAAAGAGTTACCGACTTCATCACATAGTTTTAGTTTTGGGGAAATAGTTTACATTTATTTATATTAGCATTCAATTCAATTCAATTCAATTCTTTATTTATAATAATATTTGTACAAAGTTCAATGAGTTAATACAATATTTATGTTTTAAATGTAGAGTTTAGACATGTATTTCTTTTCTACTCAAAAATAGTATTTTGTTAACCTAATATAAAAAAGAAACAAATAACAGTTGAGATCAAGAGGGAAATTAAAAAAACCTCATTTAATAAAAAAAAAAAAAAAAAAAAAAAAACAAACAAACACTTAAATCCTAAAAATAAAAAACTAATCTACATGTGATACCATATTGTTGATATGCTGATATTGCGATAACTGGCATCTTTGGTCAAAATTGCATTTAAGCCGTCGTAATTTTTCATCTACCATTTCGATATTGCTTATGTTATGCAGTCTCCAAGTTGAAAAGTGCCTCGGGAGGTTGTACATCATTTTGAGTAACTTATTTTGTGTTATTTGTAGATTTTTTATGTGTGTATTTGCTATATTTGCCCAGACTGGAGCATCATAAAACATTATTGAGTGAAATATAACTTTTAGCATTATAATTTTATTTTCACAACTAAGTTTCGATTTTCTTTCTATTAATGAATGGATATAATATTCTTGTTACTCTGTTAATTTTATTGACGGTATATGAAATATGTTCTTTGAAGTTCAATTTTTGGTCTAATATTACTCCAAGATATTTAACTTTTGATTCCCAAGGAATATCAGTTGATTGTAACCGTAGACACCTTTGTGGGGTATATCATTCTTTTCTTTTCCTAGTAAAATATATGGCCTGAGTTTTCAAGCCATTAAGGGTAATTTTCCATTTAGTGAAATAATTACACACAATTTCTAACGATGATTGAAGATTGTTAATTATATCCTCTGCTAACTCTCCTGAGCATAATAAAGCTGTATCGTCAGCAAATATGGATGTATTACAGCCAAGAAGAACTGGGAAATCAGAAGTGTAGATGTTACATAAAATGGGAGAGAGACAGGAGCCTTGTGGACAACCAGCACAGGCAGTGACTTTATTTGAAGAAAATTTTCCTAAATGCACCTTAAATTCCCGATTTTTAAGAAAACTTTTAATTATTTTAATTAAGTGCGTAGGAAAGTTGGCATTACCCATTTTAAAAAGCAGAGCATCGTGCCAAACTGAGTCGAATGCAGCTTTTACATCTAATAAGATCATACCCGTGGAAATGCCATTATTAAAATTCGACTTGACTAAGTCCTTGATTCTTAATACTGCATGGGACGTATTTAGGCCGCTCCTGAATCTAAACTGTTGCGGAGGGACTATTTCATTATCGTTAATAAAGGTGGTTAATTTTTCTTTTAAATTTTTTCCAATACTTTACTGATTGCTGGTAAAAGGCTAATAGGGCGGTAAGAAAGAGGGTTATTGTTGGGCTTATTAGGTTTGGCAATTGGTATAATTTTTGCTTCCTTCCAACAGTTTGGAAAATAAGAAATTTTTAGACAAGAATTGATTATTGACGTAAGCAGTCTAATACCATTTTGTGGATTTATATTAGCATTATTTTAGCAAAATTAATGCTCTATAATTAACAAACTTATTTATTTTAACGCCCGTTTCTACAAATTAATCATAAAAATGCATTTAATAGTTAAAACTTTAATTACAGTTCGACAACAATCCAGTCGGTTTGCATTAAATTTTGAACAGGGTAACTTTTAGGGATGCCAAACGGGAAATCCCGGGATTTTTCGGGATTGATAAATCCCGAATCCCGGAATTTATATTTATGAGTCCCGGGATTTTTAACTTATCAACTTTTATGTACAAAACTGTTCGTTTTTATTGAATTTTGATACTATATACAAAAAAATTATTAAAAATTATATATGAGTTATATTTTTTATTGCAAATAATTCTTATTTTTGAGTTTAATTTTTGTTTTTAGAACACAGCGAATATTTAAAATTTTCAATTTTTGCTTGATATATGACGACTATTTCTGGATTTTTGTATTTTGCTCAATAAAAACCATTATTTTCAGTAGAAACGAAATTTGCAGATTCACATCTCAAGCCTTTTTTACAATTACGTTTAGCAAGTTCAGCTTTGGCTTAAGACATAATACCAAAATAAAAACGATTATTTTTATGCAAAATATAGAAATCGAGAAATAGATAAAAAATAAAAATTATTCACGCTCCAATTAAAGTTTAATTCAGAAACTAAAGAAAAAAAGTTGATATAATTATAACAATTAAGTCGTTATATTTATGAAATAGCTCATATTCCTTCCGGTCCAATAAAAATAAAAAATTTGCTTAAAAAACATACGGTAAATAAAATATTTTTTTTTATAAATAAACACTTTCTGACGTATTCATAAACAAATTATTTAAACTTGAAATCTGTTTTAAGAAATATTTGTATAAACATTTTGTTTTAAAATAATTTTCAAACGTACTTAAATTATGAGGTGTACTGCACTGCAGTCGACATAGTTTTCAAGTTTTTCACTCAGCTATCGAGATCAATGAGGGACTGCACTTTGCAGTGTATTAATGTCGTCACAACTTAATTCACATTAAAAATTGAATTGCTGTCAAAAAACCGAAATGAATTGATCTAGAGAAACTAAGAGATACGTATATTTTTTCAAGCTTTTTTCAGAATCTGATCAGTTTGATCATGGGTGAGGGCAGTGTTATAAACATATGAATAAAATAAATTGTTTTGTTGTTTTCATTTTCAAAAATTTATGTTACGTATATAAAACCTTTTGAATATTTTAAAAGTGCTATTTATTAAAAAAAAGTAGCATTTTAAGGCAACACATTGATACCGAAAAATCCCGAAATCCCGGGATTTTGTGGATTTTCAAAACTCAGTCCCGATTGGCATCCCTGGTAACATTGCTAATCGTTTTGACATTTCGTCGGCTGATAATTTAATTGTCGTATGTTGATTCCGATAGTTTCGAGTCAATTGAGTTTGAAGTTCGAACTCTTATAAAATCCACATACGACATTTATTTTTTGGTAGTTTTATATGCAAATTTGTCGTATGTGGCAGTTACATACGACATTTAATTTGAAAATTACTTCATACGACAAACTCAACACTCCATATCTTGAAACCCGTATGAGGTATCGAAAAACTGATTACGGCAAATGAAAGATCAGGTCGGAAAACCTAAGGAATCGAACTTAACTCAAAACCGCAAAAAATCCACATATCTACGACATTTAAATTATCAACCGACGATTTAGTGGCAATTTTTGTTGCCACTGGAGCTGCCATTACGAAAAATGTTGAGTGTATTAGTAAAAAATTGTGATTGTTTTGAGTTTTTCGAACTGGCAGTGGTATGTGTAAATGCTAGGTAACTGCTCATATTAATATCGCCAGGGTATCACACTATATTGTAGCGACATCCAAAAGTCGTCGGTCGACTCAAACCTTCGTATAGGAAGGCGATAACTTCCATAATTCGCTCCAGATTATTTTGGTCTCCAGTTTTAACCTCACTTTTTAACGTATTTGTCTAGTAGACAAATACATTAAAAAGTCTAGTAGACAAATACATTAAAAAGTTAGGTCAAAAACCATTGCATATGCTTAAGCTGGCAGTAACAGTAACGTTGCAAATCAGCTGCTTCATTTTGGGGTATGTAAAGCAATTAGAGCGATTATAGTTACCAGTAAAATGTTATATATAGCTGCTTTACACTATCATACAAGTCTTATGTATTTTGAAAAAATGCAACCCTCTCATGATAAGTTATTATTGTTTTATGAAAATTTTCAAACAATAATTAGATCCGACATGTATATTTTCGGCAAAATACGTTAGACTTGTGGAATAGTGTAAAACGGCCTTTAACCGTAACGTCTAAGTCTGTAGAAAATGTATTTTCTTACTCTTTTACTGTACGGTTACATTACTGTCAACTAACTGGGACTTTAATGTTAAAAACGGCAACAACTGTAAATCGGTACAGTTATACAACGCTAACCCATTAGCCAAAGCGAGATTGAACTGGGCCTGTTTTATCTTTAAGAAAAAAACTACAAAGAAACACGAGCTGTTTCCCCGCCCATAGCAGTATAACGAATGCCAAATACTGTAGGAATATATTAAATTCCAAATGCTTGGATACATTTTAAATAACAACTCTTTAAAAGCCATTGCCTACTTTAAGGCTTTTAAAATATTTTAATTATTTATGTTAAAGTTTCTTTTAAAAGCTGTTTGACTCATCCCCGAATTCCCTAAGTAACACATGTATTGTGCAATCTTGATAAATTTTACACAATTCCAACGTTAGAATTTATGAATTTACTACCACTCCCACGACCAGCCATAAACACTAGACATTTCCGTTGTAACCAGGGAGACCTTGTTCAACAATAGAATAAAACATGCATCTCCAAAGAGTTGAAAACACATTTTCATACTTTTTAGTTTATGTATTTGTTTAAGAAACTTTTTTTTAGCCCACCTCATTTGGGATTATGTAACATTAAGAAGAATAAATTTTAAGTTTGCATTTTATTGACAAAAATCAGCAAAAGTTTTGTCAGATTTTGTTAGATTACAAATATTGGCAAAAAAATATATTTTTCATTTAATTTTTTTTTTTTTTTTTTCATATAACTTTTTTTTTTCTATCTAAACTAAACAAATAAAATCTGATACTTTTTGTAACGAATTTTTTTTTTTTGCTTCTTAAGAAAAGAGAAATGTGAAAAATTTTCAATATTGCAGCACATTGAGTGCGGAAAAGGGAAAGAAAAACAACATGAAATGACATTTATAGGGAAAAAATTTAATAAAAAAAAAAAAAAAAATTTATATAATAAATAGTTTGAATTTTTTTAAAAAAAATGTGTAAAGAGTGAATGAAGTACATGGTGGGCGATAAGTCAGTGAACACTGTTTTTCTTTATATAATTTTTTTTTATTTTGTAATTTTTTTTCATTTTTAATTTTTCAGTATTATAAACAACGTTTGGGAGTTTCAGTCGCCAAGTATACGATTGATGAGCCGATCAAAAATTTGAGTTTTGAGTTTTATTTTGCTAGTCAAAATTCAATAATTCAAGCCCAAAGAAAATTTCGAAATTTTTTTTAACACCAGAAATTCACCATCACGAAATCAAGTACGCAATCAAGTCGCTCTTGTTCAGTCCTCCGGATCTGTAATTGACTTATCCCGATGTGGAAGACCGCTTAAAGTACAAAGCCAAGATTTTTTTTCATTTTCATTATTTATTTATTGAATCTTCATATATTAAATATGAACTAACAATAATTAATCAAATCTTATACTAATACTTTATTTTTGTCCTGCCAATGCTAGACGAAAATTTTTCTCTTCACGGTTTCTATTCAAATATGTAGATTTTTAGCGGTCTTCTCGTCGGATGAGTCCTGCAGTGTCTCTTCTCCTTAATCTAGAGTGCCGCTGTCATTTAAAATATTTCGAGCTAGTGGAATTGGGCCAAGATAATATCGATATAGTTCGGGAGGGCGTTAATGGGCATCGTGAAACATCGACTCTTACACGTGCCAATCAGCTTCAAGTATCTGAAGCTTTGCTGTGAAGAATAATGAAAACAAATTTATTCCTGTTTCCGTACAAGAAACAAATCGTACATGAAATTTTGCCGCAAGTTAATGTAGACCTTTTAAGATTTTGTGAAAAAGTTATATTAAAGAATACAATGTTCAGTGACTTATGGCCCACCCTCTAATCGGATATTTCTTAAATGCAAATAAGTGATGGGCACAGGGGTGCCAGATAATTTTGATAGAAAATCGGCATATTTACAAAAGAAAATCGGCATTATCGGTACTTTACCCTACAAAAAATTAGACTACTCTATGCATGCGTGTATGGACTACTACATAAGGGAGTAGGACTACTCCAATACCTAACCTAAATGTATGTAAAAAAACATACTCCAATTTATATTGCGATGTCCTAGGGCTGGACCACGTAACCCAGCTATGCATTACATTGTGGTACCCCCAAAACTACTCTATATCGCTTCACCATAGAGCACCCACAAATACTATTTTTGAAAGTACTCTATTTCACTACCCCATACTACTCATAGAGGTTAGTTTCGAAGCTGCTCTATTCCACTACAATTAGTCCACTAAAATTAAATAATATAAATTATCTTTCCAATTATGTCATTTTATTTTTATTTAAGTGGTTTTTTACTTTTTCTATTGTAATTTACTTTTATTTTGTGCTTTAATTTAAATAATTGTTTTACCTGCATATTTATTTCTAACCTAAACAAATGACATAAGGTTTACCAGAGCTGTAATTTAACACCAAGCACTTTAAGTGTTGCCAAACGTCGTTAAAAATTCTTCTTAAAATGAAATGGTCCATGACTGCATTACATAAGAGTAGCCCAAAAAGTACTCCTTTGGACCATGGACTCCATTAATTTTTTGAAGGGTAGTTTAAAAAAATCAGCAAAAAATCGGCAAATTAAAAATACCTATTTTAAATACAATAAATCATATTTTCAATAACAAAATAGAACAATTCAGCATTCACGTATATTTAAAACATTTAAAATAACAAAAAAAAAAAAAAATCAATTTTTACTTTAGGGAAAATAGTTTTTAAAGTAAAATAGTTTTTTTAAACTTTATTTGTTATAAATAAATATTTGAGTTTGAAAGTTTTATTAAATCCTTTTAAATATCAGCATTAAAACAATTCGAATTATGATTCAATTTGAAGAAGTCTTTAGAAAAAAAAACATTTGCGACAGAACGTGAAAGGACCATAATTTTTTTGGAATGAATTTTCCCGTTTTAAATCTTATTATTTTTTCCAAAGTTTGCAAATTTATAAGCCTTTCCTACATTAGATTGGCTATCTTCAATTGCGTATGATTTTATAATATGTACATAATAATATTTTGAGTAAAGTAATTTTCAGTAATAGTAAATATAACTTTATATTACATTTATTCTTTTGTTAATATCCATCCATCATCAAACTCAAATAAAAAGTATTAAATATTTTCATTATAAAAAAAGAAATTTTAAATAAATTATTTTAGGTTTAAAAATTATTTCTTGTTTTAAGGTACGTTCAGACCAGAGATCAGCAATGAGTAGTGAAAAAGTGAGTAGAGCCGAATCATGACTCATAATTTCTTGTACTTATACGCACTCATACTTATTGTAATTCGATCGAAACTCATATTCACTCAGAAGTTTGATTTTACTCATCGTACTAATACTTAGAACATTTATGTAGTGGTTGATTTAGATTCAACAGAACTCAATGTGCATAAATATCAATAATAATAAAAAAATGTAATTTCCCCAAAATGTTTCTGTATAAACTTACAATTTTATGCTTTTTTATATTTTTATACATTTTATACTAGTTAGAAACTGTTAAATGACTAAACTTGTAAATATACTTGGATGAGTTAAATGAGCTGAATCAATGTGAGTATAATAAGTATTTTCCTGAAATTACAAATCAAATTGAGATCATTTTTAAATGTGTGAGTATGAGTCGACGTCATACTCATATTTATTGCAACCTATACTTATACATCAACGGTCTCGTGAGTATGAGCCCTGCAGATATCGAGACTAGTCCATACATGCGTGTAAAGAGTAGTCCATAAAGGAGTAGGAGTACTCCAAAACTACTCCAATTATATGATAAAAATGTGGTATATTTAACATTACGATGTCCTAGGAGTGGACCATATAACCCACCGAAGTAGTCCCTAAACTACTCCATGGAGTACTCAAGTGGGTTAGTTTCAAAAGTACTCCATGTTACTACTTTTTCACTAATCGCCTTTTATGGCGTGCACTGTAATCCATTATTGCTATTATTATATATATTTACTTGGTATTTTTAATTTTTTTTTTCACAAATCTTAAAAAACTTTCCTGTTTTACTTTTAAATAAACAATTAATAATGGACAACAACAGGGCTACCAATATGTAATACTGTAAACTATAGTATAGTGTATACCTATACATCATGCAGTTGGCAGCACTGCATGTTAATTTGTCTAATATGGTCCATACTTCAGTACATTGGACCATGTTGTAAGTAGTCCATTTAAGCCACAATGGACCACGTAGTCCAATATTATCTGCAGGGAGTGAATCAGAGTAGTTGAGTTTAAATGATTTCTACTCACTTATACTTAAAATTTCATGAGTCAGTATGAGTAGCGAAAAAGCGATTCATTGCTGATCTCTGGTTCAGACTAACGAAATATTTGACGAAAATATTTGTTCTGATATTTGCTGCAAACTGTGTGAAACAAAAAAATATTTTGTTTTATGTTCAAACTGAGCTCAAATATTTGACAATTTTTGTTTGATGAAACAGTTGGCAAACAGTGTTAAATAAAATAAATTAATTCATGTTTGCCATGCGTTCAGACTAAAAGAAATATTTGCATCAAATAATTATTTAATGAAAGTGTTCAAAAATAAAAATATATTTCACAAATAGTAAAAATGAGCGCAAAAGCTAATTTATTAATTTTATTCTGTGGATCAGCATCTCTTTTAGTGTTAGAACAGGAGAATGTAAAAGAAAAAAAAAATGGTAGACACTGGGTAACTGGAACATGGCTAAAACTTTGAAAAATTGCAAACTTGGAAACAAACCTTAAAATATATTTGAAGTCGCTAAATCGGTTAAAAAACAAAATCTCAAGGAAAACAAAAAAAAAATGTTGCAAAAATAGCGAAAATTTAAAGGTGCCTAAAACTATAAGGAAAGGCAAAAATTCTATAAAAATTGCTAAATTAGCGGAAATTCGCAAAAATTTGCTAATTATCGGTATGATAGCAAAGCCTAATAATTATTAAAAATCGTTAAAGCTGTAAAGTGAAAAATCTCTTTTTCGCGAGTATGGCTTAAAATCGCAAAAAATTGCAAACTTGAAAGCAAACCCGGAAATTTAATTGAAATCGGTTAAAAAAAAACTAAAGGTACGTTCAGACTAATGAAATATTTGACGAAAATATTTGTGCTGATATTTGCTTCAAACTGTGTGAAACAAAAAAATTTTGTTTAATGTTCAAACTAAGCTCAAATATTTGAGAATTTTTGTTTGTTGAAACAGTTGGCAAATAGTTTCAAATAAAATAAATTAATTCATGTTTGCCATGCGTTCAGACTAAAAGAAATATTTGCATCAAATAATTATTTAATGAAAGTGTTCAAAAATAAAAATATATTTCACAAATAGTAAAAATGAGCGCAAAAGCTAATTTATTTATTTTATTCTGTGAATCAGCATCTGTTATAGTGTTAGAACAGGAGAATGTAAAAGAAAAAAAAAAATGGTAGACACTGGGTAACTGGAACATGGCTAACACTTGCGAAAAATTGCAAACTTGGAAACAAACCCTAAAATATATTTGAAATTGTTAAATCGGTTAAAAAACAAAATGTAGGGGAAAAACAAAAAAAAAAAAATTGCAAAAATAGCGAAAATTCGCGAACCATTTTAATATTTCAAACAAGCCATAAAATTTAGTAAAAGTGCCCAAAACTATAAGGAATGGTAAAAATTGTATAAAAATTGCTAAATTAGCGGTAATTCTCAAAAATTTGCTAAAAGCGGCACGATAGCAAAGTCTAATAATTATAAAAAATCTTTATAATTGTAAAGAACCCGAAAACTTACAGGAAAAATTGCTTCTATCCGGAACATGGCTAAAATTATTTGTCGTTGTTTGCTCTTACAATTTTTTTGTAATATCAAATAAATGTTTGCTCAAAAATTACTAAAATATTTGATTTTTTGTGTTCACACTATGTTCACATTATTTGCTCAAAATCAGCTGTTATTTTATTTGATACTCAAAAATATTTTGTGTTCAGACTACGTAAATGAAATATTTGATGTTTGCTACCAAATATTTCATCAGTCTGAACGTAACTTTAGCTTTGTTCAAAAAAAGCTGTTGGCTTTTTTCTTTTACTTGGATTTGAATAATTTTCATTTGAACACTTTTCAAATTGGGATGTGTGTATTGGGGAAGACACATAGTTCCAAAACTGCATATAATATTGAATAAATATAATCCTTTCTCCTTTAAGTAGAAGCGCTGAATTAATAACAGTTGTCTATTTTTGATATAACAAGTATTCCAGTGTTGCTCAAAATCAATAAGTTTTACTATAAAAAGAAAAAGTTACCTTGTTTAAGTGTTTATCGAAAAATCGTCATTTTTCGAGCCCAAATCGGCAAATCGGCACTTGGGTCATTTAGAGGCAAAAAAATCGTCAAATCTGGCAGGCCTGGATGGGCAAAATAAATATTTGCAGGGCAGAGCAAGAAATTCTCTTAGAAATTAAATTGAAAATTAAGAGAAAAAGCAACAGTTGAATGTCCGCTTTTGTAAATCGCACGAAGCCACACGCTTGCTGCAGCAGTATTTTATTGCCCACCACCAGGTTTGAATAGTGTGATAAGAGATTATCAAATTTGTGAAAAAAATTCATTTTGATAATAAAAAAATAAGCGCTTTCTGTTTGTCAAGAGTTGACTGCACTTGTCGTGTATTTTAATTTAAATATTGTGTAATTTATTTGCATTTAAGTTTAACATTATTTAGAGAAGGAAAAATTTACAAAAAAAAAACCATTCTGAATTTTTTTTTTTTTTGGTTTTTATAAAAGAGACTTAATGTTAGAAAATAAAATTACATTGAGCCCATCTCATTGATATGGTTAAAGTCAGGGTCACGACATCTGTTATTAAAATTCGTAGCAAGCCTGTGGATACGAGTGTTGACGAGTTCAACGTTAGCGAGGTTGTTTATTTTGGGCTATCTGTAATTTTTTTAATATGACACTGTGCAGCTGTAGACCACAATGGGTTAGCATAGAACATCATGGCGTGGAATACTGATTTAAATATGAGAGTTTTATTTGCTATATTGAGTTTAGAATTTCTGTTTAGTAAAGAATACAGTAGTCTTATTATTTTATTGATTTTATCTTTGACGTAGGGGACATGATCTTTAAATTTAAATTTGGGATCTAATATCACACCTAAGTATTTAACTTAACTGGACCAATTAATTAAGTTGTTGTTGCACAAAATAGGTTGTTGGGGGCAGATAGCATGGTTTACGACGTCTGGAAAAATATATTGCTTGGGTCTTCTGCGTATTGACTAAAATATTCCATTTTGTAAAGTAATTATAAACTTCTGCTAACGCACGTTGAAGGTTGGTAAGAATATCAGCCGCTAATATACCTGAACTGAAAATCGGCGTATCATTAGCAAATATGGATATGGAACAGCCGTTTAAAATGGGTAAATCTGCGGTAAAGATGTTGTACAGTATTGGAGAAATACACGAACCCTGAGGGCATCCTGCAAGAATCTGTGACTGGGTAGAATGTTCATGTCCAATGTGAACCTCAAAGATACGATTTGAAAGAAAACTATGAATCAATTTAATCAAGTGTATTGGAAAATTATAGTTGATAGTTTCAAAAATCAGACCGTTGTGCCAGACTGAGTCGAACGCAGCTTTTATGTTCATCAATACCATACCGGTAGACATCCCATGATTAAAATTTGAGTTTACTAATTTCCTAATTCGTGTTGCTTACGAAAACCAAATTGTTGAGTAGGTAAAATGTTGTGTGAGTCTATAAAAATCGTAAGTTGTTCTTTAATTTTTTTCTCTAGAATTTTACTTAAGGATGATAAAAGGCTAATTGGCCTGTATGATCGGGGACAATAGGCAGGTTTGTTAGATTTCCTTACAGGCATAACTTTGGAGTGTTTCCATACTTTGGGGAAATAGCTTATGCGAAGACATAAATTCACAATATCAGTAATATGTTGAAGACCATTATTAGTCCAGGAGATTTTTTGTTTTTTAACTGCTTTATTATGCATAGCGAAGCGAAGTAGTTGTTGGATTACTGAGGTTAGATGATGTTGAGTGGTTTTCGGTAAAAATTTGTCCCAGAATCTCACATTTATCTCTTATATTAATTTAATGGATGCCATAACCTCTTTTTCTTTTCCGGTAAAGCTTTGACTCAAAAAAGGTTTCTTTTGGGGAATTTTTTTTTGTTATTAAACTTTTTTACAAAGATCTGTTTTTATATGGAAGATTATGCTCTTTTTAAGGCTTTTTCTAAATATTGATATGTCGTACGATTAATCGTGAGGCTTGATATAATGTCAAATAAAAGGCATACATTTTAAAGTGAACTTAACATTTTTTATTACCGGTTTAAAGGTTAAAAGCGCAATTCATTAAAAATTATATCATGTAAAGGTTGGCCATCATTACGTGTGAGGTGGTCCATTCGGAAGGTCTAATTTTGGGCGACTACTTCGAGCATAGATACTGGTTTCTCGCGAATAACATGAGTATTGTTGGCTTCTAAAGCGTCAACCGTAGCTAGCTTATGTCTGAATGCCTAAGACTTTACATATCCCCAAAGAAAATAGTCCAAATGTGTAATATCGCCCGATCTAGATGGAAAATTTACCGTAGCAAAACGTAAAATTAAGTGCTCACCAAAATAATTTCTCAACAAGGACATTGTTGAAACAAGAGCTCACCGAGACCATGCGCTTGAAATTCAGGAAGAACATAGTCCGTTAACATGATGCGATAACAGTAACTAGTGTCCGACCGAAAGCACTTTTTCAGACCGTACCCTTATCCGAACCTCGGTAAAGTTTGCAAAGTTCGGTCGAACCCGAACTTTTTCTCATTAAATCTGAAAAATTCTACTTTTTTTAATTTCATATGCAAAATGAAAAGATAAATTGAACTTCAAAGTAGTAAAACTATTTTATAGTTAAAAAATCGGAAATTATAAAAAGTATAATACAACTCGCCAGTTCAAATTTTAAAACGAAAGAATTGACTCAAATTGTGCTCGAGAGTACAATTTTTCGTACCCTGCTCAAAACTACTAAAATAGAGATGTGACTTTCTTTCTTAGGAGGGCAGTATACTGCAGTGCTTAGGAAATGCCTTTTTTTAATTTCGATGCCAATAAATTCTTTAAAAAAATTTCTACTCAATCATTATAAAATACATCGTTGGGCTGTTAAATATTTTCGATTAATAACAAAATTCAAAAATAAAAAATTTAAATTTCAGTATTCTCTGATTTTAATTTTTACACTTTACCATGATGAAATAAACAGGTGGCATTACTACGCCAGATGACGATTTTTTGCTCTTGTATTGTTTGTCTAGTCTTATGTCAAAGTTTTGTTTATGCTTACAAAAAGTCCACGTTTTGTGCTGTGATTATTGTATTGTATTAAAGTTTTTGATTATTTAAATTAAAATTAAATAAGATTGTAACCATAGTGAAGTAAAAATTGGCTAAAAATTTATTTATTTCATTGCGTTCGGCGGCAAAATTTGATTTTAGCTTAATATAATTTTTGACGTATACGGAGACTTATTTTTCATTTTTGTTGTAATGTTGTATTTGTTGCCGTAGCGCTGCCACCTACTTATTCCACCATGCACTTTACTGCCTTTTTCCTAAGCACAGCAGTATAGTACAGTGGTGCAATATAGAATTCATATCGCACTTGATCAACAAGTGGGTATTAACTCAAAATTTAATTTAATTTTCATATTAAGCAACTTGTTTTTTTTCTATCCTCTTATGGCCGTGTCAGCAGTACCCAAAAAAACGCGCGACTCCGACTCCAAAATTTTTCGGCATAAAAAATTTAAAAAAATTTCTAATATTTTCCAATATAAAAATTCTTCGAAATTGGCGATGCTATATTTTGCAGATCAATATGAATAAGTAGATTTTAATTTATTTCATGAGAAATAGTTGATTCAAGTACTTTACTATTTAAGTATATTTAGGTATATTTTTTATACGTGCGGGAAAAAGTCTAAATTACATTAGCAAAACTTATACTCAGTTATTGATTTAGTTGAAAAAGATGTGTGATTTTTTAAATAATTTACTCATGCTAAAAAATTTAATGACAGGAATTGCCAATAATTTTAATATCAGAATTTTTTAACCATCAACGGTGAAATATTTTCAACATTGTACAGAATAAGTGTTGCTATAGCGCATAAATACTAGTATGTATTAGAAAAATTGTGACGTAAAATTATTTCTCTTTTGTGTAGAAACATCTTTATCGGCCTGCCTTTAATTCCTACCATAACACTCATGTTTTTCTTATGCACATTACGCTAGCCCCGGTAGGGTAGCTGGTAGTGAGTTAGCCTATCAGTACCGGGATTGCGGGTTCGATTCCCGCCAGAGACTCTGGTCTCCTGCAGACAAGCAAAAAGTTTCGCGGGACTTAGTGTAGGAATAAAAAAAAAAAAAAAAAAAGATGTTTCTACACAAAAGAGAAATAATTTTACGTCTCATTCATTTCGCATCACGGTTAGAGTAGGAGTCGGAGTCGGAGTCGTGAGTCGGAGTCGGAGTCGCACTTAAAAAATTTCAGCGTTTGGAGTCGGAGTCGGAGTTAGTACTTTTTTCGGACGACTCCACAGCACTGCATTAAACGGTTCAAATCGATACTTACAATAGTGATTAAATTTTGTGAACATTAATTTCAATAAAGTTTGTTAAGTTGAATTCGTGTGTGTATTTATTTTGATTTGCAATTAAAAGAACTCAAAGGGTTATTATAAAGGGAATAAGCCTTAACGCGTTTTATAAATAACTAGGGATGAGAGTTTTATGTACTAAAAAATCGAATATATGCGCTTAAAATATGCACTAAAAAATCCAAAATATGCATTAACAATATAAAAAATATGCATTAAAAACTAAGAAAATTTCCATAAAAAATCGTTATTTAATTTTACTAAAAACAAAAATATAAAAAATTCCGTATATTGTTTTTCAATTATCTATAAAAACCTAAAATAACTAATTTTTGTTTGTTTAAAAGGAAAACTTTGTCTTGAAGAATGCCAATGCATTTTGAAGAAATTTATTTTCAGATCGCACTTTGATTCCAGTAGCTCGTTTCTGTATTTCTCGCATCGCAAATTTTCTCATATTAAGTGTGAAACAAAAAATTCCATCGTTTCTCGATTTGTGAGAAAAAAGTGTTTCTGTATTTAAATGCGAGAACAGACAACACAGATTTTGTTTTAACTGGAATACTTCCAGTAATTAAGTGTCAAATGCAAGCGAAACGTCAACGAAAGAAATATATATAATAAAAATAAGGCTGCCAGATTTAAAGATTTATCGACATTTTGACGATTTTTTTTTTTTTGTTCCAAAATTGGCAAAGTGACAATTTGCTGATTTTTTTCTAGTGACGATTCAGTCTTTGAAATAAAACAATTTTAAATAGTTTTATATGTTTGTGTATTAGGCACCACAGAAAACCGATATCTTTAAAAACAAGGCAGATTAAAAATGTATCGGCAAAAGCAAAATTTCGAACGGAAACTGCTTAATTTTTATTTGCTTGGATTATTTAATACATTTGTTTGTGTGATCAAAAGATTAAACTATTACCCCATTTTTGCCTTTTACTTTGTCCAAAAGTGTTTATTTTATTTCAATATGATATTTTGTCACTCCTTTGTGTGATTTCTGCAGGGAAAAATAACAATCTGAAATTTTAAACTCTTATCGGATTAAGGAAAATAAAATAAATAATTTTATTTAAATAGACCTCAAGCGTATGTATGTATAAAATATGTATTTTACCCATAAACTTAATTTATTTTTTTTTTTTTTTTTTTATTATGTGTTTATATGATAACAATTTGTGATTATATGATAAAAATCGAACAAAATTCGTCAAAATTAATTTTAAATTGTCCGAAAAAATAGACGATTTTTTATTTTTTCTTAGGATATTGACGTTTTTTTCACAAATTTATCTGGCAGCCCTGCATAAAACAAACACAATGAAAGGCCAAAAAATTTAAATAACAAAATATAACAATTGTGTTTTATATACTTATTTTCATCATTTAAATTCTTTCTTTTAAAATAAAATAAAATAATACACATTCTTGTGTACATACATACATAATTTGGGCTCCATTTTTTTAAATTTTGTTTTCTCGCACCAATTTCAAATATGACTTATTTTGACAGTTCTTGTGAGAAACTTTTTGCAAAATATTGTTACAGAAACACTTGTTCTCACATCCTTCCAATAACTGCTGGAAAATTATTTAAATGACAGATAATTCTCGCAAAGTAAAAGTACAGAAACACTTATGTGAGATAAACCATTTTTTGTTTCATATTGCACTGTTTTTGTCATAATTTACTTGTTTCATGCGGGAAATTTTACGATGCGAGAAATACAGAAACGGGCTACAGATCAGATCAAAAATATTTGAAATTCATTTTATTTGTTTAAATCCTTATTTTTTTTTTTTTTTTTTCAAAACGTTTGGATTATTTTTCCTTCCACATTGTTAATTTTACTTTCTGCAATATGAATTAATTTGACTTCAGCATTAAGTGAACTAAATCCCTCCTAATTACTTAATTATTGTTTCACCCATATATCCGTCATTGGAAAATATAAATGCTAACTGACTTCTGCTGTTATCTAAATTTAATATTTCTTTTACTTTTTTAATTGCACAATCATGGACATCAACAAGCTCTTCTAACATTTTTAAATTACTTGAAGTCTTTTGAATAGAATTCTGAAGCCTCTAGCCAGGCACCCATTTTGCTACTACTGGCTGCGGTGGAAGGGGAATAAAGGGAAACATTTCATTAAAAATTGCAATATTATCGAATTGGCTTCTAAATTTTCTGCAACGCGGTATAACCCATGTGCTAAGCAAGTAGCTTGTAACAGTTTTGGATAAAATATGTTAAACCCATTGGAAGCCTTAACCATGTAAGTTGCAGCATCGGTTTAAAATAAAAAATATTGTATTTTAAGCAAAGCTCCAAAAGAATTTATTTATTATTTAAAAATTTTTTTGAAAGTTTTTTTTGTGTACTTATTTTTTTCAAGAAATATTTTATAATATGGAAATTAAAAAAAATCCCTCAAAACTGTAAAAATCAGGGCTGTGGAGTCGTCCGAAAAAAGTACTAAATCCGACTCCAAACGCTGAAATTTTTTAAGTACGACTCCGACTCCGACTCACGACTCCGACTTCGACTCCTACTCTAACCGTGATGCGAAATGAATGAGACGTAAAATTATTTCTCTTTTGTGTAGAAACATCTTTATTAAACGAATTATGGGAATCCCCGCGTAATGTGCATAAGAAAAACATGAGTGTTATACTAGGAATTAAAGGCAGGCCGATAAAGATGTTTCTACACAAAAGAGAAATAAATTTACGGCACAATTTTTCTAATACATACTAGTATTTATGCGCTATAGCAACACTTATTCTGTACATTGTTGAAAATATTTCACCGTTGATGGTTAAAAAATTCTGATATTAAAATTATTGGCAATTCCTGTCATTAACATGTTTTAGCATGAGTAAATTATTTAAAAAATCACACATCTTTTTCAACTAGATCAATAACTGAGTATAAGTTTTGCTAATGTAATTTAGACTTTTTCCCGCACGTATAAAAAATATACCTAAATATACTTAAATAGTAAAGTACTTGAATCAACTATTTCTCATAAAATAAATTAAAATCTACTTATTCATATTGATCTGCAAAATATTGCATCGCCAATTTCGAAGAATTTTTATATTGGAAAATATTAGAATTTTTTTTTAATTTTTTATGCTGAAAAATTTTGGAGTCGGAGTCCCGCGTTTTTTTTTGGGTACTGCGACTCCGACTCCGGTACAAAAACCTCAACTCCGACTCCCCAGCCCTGGTAAAAATATGAAAAAAATATGTGCTTAAAACATAAATATGCAAAAATATGCATTTTCACTAATATATGCAACAATATGCAAAAACAAATCGATGCCATTTTAACGCAAATTTAATGATTTGGAAAGGTAATTGGTCGACATCGTTCTTAGACTATCGATAAAAAACATGCATTTGCATGGAAATCGCATCACTATTTAAACCATATTTTTTCCAATTCTATAACCCTTAATCAGCAGAGGTGTTTGAAGGTATCTAAGTTTGTCATTCTATGTGTAACTTTTTTTAATATTCATCTAAGGTCCAATAAATGATTTGTATTGTGGGTCCTTCATTAGTTCTAAGCCGATTTAGCCATATGGGTGTCAAATTGTTTCTAGATCTTCTAGGCTGTTTCGGATTGAATTCCAGCAGAATCGCTTCAGTTGGAAATGTGGAACTACCTCCCTAAAAACTCAACAAAAACTAACATATATTTGTGGCGAATGCACCTATTGTCATAAAATTTCAACAAGTTCGTTTTATAAGGCACCAAATTTCGTGAATGTCGGTCCATAATTTACCTGCGGATCTATATTACGACCAATCTTGTTAATCATGTAAGAATGGCTAAAAGCCTAACGAATAATGCTTTTGTGGTGCAATTTAGCATAATCTACTTTCATAAGACTCAATATTGCTTGAAATGCCGCATTTAAAGCACAATATTGAAAAAGACTTTACTACGCTCTTAACCGCAAAAACTTATATTATTATTGTACACTACACTTCAGTTTGCTAAGACAAGAAATAATATTTCGTAAAGATAGGTCTATAATTTATCCTAGGCCGTATATAAAGCCCATTCTCAAACGATTAATAAGCCTTAAACTTTAGATATTGTGGTGATATTAAGTTGGATTAAACTACTAAAGTCACTAGTCCGAAATAGATTTACTAAAGTTTAAAAAAAGATTTTCTTCAAAATTTCCCGGGAATCCCGCAATTAATTCCCGGGAAAGCGGGAATTGAAAACAATTGAAAATCCTGGGAATTCCCGGGACGGGAAATTCCGGGAACAAATTCTAATGGTTACCTTTGGCCATAATATTTGTTGGCAACTAGAGTTCTGCAAGAATGAATTAAAAGCAATTTCAACACACTCATTTGATTTTTAACTGCAATGTGTCAAGCATCCAATAATAACGAAACAAATGAAAGAATAACCAAAGACAAAACAAACAAAACCGAATTCAAATCAGTCAATACAAGTCAAATGAGTTAAATATTCAAATAATATTTGAATGTAAAATTATTTGAATTTTAACTTCTCTTTTTAATACGCATACATATGTACATATCTAATAAAGGGCTGCATGAATAACTTCATTCATGAACATTCTGAAATGTTTATTCAATAAAGTTCGTGTTCAAACAAACTTCAGACCACTGAACAAACTGTTGTTTTATTCATGCTACTAGCAAACACATTTCGTTTCATATGGCAAACACAAAGACTTTGTTCAATGAAACGACTTTTGTTTTACAGTTTTCACTCTCTCTCATTTTTTTTATATAAATATTCAATAGCAATGTTGCCACTTAGTAAATTTATGTAATTTTTTCTTTGTTGTTACCTTTACAATAATATATGTAATTTGTAAAGCATTTTTTAAATTAAATTTAAATTTTCTTCCTAACAACTTTTTTATGTACTTCCAAGCAAAACACATTGCTAAAAATGTTTATGAAAATAAAATTAAATTTTTTTGAAGTTTTAAAATTTACATTAAAAACAATTAATTTCCATTAAAAACAAAGTCAAATTTGTATTATTTTTATTATTTTAATATTAATGTACTTCCTTATCTTATTGCTGTCACTCTTCATGGTTATTTTTGTTTATTTTTTAATTTTTCCTAATGTTTTTCATTTCTTTCAACTGGCAATACTGACTTTAAAATAAATGTGTTATTCCATGAACTTATTCGACATTTATTCAGTGGTTGTTTTGTTTCAGAGCTGTTTGTATTCATATTCTCTTGCTTAAGTAAACAAAAACACTGCATCTTGTTCGTCTCTTAAATTTCGTGTGTTTGATGCTTTCATTTCGTAGTTATTCATTGTACTGAATACAAACGAAGCAAATACAAAATTATAATGAAAGTTTTATGAACATCATTATTAAGTTTCATGCAGATGTTTAATATCTAAGTATGTATGCGTAAGCTAAACCCTTATAAATAAAAAAAGCTACAAGCTTACACACATATTATGCCAATATACTCAAATAAATATAAAGTTTATATTATAAACACATTCAACAATTCAAAAATGATTTGAATGTTTTCTGTAAACTTGGTCTCTATAACGGGTCATTCCAATGTTTTGTTATTTATGAATGCATCGCAAATTCATTTACAGCCCTGCAAACAATTTCGATCTAAAAATTGTCTAAATAGTTTCCCCATTTGGCAAAAATCTATCGCTTTTGCTATTCAATTCTTATTGATGTAGTAACATCGTTCGGGAAGAAGTGTCCCACTATGGTAATATTTACATTAAGAATCTACTTTTATGACGAATTAGAGTGCTTTGGTCCATTAATATCAATTTTAATTAGTAGTATAGCTTTTGCCTCTAAAGAGTACTCTTTTGAAGTTTAACTTTTTCTTATTGTTCTTTATAATAAAAAGTTGGCCGTTTAACTGTTTATCTTTGTTTGTTGTGTTATGTTTGTTTGAGTAAGATAAAAAATAAAAGATATTTGAAAATGAACAGTACATTTAACCAAAAAATTTGTTAATGTTTTAAGGTTAAAAACCTAAAGCGGAAAAATATTTTTAAAAGAATTTGCAGAAAGTCACAAATTTGTTCAAACACTAACTTTATAAAAATTTCAACAAATTATATATAGCATATTTTTTTTAATGCTTTACAAAGTTTATTTTAAAAATTTTTTTTCACGGATAACTTTGATGTTCACTACAAAAATTAAATAAAGACAATAATTTTCCACAAAAATTTTTTAAATCATTGAATAAACAAAAAGTTCAAAATATCACTAAAGGTGTTATGATACTTGCTATTTTGTATATTTGCATAGGAAAACTGACTAAGTGTAAAGAGTTTGATTATACCATAAAAAATCTTGAAATGTCAAAAAAATATACGTGTGTTATCGATAAATAATCTTAGACTGTCAAAAAAAATATAAAAATTTGTAACTTAAAATTGACATTTCCAGATTAAATGTTAGCACTGCTGCTAACTTTTTTAGTTTTTGATCGAAAGTAGCGGGTTTTAACTTTTTTTTTGCGATTTATAGCTTTTTTTTGACGGTTTTTGTGGGAACAAAACGTGGGCAATATTGTTTGTTTTGTTTACATTTTATATTGTATTGTATTTCTTGTTCTTTCTCGCATTTGTTGTTTCATTCAGTCAATCCTAAAAAAATCCAATACAAACAATAGCAAGTATCATAACACCTTAATATTTTCTAAAAAAAAATAATTATCAATTTTTTAATCCTAAATTCTTTCTAATTGGCTGTAACAAAAAAAAAAAAAAAAAAAGAAAAACTTATGAAACAATACTAAAAATTTACCCAATCTACCCGAAGAATAAGTTTGGGATGTTTTGTGCACTCATTTATATGCCTTTCGGAAACATTTCCATTAAGCGGGGTCCTAATTTTGAGTATAAAATAACTGCTTAATTTTTCAAATATTTAAAAATTCACTTAATTTGACATAGTTTTATAAATTTATATTATTTCTTACGCACGTACCACCGATCACATTGCAATTTAAATACAAACTGTCATACTTTTCGCATTTTGCTTTTGTACTAGAAATTCACTTTTTAACAGTTAATCGTTGCGAAGAAGTCAATATTATTTGGGCAATGTACAATCGTGCTCTTGTTGTAATTAAATAACTGTTAAAATTATCTGAACAACTCATTAAAGTGAAGAAAAAGTTAAATTTTAAAACTCATAATTCGATTATAATTTTTTTTGTAGTTGTTAAATTCTGCACAATCTACTTTTAAACTACCAAATGTGACTAAGGGCTAATAAATCAGAGCAAGTAAAACTGTCTTTTTGGTTTAAAATGTGTTTAAGCCAACAAATCTTTAAATCAGAAAACATATAAACCATCTTTAAACGCATAAAATTGGGCGTTTAAACTACCAATACAAACCATATGAATTTGTCAACATTTATCGTAGTGCTGCCACATGTTACTTTTTAAACTACATATAATACATGGGACACTGATTTATAACTGTTGAGTTTAAACTACATATAAATTTAAGTTTAGTTCAACTAAGCCAGCGTTTAAACACTCACTGATTTATTAGCCATAAGTAGTTCAAATTTCGTAGACAATCGAAAAACGCTCTACCAATTGCTTGGAGGGAGTAAACAAATTTGTTATTCAATACACTCACTCTCATTCTTGTATATGGTTTACTCTCTTATTATCTTTTTGAGTGTTTAATATTTCAATAAATATTGTGCACTTTGAGTAAAGGCAATTAAGTGAGTTATTCAAAGCAGAATTCTATTGGCAACTGAAACGAATTTCGGTATCGGTATCAATACCGGTATTAAATTTTAAACGGATTTTAAGCGGTATTGGCATTTAATAACGGTATCGGTTGCCAACCTTGTTCTATTCAATCAAAAAAAAAAAGTTCCGTTTTGGTTTAAATTCGGGCTTGTTCTTAATGATCTACCGAAGTTCGGCTTCAGGTTGGGTCTGAAAATATGCGCTCGGTCAAACAATAATGATTCCCTTAAAAATCCAACTTACCGTCAATTAACTCTGTCTTGTCTTGTCTTAATAAAATGATCCATTTAAATTATAGTTTTTTTTAATATCTTTATTTAATTTATTATTTCAGCATTTAATTTTAGAATAAGATAATTTTGAATTTTATTTAGTTTGAAAGTTTATTTATTTTTTGAAAGCTTTGATATGATTATTTAGAGAAGTTTTAAAGATTAACAACAATTTTCATTTATTTAGCAGTATTTTATTATTATTTTTTTTTTTTTTTTTTTGTTAAATTTATAAACACAATACACAAATAAATATAAGTTTATAGTTTAAAAGGGTATTAAGAAATAGTTTTAATGAAAATGAAAATTGATAGCACCTCATAGTTTAAAGTTACACAGTATTTTTTTTTTTTTTAATAATTTTCTATAATTTTTTAGCTTTTTATTACAAATTCAGAGCATTTTATAATTTTTTTTTTTTTAAGATAAAGAAGAAAATGTGATGAGTTTTTTTTTGCAAAAAATTAACTTAATTTAACAAAAACTCATTTTAATAGAAATGTTTATGTTTTAAAACAGAGTACGAAAATAAAGAATAAGAAACGTTTGCAAACGTTTTGTTTTGGAGTTTGAAGTGAGATAAACATAAACGATGAGAATTATTTTGCCATATAGTCTTAGTATGGACTAGGGCTAGGGTGTGCAGTCGATTAATTCGTGTTCGATTAATCGAGAAATTTTAGACGATTAATTCTGCGATTAATTTAAAATAGCTGATTTCGATTAAAGGATTACTCGATGAATTTATGTCGAATAATCGAATAAAAGTACATATATGGTTTTTCTGTCAAATGTATAATTTTTAAACTTTTAAGTCAAATAAACAAACCAAATGTACTCGTATGTTTCCGTAACATCTTACTGAAAAAATTTTCAGTAACCAGTAAGTTTTTACTGATTACTGAAATAATACAAGTAATCCGTTAATTTTTACTTACAATTAAAACAAATGCAAAAAAAAAATTTAACCCTGGAGCCACACGTTCAATAAATCACTTTCAAGTTCTTCACAAAAACTGCTTGTCAAAACTTGTTTGAACTGACAGCTGTGTCACAGGCTGCACTCAATTTGATAATCAATTTCATTTTCAAAAATGCACCCGACGAAGAAACAACTCAAAATAGTAGCATGACTCAAAGTATTTGGTAAAAAAGCACAATTTTTTAGAACCCATTTTTTTTTTTAATTAGGCACATTTATTTTTTAAGAAATATATTTTTTACAAAGAACGTGCCAAAGTTAATTTGTGGTCAGTTTTTAAATTGAACGTAAAATTGGCAAACAAATGGAAAGGTTAAATTGAGAGCAATCTCGTGGTCAATTTAAAAGGTGTGAGTGCGTTAGTAAAAAAAGTGAGAGAGTATGGCAAATTAAAATGAAAGACAAAACTTGACCGTTTGGCTTCCAAGTAAAGAAAAACATTTAAACAACATTTTATTTTTAAAAGATCTGTTTATTCAAATTATACGAGAGCGGATCAATATGACCGTGACTTTTTGAATGAAACACAGTATTTTTACAAAAAAAAAAAAAAAAAAAAAAAAAAAAAAAAAAAAAAAAATGAACACTCGAAATTTACTTTTTTCCATTTTAAAAAATCCACGAGGTTGTTTATTTTGAACAGCTGTTAAACGCAAAGTAAATGACGGAACTTGCTCAAAACTTGACAGTAGTCTATTAACAGGTGGTACTTGATGAGAGCAGTGTTGCATTTTATATAACTACGAGGGAAGTTCGAAAAGTGTTTTATTTTTTTATCGTTGTAAAGGTTTTATCAATTGGTATAAATTGTTACGTTTGTTTTGCTTTTTTGTTAATAAAATATTAAAATACTTGTAATTACTAATATTTATTTACTCAAGTACCAATTTTTTCTAAAATTTTCGAAAAAAATCTCTTAATTTATAAAATATCTGGATTTTGAATTGTTCGATTAAACGATTAATATTAATATATTATTCGTTTAATCGAACAAAAATAAAAGCCGATTAATTGAACACCCTAACTAGGACTTAAGGTCGATTCCCCATGTTATGGTAAAATTTTTCTATTTGTATTTTGATGTCATTCTTTTTTTACGAACAACTCTCAGCTGGAACTGGTTTATTTTTATATTTTGTCCGGGCAAAGGCGAATTCAGTAGAAGGTGGTGGCAAACTTTGACAGTTCGAACCAATTTGTTATAGTTTCATTAGTGTTTTGTTAAAAATGGTTGACATTTCAAACCGTAAACACTAACATTATACACAGCACAAAATTTCTCCAAAAAATTTTTAACAACACAGTTCGTCAAAAATAAAATTTTTGGTCAACAAACTTTTTTTGATTCAATGAAAGCATTTATCAAAATTGCACTTTGCAAAATAGCACTCAGTAAAACGTATTTCATAATGAAATAATTAAAAATTTCTTTGTATTCAATAAAAAAAATAAAGGGTCCGCCATCTAACGTTTTCTTTCAACTAGTGCTTATTTCGTGAATGGTAACACTTAGCTCATGTCTGATTTGACGGATAATTAGTTTTATCCTTCCGCTGAACGAATATGGTTGTGAATACGCCTGAACACCGCTGGGAAATATTGCGACATTACTTTGAAAATCATCGTAATGTTGCAGAATGTGTGCGAAAAAAATAATCTTTTCAGATGAAGCTCATTTTGATCTTGGCGGGTATGTAAACAAGCAAAATTGTCGCATTTGGGGCACAGAAAACCCGCACGCATACATTGAAAAGCCGATACACCCAAAACGAGTCACTGTTTGGTGCGGAATTTGGTCCAGAGGCATAATTGGGCCATTTTTCTTCGAAAATGAGCCAGTCAATGGCGATCGTAATCGGGCCATGTTGAACGAATTTTTGTTCGCAAAAATTGAAGAGGAGGATATTGGCAACATTTGGTTTCAACAGGACGGCGCTACGTGCCACACAGCTCGAGGCCTTCCAGAAGGCATCCGTACTCCTTTTTTCCCGCTGGGTAGAGCTGTGGTACAACTCTAGAACAATTGCGCTAGAACTGTATTAAAACAGAAACATTTCTGCAGCATACTTTAGGGCTGGTATATAATTTTTTTTACGAAATTCGCTGTTGATTTTAGATTTTCTGAATTTTTGTTAAATTAAATTTTCTAATGATAAAAGACTTTTAAAAACTTATTTGAAAAGATTTCTTATTATTTTATATACTTAACATCCATATATGTATGTTTTTATTTTTTTTTTTATTTTATATATTTTATTAAGTTTTATTTTTAGTTTAAGTTTTGCATTGAATAACATTTATAAATTTCTTTTACAAGTTATAACTTTTATTAGTATTTGTTTTATTACAATTTGAAAAACTACTTTAAAGTATTTTTATATTTTAGTTTTTTATTGTTATAATTGTTTGTAAGGTATCTTTCTCTCAATTGAAATTGTTGTTTTAATTTATTGAAGTTCTTGTTCTTGTTTAAATAAAATGGAATGAATATGACCCGGAACAGAAATGATATGGGAAATTAATAGAAAAACTTAAGTTTTTTGAGGAAATTTTTTAAGAATTTTAATGTTTTATGACAAATGGCAAAAATGAACACTCATATGCAGTTTTTTTGTTAATTCGTTAATTTTCATCTGTTTTGTGTTCCTTTAGAAGGGGCTCAAGTTGTTTTAATGACTTTGCCTTAAAATACTAAGCTGTTTAATTGGGCTTATTATGGGAAATTTGCGGGGTTATCATTTCGATTCGAGGGTTTTTGGAAAGAAGCAAGAGGTTTATGGAATACTTTGTTTAGTTTTGATTGTTTAAAAAAAAAAAGTTTATTTGTTTAAGAAAGAATGGTAGTTATTTTGGAGCAAACAAATTTTTTTTTTTTCTTAATTAGAATACATTTAACTACAGAAATAATTTGAGGGAAATTTTAAGTTTGTTGCAGAAAAAAAGAAATAGTCAATAAATAAAGCAAATTGTATGAAAGATTATTAAAAATATTAAAACTAAGACATACTTTTAGGCAGACTTTGTTAATTCGCCTTAAATATAGACTTCATTTTAATTGCAGACATATAACATCAAAAAGTATACTTTACTTTTTTAATATTTTGTTCTACCAATATTTAATTTGTCTTTCTTTTCTTTTTGCTGGATTTATTGAGTTTATCCTTTTCAATTATTCATTAATTGAGTTTTTGAAATTTTTTTCTTTTTTTTTTTTTTTTTTAATGAAATATAAAATGTTTTCTTTAAATACTTATAAAAAATTATCTAAATCAAATAAATAAATTTGTATTATTATTAATAAAAATTTTCTTAAATTCAAATAAAATCGTTGATTTACTATTAATTCGTTACATATTTAAAAAAATGGCGTTTTGTTTAACCTTTTGCAATGTTTTTATTTTTATATATATAAAAAAAAGACTTAAAAAATTAAATAAAAAAATATTAGAAAATTTTTAAAATAGAGAAATAGATCAGCAAGAAAGGAAAGCATACTTTAAGGGCTGAAGTTTTAGGTATAAATTCAGTTTAAACTGAAAATGTTTACCCTAAAGTTAAGCTTCATATTTAAAAATTATAGAATACTTAAACCATTGCCCAGAAGTATGCTTTACATTCGAATTTCCTTTCCTAATTTTTTAGAACATAATTAAAAAAAATATCTGCTGAAATATTTTTTATATTTTCCTTTTTACTCTTAAACTTTTGTAATTTTGAATTTTTTTTTTTGCAAATATGAAACTTTTTTTGTTTTATAATTTTTATTCCCTCTTCTTACTGCTTACAAATATTATTATTTTTTTTTTAATTTATAGATTTTTGTATATAATTCTTATCTAAGTTGGGTTTTCTTCTTTGTTTATAAATAAAGATTATATTAATCTTTCTGCAACCATTTGAAATTATGGCAAATTTTGTTATTAAAATTTTTGTTTTATTCCCGAAATATGTGAATGAGTTTTGTGTGTAAGAAAATTTACTGTTCATCCTCTGGTGGCATTTTGGCTAAAGTCAACAGTATCATGGTTAATTCTTTGCGTGAGATCTTACCGTCTTTGTCGTAGCCAACGCCGCGTAAAATTGTCTCTTCAAACGCTTTCAAGTCGGAGGCATCATAATCGTCCTTGAAACAATTGAAGAAAGAAACAATTAAAAAGAAAAAGAGGGGTGGCGAAGGGGGTAAATAATATAATTTTTTCTAAGGTTACAAAAAGCACTTTTAAAATAATTTTTTTGTATTAAACTAGTTCTTTTAATTTAGACCCTAATCAAGTAAAATGCAACGCAACACCAAAAATTATATGGAAAGCAAAAACAAAGTCAAAAATATTTTGTAATTTTGTTGTTGCTTTCTACAGAAATTCACATTGCGTTTTAAAATTTCAAACGCTGCATAGATTGTGGCGTTGAAAATTTTTAAAACGGTACATGAATTTCTGAAGAAAGCAACAACAAAATTACAAAATATTTATGACATTGTTTGTGCTTTCAATGTTATTCTTTGGCGTTGCGCTGCGTTTTACATGATTAGGGTTTTCATTTACCTTTTTCACCAACTCTAATAAGTCCTTTAGAAATCCTTTTAATTCTTCGTTTTCTATGGAGCCACTGTTGTCCTGCAAATAAACAAAACATGTGTATGATTAAAGGGGTCATGACGCATAAACAAAATCTATTGCTGTGGGCGAACTCATGTTTTCCTGCTGCCTTTAATTCTCCCTAATACATTTAACGTCATATAAACAGAACAATCCAATATGTTAGTAAAAAAAAGAGCTGCAGTGAGATTTACTAGCTTTAAACGAACCGTCAATTGTTATATTTACCGACATATACAGTGGTGGTCAACTATTTAGGGACAACATTGCAACTATCCAAAAAAATTCATGTTTGCTACATCTTCTGCCTATTTACACATTTTATTAAACCACTGTAAATTATAAAGGAAAACTCTTACAAGTCAATCATATTTATCATGTGTTTTACACTATTTCAGTGGAAATTTTGTTCACATTGTAGTGGCATCAGTTCTTTCTGCATTTAGTTTGGTCATAAGTAATTTTCAGCTCAAGTTTTGCTTAACAAATTTCTAATTACTGGTGAGTACGATTTTATTTGTGATGAAAAATGTGTCCAAAATTTTCAAAAATCCCTCAGAGAATCACAACTAGTACATCTGAGAACTTAAAAAATATTTAAAAAATAGCCCAGAGGTTTTTTTTTTCTCCAAAAGCAAAATAGATTACAAATGTGGGCGTAATAAGCTTTAAAATGAGGTACATATATCCCATCCTGTAAGGTCTTCCAGTTTGTCCACATATTGTATTTGTAATGCAATTTTTAAGTTCTTTCAAATTTCATTAAATATGTACATTAGAGCGACTCAAAAAAAAAGTGATTTTGTTACCCCTCTGAAAATAAAGGCTGATATGTCTTATGATAATTCCAAAAATATTTTGGTTCTAGCGTTGACCATCCGTGAGCTGGACCGTTTTTAAAAAAGGTCTTTTTTTCAGTTTTTCGAATTTTTTTGTATTTTGCTCCAAGTCGACATAAATAAAATTTGGTATCATCGAAAAGAGTTTTTGAAGCAACATCCAATGGTATATAAAACTTTACCACTTGCGACCTACTAATTGAGATATTTAAATTAATACATATTTTCGTTTCGGGGTTTCATAGAAATTCTACGTATTATTTTTATTAATTTGCTCGTACAGTTCGTACTGAAGGAAATATTGCTGCAACTCGTCGTCAGCCCAACAATTGGACGTCTCACGCTCGTCGTTGATGAACATTATGCATAAAGACTTGTATTTACACACTTACAAGGTGCAATTGACTCAAGATCTAAAGCCTCTTGACCATTCCAAACGTCGTCAATGGTCAGAGTGGTGGCAAGCAATGGCAACAGTGGATGATAAATTTTCGAAAAAAATCATCTTCAGTGATGAGGCACATTTTCAACTCAGTGGATTCGTCAATAAACAGAATTGCCGCACCCACAAAGAGTGACTGTTTGGTGCGGTTTATGGGCTGGCGGCATTATCGGGCCGTATTTTTTCCAAAATGAGGCCGGTCAGGGAGTTACTGTGAATGGTGTTCGCTATCGTGAAATGATAACGAACTTTTAATGGAAGATATGGATGTGGACGATATGTGGTTTCAACAAGACGGTGCCACTTGCCACACAGCTAGCGAAACAATGGCTCTCTTGCGCGACAAATTCAAAGGCCGTGTTGTCTCACGTGGTGGCGATGTCAATTGGCCGCCAAGATCATATGATTTGACACCGTTGGACTTCTTTCTTTGGGGTTATTTAAAAGAAAAGGTGTACGTCGATAAGCCAGCAACAATTCAAGAGCTAAAGGATACAATAATTCGACACATTAACGGCATAGAGCCTCAATTATGCCTCAGCGTCATCGAAAATTTGGACCATCGGATGGAGGTGTGCCGCCGAAGTCGCGGCGGCCATTTGGCCGATATTTTGTTCCATACATAATTGAACCATACCAATATTATCAGATTAAAAAGAAATGACAATCATTTCCTAAATAATTTGTGTTTTTTTTCAAAATCAACATCGGCCTTAAAAATTTAACCACCCTTGAAAAAAGGCATTTAAACCAGTAAAAGCAAAACATTAATGAATATGTTAAAATAGTGATGCCTTAAAAAAGCACTTTAAGGCATCAATTTGAAGTATGAATTCATACATAAAACCTGCTCCTTTTTGGCGCACATTTTTTTTTGGGTACACATTTTTTACTGAGTAATATATATTACTCTTTTGTGTTTGTATTATTTTAGTTCACACTGTACATGAAATTTGTCTGAGAATTAATATTTGTCTAATAAATATAAATAGTCATGTGATTAGAAAAGTTACATCTGTTTCATTAACGTTAATTGGTTTTAATTTCTATAATTATACATGTAATTAAAATCATATGTCAATAGTATTCTTTCTATACTTTTGATGTATGCATACAAAATTTATATTTTTATTTAGGATTAGTTCGTTTTCTTTTATAAAAAAAATTTACTAATTTTATGACATCTTCCTTTACTTACCCTGTCATAGAGCGAGAAAACTTTTTCAATATCTTCCTTTGTTAATCTGGCTGCTCCCTGATGATGTCGGACAGTGCAGGAAAATAGAAAAAACACAAAAGCATTTGTTTAATGATAAAAAAAACTTTTGAATAGAGGATTTAATATAATTAAACAACAATGATTAAATTGAATAAATTACAAAAACAAAAAACAAAAAAAAAAAAAAAAAAATTGCTGGTAACACTTAAGATAAAAATAGAAATATATTTAAAGAAAAATTGACCCAGAAAAAATTTATCGCAATGTAATATAAAGATTTTGACAACTTTATAAATTGTTGTTTTTTTAAAATCCTTTAAAAAAGTATAAGAAATAATTAACAAAAACAAAACTTATCTCGAACATTTGTTTAAATTAAATTTTAATTTTAAGTTTCTTAATTTATTATGTAAATTACAATTCTATTGAAAATGTATAGTTTTTTCTTTTGATTATAAATAATTTATTAACATACTATTGGTTTTTATTTTTTTTTTTATATACTTCAAATAAAATCCTTGAACTTTTAAAGGACAAACAAAAAACAATTACAAAGAAAGTTGTAGACACAACTTCCCCAACTTCTTGAATATTGAATTCGATAATTTAGTTTTATTTCGACAAGGTAATATTTTCCTTTTTTTTTTATTAAACATGTATGTTTATGGATAATTTAAACTTGTTTTAATTCAAGAACTTCAACATTCAATGAATGTGTGTGTTTAAGTGCTAGAAATTTTTGTTGCCTGTTTTTAGGGGAAAAAGTGAGAGAGAGAGCATAAGTTAAATATGTTATAATTTATTTCCATTTGACACTTTGAACATTTGCATGTTGTTATTTTAAAACTTTTTAAAAAAGAAAAAAAAATATATAAAAGTTATTTTATGTAACCGCATAATAAGGACTTTGTTAAATATACAACGAGTTCTAGTTGTATTAAACCTGTAATCTAATTCTAGTTCATTTCTAGTGCTGTATTTATTCTGTTCTAGTCTTGTTTTATATCAGTTCTATTTTTTTTTCAAGTTTAGTTCAGTTCTGGATGAGTTCAGTTCCGCAGATGAACCATGCATGTACTGCCTAAGAATTTGATTTTGGAACGCAAACGGCATCCACCAACATAAAAATCAACTCAAAAATTATTTTAATAATAAACAAATTGCTAATAAAAAAGTTAGATTGCTATATTCGGCTGTGCCGAATGTTTGATACCCTCCACCGAAAGGAGTGGGTTCTATATGATAAATAGATATTTAATATTAACTAATCTTCACAAAAACGAACGTCAGCATT
Source organism: Pollenia amentaria (assembly GCA_943735925.1). NCBI lineage: Eukaryota > Metazoa > Arthropoda > Insecta > Diptera > Polleniidae > Pollenia > Pollenia amentaria. The sequence goes on along the minus strand of OX031010.1, from coordinate 30,359,815 downwards.
AAAATTAGTTACGGACCTGAATTAAATTATTGACCGACAATAAGAAAATTTAATGCGTTACCTGTTAGAACTTTGTAAAATATCATGATTCGTAAAAGTTTTAGCCGAACGAAAATAATTTTTAGGATGGTAATTTGTATTAGACATATGGTAAATAATGGACCAATCATCCCAAAATTCTTAAGACTGATTTCTAGTATTACAAAAAATAAATTAGCATAAATTTCAATACACAAATTCACATGATATTTTTTCTGTGATGGTTTTAGGCGAATTTAATTATTTTCCCAAAGTGGGCCTTATGTGGATTAAGGCGCAGCGCAATAAATAGTTTTCCGAGGGTTGGGTTTATATGGGCCCTAGGGTAAATTATGAACCGATCTTCAAAAAATTTTACAGTGTGATTTCTGACCCTATAAAACTCTGACGTACCAAATTTAAGTATTCTAGCGTTATTAATTGCGGTTTTAGGCCTACTAAACTGTTTTCCGCGAGAAGAGTTTATATGGGGCCTATGGTCAATTATGGACCGATCTTCACGCAATTTAACAGTATGATTTGCAGTCATATAAAGCAACTTCGTGCAAACTTGTATATCATTCCGTGCATTATTCCTTTATATGTGTAATGGCGATTTCTTTTCTGAGAAAAATGTTGCATAAATGGTACATGCTCTACACAAAAGAGATAGAGCATGTACCATTTATGCAACATATTTCTCAGAAAAGAAATCGCCATTAGTTTTTGTATCAAAATTATAAATTTTTTTTAGGGTGGTAGTTCCACATTTTGATTTATGGTTCTGATCCTACTGAACCGATGTTGCTGGATTTCAATCCCAAACTGCTTAGGATAAATAAAAGTAATTTGAGACCAAGTTTGTTCTTTTCTTTTGCGTTTTTCAAAAGTGAGCGTGTTTTCAACAGACGGACAGACAGACGGACATGGCTAAATCGACTTTGAGTTACTTAAGGAGCCAGTATATATATACTTTATGGGGTCTGGGATGTATTATAAAAAAGTTTCACACGGAATGACAAACTAAGTATACATACCTTCATTCACCACAGTGGTGGTGGAGGATATAAAAATTTATTCTACTTGAGTATTGTCAATTTTACCTTACCCTGCCTTTACACATGCAAGTAATTACTTGCAAGTAATGTATTATCAACGAAAATGTCGAAGAAATAGCCGAAAGTCTTGCAAGTAGCTTGAGTGTTTACACAGTCAGTGGCAAGTTTATTTTTCAAATGTTCTCGAAGCGAAACCATCTTGATGAAAAAATTCTGTTTAATTTTAAAATATGAGAATCCAGTTATGCCGTAGTTACCGATATCATAAAATTTCTGAGCAAATATTTTGATTAACAAATGGAATTATTTCTTTTTTTTTAAGTTACATTATTATATGCAAGATTTTCTATTTTTCGAATTTTATTTATTGGTAGTGTATAAAGTCATTCCTAAGAATTGAAGTAATAGAACTATTACAAAAAGCTTTATAAAATACATAACTGAAATTTAGCTCATAGAATAAATTCGAAAAATAAAAAATCTTGAATATTGTTGTTGTTTATTTGTTTGGCTTAAGGTCATAAAAAAATTACAACTCTGTGTATCAATTATTTAGCAAACCAAAGACAAAACTTGAAAAGGAGGAAAAATCGAACATAATCTACAAGGTCAGCTGTGAGGGGGACGGGTCCAACATATGCCCAAAAGTATATGTGGGGACTACATAATCAACACTTAAGACAAGACATAAATCAGGACATAAATCTGACCAAAAGGCTATGGGAAAACCAATTGAACAAAAAACTGCCCTTTCGGCCCAATGTACAATAACGGGCCACAAGCCAACTTCAACAATGTGAGCATTTTACAAGAAGAGGTAACTATGCTAAGAGATACACAATATAAATGTTACATATAGTAATCACACCAACAAACTTAAGACTCAATTACAAGGCGGACACCGATATGATTTCGCAAATAAACAAATACACAATAAGCAAACACCGACATAGAAAACAGAAATAAGACAAGGCCGATAAGGCGAAATCGATAGAACAATATCAGTTGATGAAAACATGTTAAGCTGTTAGGACGTATCTACTTGTTTGTAGGTTTTTAATTTTTTTACAGTTGGGGTATTCACAAGGTGTGCTATCGTGGTTTATTGTCATAATGTTCTAACATTTTACAATGGTTTAAAAATATTGTTGTTGGTTTGTAAACAAAAAGTGTCTTAAATAAATAGAACGTTGCTTGCTATGTTTATTGTGCTGTCGTAATTAATAGCACATTAAATTATGAGGGGTTGCTCACAACAGTCGTATTTTTTCATGTTATTATTTTAAGACATATGACTTTATGACACCTTGTGAATCCCCCAAGTGTTTTAAATGTTATAAAATTTAAACATTATTATTTATGTGTATTTTGTAGCCCCTGAAGATGACCATCGATGAATGGTCGAAATATCGAATGAAAATTAATAAACAAAATAAATAAAAATATAAAAATTGAGAAAAAAAAAATGTTATTAATAATTTTTTTATGACCTTAAGCCAAACAAATAAACAACAACATAGATAATCGACACAGGTCAACAATAAATATTGAACAAATCTTGAATATTTTGAATAACAATTTTTTTTTTCGAAATGATTGTATTTATGTTTAAAAATACCATGAAGATATGTTGCTGTATAGTAGTGTTTTTGTTTTGTTTTTTATTTTTATAAATACACAGAAAATCAGCTTTAACCATATCTTTTATTTTACTAAGTTCTAGTAAACTGATACAAAAGGCATCCACGGTAACACTGTTTCTTTATTTGTCATTTTACTTGCTGCAAGGGTCAAAAATTTACTTGCAAGTTGGGCTGCAAGTACGAAAAATGTGATGGTTTTAGTAAAAATGTGTAAGTATATTGAGTTTTTCAAACTTTCACTTGCATGTGTAAAGCCCGGGTTAAATTCAAATTCAATATTTGTATCGGTATCAGTATCGGTATCGCCGACTTTTTTTTTTGGAGTATCGGTATCGTATCGTCAAAAAGCGTATCGTTAGGAACTTTAGGAAAATCCATAGTTTTTTTAATGAGTTTTTTTTAATTCAATTTTCTCAAAATATCTTCGATATAACAACAATATCAAAAATATTTAGCTAAAAACGCATAAGATTTCATATGATGTATTGCGATTGCAATAGTTTACATATAAATGTATTTTATAAAAAAATCAGAATTTTTACTTTTGAGCCCTTGTTAAAAAAAAAAATATTCACCCCTACACGCAGAGAAAAAACATGTTTAAAAACGGTCACCTCCAACAAAACTATTTTTAAAGAAAATTTTTAAACATATTATGTTTAATTTAACCATATTACTGTAACCGACAACCATGTTATTGTTAAGTTGGTCCTCCATCAAGAAGCCACAACCATATTATGTTTGTCTTTAAACATGTTGTGGTTAAATATGACAATAATTTGTTTTAAAATTAACAATAGTATTTTCCTCTTTTCCGAGAGCAACATGCTATGGTAGAAAAACAACCATGCTATTATAAGTGCTAAGCACATTTTAGCTATTATTAGCCAAAACATGTTTGGAGGCGACCATAATATAGTTGTGGCTTATTGATGCATGTCAAATTTAACCATAATATATTTGTCGGTGACCAAAGTTTGATTAACTTAAACATTATATGTTTAAAATTTTTCTTTTAAAAAAGTTTTGTTGGAGGTGACCATATATAAACATGTTTTTTCACTGGGTGTATCGTGAAAAACTAGTGGATTTTATATCGAAGGGAAAAATTCTATCGCGAAACTCCCGTGAACAATTTTTTCACGCTATCAGTTCTCAGTGAATGTAAAAAAGAAGAAATATTAAAAAACATTAAAAAAAAAACAAAAAAAAATTTTTTGTTCAAAAAAACAAAATAAAATATACACCCCTATTATGAATAAAAATTACCCGCGAGTTTTTCCCTTCTCCCATTTTTCCTATTCAAATTCAATTGTAAAATTGGGAGAAGGGAAAAACTCCCGGGGAATTTTTATTAATAATGGAGCTGATATTGTATTAGAGTGTTAGTGTGATTGCAACATTAGCTTATTGCACTTTTATGTAGTAAAATAATTTCTAAAATTCTGCCATCACGTCTTTGAAAAGCTGCATAACTCCTCAGGCAATCGATCTGTTTTTTTTTTTTGCATTTTGTTGAACAATATATCTATACATATAAGTTTGTGTCTCTTTTAACGTATCTTGACCTTAAAATTAATTTTGTAAACTTTAATATTCGAATTATGAGAAGAATTACTTACATAAATGTTTTGTTCCCCAGCAAAAATAAATTGAGAAATTCAAAGGCAAAAGTGAACAAATTACGAGGGAAAAAATTTTTCACGATAAGGGGAATTTATTTTCTGCGAACATTTTTTTCACGTTATTATTCTCCTATGAATTAATTTTTTTTCATGGGAGTTTTTCATGATCGCAAATACGTGAAAAGGGAAAAAATTACGAGAAGAAATTGTTCTCTTCAAAATATGATTTTTTTTTCGCCATATGATGATTTTCTTCCCACAGCTTCTGGCAACGCTGACTGCTTGCGATGATTTTTAATTTGTTTTATGTGTTTGTTAACCCCAATATAACATTGTTGTAAAGTTGTATTGTAAACCTTAAAAGGGACTTTAGATTAGTTTTAATTCAACTCCAGTTAAATTCTCTTTAAACTGTTGTTAAGCTCTTAATCTTATCTAATCCAATTCCCCTTAGTTTATGACAAGTGAAGTACACGTACAATTCCGGTTTTGTACATGTTTAAATACAGTTTTGCGACATTTCTTAAAAATTTTTGTATTGCCAACTTTGTTGCATAAATCCTTTTAAAATCCCTTTTAAATTCTATAGTTTGACATTGGAATTGAAAGATGTAGAATATTTAAAGTTTAAGGAAAAAACTATAGCTAAATACATATGTTTATAAAAAGGGTGGTGCAAACAAAACGCACGATGTTAATTGTTTTCAGAGAATTATCTTAATATATTTTATTATGAAGGATTTGTGACATTAATGAGTGAAACAAAATATCGGCCAAATGCGTGACACGGCTTCAGTGGCATAACTCTATCCGAAGGTCCATATTTTCAATGATTCTGAGTCTAAATTGAGGTTCAATATCGTTTGCTGAAATTTGCCCAGAATGCTCCCGATTGTGGACACATTTGGTCGATTATGCTGTCACGAAATGTATTTTGATTTGAAGGCCTATTTTCGTAAAAGGCTTCAAAATTCTTACCGCGCTGCTCAATTGTCTACCTCTCCATGATTGAACACTGGAGCGAAGAAATGTCAAATTAAGTTGAAAAAAACCTGACGTTGAATTGAGTCTTTAACTTCAGTCCAAAATCCTAAAGTCCATAATTAAAACGTCGGCAGTTACTTCAAATTCTTTAATTTTTTATTGTTTTAATTTTGTTTCTATTGTTTTATATTTTCTGTTTACAAAAATGTATACAATTTTTTGAAAGTATGGTAGCATTGTTGGGAGAATAAGTGTCTATATGTGAGAGCATTAGAAAACAAGTTCTCAAAATAAAATAGATTTTAATTCAGGACTGCTTTCTACGAAAAATTTCTATGTCAAATTGTATGGAAAATGTGACTAGACACAGTTCTGTTTGCACACTGGCTCACAATTAACATCGTGCATTATGGTTAGATCACCCTTTAGTAACTCGCATTCTGTGTAATATTTGTATAATTTTTTTTTCTAAAGTTGAATGTGAAACCAAAAACGTTTTTTCTCTTCACCGCATTTCGTAAACTTAAATACCATAAAAACTTTTGTAAAATTTGGCTTATTTTGTATAAAACTTCTTTGTGTTACTGTGAGGGTTTTCATTTCTTTTTGAATTTTTAGTTTTAAGCAGACGATGCAGATACTTCACGATTGGGTGAAATACTTTCAGGATCCAGAGGGTGTCTGCTGCAAAAGGAGTGCAAAAATACAATTCGCGAAAAAAAACCGTTGTGCCGTTTGGTCACATAAGTTGTGAATAACTTAAAGTTTTTTAAGTTTTGAATTTTTGGCATAAAATATTTTAAGGCGTTTTGAAGACTAAAACTGTTGTTTTTTCCAAAATATAATTTTTTGTTTTAAAACGCTTCACCGAAGGTAAAAGGGTATAATTAAACTTGTCATTCCGTTTGGAATTTCTACAAAATTGATCTTGTTGTCATTAAGTTCTTTTAAAGTTCCGATTTAGATCTCTTCTAGTTCCGTTCAAGTTATGCTCTAGTTTTTTTCTAGTTCTATTGTATTTAAATTCTAATTTCATTTCAGACTAGTTCTATTTCAGTTTAGTTTTTTTTGCCTACTTTTTTTCAATAGCCGTTTTATGTATATGAATTTTAAGTTCTTAAATTTTAAGATAATTTAAAATTTCATTCTTCAATCAAGTTAAATGTGCCGCCATAAATATTTTTCGTGTTCTTTAGGAGTTCATGCTTCCTCTCATTTGCTGCTTTCCTTTTCATATCGTACGATTTCATTCCAACTTAATTTATTTTTAAGACAATTCATTTGGAAGCTTATCCAAGGCAAAATTACTAAAAAAATAAGAACGAATTTTTAAATGTGTGCACTATTTCTAATTTTAGTCTCTATCTCTTTTTTATTCCATAACAGATGTATGTGTGCGTCGAAGTGTGCATTTCTCTTCATATTCTCATGTGAGATAGTGCCAGCATTTTCTTACGTTCGGTATAAATTAAATGTCTTAATAGCTTTTTAAGCTTTAACGAATGACTTTCTTTATCTTTTTTAAATGTGAGATGGTGTGTGTATTTGTCCATATGCGTGTACGAATTGGAAGAATTACGACTTGTAGCAAATTGTTAATAAAACATTTAATTCGTTGTTGCTTTAGGAACAAAACTATTTCTGATTTAAAGGAAATTTGTATTAGTATTTTGTTACGGTTCTTAAACAATTTTTTGGTTGGATGTAAAATTATACAAGCATTTTTAAATTTATATAAGAAATACTCGTATACTTAGGCTGGGGTTTTGAGACCTCAGTTAATCTAGGTTTGGTTAAACTGAAAACAGATTTGTGCCGCAATTACCAAGTTTATATACAAAATTTTGCGGTACAGCCTAATTTTGCTTAAAATGTTGGTCTTCAATGAAGTAATAAAAAAAAAATCAAATTTTGCCGGGAAAATCCGGGTTTCAGAGGACGTTAAACTAAGTTAAAACTTTATCCACATTTCAAAAACCCTGCCTTGGTAAAGTACAATAATGCAGCACAGTGGGGTTTGAAAAAAAAAATATCATCCAGTCGACGCAGACCGACTGTTTCTAGCCTGCAATTGAAGATTTTGATCTGAACGATTTATGGTTTCAACAAGACGGTGCCACGAGCCACACAACAATACCGATTTTGGCTTTATTGTACGAGAAGTTTCCAAAAACGAGTAATTTCAAGACGTCAATTGGCCATCAAGAGCATGCGATTTAACGTCATTAGAATTTGTTGTGTGGCTACATCAAATTCCGTGTTGACCTTATTTTTTGAAACCGAAAAACCGAAAAATGGATAACCCGTTATATGACAAAATATGTTGTACAGTTTTTTTTGTTCAAAAAACATCTATGGATAACCCTAAAATGGATAACCCGTTATATGACAAAATATGTTGTACAGTTTTTTTGTTCAAAAAACATCTATGAAATTGATAAAGGCGATACGACGACCGCAACCATCCACTTATTCAAATCAAAATTTGATAATAAATTGATTTCAAGAAATGGACCTGTCAACTGGCCTGCCAGCTCGTGCGATTTGACACTACTTGATTATTTTCTGTGGGGCTACGTGAAGTGACTTATTTATGCTGACAAGCAGCATCGCTTGATGGCTTGAAAGCGAACATTGTTTGTCTGATTCGTGATAACAAAGCTGAAAAAGGGGCCCAAAATTATAGCCCTAATAATGTAAAACGCAACGCAACGCCAAATAATAACATTGAAAGCACAGACATTGTCATAAATATTTTGTAATTTTGTTGTTGCTTTCTACAGAAATTCACATTGCGTTTTAAAATTTCAAACGCTGCATAGCTTGTGACGTTGAAAATTTTAAAACGGTACATAAATTTCTGTAGAAAGCAACAACAAAATTAAAAAATTTTTATGACATTATTTGTGCTTTCAATGTAATTCTTTGGCTTTGCGTTGCGTTTTACATGATTAGGGCCTAGATGTTTAGAATGAACTTCGCCGAAAAGAACCACAGTGCCATATTAATTTTCAAATGTTAATGTCATGTAATGGTTTTTGAAAAAAAAAAATATTTTTATTATAATTTAATATTTTATATCCCACTGTGTAATTTTTTTTTTTTTTTTTATAATAAAACCTGAAGTTTTTAACATTCCTTTATTTGTTTTTTAAAAGTTTTTTTTATTCATTTGGTTAAAAAATCTTTGTAAAAAAAACTATAAATTTTCTGCACAAATTACTTCTTAATCAAGGCGCATTCTTACAGTCCTGCTGATAACTTCTTTTTTAGCTTTATAATTCTTGGAAGTCAAAATGTTGTTTATTATCTTTGTTTCTGTTTTGTATTGTTTCTGTTTTTGACATGGTACAATGATTTTACAAAAACAAATTGCTTGTGGTTTTTGTACGAGTTGTACTTGTTGTAGTACCGAGATTACCCCTAATGAATTCGCCTGTACTCAGTGAAGGAAAATTTAAAAATTAGGATGGTACTGACCACCAAGCAAAAGAGTACTCTATACAACATTTTGGTACTTTGTATAAAACATATTTCTTATCAAAAAATATATTTAAAAAACACAAAAATTTCAAAAAATATATTAATTTTAATAAAAAAAAGTAGAAAATTTTGGCAAACCAACACACAGAAGAAAATCAATGTAAAATCGTCGAAAACGAGGTTGATTTTACAATTTTTCGGTTGCAATAACTTGCTAGAAATATTTTTCTTTTAAAATAATCTTAAGTCATATAAATTTAACATTCCAGTAAAGTTAGAGCAAAATGACATTGTCATTGAAATAACACTACGAATCACGTTGAAATAAAGTTCTTTCAAGTTAAACCAACTTGAATTTAATGTAGAATCAGTTTAATTTGAGTGTGAAACAACATAATTATAATTTATTTTCCGGTTGCACTTTGTTGTTTTCCCCGATGTTTACAGAAGCACTCACAATTAAAAGACACCAGCAGAAAAGGCCCGATATGTTTTCGTCATTATTCTACTTCGAGAATTGAATGTATTTAACTAAATAATTATAAACAAAAGAATACGGGAATTTTTCTTCTTTTTAAATTTATTTTAAATATAAAAATAAAAAATTCATGTTTTTCTTCTTGAAGTGTTGTTGTTCTTTTCACACATAACACGTAAAACAGGATTTTATAGATTCAGTATTGAATAATGTTATTTTAACATTATTTATTTAAAATTAATATACAACAATGATTAATTTAAATAAAATCCGTACTTTAGCCGAAATTGACTATGATTTTCAATCAACATTGCGCCTTGTTGATTTGACATTGGTATTTTTTCTGTGTGCATGTATGAACATATAGTTTCTAGAATTGTATAAATCTTAATCCATTGGAAGCAGCCTCCATTTTTTGCAAAGTTTCAAAGCATCTTTTTTTTATCGTTCTTCATTCCCGAACAAGAAGTTTATTACATATTTTCTAGTGGTGTTCAAAATATGTTTGTTAACTATTGGTGAGTGAAAATAGTAAATACATACTATATTATACTGTTATCAAAACCATGTAGTTGAAACGCATTTATAATGGCATTGGTGCTTGAAGAATATCAATATTTTTGCAACAAAAAACATGAACGAAGGAGAACAATAAATTGTATGTGTATCCTGCATGTTATTGGCCCGTAGAATATTTTGTCAATGTTTAAAAAAAGTCACCCTGGATTTCTTTACAAGGAAGCATAAAAAGAAAAGAGTACTAAAACTCACGTGGGGGTACTGTGGTATTAATGAAAAGAAAAAGTACTGAAAATAGTACCATAGTACTGAATTTTCCATCAATGCCTGTACTTAACTCAATTTTCTAAAATGTCTAAAAAACTAAAAATTAAACTCAAAATAACTTTTGTACATGCAATTTAACTAAAAAAATTTAATGTTTGATAATAATTTAAGAAGTTTTGAAATACTAAATAACTGTAAAAATCTTGTCTATTTCTAAATAAATACTAAGCATAACTTTAAACAAAAACCAAGCACATACATTAATTCTTTTTAATTTTAGAAATTGTTAATAGTTTAAAAAATTTCAGTTAAATTTTTACAAAATTTTAGATAAAATTTAAACAACTTTCAAAAGAAAACAACAAAATATTGAACATTTAACATAAAAAACGGTAAACAAATTATTAAACCGGAAACGGAAACACATTAACGTTTGAATTTTAATTTTCAATTTATTTTAAGCTCAAGGCTTGTATTTTTTTTTTTTTATTTATTACTTTGGAAGTACTTACTTCAATACCTTCCTATTTATTTTTATTGTTATTGTTGTTGTTATTGTAGTAGTAGTTGTTGTAGATGAAGTTGTTGTTATACAAAAGTGTGTGGCAAACAGAAATGTTGAGAGTGAGAGTGTATTTACACAAGGCGTTGTGTTTGGTGAGAGTTTTTTTTTTTTGTTTTGTTAATGAGTGTAGTTGTAAATTTCGATTGTTCGAAGAAACAATTTTTATTTTAGTTGGATTAAAATGTTTTAATTAGAATTTTTATTAAATCGTTTTTATTTAAGGAAATTGTTAAAAGAATTTGACTTAAAAATAAATTTACAAAAAATTCAAAAGAAATTTAAAAATATCTTTCGAAATTTCAAAATTTATTAAAAACATGTTTTAATTTAATATATAAGTTTTTTTTATTAAAAAATTATAAAAACAAATTTATAGTTCAATTATTAATTCAGACAAATTTCTTATATTAACTACCGGTTCATCGATTTCGAACGTTAACGTTCGCATAGAAAATTACATTTAAAACAAAAACAAATTTTGTAATGTTATTTTTGTTTTAAATGTTATTTTCTATGCGAACGCTAACGTTCGAAATCGATGAACAGGCGGTAAATGTTTTTTAGGCAATTGAAAAAATTTTATTTTATATTTAAAATTTTATTTGAATTTAAATAATCGGTTAACAAATAAAATAAAAGTTTACAAGAGCTTTTTGAACTAAAAAATGATTTTAAATCCAAAATATATTGAAATATATAAATATATTGAAAACAAAAACCAATTTTAGTTTTTTATTATTGTTTTCAATATAAAAATGCGAAAGAAATGTTCTTGTCGATATTGTGGGCCTGGCAGTTAATTTAATTTTGGTTTAAAAACCATATTTCAATCAAATAACCACAATACTAATAAATAAAAAATATTTTCTTTATTGGTTTTAAAAGTTTTTGTTTCAAAACTATTTTTGAAGAATTTAAAAACAGAATTTAAATTTAACAAAGAATTTAATATTTTTAAGAATAAATCTGCCTTTTTCTAAAAATTTTGTAAAATATTTAATTTAATGTAAAACTTAAAAAAAGAACGAATTTTTAAATATAAAAAAATAATAATATTTTTAAATACTTTCAAAAATATAAAACTTTTTAAAAATTTTGAAAAAATGAATTTTTTAAAATTTAAAAAATAAAGTAAATAAAAATTTTTTTTAGTATTTTTTTTTTAAATTAAAAATGTTGAAAAAAATAAAGCATTGAAATTGTTAAAAATATAATCAAAATCATTTTTAAATTTTTTGTTTTTGCTTGATAACATTAAAGTTAATTAAAACAATTTAAATTAAAAAAAATAAGATTTTTTTTTTCAATTTTAGTTTTTTTTTCATAAATTAAGACCACCAAATCAAATATTTTTCGTTTAATTTTATTAAATGCAAGCCAAAAAAAATCATCAATAAAAAAACCCATAAAGATTTTTGTTAAAATGTCTTCCACGTGCATTTTGTGCGTATGTGTGTGTGTGTTTTTTAAATCGTGTGTAATAAAACATGATGCATTTTTTGTTAATTTGTTTAAAAATATTCCAAAAATGTTTAGAAAAAAATTTTTGCCAGCATAACAATTTTAAAAGTATTTGTATTTTAGGTGATTTATTCAACAATTCGGACAGAGTGATTAAAAAATAAGATGTTGATTGTGTTTAGGGGAAGAATTAATAAAAAGTATGAAGTGAGGGAAAAGAAGAGGGGAAAGAAGAAAAAAGTGGGGAATTATAAAAAAAGAATATTTTTTTTTTGGGTTATTGTTGCAGTTTCTAATATTTTGCGATCTAAAAGTTGTTAGTAAAATTGGGAATTTTATACAAAATGCAGTTGCTTTTGGGGGAAATAGAAATTAAATAAAAAAAACTTTAAAAAAATAAAAAAAAACTTAAACAAAATATAAAATATAAATTTCAATAAATAAATAAATTAAATTTGAACTTAAATAGCATTTCATTACAGAACTAAAATTATTTTGAAGCATACTTTTAGTAAATTTGAAGAGTTTAAAATTTATCTCTTCAAAATTTCGTAGAAAACATCATCTTTTAATTTTACAACAAAAAAATATAAAATGTGTACAAAAAAAAATTTTTTTTCGTACAAATTGCAACAATATAAAAAAAAATAGTTACGAAATTCGTAATCCAATTTGAACTTTTAACAACTAAAAAAACTCTATAAAAACAGAAACGAAAATAGCGGTTTGGGACCACCTCAACTGAGCAGACAACAACATCATACAGATATACATATACGTTTCATATAATCCCTGAAAACATCCGTTTTTACCAACCAAAACCGCACGAGAAATTAGGGAATAATAAAGAATTTAATAATAAAAAAAAAAAAAAAAAATACAGTGGAAAGCATAAAATCCTTTTTATTGATAGAAAATTTAAGGAATCTTCTATCGAATAATCTTTGGTCACAATAATTTTCTATAGAAAATTTATTACAATTTAAAAAAATACAAACATCAAATTATCGATTACACCAATTTTCCTTCGAATATTTATCGTTTTCATTAATTTTTAAGAAAAAAAGTATTGATGGCATAATTTTCTATAGAAAACTTTTCGATGACAATAATTTTCTATGTAAAATTTAACGACAACATAAATTTTCTTAAAAAAATGTATTCCTTAGTAAATTTATCGATAACATAAATTTTCTATTGAAAAATCATTGATAACATAAATTTTTTTATATACAATTTATTGATGAAAATAATTTTCTATAGAAAATTCACCGATGACAACAATTTTCTATGGAAAATTTATCGATGACATTAATCTTCTATATAAAATTTATCGAGAACAATAATTTTCTGTAGTATTCGAGATTTCATTTTCTTAAAAAAAATTCCGATTATACATATACTATAGAAAATGTCATCGATAAATATTTCGTTAACATTAATTTTCTATAGAAAATTTATTGATAACATTAACTTTCTCAAAAAAATATATCATTTAATTTATATATAATTTAGCGATGAAAATCTATAGAAATGTTATCGATGACAATATTTTTCCTTAGAAAATTTATCGATGATTATTATTTTTTATAGAAAATTTGTCGATGAATCTTATTTGCTATAGAAAATTTGTTGATGACAATTGTTTTCTACAGAAAATTTATCGATGACAATAATGTTCTATTGATAATTTGTCGATATCAAAAATATTCTATAGAAAATTAATCTATATCAAAAATGTTCTATAGAAAATTTATCAATAACAATAATTTTCTATAGAAAATTTACCGATAACAATAATTTGTATCAATAACAATAATGTTCTATAGAAAATGTATCGACAGCAATAACTTTCAATTGAAAATTAATTTCATCAATAACTTTTTTATAGAAAATGAAAGTCATGGATAAGTTTTCTAAACAAATTTAATGTTATCGATAAATTTTCTACAGAGATAAAGAAAATTATTGTTAGCGATATATTTTATATAGAAAATTTATTGATAACATTAATTTATTATGTAGTTTATCAAGCATAATAAATCTAGAAAATTTATCGATAGCGTTAATTTTTTACAAAAAATTTATCGATATTAAATTTCTGTAGAAAATTTATCGATAACATTAAATTTGTATACAAAATTTATCCATGACATTCATTTTCTATAAAAAATTTATTTATTTTCTATAAAAAATTTATCGATAACATAAGTTTTCTCTAGAAAAATTTTCAATGACATATATTTCCTACAGAAAATTTATCGGCAACTTAATTTTCTAAAGAAAATTTATCGATAAAATTTATTTTTTTAGAAAACTTATCGATAGCATTATTTTCCATAAAAACTTTTTTGTTAAAAATAAATTTCTACACAAAATTGATCGATTCCATTCATTTAAATTTACCGATAACAATAATTAACCAAATAACAAAAATATTCTAAAAAAAATTTATCAATAACAGAAAATATTTCGATAACATAAATTTTCTAAGGAAAATTTATCGATAACGTTGATTTTCTACATAGAACTAATAGATTACACAAATTGTTTTATAGAAAATTCACCGATAACATTCAATTACATTCAATTTCTAAAGAAAACATTAATTTTCTGAAGAAAATTTTCAATAGAAAATTTATCTTTGATACAATTTCCTAAATAAAAATTCTTGATATCATAATTTCTGTACTTTCTTTTATTTTTCCACTGTTATCTCAATCTTTGTGGTTATGCTTTTCTTGTTTTTTATCTAGATTAATTAAATTCAACACGGAAAAAACAATATCATTATGTGTTTAGTTTAACTTTTTTAAACTTTTTTTTTTTAAACAAAAATTTGCAAATACTGGTCTAGAGAAAAAGATAGAAAAACATAAAAAGTTACACAAAAGTGATAACACATGTTTGTAATTACATTTTGTTCCGCTACCGCACAGGTTTACACATACAAAGGCATATTTTTACACAGCCACACGTGTACACTCACTTGCAAACAAACACAGAGGTTTGATTTCAAATTGAAAATGATTTCAAATCGAACATTTTCTCAAACGACAAACGTTTGGTAATGATTTTAAAATAATTTGAAAATCATAGTATTCTCCAAAGAGGGAGAATTATTTGCAAATCGAAAAATACATTTATTTTCAACTTGCATTCAAACTTTATTCTCAAATGTGGGTTGTAATACAATGTGAAACCAAAATTAATAATATTTTTTTTTAATTTAAAGTCTACATTTAAGTAAACTGTCAGTCAAACATTTATCCCCATAGCTAAAAGATAAGATAGCGTTATTTCCGTCCTCAAATTCTTGAAAAGACGAAATACTTGGCTCCTTTTTCTTTGAGGATTGTCATGGCTCTGCGTAGTACCGTGATCGTCAAACAAACTTATAATTTTTCACTTTCCGGTTTTAGTTTTATTCGAATTCTTCCTCTTTGTAGTTAATTTTTTGCTAAAAATCATTTATATTTATATACCCTCCACCCCAACTAGTTGTGAAGAGGGTATACTTAGTTTGTCATTCCATGTTAACCTTTTAAATTTGCATTTAGGACCTCATAAAGAATATATACTCTGTGTCCTTGAATAATTCTAAGTCGTTAATTGTGTAAAACGCAACGCAAAAAATTCATTGAATCAAAAACAAATTCAAAAATATTTTATAATTTTGTTGTTATTTTTTTCAAGAAATTCATATTGCGTTTTAAAATTTTCAACGCCGCAAGATATGCAGCGTTTGAAATTTAAAAATGCACTACTAATTTCTGTAGAAAGCAACAACAAAATTATAAAATAGTTTTGACTTTAATTAGTATTGTGGTTATTTTATTGAACCGTGTAATGGGTTTTAATCCAAACTTTAATATTTTTAATCAGGATTAAGTTCATTGAACTTAATTTTCATTACATTATTTTTATGAAGAAAGGAATTTTACAAGATGAAATGAATTAAAATTTATTGATAACTTTTCATTTTTGAGTGAGCTGGGAATTGAACACAGGCTTTCACTGACTTGTTTCGATTGTAACCACACAATCTCTTTAGAGGGGTTTGCCGTTTAGCACTCACCGCCATTGACGACGGATGACGTCATTAGTCAAACATTAATATTTAAACCAAATGGTATTTTAGCTTGGTAGATCGAAATTTGCTTTTTGAATGAATGATTATCTATTTTAATTGATTTTCATGTTCTTCCTTACTTCTGTTTTTCGTACTTTTTGTCAAGAATTCTTTTTAAAATCCAAAGTACATTTTTTGTTTCTTCATGATTTGTCTTTCTTTTTTCTTGTTGACCTTTTTTAGCACAACTTGAAGGACAAATGTAAGCATATGGGAATTGAACCCAGGTTTTCACGGACAGGTTGCCCTGACTAGTTTCGATTATAACCACACAATCTTTTTGACTTTATTTTTTCTTTCGGTGTAATTTTTGGCGTTGCGTTGCGATTTACAAAATTAAAGCCATAGTGTATCCAGGGTACACTTACTTCGTCGTATTAACGAATACATTTAATAATACTTATTTAAATTTTCGGTTTCCTTTATTTGATTTTGTTGTGTTTAAAAAGTATTACGTTTCAAAGTTAACTACAATACACTATTTACGTCGCCAATTCGACGAAGAAAGTGTGTAGTGTATTAGAAAGTGCATCTAGGGTTAATTTGATTTTAAATGTAATTTTGTATTACTCTTTATACCGGACAATGACGATGTTTTATTTATAAGGGTTCCTTGGTTTATAAAAATAGAATAAAATAGAAAATGAATACCCTTTTATTTCAATGATTTCAATGCGATAATTTGAATATCTTGTTGAGACTTGTTTTGTTTTTTAATTTTTGATTTGGTTTAATCTATTTTTGCTGTCACTTACAAAAAAAATTTTTAATCTTTATGAAAGATCTACAATGTTTTCACTTTAAATTACGTAAATTCTTTTACATTTAATAAAAACTCATAAGCAACGATTACATTTACAACAAAACAAACAAATCCCACAGTTTTCAGTCATTTTGAAAATATCTTTCTATTGTGATATGTTTTTTTTCTCTCTCTTTAATTTATTTAATTGTTTGTTTTGGTTTACGTATTGTGTAGTGTAAAGCCGTTGTTAGACAAGCATGACCTTGTTGCTGTTATTGTGGATTTCAAAAAATAAACAAAAAGACCTTGAACTCTTTATTTGTTTGCCGTTATATTTATTACAACTTTTTATATAATTTTTATCCAAATGAAATGGTGGAAAATATAAATTGCTGTTCAGAAAAATAAAAAAAACAAACAAACACCGCCATCTTCATCACATTCTGAGTGAGAGCTGGAAACAGTTGCCTAAGATAATAAAGATAACAATGATGGCGATGATGTTGTTGTTGATGTTGACAACGACGATGAAGAACAAGTAGTCGACAACGATAATACTATTAGTTTGTTATTAAGGTTCGTTTGTTAGACAAGTGTCTCTAGTTTTGAGTATTAAAGCCTATTTATGGCATATTAAATAAAGGATTTCAAGAAACAAATGTGTAAAATCATGTCTTGAGATTTTGTTTTCTTTTTCTTATAAGGTTTGGAATACAAAAAAGTTTTTGTATATTTTTAACTTATTGTCTTCTGCATCTATTTAAATTTATCAACAAGACTTGTAGGACACAAAAATTTTAAAGTGCTCTTAGGCATTACGTTGCGAGTAAAAAGTGTTGCCTGCTTTTAGGATAATGTTTTTTTTTTTTGCAAAAACTACAAAAAACATAAAATTTAATTGTAGTATTATAAGGTATTTTTAACGAAAATGCATATGCAATTATATTTAACGATAGTTTTCTTAAGTGGGCTTTATAAAAGGTACTTTTCAAAAAATATAATTGTCTAAATAGGTACTTTTCCAAGAAGGTACTTTTCAAAAAAGGTACTTTATAAAAAAAATATTTATTTTTTATTTTTCAAAAAAACGTGATTAAAAAAATACGCTAAAAACGTTCATTAGAAAGATGTTCTCTAAAGGAAAAGATATTTTTAATATCGTCTTACAAAAAAATGTAGTTCTTAATAAAATACTGAACAAAAACAAATATAAAAAAAAACTTTTGAAAGAACACGAACTTTTCAAAAAAGTACTTTTCACAAATATACACTTAAAAACATTACAAAAATACATACTTTTTAAACAAGAGAGAAAATATAACCCGACCATTTTATACCCTACACCACAGTATATTAAGACAATTTTTCGAGAGGCAAAACAAAGGGATGTTATGACGTTAAGATTCATATAAAGGAGGATTCTTCCATGCGTTCCAAACATTATTTTTGTCCGGAGAATAATTTTTTTACTGCGAGTGTTCTGCAGAACGATTCACCTATTTCGGAAATTTGTCCGGAAAGACAAAGCTACCAAATAGTTTACAAATGCCAACAATTATACAAAATAGCAGCACAACTACAGAACTACTTAAATTGAATTGTTTTCTAAGAGTCTGTTAAAGAAAATGGACGAAAAAAGGAAAGTGATTTTATTATTTTTAATTATATTTATTTTTTTATTTGATTATTCAGCAAAAAACAATTGTTGTAATATTATTGATAAAACACTATATGATGTGGAAGCTAAATTCAACTTTTATGTACAAATTGAAAAAATGTGGCATCTCACACATAGAAAAATGCGTTCCTAACATCAGATACCCCAACATCAGAATTGTGATATCAATGTTATTACAAATGACATCAATAAGGCAAAAAGTGACATCAATCCAATGAAGAATGTTATCCTAAAATGTTGTCATATTTTATGCGTCATCTATGCTATGACTACAGTGACATCAATTCGACGCCACATTTTGTGTACACTGATAGAAAAGACGTCATAACGCTGATGTATTTTGACATCAGTACAGACAAACTGTCCTCAGTGCGATGACAAACTGTCCTCAGTGCGATGACAAACTGTCATCAGTAAGATGACATAATATACCATATCATAAATGTGATGATAAACTGTTATCAGTGCAATGACAAACTGTCATCAGTGCGATAACAAACTGTCATCAGTGCGATGACAAGCTGTCATCAGTGCGATTATATAATATATTGTTAACATTATTTTCATGTTTAAAAAGTAAAATTAGAAGCAAAAATTCTCATATTTTATTTTTTTAAGTATTTATTTAAATACATAAAATTTTCCAAGTAGAATTATTACGAAAACCATATCGGGCATGCTACTGGTGTCTTATGATTGAGAGTTCTTCTGTTAACAAAGGGCGGAACACAACAAAAGTGAAACAAACATGTGTAACGGGTATGTAAATAATGATATTCTCTCAATTTGACTTAAGGTCAATTACAATGACTCAATTTGATGACAGTTTGTCATCGCACTGATGACATGCTTTATAAAACCGACTCCGATTCGTAATTTCTGTGATGCTTATGTGTCATCCCATTGATGACATAATTTAAATTTTTGACCCGGATGACAATTTGGCCAAATGATGTAAAGGCTGTCATCACAGTAATGTAAAGTGTCATGGGGTCAAAAACGAAGACACTTGTCATAGTACTGATGTCAAAATACATCAGCGTTATGACGCCTTTTCTATCAGTGCAGTTCATTTTGATTTTAACAAGAATTAAAATTAAAGCAAATCAAGAAAAAACTTACCGAACAAAATAATTTCTCTCTCTCTATATCTCTCTCTTTTAAAAGTTAGACGTCAAACTCAATACAAAAAAAAATTCTCCGGACAAAAATATTGCTCGGAACGCATGGGTGAATCGAGTTTAAGAGTTCTTTGAGCCGCATATTACCTAAATATCAACATCTATTTGAGATTTGATCGTCTTAAAGCGAGTGGTCAATTCTGGACCAAACAGTACAACATTTTGCCATGTAATAAAAATTATTGTCGCCATTTAATTTTATTATTTTTTTTTATTTTATTCAAAATTTTTTATTTTTCGAATTTATTCTATGAGTTAAATTTCCGTTATGTATTTTATAAAGCTTTTTGTAATAGTGCTCAAAATGTTGAATATAATAAAGTTACTTATGAAAAGAAATAATTCCCAATATCTATTTTTTATTTTATTTATTTTATGTCAACCATCCTTTATAAGAAAGTTATGGCATTAAAACCCATTTTTTGACAAGTATTTGTATAGGAACTCTGGTAAAATATGGACCAACTCCAATATAGATTGGTAAGAAGATTAATGTATCGATTACGGATGACAACTGAACTGAAGTTGAGTTGCCAGTAGCGAAATCAGGCAACGCCGCTCATGTTGAAATATCTAAAAAAAAAATTATATTTTAACATGAGCTGCGGTGCGTAATTTCGCTGCTGCCCACTCAAATTCAGTTCAGCCGGCATCCGTAATCGACTCATAAGATTGCAATAAAATAAGTTGGGACCAAATCAAGTCTTAATATCAACATAATAAGGCGGTTTATGGGCACAAAGGCTATTGCGGAAAGAAGTTGGTATGGGGTCATGTGAAATTATAGATGTTATTATATACCATTGACTTCGTCCAAACATAAGTACCAAATTATCTTCAAAATTGAGAACTGTACTTTTCGCACAAGGTTACATAGATAGACAATTCGCCAGGTGAACAGGCATCGTTATATCGACTCATAAATTGATTCTAGTTTTCGTCGTTTGGTCTAAATTAAGGAATGTGTATATGATTCATATAGACATACAAGCGAACGGATATAGTTAAAACGATTCTAAATCAACAAATATTAGAAAACTGTAGATCGTTGATAATTCTGTCATTCAGCACATACATCAACTTAAGTTTTTTATACCTCAACTTGACTAAGTTTTAAATACATACATTTTTTGGTCTTCCCTTTCATTAAAAAAAAAAATAAAAAAATATCAACAAATATACTTTTGTTTACCCCTTATTCAAGTTCTTTAACTTTGTTCCTACATTTATTTTGTATTAAGCAAAACAATGTAAAAATATGCAAATTATATTGTAAGCAAATAGTAGTAGACGAAAAAAAAAAACAATTTCCTAACACTCCTTAGGGATAGACAAACAAAAAATGTAAATGAAATGTCAAGAAGGAATCGTAATGGAATTTTTTTTATAAGTTCATGTTAAATGTCAAAATTAACGAATGTTGAAAGACTCACAAACAGTTGTGTGCCACAAAACAACTAAAAGTATGCTTCAAATGTTTTTAACAAATATATGCCCAAAAATTTACGCAATATTTTTTTGTACTATTTTTCTTTGTTGTTTCCAACCGAAAATTTTTGATATTAACCCCCTTGTTAATAAAAAAAAAAAATAAAACAGATTTATAAACGGTTTATTAATAAAATTTTCATAGAAAACCCGGTTTCATAAGCCTTTTATAAACCTGTTTTTTTTTTATAAATAAGACCGTAAAGCTATTGCCACACTTACAAATATTTGATGTCCCACACGTAACCACTATTTATATCAAATATTTATTGCATTTTACA
Source organism: Pollenia amentaria (assembly GCA_943735925.1). Lineage (NCBI taxonomy): Eukaryota > Metazoa > Arthropoda > Insecta > Diptera > Polleniidae > Pollenia > Pollenia amentaria. Next base: position 30,338,209 of record OX031010.1, on the reverse strand, counting down.
TTACGTTTACTGAATCAACGTTTAATTCATAAAAATTTACTAGGATTTGTTTTAAGAAATATTGTACAATCAATGCATAAAAACTGTTGAAAGGAAAGTAAATGGTTAATGAAATTAGTGGTCACGCTTTTTTCGTAATTTTGTTGTTTTTTTCAAATATTTGATAAATGAGAACATTCCTTTAAAGAAAAAAATTTTAAAATAAGAAACTAATACTTCAAATAAAAAATAAAGAAAATAAGGAAATTAACATTTACAAAATTTATTTTGAGAAAAGAAAAGTGTTTTGGATTCTTTTTATTTAATTAGAGGGGTGCAAAGAATATTTGTATTTAATTTAATGCATTTTTAAGATTTTTACTAATAAATAATTTTCTGTTTTTTTTCTAAAATTTACTATTTAAATTTTTGTTGTAAATATTTGTAACTGAAAATTTTTAAAATAAGACCGACCTGTTCTTTTTCTTTTCATTTAAAATATTTTCATTTTTTTTTTTTTATAAAATGTCTTGGACTTTTATTCACTCACCTTAAAAACTTGACGGCACAGGAAATTTTCTTTAACTGGAAGCAATCTAGAAAAATTAACAAAAAAAAAAAGTTAGAAAAACCTTTTATTTTAAAATATTTTATTTATTCTACGAGTTGAGATCAAAAATTTTGAAACCTTAATTTAATTTAGTACACTCATAGAAAAATGCATCTTCATACTGATGATACGTCATCACCCTGCTGTTTTTTGACATCAGTACAGACAAACTGTCATCAGTGCGATGACATAATATATCATTTCATCAGTGCAATGACAAACTGTCATCAGTGCAACGACAAACTGTCATCAGTGTAATGACAAACTGGCATCAGTGCGATGACATAATATGTCATGTCATAATATATTATTAACCTTATTTTTATGTTTAAAAATTAAAATTAGAAGAAAAAATTCCCATATTATATTTTTTTAAATTATTTATTTAAGTACCTCAAATTTTTAAAGTAGAATTATTACGAAAACCATATCGGGCAAACTGCTGGTGTCTTATAATTGAGAGTTCTTATGTTTACAAAGGGCGGAATACAACAAAAGTTAAACAAACATGTGTAAAGGTTAAGTACATAATGATATTTTCTCAATTTCACTAAAGTATAATAACAATGACTCAATTTGATGACAGTATTTCCTCGCACTGATGAAATGCTTTATAAAACCGACTTCGATTCGTCATTTCAGTGATGCCAATGTGTCATCCCATTGATGACATAATTTAAATTTTTGACCCTGATGACAATTTGGCCATGTGATGTTAACGCTGACATCATAATGATGAAAAATGTCATGAGGTCAAAAACGTAGACCCTTGTTATAGTACTGATGTCAAACTACATCAGCGTTAATATGCCTTTTCTATCAGTGTACGTAATCTTAAGGCCACATACAGAAAAGGATGAAATTTTTTAAGCCGACAGACTTTATTCACAATATAAGAATAAGTGATTTATTTAATGGAAACAAGCAAAACTTTGGGCTACGGAGAATCCAAAGCAGTTCGCCAGCTACAAGAACACCCTCTTCAATTGTACTGCTGTTTGAAATAACAATTGGTCCAGGTTTTTTTTTCTTTTTTTTAATTTTTCTCAATCTTTTGCACTAACATAAATACTGTTTTTGTTGCTGACGTTCGATTAAGAATATATCAAAGCAAATAAGTGTATATTAGGTTTTTGTAAAAAACAAATATCAGCTGATCGAAGTTGACATTTGCAACCAACGTGCATAGCGCAGCATACAAAGTTTAATTTTGATATAAATTAAAACGTTTTTTGTTATGAATTTTTAAATTAAAAGAAGGCAATCGTGCATAATATGGAGAAGATAAGGGATATTAAGTAAAAAAAAAACAAAATATTTTGGTGGGCGTTATTGCGTTTGTTAACAAAATGTGCAATTCGACCTTAACCAACCTCAAATAAATGACTTTTGCCAGAAATATAAATTTCGCAGAAACTTTTTATAATGTTGACCGTGAACTGCCGTATTTTTGATTGATGAAAATAATTCTGAATTTATTTTTTGTTATTTTTCATTTCGGGCTTTGATTTTATCAGTTTATTTAAGACAGATTCAGCTTAAAATAAAGCGAACTATCTAATATTTGGATTCATGAAAAAAATACAAAGAAAAAAACTGATGGTGAAGCTGGGCCACACCAGTAATATAGTAATACCATATCAAAAAAAGTGAATGTCTTAAAATCGAAAAAAGTGAATATCGCAAGAAAAGGAGCAGTTAGGATTACAATTCAAACGGCTTTTGAATACATTTTTGATCACAAATAAATCCCCGCTTTTGGTTTTTGGCCCCCTTTTTTATGGAATAATAAGTTGCTTCCTGCCCACCGTGTTCTAAAATTTATATCAGTTGAGTTTTTATTATTCTTTAGCAGAATTTATTTTTTTTTTTATTTATATAAAAATTTCAAAATATATGAACATTTCAGTTCTTACACATACGCTGTTATTCAAGGACACTATTAAATATATATGTATTTTTTAAGCAAACTATATGCTTTTTAATTCCCAGTAATAAAATATCATTTTATTACACACTATATATTGTACAAATGTATGTTCCTCTATCAAAATAAAAAAATCTTTATTTACTAACCACATTCAGACTTAATCTTAAAATCTCTTAAGCTTCTGGACACTTAAAAGTGGTTTTCATAAATACTAAAACAAGTGCTTAAGCTTAAGGAAACTAATAACAAAAAAATTATACAGTAAAATATGGAAGTAAGTAGTAGAGGAGAAGTGGAAGAATATCAATAGTTTATTACTTACTTGGCCATTTCAGATAATTGAAGACGTCCATCTTTATTGGCATCAAACACTTGAAGCTGAAGAAGACATAAAAAGAGAGAAAATAAAATTAAGTTCAAAAATTAACATAAACAAGAGAAGAGAAAAGAATCCTTTAATATTTATTTCTACACACCAATTTTTGTTACAAATATTGCGTAAAACTAAAGCATACTTTTAGGAAGTTTTTATTATTAAAAAAATCTTAATTTCTTCTTTTTTTTACAAGTTTTAGTTATAAAAACATGTTTTATTTTAAAATAAACCTAAAGAATATTTGCATTTTAAATTTATTTTTTTATTTGCTTCTTTAACAAAAAAATTATGCAAACAAAAGTTTGCTTTCATTAAGTTTTCATGCAGAAACAAAGACCGGAAAATAACACTTTGATATAAAAAATGAACAATATAATAATAAAAAAAAAAATATAAGAAAATAAAGAAAAGGGGATGTTTGTTAAAAAAAAGCCAAGCGGTAACAGTTGTATACATTAAGGCTTGTTAATTAAAAACAAACTGTTGCATATTTTGTGTTATTTTTTCTGATTTTTTTTTTATGAAACCCTTAAAACGCAAACTTTTTTTATTTTGTCTTCCATTTTAATTTTCTGTTTGATTAAAAATAAGGAAATTTCTTTTAAAAAATTAAGCAAACTTGAAAGTTTTTTTTATTTATGATTGTTAATTAAAAAATAAAAAGGAAAAGCAAATGAATGAATATGAGGTAATAAAAAAAGGTAGAATTTTTTTAAATTATTTTTTTCTTATATTTTAATTATTTTTCTGATATACTTTAATACAAATGTCATCATATATATGAGTACCCTGCAGACAAAATAACTAGTAGTTAGATAGAAAATTTACTGGTTAGTTTAAACTTTAAAATAGTTGCACTTTTGATTTTTTTCATATATCAAACAATCGTTCTTAAGGTTGGGTTATCATAGGAACCCAACTAGTTGATGATTTTTTATAGTTTTTTAGTTTAAAACTAGTTGCTTTATTTACAGTAGAAGTACTAACAAAAGCAAATCTTAAGGCAGAATCCTCCTCAATACTTCAGACTTTTATACTTAATTATATGTCTTTATTTTATTTAATTATTTAATTATATTTATGTCTAATTTATATGTCTTTATTTTAGAATAATTCTAAGCAGTGTTACCAGATCTTAAAAATTTTTACAGCTAAATCTGGCATTAGAGAAGGCCAAAAAATGCTTAAAAATTATTTTAAAAAAATGCTAAAAAATAATGCTACATTTTTTTTTAAAGATTTTTGCTAAAAAATTTATTGCCAGTATGAATTGTTATTAGATTTTGGAAAACATCAGTTACATATATATTATCTTAATACAAAGCGAGTATTCAAGGGATTTCTTAATGTAGCCAACCAGTGAGAGAAGCTCCGTATCTACAGATTTGCCCTTGGTGTAGCCATGCTGAGAGGTAGAGAGCAAATGTCTGGAAAAAGACATCCTCAGATGTATATTAATGACCCTCTCAAGAGTCTTGAGAAGAAATGACGACAAGCTGATTGGCCTGTAGTCCTTAGGCTTGGAGTGGGATGTTTTCCCTCTGTTTGGAAAGAAAACCACCCTGCACTTAGCCCAGCGGTTAGGAACTTACGAGAATCTGATACATTCCGTGTAAATAACGGACAGACAGGGAATTAGAAGGTCCGCATTTTTCTGAAAGTCGGCCGGAATGATATCGTCCAGACCAGGGACTTAAAGGAGTCGAAGCTGCTTATCGCCAAATTGAGCCTGTCATAGCACAGAGAGATGAACACAGGTCCAGGCTCTGACAAGCGATTTTTATTCCGTGGTTTTGGAAGAGAATTGCCAGAAAAGTGTGTATCAATTAACACCTCCAACGTCTCCTGACTATTCGAAGCCCAGCTACCATCAGCTTTCTGAATGTAGCTAGGAAAAACCGGGCAAGAAGCCATTATTTTGCGTAATCGGTTTCTCTCCGAGGAGCCTTCCACGCCGCTGCAGAAGTTCCTCCAGCCATTTCGTTTCGCCGATCTAACTGGATTCTTTAACCTATTCAATGCCGACTTATATTCCGCCCAGTTACCCAGACGCTTAGCCACATTGAATAACCAACGACAGTCTTTACGACACTGTGCGACCTCAGTGCTCCATCACGGTGGCTTGCCTCCCATCTTCTTAGCCACTGGTCTACAGGCCAAGAACTATATACACTATAATTATAAAAAATTTTCAGATTTTTGAGTTCGAAGGACCAGTTTTTAATATTTTTCCTCTAAAATAAAAAAATGTTCCATTTCCGTTATCTTTTTTTAATAATTTTAAAATTATTAATTAATAAAAGGTTTATTAAATATATTTTCATAGAAAATTCTTTTCATAAACCTGCTATAAACTTGAAATTTTTTATAAATATGGGGGATAAGTGTTAATAGTTCTTAAGACATATTTTCTTTGTTTTATTAATTTCTTAGTTTCATTTTAAAAATTTTAAGCATTTTCTTAAAAAAATTAAATTTTTTTAATAAAACTTTTAAAGTTTATTTTTTAAATGAGTTATACCTGCATCTGATACCTGGAACTCGGCAAAATTTCAAAATCGGTAGATCTCTTGAGATCACGGCGCACCAAAGGTTCTTCCTATCTGGTGCCGCGGAGTTAGAAGCCACCGGTGGGCATGTCACTGGTCTTACTATGCGGGAAATGCCTCCTGTCTTTCAAGATGATTGTCTTGGCGGAAGTTTTATCTTCCTGATAAATAGTACATTCCAAGTGAAAAGCCTTCGTATAGCATGATAAATTGGGTTTCACGGAAGATGCTTTTTGACAAAGGGATACTTTCGGGGACCACGTGGTGGCTGTGGTTGAAGCGTAAATCGCAGGCAGAAATCTCATGAATCGTCAGGAGAGCTATCCACTTGCAAAGGTCACTACCTGCGAGGATAATTCATCCGTAGGTACTGTTGCTATTCGAACAGATGCTGCTTGATATACCTTAAGGAGCGGAGGTTAAATACCTCCTAAACTAGGACCGAGTTTAGAAGTTTTGTCGGATTGTACACACAATATTGCAACTTGTGGGCGTGTTAGCCGTGCACACACGGGGCGGTTGGTAAACGCTTCGCTTAGCATCTAGTGTTTAGGATCCACCATGAGATTAGGTCATATGGAAAGAAAAAAATGGTACGCCTGTCATCCATACGGCGCCATAATTCCCTGATATTCGCGGCCAATCTTTCGTTAGCAATTTCTAAAGTCAGTCGCCCAAGGCAACCCAACGCAAACCCAGTTACATAGGTCATGCCGGGAATATAGTGGGAAACATCAGGGCATATGAGCTGGTTAGACTCGGGACCATTTTACTGGTTCCACTGGACGTATTCCATGTGTTGCATTTCGAAATATTCATAAGCTCCCCATAAATGATATATCCCTTTTTTAAAAACTACTAAAAATAAGCATAAAGTCGGAATATTGATTGGTATTTCCATGAAATTTAGCTTAAATAAATTTAATATGACAAAATATTTACGCTACAAACATTTTCTGATGATTCGTCCATAATTTACCATATGTTTTATAAAAAGACTGCTCAAACACGCCTGAAACCTTAACGAAAAACGATGTTTTTATACAATATAATTCAATGTTGTTCAAAAGGATGTTTATTTAAGGGTTAGCTGTCAAAATAACTGCCATACTGCGCTCACTTTTGACATTTTCGAACAGTATTCTCTGTTAAATTGTCATGATTAGATTCAAGCTTTAACGGCGCTACCAAATTATCAAATATAAATGACTTTGTTATTGTCATAGGTAACGATTCATTTTTGTCTTAATGGGGTTCTTTATAAACAAAATTGCCACATATAGAGTGAAACCGATCCAAGAAGACCCTTCAGATTACATTACAGTACAAAAATGCATCGTTCGGTGCGGTTTACATGCTGTCATCATGGGACGTTTTTCTTTAAAAATGAAGAAATTAATCGTCCAGAATGTACTTTGTCAAGAACATTTGGGCACCGCCTATGCCCTAAATATCAAATAAAAAAATTATTTTGATTGAAAAAATTTTTAGTTCTATCGAGCTTAAAAAGCATCCTTTATATGTTTTAAAATCACTCTACTAAATTGACCGATTGTGAGCCATCGCTTTTCATTGGTACAATTATAGGCCATAGGTCCTACCGCCTTAATGACCCATAATTGGCAGTAGATTCCGTGTATTCAAAGTCAACGTATATTAAATCAATGATTTTAAAGAAGTGTCTTTTAAAATTAAATACTTGCCTTCCTAAAAGTATGCTATATTTATCAATTCATTATACAACTAAAAGTATGACATAATTAAATTTCTTCAAAAAGATGTTCCCTTTAACGTTATGTTCACTTTAATGCGAATATAAAAACATATTACAATATTAAAGACCCATAGCCTTTCTACAGTTAAGGAGAGCTCAAAATTTTTGTTTGTTTTATGCCTCATAAAAACCCCTTAAAGTGTGCTAATTATTTGTTGCTTAAGTGAAAATTTAATAGGTTTACAACAAAATTATAAGTTTGTTATACAAATTTTATGTCACTTTACTGGAATTCAAGAGAGTGAGAAAATATTGGTTAAACCCTAAAAATATGCTGCAGTTAAGCTTTACAAATTAATTTCAATATCTTTAAAGTAAATATATCTATTAATAAATGAAAGTAGGAACATTAATAAATAAATTTGGCAGTGCTTCGTTAAACGAAATTGGTAGTACATACTTTTTGGTGCCAAATAAAAATTCAAAGGAAATTACTATAAATAGCAAAAAAAAAATAAAAAATAAAAATAGAAGAAAATGGCCTGGGGTTAACTGGTATGGTGATGATGTTATTTTTTTCACTGCCATTTAACATGTTAATAACAGCCTGTTTTGGTTTTATTTTATATTCTACAGCTGCTGCTATTTTTATGGGCAACATGTTTTGAATGTTGAGCCGAAAAAAATGGGAAAATGCTGTACAATACAAATGGGCGTTTGTTTGATTATTTACAGAAAATACACAGCAACAAGACCCCCAAAAGCATTAACGAAAAAACTGAAAAGAATTTAAATAGACCCGTTTTATTTTCTAGGCTGTGTACAGTGGAATGTGCTATGACCCGACACCGAAAGAACCATTGAAATGTGTCAGTGCAAGAAGGCAATACTTGACTTTAGAATGCTGCCAGGACCAGGTTACAGTGTCAATTGAAAGAGGGTGTCCGCACAAGCAAAAGTGTCCGTTAGGAGGAAATTACACTGTATTCTGCTGAATGTTTGTTTCAAATTTATGATTATTGTAGACCACTAAATTAGCGTGGATGTACTGTGTTTTTGGGCGAAATAGTAACATGAGGGGTTGTTTATTGGTTAAAGACCCCTAAAATTTATTCAATTTCTTTATTTTATTGTGTGTTTCAAACAGAAGTTTCTAGAGTGTCATTTGTATTGCTAGATGGGAAAGCAATAAGAATATTTGTTGGTATTTTAAGGTTTTTAACACTGCCATTTGTTGGTATTTTAAGGTTTTTTTAACACTGCCATTTTTGACAAATTCATTAAACTCTCATAATTATAATGCTCGTTTTATGGTGTTTAGCTAACCCTCAGTTTAACAATCTTTTAATGGCTTTAATTACAAAACAGATGTACATTTAATTGCTTTCAGTTAAAACGAAATATCAAGTCAAGTCAAACTTAAATGATAAGAAAACTACATAGAATGAAGAAAATGTTGTACCAACATAAAAGTAGGCAACACATTTAAATGTTATTTTAAAGATAACTCCAATTGCAATTATCCATTCCTGCGGTATAATGCTAGGAATACAACTGGGACGAACGACGAATTTTTGGACGCGAACATTCATCGCCAAAAATAAAACATATAGGTGTATATGAAAATACACACAATAATATAGTGTCCGCCAAAATTCGTCATACGCGGCGACTTTGCAATAGATTTATTTCTATTTCATACGCCGGCGAACGACTGACAAATCAGTACCAGGTGACCATGTTTGGTTTCAGGTTGGAAATATTTTAGTAAAAAAAGTTACTTTTTACTTAAGCAATACTGTGCTAGTTAAAAAACAGACAAGCGGGCCACATAGCGTTTTAACCTAATTCGGGTATGCTAAATCCATTTTTTTTTTTTAGGTTAGCTCTTGTTTTCGAGATATACAGTAATTCACGGATAAATACGTTCATTAAAAATGCCTAAAGCCAAAAGCATTTAAGCACGAAATGCATTTAAAAGAACCTCGGTTAAATGCCTTACAGGCGCATTTATACGAATCCTGGTTAATTGCGTTACTAACGTAAAGTTGATAGCGAACACCCGTATTTTTTGCAAATATCTTCATTGAAACCATTTTTAATTTCTGCTCAGATATTAATTTTTTGTTTGAGCAATAGTTGCATTTTCTTTGTAGCCATTGTAAAATTTTGTACCTAAATAAATGGCAAGCGTGGCCAGATTTGAAGATTTATTGTAATTTTGACGTTTTGACTATGAATTTACAAAGGACGCATATGTACATACTAAACCCCTGCACGAATGCATTTGTTTCTTGTACACAGTTGTCAACACCAAATTATTGTTGTGTCAACTCCTGTAATTTTTTTTTTTTTAAATCAGCTCGAATGATCCATTATGAAAAACCAAATCAATATTAAAACAGTAGTTCGTTTCAAACAAATCAGTGTAAAGTAGACGTTGGATTTAAATAAACCAACTCAATCCATAATTTGATTTGAACGAAAAAACAACACACAACAATTGTGTGTCTATAATACAGTTATGTACGGTAAACTTTTCAATTCACAATGTGTGATCTTGATGTTTATTGCCGATTCTTTCTCAGATTTTGATCGTTGTATGTATTCTTTTTATATTAATTTTGCAACTAATAGAATTACCTTTTAATTAAATATTTGATAATATGTTTTGGTAATAATAAAATAATTTAAAATAAAAACTTAAATATTCTATAAGAATATTTTTCATCTTTAATTGTTTTTTGCTTCATACAAATCTAGCTAGTCATACCTAATAATTGAAAGAAAAAAACAAGATAATTCATACTTATCACCTATTTTGCTACAGTTCTTTCGTGTGATTCGTGTGATTTGGTTTAGTTAGTGTGATTTGTTTTGCTTTGTTGCTGTTTGGAGTAAATTCCGTACTCTACACTTCGTATTTGGTCGTTTATAACACACTAATTACAATTAATTTGCAATTGTGTGTTTTTATTTATTTTTTGTTCTATGTGTTTTGCACAACAAAGCATTTAATTCGTTAGCAAAGAGTGAGCGACAATCAGTATTTAAAAAACAAACGAATGTCTTGAAACGGCTTTTAAATGCATTTGTGCAGAGGTTTAGTACATACATACACACAGCGAATGTAAGTGAAGCTTTTCAACACTGACAAATGTTGCCAAGTTTCGATTATTTATGTAAGCTTTTAATAAAACTTTATTAACCGTGAAATTTTGTTTGATATTTAAGTTTTTTATGAATTGTTTGGCCCATTTTTCAGTGTAACGCATTTAAGCGAAAAATATGTACACAAATTAAATGGACAGAGGAAAATGTTTCATTTTAGAACTATTTAAGCGTGAAACTCACTTAACCGTGATGCACTTATCCGTGAAGTACTGTACCGTTACTTCGAAAATGGAGGAGGTTGCACAACATATATACACGTAACTCAAAAACCGAAACCGAAATTCCGCAATAAAATTTCCTTTAAGCAAGGTTAAACTGTTTTTTAATAAGCGCAGTCATTTTGGAAACATAATTTTTTCTTGGCAATAAAAAATAATTTTTTTAGCAAAATTTCGAAATTATTGTTTGTTAAAAATTCATAAAAAATTGGAAAATGCAGCTAAATTTTTCTAGACATATAGGAAACAAAACAAAACAAACCATAAATGATTAAAATCTGGTTGCAACTTTTGATTCTATTCACATATTTATTTAATTAAATTTAAGAATTTCATAAAACGCATATTTGTATGGCAGCCCCCCTAAGAAGTGATGATAAAGGGCAAGTATGTTTTAGGAAAATTTTAAGGACAAAAAACTAATTGAGGTCGGCCATACATTTTCTCCGCATTTATATCTACACAGAAAGATAAATTTAAGTTTTTTTTTACTTGCCAATAACACTAAAAAGTACCTAAAACAATCCAAAATGGGATAACATTCGAAAACCAATAAAAGTGCATACGCATTTAATTGTAAAATTTGTTTGTAGAAACCACAACAACACAATACGAAGAAAAATACAGATTATTTTCATGTGTGAAATGTAAAATAAGAAGCAATAATTCCCATATTCTATTTGTTTAAATAATTTAGTTAAATACATCAAATTTTAAAAGAAGAATTGTTACGAAAACCATAACCACAACCGGGAATGCTGCAGGTGTCTTGCAGTTAATCGTGGTTTGATTAATCGAAGAAATTTTTCGCCATTATTTGATCGAATACCGAATAATTCGAACAATTTATGTCAATTAATCGATTAAAATTAATTACTTAGAAAATTCCACTTTTGTAATATAAAAATACTTTTTTTTAGATTGCTAACTAATTAATCATCTGACGACTAAATTACATGTCGTTATATTCTATAATGTCTAACATGTACTTCTGAACATATTTCAGTCTCTTTTTAGATGTGGGTGTGTGTGAGACAAATTATGTAATAAACGATTAATTTCTTATTCTATACGAAAGAATTTTCATACTAATATATCGTTTTTTCATATTTAGTTTGACGTTTATTGTACAAAAAATCATTTATAAATGTGTAAACCATATACTGTAAAATTTTGGGTTACCTGTTTTTACCCAACCGTCAATCTCTTCTATCAGCCATGTTCGGTAAAACTAATTTATACTCGTATGAGTGAAATTGAAATCGAAAAAGCTTTAAAACAGACCCTCTTTAAAAAAATTCCCTTTTCACATTTTCCTATGTAAAAATGGGAAAGAAGCTCCCGGGGAATTTTTATTCATAATTGGGCTGTTATTTTCTTTATCTTGTTTCGGTCTTTTTAGCGTGTTAAAAACTTTATGTTTTGCAGCAGGGTGTTTGTTTTTTTAATTTTTTATTTTATTTAAAAATTTTAAAAATGTATTCGCAGCTTAAATTAATTGTTATTTTATTGTTTATCAATGTTTTTATTTTATGGTTTTTTTCTGTTTATTGTTACTTATAATTAAAGTATTAAAGCAAATAGACATGTTTTTCCCCCATTGGATGAAATTATTTAAATTTTTCGAGTTATTCGAACATATTAAAACTCTTATTCGATTAATCGAGCAAAATTAGATTTTAAAAATCAATTAATTCCTTACTCGAACAAAACCAAAAGTCAAATAATTGGATACTCTAGTTGTGTTCTAAGAACTGGTGACAAACAAAGCGTTTACTGCCTCCTTGTGTGAGCGCCACAAACACACACAAGCAGCAAATGGAATCGATCTTACCTCCGCTGGATTTTTGAAAGAAGTAAGCAGCATTGTTGAATAGCAGCAGCCCCTATACAGGCCTGCCAGCAGCCGAACTTCCCCTCAAGGTGAAAAATCAGACTGTGAAGCCGGCTTTTTATGCTCTCCTTTGCCGCAACTTTGATCTAAAACTCAACCACCACGAGATCGCCGAGGGGGTTTAACCAAACGTCAGACTGGGACTGAAGTATTGACACCTCCCAATTTCCCCTGAGGATGTAACAACAAGATGTAAAATATAATTAGGTTGTCTCCCAACATACCCCCTTTGGGCGATTCTTTTCAGATGTGAAAATAGATTTACATGAGAACCTGTTGTGCCGGCCTTACCTCATGGTGGATCTTAACCACCGCGTGGAAAACTATGCAATATTTTATACTCGACCTTCGTTTACGATCTGGAGCTATCTAACCTTCACTACTTTTGGAAAAATGCTAGCATCTTCTGTTGAATAGCATCAGCTCCTACGGATAATCCTCCCTCAGGCCAAACTCTCACACAATTGGTGAGCAATCAGCCCTTAAAAGGGATTTTCAGAATTATAACTTTCCGCGACTTTGACCTGTCAGCGGACAGGCAAAACTTCCGCAAAGACAATCTCTATGAAAGACAGGAACCATTTCCCGCAAAACATATACTATCGGAGACCTTTACCAGTAGTCAGTCTGCTGCCTGGTCACCGAGGGCTACTTACTACCAGATTCTATCTCTGGTTAGCCTCGATCTCAAGAACTCTATCAATTTCGATTTTTTCCGATTCCCAGATATTGACTGCATCTGATATGCCTCGTAGGATGTAACAACAAAAGGTGAAATATCCTTTTGACATCACCATAATTTTAAAAGATCTTTGAATTTCAAGCCCCAAACAAGCTTGAGGTATTACGCTGCATTTACTTTGCACAGGAGTGCAATGCCTCAAGACAAATAAACTCCCTAAAGGGAGGTCTTAAGACTTGATTTGATAATCAGTAATAAAAATGTACTAAATCGGTCCCATGAAAATATACGCTTTTTAACCTCCTTTCAGTATGCTACAAATTTTACATTTAAAGACAACCATAAAATATGCCGTAAATTTAAAAATTACTCTAATTAACTAATAAATTAAGTGTTTTTCACAAAATATGTGTGAACAATTAAAAAAAAAAAATGTTTTAAAATGTTCATGATTTATGCACAGATTTAATAAACAAACAATTTATGATAACACTTAGTTAAAAGCCATTTCAAACAAGGACAAATTATTTAAGCAAATTAGAATATTTTCTCTTAGCACATAATTTTGGTATTAGTTATAATTTATTATGTTAGTATTTTAAAATCAACGTTTTAATATAAATTCCATTTAAATCAGCCTGGCATTATGCAATGTTATATATTATTCAAATAACGCCCTTTTATATGCTTTACAATTTTGTAAATATTTGCAGAATATTTACATAAAACCTGCTTAAAAGGAAATTACAAACGCTCAAAACTATTTGCATAGCTATCATCGATACATTTTGCCTAAACAGCAGCATTTCATTTCCATCATAAATATTTGAGGGCATAAAATTTTTGCATAAATCTGCAATAATAATAATTGAATTACAAACAAATCATGATAACGTAGAGAATGCACATAATCAAATAAATTAACAATGGCAGCATTTTGTGCATAATTTTACTGACTTTCGAATTTTTATCAGTTTAATGAGTTTTCTCTATTTTTTTCTAACAGAACTTTAAACATTTCAGCAGTATTTCTACACTTGCTATTCAAATTATGATTCCACTAAAAGCTTTTTCGTTTCAAAATCAAATTTTAATGACTATGACAAGTTGTGGAGTAGTATTTTTAATGATTTATTTGTGACATTTATGGCTAAATCATTACTATGGTGATTAAATTCATTTCATTTACACATTTAAATATTTACAGCCTACTTTTAGGGTTTTTAAAGCTTTTTTTTTTTAATTAAAAACCTATATCAACCAAACCTTAAATATTATAAAACTAAACTCACCATGGTGTCTGTGTATTCAATTAATTTATCTTCTGAAACATCATTTATTTTCTTGGCCTCTTTGAGCAAATCACGTAAGAAATTTTTTAATTCATCGGCTTCAATATAGCCGGAGTTATCAGTATCATATTCACGCCAGATCTAAACGTAAAAGAAAATATTGCAAAAAGAATCATAGTTTAATAACTTAATTAACACCTTTACAAAATACCAAGACCAAATATAAAAATCCAGTCTAAAAAATATTTTTATTATTTTACAACACCCTACAAGTAGGCAAATGTTTTTTCTTCCATATACTTCATGTAAAGTATGCTATAAAATCAAAATATCATAAATTTGATTTAATATCCAGTTACAATGGCCGACTTACCTTCATAAATTCCACACTGGACTCTAAAGGATTATCGAATCGGAAGAGTAACAGGAAATTTTCCTCCATAGGTAGCAACTGAGCAAGCTGGAACGAAGTTTTTTAATTAAAATAATTAAATTTTTAACAAAAAATTTTAGTTTATTCAATTTATTTCCTAGATTTTTTTTATACAAATCAGCATATAAAAAAGTGTAATCTAGCTAAAAAAAAAAAAAAAAAACAAATCTGCCTTTGGGCGTAAAATGAACCTAGGGCCGTTTTTGTGAAGGGCTTCGAAACTTTCAGACAAGTCAGATCCAGATCATATACAAATTTTTCAATAATTTATGAATTTTTGTATTTCAAATTTAGTTCATTTGAAGACTTTACCAATTAAAAAAATAATCGAATAATCGATATTTGGTTTATTCGATTATTGCCGCCAGCGATTAATCGAATTATATTTTTACCCCCAAAATGTTTGTTGATTTACGAACTGTAAAAGTAAAAAATAAGTTTTTTTTAAAATTATTTTAAATGAAAAAAAGTAACCGAGTAATCAATCGGTTATTGGCTTATTAGATTATTTACTTTAAAGATTATTCGAATTATGTGTTAGTTTTGATAATTAAAAATTAAAAAATTTTGTGTGAAAATGTGGCTGTGTTTTTTTTTTCATTAAAAATTTTAAACTCGGTTTTAAAATTATTCGTTTATTCGCTTAGAAGGTTAAACTCTTTAAATAAATACTTTTTACTTTTATTCATATTGATTTTTATAATTTGTGTTACAACTTTCTAATTTTTATGTTTTTATGCAATTTTTTTTTTTTTTTTTTTTTTTTTTTTTTTTAATAAAAGAAGCGATTATTCGGTATTTAAAGTATATATTCCGTTAGTATATTAAGCTCTAGAAATTTTAATAATGTTTTTGAAAACCTAAATTAACAAATGTGCGTTTACTCGATTATAGTTTTTCTAACTTTATTACTTTTTCTATTATTTGCAAAAAAAAAATCCAATTTTTATGTTTTTATATTTTTTTTTTAACGCGATTATTCGGTATTTAAAATACTTAAATATTCGGTTAGAACATTAAGCTCTAGAAATTTAAATAATTATTTTAAAAAAACTTAATTAACAAATGTGCGTTTATTCGATTTCTAGGATTTTTAACTTTATTACTTTTTCTGTTATTTTGCAAAAAAAAAAAAAAAGAAATTGGCATTTATACTATAACAAATTTTCCTATTATTCGTTGAAGCAATTGTTCGAAAAAATTAAATTTGTACACAGCAAATGAAAAGTTCTTATTTTAATTCGATTAATTTATGAAAAAAAAATTTTCTTTGTAATAAATTTTTGTTGTTTTCAATCAAAAAAAAAAATATATTCAATATTTTAGGTTTTAAATTATTCGATTATTCTCTAATTAGTTTTTTATTGTTAAAAAAATTATAAAGAATGTGAGAATTATTTATTTGTATAAGTTATTTTTATTATATAAAACATTTTTATTTTTCGAATCTGCAATGAATCAAATTTCAATTTATAAAGCTGCCTTGCAATAGTGAAATATTGAAGGAATAGGACTATTGTAAGAAAGCTTTAGTGATCGATACATTGAACACATTCGTAAAGTAAAAATGGTTAAACAATTATAAAGATAATCCTTTTTGTTACAGGAAAATATAAAACTTCTTGTTTTCGAAAAAAAATAACCGTTTACTCGCTTAACACATTCTAATCATAGAATAATGAGTGGCAGGTTTTTTTTTATTAAAAATGGATTTTTACTACCGATATAAATTCTTGAAAAATAGTTTATACGAATAATCGATAATTAGATTTTTTATTCGATTAGCTGGTTATTCGGTAAATGGTTTTTTCCTTTTTTTCTTAATAAAAGCAAAACGTATTAAATTAGTATACAACCGAATAACTTTCTTACACAGAAGAATTTTAAGTGAACATTACACACGTAAAAATGAGTAATCGATTATTAAAATATGCATATTAGGGTATTCAAACGATTAATCGTTGTTCGATTAATCGATTAGTTTTGATCGATTAACTATTCGAATAATTAAAAATTACTTATTTTCGATAAACGAATAATTGGAATAACTTACGTCGATTAATCGAAATTTTTTTTCACAGTACATATGCATATATTAGTTTTTTTCTTTTATATAAAAGAACAAGCCGGTATGTTTTAAATACCCTTTTATCGTTTCTAAACTGAGAAAACAAACTTCTTCCAGAGTTCTGCAAGCTGCATCAAAACAAAAGAAAGAAATCGTTTGAAACAGAAACATTTCACCTGTATACTCTTTTTTAAATATTATTTTAGGAGATTAACTTAAATTTTGATGCTATTTTTTATTTAAAAAGTTTTCCTCTTTTATTACATGAAGTACCTTTTGTTAATGTTGTTACTTTTTTAATAAAATTTTCATTTTAAAAATATAATTTTTGGTCTTATTTTTTAACTTCTAAACTAGACAAAATTAAAATTATTCGACTAACCGAATAATTATAAATTGTTCGGTTATTATTCGATTAAATTTTTACCTCGAATAATTATTCGCGCGATTAATCGATTAATACAAAACATAAATGCATATGCTTTAAGAATTATTCGGCTACTTATTTATTATTTTATTTCTGAAAAATAATTATGTATTTACTTTTTATTAATAAAAAAAAGTATTTTTTTTAGAAGTTTTTTCTATCGATGATTCGGTTAATTGTTTTATTTTATTTATTTATTTTTGAAATCAAACCAAAACGTATTACATTTTTATTGAAATCGAATACCTGTTTATGTTCTGATAATTAAGAGTATACGTAAATGATAATTGTTAATTATTCGAATAACCGATTATTTGGATTACCCGATAACTAAGCTACTTAGTTTTTTTTTTTTTTCAATTAAACCAAAACGTCTTAAGTTCTTACTAAAATCGATTAACGATTTCTTAATTTTAAATTTTAAGCCATTGCTGGATATTCGATTATAGAATCATTAAATCGATTATTGAGAAGCGCATTTTGACTTCGTTGAAGTAATTAAGCAAAAAACTTTTAAATAATTAAACACATATCCATCGGTCTCATGTGGAAAGGCCCTCACTCGATTTTTTAATTCGAAACCGATTTTTTTCGTGATTCCAAAAAATTTCACGCAAATACACTTCGGTAATGCAATAGGATCAGAAATGACGCTGTTACAAGCAATCGTACAAGCAAATTTTGATTATGATACAAAAAGATTTTATTACGTTTTTACCTTCTCCTATAAGGTAAAGTGAGTTATGACCTTTCTCTATTAGACAAACGATATACTGAATTTTATCATTTTATTATTAAAATTATTATTTTTATTATTGATACTAAAATCAGTTACCAATTTTAGTACTAATTATTGCTTCGCTACAAACTCGATTAATCGATTTATTAGTTACTCTTTCTAATTATGTATTTATTTTTAATTCATAAATTAAAAGTAATCAGTTAATTATAATATTGCATACATATTTAAATAAAGTTTTTTGAGGAAAATATTTTATCGTATTAAAAAAAATTTCGATTACCTTATTATTCGATTAATCGATTATTCGGTTACTTATTCTCATTTTTTTTATTATTTGATTAGAATTTTCAAAACATTTCTATAACTTATATCCTTTCAGAAATAAAAGGAAGATTTTATTTTGTATATAAATTTGTAATCTAAAAGTTTTTGTGCAAAAAAACTCTTAAGTCTAGGATTTAGTTTAACTTTTTTTATTTAGCAAACATAAATTATGTATCAATCATTTTCACTACATTTAACTTAATAAAATTATCAGCCTTTTCTTTCATTTATAGTTGAGAAAATCGATAAATTTTAAGATCTGCTTCTGTAGTTTAGAAACTTAATGAAGTGTTTATTAAAATAAATTAGAAAAAAAAAATTTAATTGTATTCTAGCAATTTTATCTGCCTTGTAGCTGAATATTTAATCCTTTTTTTTGGCATCATCCTGTTAGGAATGGGAAACATTTTGCAACGTTTCTAAAAATTCACAAACACTCTGCTCAGTTTTTCTACTTTTGCCCTACAATTTTTTTTTTAATAATTTTCGTTTGCAATTGCCTTGCTTTTTTCGCTCATTTTCATTGTTATACTTAAGATATATGTAGATTTTTTTCTTATTCAATTTATTTTGTGTTGCTGGCAAAGGCACTTACCTCTCTGATGTCTATTTTGCCATCTTGATTGTCATCGTAGGCCTCCATAAAACATGATTTCAATTCTTCCAACATTGTGTCGGTGACAGCCTTTCATATGAAATATATTGAAAAAAAAAGAAAGAAGAAAGAATAGAGAAAAGGTTTCATTATTGTAAGAAAACAGCATCATAAGTAAAAAGGTGGTTTGGGTATTTAACTTATAAAATATTTAAAATGTTTTATTAACTCTAGAAGGCTTAACTTCGTTCCTGAGATAAAGATAAGTTAAAAAAAATAACAAAATCTTAGATAATATTGTGAAAAATTTAACAACAAAATGAAATGAGTTTTTGATTGTTAATATAATTACTTACACCCTCTAGGGTTAATGTAACAAAATTTGACTTTAGAGACCTTTTGTTAAGGAAAAGAGGAAAATGTCAAAAAAAAAAAAAAGGTTAATGTAATTGCTGAAATATGACAAATTTTTTCATGTGTCAGCATGTTTTTTCTTTTTCTTTTAAATTTTTCATTTCTTGTTAATTTAGCAATATTTATTTTAATAAATCATAAATGTCATTCGAAAGATTTATTTAAAGATAAAATTTGTGAAATATAAACAGTACATAATTTTTGTTTATATTAGAAAAAAATTTCTTTTATTTGCAACCAAAGTGAGTTCCTGGGACTCAAACCTAATAATGTAACTGTACAACATAAAAAAGGGTCTAATGAATGGATTATAAGAAAATTATTTGAAACACGCTTTGATATTTACGTTAAAAGAAATATTTAATCTATTTAATCGATTATCAATTTCAAGTTAACATTGTAATACCTCACACAGGTGGAAGCGGTATATAAGTTTGTCATTCCGTTTGCACTTTTTTTTTTTTTTTTTTTTTTTTTTTGGTTATGACCAGCACTCATGGGAGGACCCCTACATATGCAATGTATTGTGTTGGAATTAGAAAAAAAAAAGGTTATGGGAAGGAGGATAGAGGGAGTAGTGTTTGTGAACATTCGAATTAAACTTATTGATGTTCATAGCGAGAGGGAAGACTTCAGCAGGAAGGTTGTTCCACATACGAACAGTCCGGCCAAAAAACGAATTTTCTATGTAATACGTTGTACGATTCACCGGCCACCAACGGATGGGCGCTGGAGGAAATACGTCAATTACGAATAATCGCATTGGTTTCGGGAACCAAATCCCTAATTTCATAAGAACACATCCCCTTGTAGTAACGATAAAACAGGCAAATACAACCCACATTGCGGCGGAGCTTAAGGGAGTCAATAGAATTGGATGCCCAACTGTCACCAATGAGAACCTTCGCCCTCTCCTGCACGCGGTCGAGAAGCTCCAAAATAGACTGTGAAACACCGGCCTACACATGAGAGTTGTATTCCATACGCGGTCGGATATAAGTGGTATAAATTGTAAGGAGATCAGATGGAGTGATGTATATCTTACACCGTTTCAAAAAACCGAGGCACTTGAATGCTTCTTTCGACACCTTAAATATATGTTCTGTCCATCGGACATCACATTGTATGCTCATGCTCAGAACTTCAAGAGATTCTAATTCCACAATAATTATACCACCCAAATATACAGATGAGGCACCCTGATCCGTTGCGCGTTTGTGCGTCAGCACGCAACATTGAGTTTTTCGGGCGTATTATTCATGCTCTGTCTCATAGCACCAACATCGGATTCGCTTGGTCTATAATCAAATGAGTACGAATGGCAAAGGTTGCTGTCATCTGCAAAAGAGTAGATAGGGTTGGAAGTTTGACATAGAAGGTCATTTAGAAAAATAATAAATAGAGTAGGAGAAAGAACGGAGCTTGCGGCACCCCTGAATGAATCTCGAACTCGTTTGACGAAACCCCATCTATAACAACTCGTATAGTGCGATCTCTGAAAGAGCTCGATATAAATCGAGAGAAATTATCACCGAAACCAAATGCAACAAGTATTGACAAAAGTGCACCATGCCAAACTCTGTCAAACGCCTTGGAAATATATAAAGCAATTACCTTACTTTCGCCAAGATGGTGAATGGAATGGCACCATTTTTCCGATAACAGGGCCAGTAAGTCTCCAGTAGAGCGACCTCAACGAAAGCCGGTTTCTACAATATTGATCTTAGATCCTACAAAGTGCATAAACTGTGGGTTCTTATGAGCAGCAAAGTTGATTTAACGATGTCCATCTGTCCGTATGCATGTTGAAATGGGTTTTCCGAAGAGCCCAGAAATGATGGTTGTTATAGATTTATGTCACATATACTCCGTTAGAGGTTGTGCTTGAATGGTCCATAAATCTTTTGAATAACGTTAATTTACTTGTCCATTTTGATAAATATTAGCAAACTTAATTTAGATAACTTGACACAAACAGGCTTCTTGCTGGTTTACTTTTTGTAACCACAGCTAAACGACGACCACGGGCTCGTTCAAATTTGCGTCCCTTACCGGGAGCTTTGCCGAAGTGCTTGCATGCAGTACGGGCGGTACGCTTACCTTGCAACAACAAACAGTTCTTGCCAGTGGGAGACTTAAGAGCCAATTGATCAAAAGTAATAACTTCGCCACCAGCTTTTAAGATGCGTTCGCGAGCCGTTTGGGTAACGTGCAAAGCACAGACACTCATTTTTGGAACGTTTAATAGACGAACGTCATCAGTGACAGTGCCAAAAATAACAACTGTGGATTCGGGTTGTTTGGCGACCCTGAAGAAACGGCTGACGCTTTGCAAGGACATGGGAGGTCTGTTGGTCTTGCTCATAAACAAGCGTTTTAACACAATACGGTTGAACTTCTTGTTGGTACGACGTTGAAGGAAACGGTACAACTTGACCAAAAGACGTAAGTAAACATCTTGGGATTTTGGCTCAGTTCTGCGAACCTTGTGATCGTATTTGTGGCTAATATCAATACCCATTTTCGCGACCGGAAAAAGAAAAAAAAATGACTGAAATATGAGCAAAAATGACGACTACCTCTAATTTTACCCATAAAGCCTCTGGAGGACGGCAAGAACCAAGAATTCCAAATTAGGAACACGCATCTTCGTTATCAATACACAACATCCGACAAAATATGGGTGCGATTAAAGAGGTGGGCGTGGCACAATATAGATTAATTTATATCTAAGGAAGGGCATTTTTAAAACCTTCTCTTCTTATAGCACCATGGGGAAAGGCATAGCCGAATATAGCACAATTACTTTTTATATTTATAAGTTATACTGTTCACGAATAATTATTCGTTCACTAAATTTATCGATTAATCGATTGTTGAACTAAACATGCCTGTACCCATATTCTGTAACTTTGGTGAAAACTTCTCGCATCGAAAACATGTGAAACAAAATATTCCATCGTTTCTCGAAATGTGAGAAAAAAGTGTGTCTGTAACTCATGTCGAAAACTATCAAAAGAGATTACGTCGTTACGTAATAAATGTCATAATATTCCACTCGAGGCCGATAAGAAATTGCAGATGTTGTGAACGCCAGTGAAACATACGTTGACGGCGACCAAATTTGACTTAAATTTAAAAATTTCAACGACGGCGGCGAAAATCAACTGTCGGCTATACCAAAAAATGTTAAGTGCGACTTTATGTTTGTTGATAACAAAATTGCTTTGAAAACATTCGTATATTTTTCAAAAATGTTAAAAGCAAAATAATTAAACAATGAAAAAATCGGCCAAGAACAAAATACTTATCTCTTCCGTGTTAATATTCATTGCATTTGGCATTTTTATTTTATTTTTTGGTGTTGAAATTTTTTCTCACCCCGTTTTTATGCGTGAGTTTATTTGACAGTTCAAAGCGGAAACTTTCTCAAAAAAATTTTACAGACACAGTTTTTCAGTATATTGGCGAGAAATTTCCTTACGTGACAGTTATTACTCGCCAAAAATGTTACAGACGCAGTTAAGTGAGAAATACAGCTGTTTGTTTCAATTTATGGCATTTTTGTTTCATTTCTCACATTTCAATCGAAAAGTTTCTCACCTCGGAAGTTACAGAACATGGGCACTGTTTGCTTTTGTGAATTTAATCGAAAACTTTTAAATTAAAAAAAAATACTATTAAAACCTGGCCCACAATGTCGACCAGCTGATTTGCGCCCCACTTACAATTTTCAGTACGACAAGACAGTGCAAGCAAACGAAAACGTAATAGATTTCATACAATTTTTAGCCCCACTAAGATATAATTTGCCTTAATATGAACTAAAGTACTGCACAATTCAACATTTTATATAAAAATGTCGTTCTCCATATTTTCATGCATTGACATGTTATGTTAACTCAGACAAGGTGTTATGCCATGTTATGTCTACATTAACATACTGCCTTTGCATGCCTTTGTAATTAAGTTAAACTGTTGTAGGCTGTTATTTCAATAACATGTATTTTTAAATGTTTAACCTGCAGCATGTTTTTAATACTGTTTGAACCTGCCTGCCTTGTATTAAAAATATTAATTATTTCTTAAAGATTCTAAATTAAATAACAATTGTTGGAATAGAAAAAAACTTTTATTTTAAATTTTATATTAAATTTTGTTTTTAGAATACATTTTTTATTTCAAATAAGCTCAAAAACAATTTAATAAGTAAAAAACGGGTTTTGATGTACATTTCTATTTGAATATTTAAAGTTAAACTTTAAATCCATATATATTGGGTAGTTGCAAAATTAACATTTTTTCTCGATAAAACGTTTAACGTTAAAATCCTACTTTACTAATCATTTGAATTTGTAGTATTCAATGCATTCAAATGTAAATTGGTATGTAAAAACATAATTTGATTAACACTTTCGGGGTTTTTTCCGAGTACCGACCTTTTTTGGGATAAAAAATGTCGAGCTTTTGAAAAGAGCCTCTCCGAAGAAGCTGAGCTGGCTGGTGTTGCTAATACAAAACAACTTAAATTGAAAAGCAAGGGATATTCTCTTTTGCGGGCTTCCCACCACTCCAGAGGATCAAATTCTTTGTGGTAT
This sequence comes from Pollenia amentaria, assembly GCA_943735925.1. Lineage (NCBI taxonomy): Eukaryota > Metazoa > Arthropoda > Insecta > Diptera > Polleniidae > Pollenia > Pollenia amentaria. The sequence goes on along the minus strand of OX031010.1, from coordinate 30,314,190 downwards.
AAAATTGTCTGGCTCTCATACCTCAAGATTTCATTGTGCACTTGGTCATCGTATTCGGGTGGAAAAACAGCCTGCACAAAATCATTAAAAGGATCATCTTCAGAATCTACTGATTCCATTGTAGTGTCTGCGACATTCGATGTGTTTTTGTATATTTCTAACATTTTTATGCATTGTTCATGAATGCTTCTCTTCTCACTCTCCGTAAAATGTTGTAGCTTGTTCGCCGGTGGAAATAAAAAGAGTTCAATTTTATGAAAATCCTTTATGTTAGCATCAATCACAGATTCTATATAAAGCGAAATTTTCTCCTTCAATATTCTAATAGTTTGTGAATCATTTTGTTCGTTTACTATAACTGCTTTTTTAAGTTTTCTTATTTGAGGATAAACGTAATGAATCGTAGGATATTTTTCTCCTTCCAAAAGCTTCGATACTTCCTCAAAGGGTTTAAGAATCTCAATTATATCGTTTATATTAGCTATATTAAGATTTGTCAATCTAGCAGTCTCCTGCTTTTCTTGAATTATCTGGGTTATGTGGACCCAGTTTAACTGTATTGATTTTAATAAATAGAAAACAGTGTTCCATCGTGTTGGAGTATATCTTTTTAATGTTGTGTTTAAAAAACTATTGACACCTGACTTCTTGAAATATTTTACAAGCTTATCCTACAGTTGTGTTCACTTCAGCTGTATCAAATATTGCTTTTTCAATGACATTATTTATAAGGTGGTTAATACAGAAGATATTTTCATTAAAATTAAACGCTGCTTTCATATTTGATCCTCTGTCAGTTACTATTGTGACCCTTTCGTTTAATTCACAGTCAAATTCGTTCAGCATACATTCTATTTTATTTCTAATAGAAATAAGATTTATTGAAACATTTATATTTCATATGTTAAAAGTCTGTAAGGATTTGTTTTCGGATATAAATAAAAAAAACAAATAATTTAATGATATTTATTATCGCGCTTAAAAACCTACCGGTATTTCTGTCACTTCCCATTCCGATCATCCCGAGAACTTTACTCTCTATGTTTCCAGATTTTATGTAGTGGACAGTGGCTCCAATATAAGATGTTTTTAAATAATTGTCGCTCCATAAGTCACAGGTGATACTGAATCCAATTTCTTTTATAGAACACAATTCTTCTTTAAGAATTTTGTGCTGATTGTTGTAAAGGCTTCCAATATTTCTGGACACAGTTGTAGAGTGTGGCAGCAGACCTCCCACATCCAAATTCTTTCCAAACACATGGCCAGTGTTAACACAAAACTGAGCAAGATTTAAAAGTCCTTCGTCATTAACAACATTAAAAGGTCTACAATTACCAACCACCCACTGTGTGTTGAATTTACACAGAACCTATATTTGTGAGGGGTGAACTAAAAAATTGAAAACGTTCTCTCGAGTTGGCATATTTTTTTTTCTAAAATCTTCAAGCAAAATCCTTGAAATTAATAACAATCATAATTAATAAGTTTTCCTATTTTATATTTAGGTATATTGTTTATAATAAGCCATTCAAATGATGAATTGTAATTATTAACAACGTATACTGCATATGTCGCATGTGTCGCAAGTTAATGTTAATGTTGACATGTTAATTTTCCATGTTGATGTCTGTAAAGTCAATGTTAAAACTATGCATTGTTTTGTTTTCATTTAATTCGACAGTGTCTTATTATGTTATTGTCAAACATGTTTGTGTGGCATAACATGAATTGACAATAACATTATGTGGCGATGTTAACATGATTTATAGTTCAACATTTGCAGGTCTTTAATATGAACATTGATTCAGTTGATTACCAAGGTAGTCTTATAAAAAAATTATGTTTTGGCCTTTTTTTTTTTTTTTTTGCTTCATTTGGTTATTTCTTAATAATTGTAAAAATAAACTTAATTTAGATACAATTTTTTTCCTTAGGCTAATACGATTATTCGATTAATTGGTTATGCTTTGAATATTTGATTACTGGATCAGTTATACCTTTAATTTATATACATATTTAGTTATTTATCATAGTTTACAAAAAAAGAGAACTAATTGTAGATTTTTACTTATTTTGTATTTTTAAGGTTTATGTACACGATTAATCGGTTAATTGGATAAAATTGTAACTTTATATTCTCTCAAACAAGATATACAGGGCCAGCACGCTAATCCGAAGGAGAGTAATCCGAATTATCCAGTAATCCGAATTGAATTTATGTCGTATTACATACTCTATAGTCCGCATTGATTGCAATCTCGATAAACCGAATTTTTATTTTCCTGCTTTTTAACACTTCGCCAAAGGGAAAAGGGCATATATAATTTTGTTATTCCGTTTGCACTTTCTACAATATTGATCTTAGACCGACCCTATAAAGTGTATATATTCTGGCTCCTTATGAGAAGGGAAGCTCAAATCCGGCTGTCCGTCTGTCCGTCCGTCTGTTGAAATTAACTCAGAATTTCTGAACGAAAACTTTCATAGTGTGAAGCCAGACGAAAGATAGTGGTTATAAAATGGATGTAATAAAACAGTACTAACTGATCAAATATAACTCTTAAAAATATTCCATGTACTAAAAAAAATCGTATTTTATATGAAAATTACTGCCAAGCAAATAAATGAGAGCGTATCTAAGAATCTAAAAAAAAAATTGAAATTATATTAAAAACATTTTTAAATTTGTATAAAATTTGTCATTTGAAAAATCTTCAAATTTAGGGTATAAGTCTTCCAATCGTCAATAAACCATTTGTGTACCTAAAAATTGTCAAATCTGGCAGCCGTGGATTGAATATGGAAACGTTAAGTATTTCGCGATTGAATAATCATACTTGAATCAATATCTCTGTGCTTGATTCAAGAAACTCCGTACTCATTGTGCTATTGATACCGCTTCGGATCGATTTCAGTACGAATGGGTTGATTTTTCTTTTGAGTGTATGTAAAAAAAGAAAATATTTTTTAAAAAAAGCTTTAATTTTGTCATTCTTGTTTAATAAAAATAAAATAAATTTGTTTTTAAACCCTGGCTTGTGTTTTATTTTCGAATATAGTGAATTATAATATATAATTACAGCACATCCAGTAATCCGAATATCTCGTTAATTAGAATCAGGGTGCCATCACTAATTCGGATTAGCGAGCTGGCACTGTATATCATTTTCAAGGAACCATAATTTAACTCTGGAAGGCAGGGTTGTCAGATTTTTTTCACTTTCGTCGCCATTATTGAAAATCAACAATATTCGCCAAATATTATTCTCTTAAGATGTCTGTATAGAAAAATTCGCCAAAAATCGCCAAATTTTATTTTATATTAGAAAAAGTCTGCAAGAGTAGTATTAGCGTTTTAAAAAGAGTGTGCAATATTTAAACTGTATAACCTTAATAAAAATTCCAGTTAAGATTTCAAATCAAAAATTTAATATCATTTTCAATTTTCATAAAAATTTTAAAAATTTCAATAAGACTTTGTGTAAAAACTTTCTCAACGCAAAGTACAGGGACTTAAAAAATAATCCAAATATTGTTTTTAAAATGTTTCAATAAAAAAACTAATATTCGTATTATCATTCATATACTTTTTTCTCGGTGACTTTCCAAATAGAAAAGTTTTTAAAAAAAGATGGTAACAAATATAAATTTGAAATAAAATTATGTAACAAGAGAAAAAACTTTACTTGTTTTTATAAAATTTTAGATACAAAAAAGAAAATATCTTAAAAAATTGCATTTCCCATATCGCCCAAATAATCGCCAACCATTATAAATAGCGCCATGCCGCCAAACGCAAATTTCTATCCCCAAATGGGCGAAAAAAAAACGCGAGAAACCGCCATATCTGAAAGCCCTGCTGGAAGGCGGCTGAAAGCGGCTGAGCAAACTAATATATATGCTTCTCAGAGCAATGTTACGTTTATTGTTGAGCCGCATGATATAAAACGTTTTGTTGGATTTCTGTTCTTTACCGGCTACCATAAAATACCAGAATGAAAACTATACTGGTCAAAGGACCCATCTTTTGGCGTTAAAATTATTTCTAATGCATTTCAAAGAAATCGTGTCGAAATGATAAAACGATATATTCATTAAGCTGACAACAACAGCATTGATCCAACAGAAAAATTTGTAAAAGTGAGACAATTAGTAGATTTATGCAATAAACGTTTCATACAGTTTGGAGTATTTGCGCACAATTTATCAATTGATGAGGAAATTATTCCGTATTTCGGTAGGCATTCTTGCAAAATGTTTATTAAAGGAAAACCAATCCGTTTTGGGTTTAAGGCATGGTGTCTGACTTCATCAAATGGATATCTTTACAACCTAAAACTCTATGGCGGTTCATCATCAAATTATGACAAAACTATCGGATTAGGAGCTGATACTGTTCTGAGTTTGTTGAAAGTTGTTAAATCTCCATCCAATTATACTATATATTTTGACAACATTTTCACGTCTTACAACCTAATATGTCTTCTAAGCGCAAACCACTTTTTTGCTACAGGTAATGTGTTTTCTGTATTTTTCTTGTTAACCTATTTAAATATTTCAATAGGAACCGTCCGAGCAAACAGAATTGGAAGAGCCCAACTCCCAGATAAGATGGTAAAAGGCCACAGTGCATCTATTTTCGATCGGAAGAATAAGGTGTTGGCCATACGCTGGAGAGACAATGCACTTGTCTCTGTTCTGACAAATCACGGCACCGTGGAGCCAAAATCAAACACCAAACGCTATGATTGAAAAAGCAAGACGCATGTTAACGTAAAAATTCCTAATGCAATTGCGCAATATAACAAGTATATGGGTGGAGTAGATCTACATGATAATGCGTTGGCTAATTATAGAATTGCTGTACGATCCAAAAAATGGTGGTGGCCATTATTTATTAATTTGCTTGGAAATATGATGGTAAATGCATGGAAACTGCATGTGTTGGTTTCAACAAAAGACGGAATAAAACCATTGTCGCAACTGCAATTTCGTGCAGCTACTGTAAATGAACTGCTGACAGTACAAGACCAACCGGGAGTGAACAACTTTCACTATCAAAAGACCATTCGTCGCCATTGCCAAACCTTAGCAAAACAATTCATTGCATTTCAAGACGTCCTGGACAACCAAGACGTTGTGTAGTTTGTCACACTCATACACCGTATGAATGCCAAGTATACAGTGTGCGTTTACATCAAAAATGTTTTTCTACATATTCAAAACACATGTGATAAAATAAAAAATATATATATATTAAAGTTTCTTTAAAAAACGTGTTGTAACTTTTTCTCGTTCAATAAATATTTTTTGCTAAAATATAGATTATCGTTTACAAAATTTTTTTTTGTATTATTACGGAAACACTTAACATATCTGCCCACTGGTAAGTAAACTTACCATCTTAGATCTCAAAAACCAATTGCTCCATTTTCTTCAAACTTAAAATATACCTTAGTTAGACATAAAAAACACTACACACAAAGTTTCATTGAAATTGCTAAACGTTTTCGGGTACCGGGCAATAATGGGTTAACCTAAAAAGTGACTGATAAGCTAACATCAGGTTTGTCCTCATGGTAACTTTACAAGTGAACTTTAATAACTTAAAGATGCCATATTTTCTGCTGAAGATATGGTAACTTCAATGACAGTTTTATGTCATATAAGTCGTTGCCACTACGTATTTTAAACAACCAAAGTAGTCGGTATATACTGCAATGTTGCCACAGTATATAAATTACATTTTTTATTTTATCGGGCAGTTGTAATAATGGAAAAAACTTATTGGTCACTTTATCGTTCAAGATAGCTATTGTTCACGTTAACTATCAGGTTGTAATAATGGCCCTAAGAATAACTGAAATTACAAACTTTGATCAATGAAAAATATGAAACTCTGCAACGCCAAAGAATTACATTGAAAGCACAAACAATGTCATAAATATTTTGTAATTTTGTTGTTGCTTTCTACAGAAATTCACATTGCGTTTTAAAATAACAACGCTGCATTGCTTGTGGCGTTGAAAAATTTAAAACGGTACTTGAATTTCTGTAGAAAGCAGCTACAAAATTACAAAATATTTATGACATTGTTTGTGCTATCAATGTAATTCTTTCGCGTTGCGTGGCGATTTACATGATTAGGGCCTAAGCATTTGGGATGCGCGACAGCCGGCAAAGCCATGACAACAGATATTTGCATACATAATGACACCGATAGACATTTTAAACGAATAAAAATTTCGATGATTTTTAACACATCTTTGTTTTATTTCGTTTTAAAAATTGGAAGCGCTTAATGACAGACCCTTTAGATTCCGGGTCGGGGAGCTGACATGTGTTGACGAACTGCTGCTGCCAATGCCCTTGAATTCGCATGTTTTTCATTTATTTTTTTACTTTTCTGTCGAGGTAAAACGTTATTTTTCAAAAATTTTATTTGTTTAAAAAAAATTATTTAAACAAGAGACAAAAAGAATTTAAAAATAAATATTGTCAACAGCTGCCATCAGCAAATTCCATACGAAAACGCGTACACAAGTTTTAGCTGGGTGCTTTGATAATATTTGATTATAAAATTATTAATTAAATAGTTTAATAAATTTAAAAAAAAAAAGTTTTTTAATAGAAGTAAAACGTAGAGGATTTATACATATTAAAAATTATATTCAGAACGGATTGCTTTTTTTAACATGAAATATTGTTAACAAAAACTGTGTTTTAGTAGGGAATTTTGGCGAATATTAGCGCATATTTGTGGACGTTTATGACAAACATGCTCTTTTGCTTTATCTTTCTTTGCCTGAATATTTTTGCATAAATTAATTTAAGCTCTTTGAAAATAAAAAAATACAGTGCGGAATATAGAATTTGCGAAATTAAAAATTAAAATCAATATCAGATATAATTGAATTTTGTAAGATCGTTGGAATTATCAAAGCCGACAAGTTTCTTTCGGTTGAACGCATCAAATTTAAGTGACAAATCAACTGAAGTCAAAAGACATCGTGCATCAAAATTTATGCTTTAATATCGGATGTTTTTTTTTAAGCTTCATGAGAATTTTCAATATCGATAGCTATAGTTTGACAGTTGAGAATGTCAAACTGTGTTAACATTTCTGTTCAGTAAGGGTTGACAAGTCATCATGAATCGTTTAACGCGAGAACAGCGTTTCAAAATTGAGGAAATTTATTTTAAATAAATCTGTTCACAAAGTTCATTCTCATTTCTAGTTAAATGGTTACGTCAGTATACAAAATTGCCGTATTTGGAGCGAAGACAATCCTCAAGCCTTTAACGAATCACTATTACAATGAGCGGGAAATGGGATTGCCGAATTATTCATGATGGCTATATTAGTGACTCATTCCCAATTAAAACTGGAGTGAGACAAGGTTGTGTTCTGTCGCCCCTACTTTTTAATATCGTCCTGGACAACATAATGAGAAGAGCCACATGTGAACAGAGGGGAATAACTTGGGGACTCAACAGAAGGCTAGAAGATCTCGACTATGCCGACGACATACGTCTACTATCCCACAACTTCTGATTCAATGACATGCAGGCTAAGATCAATGCAGCACAAACAGAAGCAGCTAAGGCTGGTATGAAAATAAATATTGCCAAAACTAAGGCAATGAGAATTAATGCTTCTAACAACAGAGCATTCGCAATAGACGGAAAGAATCTTAAAGATGTATCAACGGTCTGCTATCTCGGAAGTCTTCTGACTATAACAGGTGGCTCTACAGACGACGTAAGAAGCCGAATTAAAACTGGTAAGCACTCCTTTGGCATTCTAAACCCCATATGGAGATCAGCAAATATCTCGAAAAGGACCAAGATAAACATATTTAACTCCTGCATAAAATCATCTCTTCTCTATGGATGTGAATCGTGGAATGCAGCGCAGAAGAATGTCATCTCGCTACAGGTTTTCATAAATCGCTGCCTGCGCAGAATTTTAAAAATATTCTGGCCAGTTACGGTATCCAATGAAAGGCTATGGGTCCAAACCTTGCAAATCCCCGTAAATGTCAAGATCCGGAAAAGGAAATGGTGCTGGCTAGGGCATACATTACGAAAACCCGTTGACGATATCACAAGACAAGCTATTGAATGGAATCCGCAAGGAAGCCGCAGAAAAGGAAGACCATCACACACCTGGCGCCGTCAAGTCGAAAGTGAAGCGGCTAAACAAGGCAAGAGCTGGATCGAAAGTATACAGCAAAAAAAATGTACCGTTATCTGATAAATGCGATGGGGCAAAACTGAGCTCACAATCGGTTTAAGCATGCAAAGAACCATAATAATCAGTTGCAATGGATAAAAAACTATTAAAAATTTTTAAAATTTTTATTTGTGTATTTAGCTATTTACTCGATTATCTATTAAGCAATTATTTGATTAAAACAATTATTTGTTTATTAAATTAATAAGAGTATTCGCTTGAATCTGTTAATTATTTTTAATATTCTGTTTTTATACATGATGAAATTATTATTTGAATAAATAAAAACAAAAACAATTTTTTAAAAGCGTTACTAATTACTCGATTATTCGTTAATGGTGCAACTGATTTTACGATTATTAATTAAAATGATTATTTGTTTAAGCCTGGTACCCTGTTCAGAATTTCGTGCGAAATGTTGTCAAACTCAATATAAAAAAAATTCTGTGAAATACAAACGAAAAAATTTTGATGGAGTTGTACTCTATTAGTATTGCGAAAAACATTCGAAATGTTTCTAGCAACATTTTTTATTTTCCGTGCGAAACAAGTGCAGCTCATATTATTTTGCACGGAATTTTAAGCAACAGCTTATCATTTTTTGTAATTTTTTATTTTGCGTTTGTAAAGTGGTTTTTATAGCAAGCGTTTCACAAAGTAAAATGTAGAAAAGCGCTAAAATTAATAATTAAATTAAATTTTTTTGATTTGGGAAATTATAAAAATAATATTGTTTTACTTTTTTTAATGGCAATTAAAAAAAAAACATGATTCTTGTTTACCTTCGCAAAACAATGCTGTATACTTGCAACTTATAAAAACGTTAAATTTTGAAAAATCGCGAGATAGATAATATTGATACATGTCAAAATTTTCGTGTGAAATAGTCCCTGTTTCTTAACATTTTTCGCAACTTCGAACAGAGAACTAGGCTTTAAATGGGATCTTAAATATATATCATTTGTCGCTTCATTAATTGTCTTCATCGAAAATGGTGTCTTAATTACTTTACCATTTATCCGGTTAATAGTTAAACGTTTATTCACAATAAGTTTAACCTATTATTTTTTTGTTGAAATTATATGCAATTAGTTTGGCATATATTCGATTATTCGATTAAATTTGTGTATTTAACATTGTATTCCATTTTAATAATGTAATAAAACATAAAATTACATAATTTGATATATCGATTATTTGTTGATAGTACAAGCGAGTGCTCCATTATTCGTTTAAATTGAGCCAGTTTTTTTAAAAACCATTTTTACTTCCTACAAAAAAAATATTCTTTAATTTCATTATTTCAAGGTTTTTGTTTTTAATTTCCAAATGTAACTGCCATTGAACAATAAGTTTTTTAATATACTTCCCAAAAAGAAACATAAAACATTTTTTTTAGTTCCAGTCATAAAAAAAATCACAATTGCAACTTTAGTCAGCTCATAAAAATGACAGAAATATGTCAACTATTCCACTTGTCATAAATGTAGTTGAACATTTTTACCCTAAAGTTTTTTTTTTTTTTTTTTTTTTTGCGGTAAAATAGTGCGAACGCTTGTTGATGACATCAACCGACAACAATGTTTCATTCAAATTCTTAAGAACTGAACACAAAAATTTGAAAAGAAAAGTGTGGGAAATTCCTTTATGCCATGAAATTTTTAAAACACATACACACACTCACACTCATCTATGTATGTACCAGGGATTGTACTTTTTTGGTACATTTTGACCTTCTAAAGTACCGTGGTACTAGCGTGACTCATTTGGTACATTTTGAAAATTTGTCATAGTTCCTCCTTTTTGAATTCTTAGTAAAGCAAACAAATTATAGAGGCTTCTTCATTGCATTTTTGTTGTTCAACAAATCGTTGTGTGTCTGTGGTGTATAGAGCGCTTAATCCCCTTTAACAATGTGGCAAGTGAAAGGCACACAGACAAAGTTTGTTGGTAAGGGGGCGACGCTGTATGTGTAACACACTTTACTTTTTTCCTCTCTCACCTACAAACTTCGCCTGTCTGCCTTTCACTTGCCACATTGTAAAAGGGGCCTTATGGTACCCTCAGACGAGGCAACATTAGTCAAAACCTGTGTTACTTACCACAGACGATGACACTTAAAGCAACGCATCAGTGTTGTTTTTTTTTTAATACAGAAGTACTACTTAACTAACAAATATATGCGAAAGAAATCTCTCATATCCTGCTTTTTTTGTTTTATTTTTATAACTTTCACATTTAACGTCCCATAATTCTATAAAATTTTTAAGTTTATTTATAAAATTTCTCCATGTTTCATTGTTTTCAATGTTCTTCATTTTTCCTTTTTTGTTATTTTGTGTATAATTGAATTTTTATGTACTTTTTTTGTTGTTTTAATAAATTAAAAAAAAATTAAATTAAAAAAAATGGTACCGTGAAGGTCCAAAAAGTACATTTTTTTTTTTTTTTTTGGAAGTTGGTACAAAATTTAAAACCCCATTTAACATCCCTGATGCGTGACACACTTTCCTTTTTTCCTCTCTCGCCTACAAACTTCGTCTGTCAGCCTTTCACTTGCCATGTTAAAGGGTACTTACAGACGAGGCAACATTATTCAAAACCTGTGTTACTACTTTTGTTACCTTTTTACCAAAGACAATGACACTAAAAGCAAAACATCAGTATTGTGTTTTTTTTTTGAATATAGAAGTACTACTTAACTTAAAAAATATATGCGAAAGAAATTTTTCATATCCTGCTTCTTTTTTTTTTTTTTTTTTTTTTTTTTTATTTTTAAAACTTTCACATTTAACGTCCCATAATTCTGTAAAATTTTTAAGTTCATTTATAAAATTTCTCCATTTTTCATTGTTTTCAATGTTTGTCATTTTTCCTTTTTTGTTTTTTTGTGTACAATTGAATTTTTATGTACTTTTTTTGTTGTTTTAATAAATTAAAAAAAAAATGGTACCGTGAAGGTCCAAAAAGTACATTTTTTTTGGAAGTTGGTACAAAATGTAAAACCCTATTTAACATCCCTGGTATGTACATACGAGTTAACTTCATAGTTCTTATTCAAGTTCTAGTGTAATACCCAGACTCTTATCCACTTACAAATTCAAATTATTTGAGTTTTTTTCTGGCTTAAATTTAAAGCTGAAATGTTAACAAAGTACTTAATGTCACACTTTAGTAGGAGAGCAGGAACAAGTAGGCTTGAGGCTTGAAGGTTTTGCTATTAAAGCAGGAAAAGGCTTTAGAAGAGAAAGTTTAAGAGTAATGTGTGATTGTATTCGAGCTTTTCTTATTTATTCATGTTTTTGAATAGAACGACATTAACTGGGCATTTACACATGAAAGTAGTTTCTTGAAATTCGCAATACACTCACACTTTTTCACTAACACATTTACATTTTTCTACTTTCAGTCCAACATTCAGCTAGCTTTCAATGAAAATGTCAAGAAAGCGATTTCATGAAAGTAAATGACAATAACTAAGCAGTGTTGCCAATTGATTTTTTTTTTCGTATATATAAAGGTGCCCGTAGACGACATGTTTTTTACATCTGACTTGTCAAGTTTTCAAGTCACATGTAATTGTGAATGTCTGTCAAAATTGCTGTTTTACATAAGGCTTATAATATTTGGTCACACACGTACATGTGATTTGCTTCTGACATTGTCTATGTTTTTTCTCTGTAGTTATGGAGTAAAACAAAGTAGTTCTTGGTTTCAAAATAGCGTGCAGCCGCCACAAAAATTTTTATTTGCGCCGTAAAAAAGTTCAGCCATCTAAACATTTTTTTTCTTTAAATTCGAATATACCAATTTAGGATATTATAATGATGCGTTTTTATTTATATGTGTTCATAATTTCTATTCAACGGTGAAATTATTATACATATGTATATCGGTATTGTAAAATATTAACTTAAGCCGGCTAATGATTCCGTCAACAATGCACCGCCGCTGCTGGTTTCATCCCGGCATTGATTTCTGACACAGCTGATGTCAGATTGTTTGTCAGAAGAAAATAGAGCACGCTCTAATTGAACTTTTGTCAGATGACTTTGCGTCTCACTTGTACAGATGCAATGTTTTAAAGGTAACACACGACATGTATGTATTTTGCAGTGGGAAATTTGACAAGTCAGATGTAAAAAACATGTCGTGTACATGCAACTTAAAGAGTTTTAATATATTTTTTTCAACTAAATCTTAAGAACACAATGATTCTAATTAACATTTATAAATATCATGAAAACTAATAGAAATAAACATTATTCTGATACTTGAAATTAACATAACAATAAAAGCAGAAGAAGAGAAATTTTTGATAGAAGCTTGCCTTTTGACGGCATTATGAAAATAAAATTTCACTTTCATGTAAATTTTTTATGAAATTTTATGATTTTTTTGTGAAATTTGTGGTGATAATACGTATACAGAGTTTTCATGACAGTACTTTCATGTGTAAATGCAGCGTAACTTGAACCTTTTTTTTCAAGTATTCGGCCCCTATTCTGTCCACTTCTGTTTTTAACCCTGAAAGGTTACTCTTTATTTTAGTTCATTAAGTTAACTCTTCGTCGAATCGACGAACTTTAAAAAAAAAATTCTAGCTGAAAAATCAACAAAAAATTTTTTTAATTAAGAATTTTATTAAAAAATAAAATAAAATAAAGCATTAATAATAAAAGTTTTTCTTCTCTCTCAAAATTGTATACGAATTTTAAAATTTATTATTTTTTTAAAGCTTTCGTCATCAACTAACGTTGTTGAAAAGAGAGCGTAATTTGAATACACAAAAAAAAGTTATATGATAAACATGAAAACATGGAAATCAATTAAAATAGATAATCATTCATTCAAAAGCAAATTTCGATCAACCAAAGTGAAATACCATTTGGTTTAAGGATTGTTGTTTGACTATTGACGTCATCCGGCTTCAATAGCCGAGTGAGTAAAACGGCAAACCCCACTGACGAGATTGTGTGGTAACAATCGAAACTAGTATGGGCAACCTGTCCGTGAAAGCCTGGGTTCAAATCTCAGCGCAGTCAAGAATGAAAAATTATCAATAAAAATTTTAATTTATTTCATGTTGTAAAACTTCCTGTCTTCATAAAAATAATTTAATGAAAATTAAATTCAATGAACTTAAGCCTAATTAAAAATAATCAAATTTGGGTTATATGATAAACTGCAAATGAACTGCGTCGATTCGAAGAACAGTTACCATCCAAGGTTAAAAGGCTGATACAGTTAGTGCTTTTAAATTTATCCAAATGTTAATTTAGCGGTCTATACATTTCTATTTCAAGAAAAGGCTTTTCGTTTACGGACCGGTTGGGATTTTATGTACGAAACCCAAAATAACGAATTCAAAATCCCGAATAGCTAACTAAAGCTTCTCTGTATAGCCAAACATCGGGCGGGAGCAAGGAATTTCTCCTTTATGATATCTACATCGAATACCGGCTTCGCTTACTAAAGACTAAAAATTCGGGATTTCGACATTTCTGGGTCTTGAAATTCAGAATTTTTCTGCTGGCCATTTTCGGCCTTTATGTACTATAAGGCACTCATAGTACTCTGCATAGTGATCTTCATTTAAAAGGGCTGTTTGTGTTAGTGCCGGCCTTACTCTGCTTTTAAAGGACTTATAATAAATTTAAGTACTCTTTAAATTTATAATTCATTTTAGAACAATGAGAGTTTTATTTTGATCAACTACAGTTTTTACACTTTTACTTGATTGTTTTGTAAATATTAAAAAATAATCTTTTTGGTTTGGGCTTCCCTTTTTGCTGTGGCGGCCTTATTCTGCTTTTAAACGCTTTTTTATGGCCATAAGTTAAATTTTATTAGAGTCTTACGGTAACTATCCAAAGTTTTACTAAATGATAAGAATGAGAGATAAATGATTATATTAGAAAAAAAGTCTAAAATCGTTTTGCAAAAAAAAAAATTAAAACTTCGAGAAAAAAAATGATCAAATTTAAACTATAGAATTTTTTAAGGGATGTGTGAGATTTTTTCCACTTTGATTTAAAAGTTTATGTTGTTTGAAATGTTTTTATTTTTTGACTTTTAGTCAATTTTTTTAGTATTCATATTCATTTTGTGTTCACAACTGATTAATATATTAAGGTAAAGAAAAGCGTTTCTTAAAAAATTTTTTTTTTTTTATTTTATTTCTGCTGTTTTTGTATTTGTAATATTCTAAATGATTTCAAGTTTAAGGCAAAGAACTATAAAATTGGCCACACAAACTGATTGCATATAAACGCAGGTTCAAAAGAGAATTAAAAAAAACTTGCTCTGCTAAACCTGCTCAGCACTAAGTTAAAAAAATATTTTAATATTTCCATGTTTATGCAAGGTTAGGTTCCATGGGCAGCCATCGAGAGACAGCTCACTTGGGTCCTTTAGCGGTCCCTTTGTGATACCCAGCGCCAATGCCCATCCCGAAGAGCAGTTATTCAGATGGCGTCACTGCAAGGTTGAGCCAATCCGTCTTCCTAATGAAGAGAAGAAGCAACCTTAGTTCTATTTTTGATAGATCCTCCAAACAGGAAAACACCGGTTTTCCCAGGTATTTTTCCCTAATTCCCCGTAGCCCAGGGCATTGACAGAGAAAGTGAAGCACAGTTTCCTCTTCCTCCTCATCATGACAACTTCTACAGTAGTCTAGCATGAGTCCCAACAGGCCAGTGTCCAGTCATGACCGACACCACGGTCCTGATTTGGTTCCTATTGAACCTAAGTAGAGATTTGGTTCTCCGTTCATCATATCCAGGCCAAAGTGACCTGGATGTGGAGCAGGTGGACTCACGGGTCCATCCCTCTTGCGCAATTCTATAGTTCTCGCGCAGCATGAGTGACTTACAGTGAGCCATTGGAAGGCCAATGAATTGATCAATGAATGTTTCATCCATACGACCACCTTCCTTGGCCAGCTCATCTGCTACCTGGTTTCCCGGACAGTTTGAGTGCCCTGGTATCCATATAAGCGTTAACTCTGAATGTTCAGCAATCTCATTCAAAGACATCCGACATTCCACAGTCAACCTAGATGTCGTATAGACACCTAACCTATGTTTATGCAATCCTAAACGGTAATAAATTGTATGTATTGATTTATATTATAAAACGAATTTAGCAGTAAACAATATTTTTTTAAAACATAGCTCAAATTAAAAACAAACGATTAAACTAAAAATAAATTGATAAAATAAAGAAGCCATTTACTTTAACAAAAAAATCTTTAAGTGCTGAAATTGAGTATCCTTGAGTTTAAAAATATTAAGAAATCAAAAACTTTTTAAAGCGCCAAATTTCTGCTATTCTAAAATTAAAATAAAATTGTATGTGTTGATTTGACGTTTATTATACAAAACGCTTAAATCGGCTATAAAAATAATTTTTTTTCATTATTTAAAAATAAATAATAAAATAATATCTTTAATACATTTTGTTACATATTTTTTGAAACATTTTACAAATTAAATAAGCCCATATTTTCATATAATATTTCTAATTTTTTTTAAGGGGAAGTTATGCGCTACACTTATTGCCTTTGAAGCACAAAGTCATGCCTGTTCCTCTCAGGCAAACAACCCTACAAGAAGACTACCGGTCATTTTACTAGTAGTTTTGACCACTATATTGGATAAAGTTTCTATTAGTTTATTAAGAGCAAAATAAAAAAACTAGCCGAAACTCTTGTGTACATTAAACCCCTACACGAATGCATTTGTTTCTTGTACACAGTTGTCAACACCAAATTATTGTTGTGTCAACTACTGTAATTTTTTTTTTTTAAATCAGCTCGAATGATCCATTATGAAAAACCAAATCAATATTAAAACAGTAGTTCGTTTCAAACAAATCAGTGTAAAGTAGACGTTGGATTTAAATAAACCAACTCAATCCATAATTTGATTTGAACGAAAAAACAACACACAACAATTGTGTGTCTATAATACAGTTATGTACGGTAAACTTTTCAATTCACAATGTGTGATCTTGATGTTTATTGCCGATTTTTTCTCAGATTTTGATCGTTGTATGTATTATTTTTATATTAATTTTGCAACTAATAGAATTACCTTTTAATTTTTTTTTTTACTTTTAATTAAATATTTGATAACATGTTTTGGTAATAATAAAATAATTTAAAATAAAAACTTAAATATTCTATAAAAATATTTTTCATCTTTAATTGTTTTTTGCTTCATACAAATCTAGCTAGTCATACCTAATAATTGAAAGAAAAAAACAAGATAATGCATACTTATAACATATTTTGCTACAGTTCTTTCGTGTGATTCGTGTGATTTTGTTAAGTTAGTGTGATTTGTTTTGCTTTTTTGCTGTTTGCTGTAAATTCCGTACTCTTTACACTTCGTATTTGGTCGTTTATAACACACTAATTACAATTAATTTGCAATTGTGTGTTTTTATTTATTTTTTGTTATATGTGTTTTGCACAACAAAGCATTTGATTCGTTAGCAAAGAGTGAGCGACAATCAGTATTTAAAAAACAAACGAATGTCTTGAAACGGCTTTTAAATGCATTTGTGCAGAGGTTTAGTGTACATGTGATTTTGCCTCTCTTTCTAACTAATTAATTCCCCTCGACTACGCAACATATAACTGTACTGCTTACTACGCTGCTTTATATTAGTAAGTGATCGCGTAAATAATAGTTAGCACTAACTAGTTATTCATAGCATAAAATTGGTTAGTACTAACCTTTATAAAATAATGTTTCCTTTTTATTTTTTTGGGATCTTATTTATAAGTTCTTTTGTAATGGAGCTAAACGTACTCATTACCAATTAATTTCTCGTAGATCATATAAAGAAATATTATTTTGTTAACAACTTGTGACTAAAAAGCTGAATACATACATGCATACATACTTGAAAAGTCATCAGGATTTTAAATATTTGGTATAATTCCCTCGTTTATGTTCACAACCAAATCTTTAACGAGTATCCCGGCCAAAGCAACCACCCGAATGACCGCTACCGGTTGGAAGACCACTTCTTTTAACACGACTGTTTCGTACATGACCTGTTATTTCCAGAAAATTTACCACCACGTTTTCTGGAGCCGCCATCAGAACGACCTCCTTGACTTTAGTATGCAACGTAGTTGCAAAGGAGATAAGCAAATTAATATTTTAACTAACCATGGCAAATAACTTTTATAATATTTAATTTAAACCACAGAACTAATATTTAAACAATTCAATTTTTTTTACAAGAATCGACAGGCCAAGCGTATGAAATTTGTTAGAGTGGAGCAACAGCGAATGTACAATTGTTGCAAGTGTGTTAGTAAAATGTTTTTTTTTAGTTTTGGTTATGTATTTTATGTAGGGTAAGTCTATATATATGTTTTAAATTCATTAGTCTGGTGTCAGACTTTGAACATTTTCTTTAGGAATGCCCCGGTAGTGAGCGGGTAGTGTGCTAGTCTATCAGTGCCGGGGTTGCGGGTTCGATTCCCACCAGAGACTCTGGTCTCCTGCAGACTAGCGTAAAGCTTCACGGTATTAGCAAAGGGAAAAACATTATTATAGTAAATAATAATGAATTTAATTTTCAAGCTCAGTCAAGAATGAAAAATAATCAATAAATTTTAATTAATTTCATGTTGAAAAATTCCTTTCTTCATAAAAATAATTTAATGAAAATTAAATTCAATGAACTTAAGCCTGATTAAAAAATCAAAATTTGGATTAAAAACCATTAAGAGTTCAATAAAATAGCCACAATACTAATTATAGTAAATAAAACTTTTTTTTCTTAATTTCAGATAGACAGAGCTAATTATTGAAAGGAGGAGAAAAATTGCCGTCCGACTCAGACTTTCTAAAAGAAAACTTCAGAAGTGTGAACTTAGATTTACTTAAGATGGTAATTATAATTTGGGTTACTTTAGAAAAAGAAAATTCTGTGCAACATTTTTACAGCAAATAAATAACTTGGCGTTAATTGATTGTAACAAAGTGTAGCATATCATGAGGCTTGTTAATTAAAGAAGACATATTTGTTTTAAGTATAAGTAAAGGAATTAGAAGCAGGAACTTTAACAACTAAATTTGCCATAAGAAAATCATTTAACATTAAGTGATGATCTTGATTTTGCTTTTTCCTTCTTTTTGCCATATAGTATTTTGATTTAAAATTTTATCTAACACCAGTTCTTATGTAACTGACAGTATAAACATTTTAATCGTTTAAATGGTTTTTCTTTACATCCTTGAATAATGGAATTATTAAAAAGTGTTTAACATAATTTTCCGATCCCAGAAACATGACAAATGTGTTGAATCATTTAATGTATTTTAGCAAACGCACTCTTTCTCCCTTTTTAGCTGTAAATTTTTTTCCCAAAAAAAAAAAAAAAAAAAAAAATAAAAAAATTGTTCGAGGAAATGATAAAAAAATCTATAGAATTCTCAGAAAAACACAATTTTTAAGCACATTTTAGCCAACATTATCACATTTCAACTGCATTGAAAAACCTGACAAGAAATGATTCAAGTTAGAACAAAATAAAAATCTGTTTTTTTTTTCAGATAAAAAATAAAGTCCATTCCGTAGCTGAAGACACTTAACAATGAAAATCCATTAAATACAAGTACAAAAAAAAAAAGAAAACAAGAGTAAATTAAAAACAAATTAAAACATGTTGCAGAACACATAAATGAAATAGAAAGTATTTGACATAGAAAGAGAAATGAATGTGAGAAAATCTTACCTCAGGACTTATGTCAGTAGCATTGGCACTAGATACAAATTCTCGCAGAAAACCATCCAATTCAGTGCCTTCAATATAACCATTACCTGAAAATATACAGGAAATAGAGAAGTATTTTGAAAATGCTTTAATATTGTTACGAAATTAGATTGATCCTAGAATTATTCATAGTTTTAGTTTAAGTTATCTTGTTAATTATACTTTTATGTTGTATAAGTTTGAAATTTTAATGAACTCCACTGTATGGAACTTTCTAGTAATAAGAATACAATATTTTTTACGCCTTAAGGTAGACTTTAGATTTTGATGTATAAGTTATTGTAAAATAATTTGAACAGAAAGTTCTGGATTCGACTAGAAATGGTTGCGAACAATAAATACAAATACAGGATAATTCATAAATGTTTAGGTTAGTTTGATTTGAGACATTAAACGGATCTGTTCGTTACTAACAATAGTGGATCAATTTTATGAATATGATAATAAATTATTTCAATAAAGTTTGTCAAATTGAAAAAGTGTGTGTATTTATTTTAATTTAAAATTAAAAGAACTCAAAGGTTTATTATAAAGGGAGTAGACCAAAACGCGTTTTATAAAGTAAAAACGTAACAATATTAATACTAATTTAAATTACCCTAAAAGTATGCAGCATTCTTTTTTATTATAATCTTAAGGGTCGATGACGGATGGCAACTGAACTGAAGTTGTGTTGTAAGCTGCGAAATTCGGCAACGCTGCTCATGTTAAAATCTACAATTTTTTTTTTTTTTTTTCATTTTATATTTTAACATCAGTGACGTTGCCGGATTTCGCTGCTGGCAACACAACTAAAGTTCATTTGCCATCCGTAATCGACCCATTAGGCTAGAAGTATAATTGCTGTGTCAATATGGAAAAGTCGGATATTGTTTTTTGCAGTTATCTTCAGTTTTGTTGAAGTCTTATTCGACGAGTTTTTTGCTTCTGTGTTATCGTTTTAGAAACAATTTTGATAGAAGCTAAAATAAATGTTTAAAAAAAATTAAGTAATAATTAAAGATTTGTCACCCTTTCTTATTGTAAAAACTTCGAATTTTCTTATGTCGACTTAAGCTTTTCATTCATATGACCACAGACTTAATTAAATTTTTTGTGGTTAAATTTTCTAAAAACAAAAAAAAAAAGATTTTCAATTCAATTCAAGTCAATTTTGACCTTAAAGTATGCAGCATTTTTTTTTTTTTTTTTTTTTTTTTTTTTTTTTTTAATATTATGCTAGAAGCATACGTTGATTTAACTCTTTGTGATTAAATTCTTTTAAAAATATTATTTCCAAATTGACCTAAAAGTATCCAACATTTTTTAATTACAACTTTAACCTAGAACTATATTTTAAACTTATATACGTTTTATGTTGCTTTTTGATTAAGGAAATATTTGAACTTTTCTAAATTTTATTAAATCAAACTTTGCTCTAAAAAAAATAATGAGAAGATCATATTTAAATTATTCATTGGAATTAGAGTTACAAAATGGGAATAAACGTTAATCTACTCCAGGGTTAATTCCAACAAATTTCTTACTTACCATCTTTATCGTAATGTGCCCATACATCCATAAATTGATTGGCCGATAGTTTTTTTAATTCCCTTGACTCTGGATCACGATATTGACGCATAAAATTTTGTGCCTTTTCGATTTGTACCCTTTTAGCGGCAGCAGCAGCAGCTGCAGCTGCACCAGAGCCATTTGTAGCCTCCATATTTAATTACTTTGTTATTTAATAAAGTTAAAAACGGTTTCCTGAGATTTTTTCTTTTATTTTAATTTTTTTTTTAAAGCTTCAGCTTATGGCTTCTCTTTTTTTAAACGTTGGCCAAATCCTTTAGAGATTATTTTTCTATAATACGGCAGGAGAATAGGAAAACTTAAGTTTATTGCCAGGTCACGTTTTTGGGATGTAACAGAAGTTTAACTTCAGCTCTAGATATAAAGAAATTAAAAGAAAAAATCACGTACGTATTAAAGATTTGAAGAAAATTTTTAGATAGACATACATAAAACAAAGCATACTTTAGGGAAACTAAAGAATAATAAAAACCACAATTTAATTCAAAGTAAAAATAGTTTAAGTTCATTTTAAAACTAATAAGCTTTAAAAAGGGATTTTTATATAATAAAATTGTTAGAAATAGCATTAGTAAAATAGAATTTTTACAAACCCTTTTAAAAGCACAAGTAAAAATACATATACCTAACAATGTATACTTTTAGGCGTTAACTAGGGGTTTCATTTTAGTGATTTAAATTTAAATTATAGCAAATTTTAAAGCAGATTTTTGGCATGTACACAATAAATAGTAAATAAATTGTGCGAATGAAACGTTTTTACAGCATACCTTAAAGGCATTTAGAAAAAGAAGTCGTAGTTTAAAATTTAAGTTAATAGATTTTGATTTCAATTAAATTTTAAACTACAATAACTTATTATTGACTTTATTTAGGCAAAAATAACTTTAAAATACCGAATATACTTCTTCGTTACCAAATTAAAATAAAACAGTTGCATACTTTCAGAGTGAACAAAAAAATATTTTTGTAAGTAAACAGATGTGTGGTAATTTAGGAACCGTCTTAAATATTATGACTGGCAAATACTGGATAAACATAGAATTTTTTTGTATTGAAAACTGTACAAATTCTCACCGGTTCAGCAGGAAATAAAAAAAGGAATCTTAATTATCAAAAGTTATTTTCGGGCATACAAAATTTATTATTAATTAATTTATCAATTATTTCATCCCCAAATATTGTTGATTCTTATTTGATATCTTCTTATTCGGTAAATTGAAAATCTTAAGTAAACTTTTAGTTTAACAAAAAGTTACAAAAATATTGCATAGTTTCGGGGCTTTATCATTTCGGTGAGACAGATTTGTTTGTTTTAGATTAATTTAGATAATAAACTAAATGAAAACCCAGGGTATACTTTTAGGTTAACAGAAAGTATTGAAAACAGTTGCATACATTTAAAATGTTTCCAAAAATTGTGTTTAAATACTTTTTTATTTGTCTTATTTGCTTTTTTCTATTTATTTAAACTTTATGACTTTTTAGATAAATAAAAATTGATTTTTTTTATTTTTGTCTTTAAATTAGCATAACAAAAAACGTTTCTGAAAAAATCTATTGTAATCTCAGTTGATGAAAAGAAACTCCAAAGCATACTTTTTAAATCAAGAACAAATATCAAAAATATTGCATGCTTTTAGGGCTAATTATTTAAGAGTTAAATACATGTTCAAAGTTTATAGGTCATACGCTCATTTAGCCCTCCAGACTCGCTTAAAAAGATAGCACTGGACTGGAGTCCGCAGACAATTAGGTCGCCCTAAGACGACGTGGAGAAGTACACTACATAGAGACTTAAGTGCAATAGATAAAAATTAAATTTTATTTTATTCAACCTTTATTTTTTAAATTGTTTTATAATTTATTGAGCTTGAGGTTTTTTTCTTTTTTTATATACAAATTTTTATTAGATTTATTTTATAACTCCAATATTTCGATACAGCAATGTGTATCATCATCAGGGAAACAAATTAAACAAACGTTTTTTTTAAATAATGAAAAAATAATAGCAATTGTCACATTGAAAAAATTATTTACAATTAAAAAAATTTTTGTAAAAATAATCTATTACATTCTTATAAATTTTTTTTTTAATTTCCTGTTTTGTTTTTATAAACTAAATATCTATAAATTTGTGCTACATTTTCCGTGTCCGATTTTATATTAATCCTTAACAATTCTGGTACATTAATGATTTGTAACATTTCTAGCATATAACGGCGCTTATAATTTTTTTCTGTGTTTAAAATTGATACTTTCTCAAAGTCCGGAGAGTGATTTAATCTAGCGCAATGGGTTGTTAATGCTGTTTTTTGTGATGAAATATCCCTAAATTTTAGATTTGATTTGTGACCTGCAATTCTAGTTTTCAGTTTATTCTTTGTCGTACCTACATATACTTTATTGCATTGCTCATTAATATTTCCCTTACAAGGTATTTTATAAACTACATTCGACATTTCCAACTTGTGTACTTTATCTTTTGTTTTAGTGAATAATTTACCAATTGTATTATACGATTTATGTGCTATTTTATATGTCTTTGTATCAAATATTTTCGACTTTTCTAAACGTTCCGATATTTTAGGAATATAAGCTAGTGATTTGTAAATTTTGGATTGGTACCAGAAACCTACTTCTTCTGGTAGAATTATTAATTATTTCTCCAAGCATCCCAAGATTGTTATTATTAATACCGCAAAAAATCTTATAGAGAGAATACTGAGCATAAGTGACTTAGAATTTCATAACAAAAGTTTGAAGATAATTAACGATATTTTGAAGGATAATTGCTTTCCAATGGAACTGATATTGAATTTAATAAGACAATACCATAACCATAATAATAACCATAGGGCAAAAAGGTCGGGTATAATTACAGAACCGAAAATTTACAAATCACTAACTAATTATGGATACGTTATATTTTTAAATGCGTGAATGAGCTGCATTTTGGCGACCGAAAATTCGCAAATAATAAACGAAAAGCCAAAATGCCCTCTCAAAATTACTGTATAGGAAGGTGTTTGCGCTGGAGGCATAATCGGGCCGGATTTTATCGAAAACGCTGAGTACTGTAAACAGCGAGCGCTATAGACCCATTCTCAATGTATTTCTTCTACCTCAAATGGAACTTGAAAACATGTAGTTCTAATGGGATGGAACATCGGCGTATACCGCACGACTTACAACCTAAATTCTGATGGTTGTATTTCTAGCTCGCCTCATTTTGGTGATTTTCACTGGCCGATTTAACCCACTGCGGGAAAATTGTGTCAATTGTTCTTAAGGCACTTATCCCGTGACCAGCTAACACGATGAAAAAGGAAAGAATTGTGTTAGGTGGAATTGCGACATACTATTTCACTGGTAATAATTAGTCAATTCACAAGGTATCCTAACATGTCATATTGTAAAAATGTCCTAATATTTATTTATTTATTTATTTTCAACCAGTAATATAACAAGCCTAATTAGGCCAATAAATATTTCACAATGGTTTAAAAATATTTAGTCAATTCACAAGGTATCCTAACATGTCATATTGTCAAAATGTCCTAATATTTCACAATGGTTTAAAAATATTGTTGTTGGTTTGTTAACAAAAAGTGTCTTAAATAAATAGAACGTTGCTTGCTGTGTTTATTGTGCTGTCGTAATTAATCAGAAAAGTCCAGCGCTGAGCGGCTGAGCCGTACAACAATATTTTTAAACCATTGTGAAATATTAGGACATTTTGACAATATGACATGTTAGGATACCTTGTGAATTGACTAAATGTGTTTAAAGAGTCGTTACTCCAATAAAAGCAATGTTTTTTTGTATATTTTCATTGCAATTAAAAATGTAAATATAACATATTAAGTACTCTTATTAGTAAAAATTATGTAATTCTTATAATATTCTTATAAAATTATAATTATAACAACAATACTAGAGCGCTCGATTGGAGACATTGTATATAGATAAAATGTTATTGTTAACTAGTGTTTATTTTAGTATAAATATCTATTTTAGCTGGCAAATAAACAAATAAAAAAAAAAAAACAAAAAAAGAGTCGTTACTCCAAAGGAAAGGTAATTGACGCGAAACTTGTCATGTGACTGGATTTTGTGCTGGTATTAGCTGATTGTATCTTGTTATATTACTTTATATAAATTCAATCTATAATATTAACATGGTTCACTCGGGACAATATCTGCGCCAGGCATTACTTTAAACGTAATTGATCTACACCCAGAGAAAAAACATGTTTATATATGGTCACCTCCAACAAAAAAATTTTAAAGATATTATGTTTAATTTAATCATACTTTTGTCACCGACAAACATATTATGGTTAAATTTGTCCTCCATCAAGAAGCAACAACCAGCACACACCACTGGGGGGCTACTCTCTATTGCGATGCGAAAGCTGAATGCCAACTTGGTACTCTCTATCACTTTCGCAAAATTGTTTTAAGATAAAGCAATACTGGTAATAATTTCACTATGCTAGTTGAAAAAACAGACAAGCCGGGCACATGGCGCTTTAACATAATTCGGGTACGCTGAATCCAGTGGTGCCCACGGTTTTTTGAGATTGGCTCTGGTTTTCGAGATATACCGTTATTTTGAAAATGGTGGAGGTTGCACAACATTTAATCGCGTAACTCAAAAACGGTTTAGTTTATTGAAATTACTAAA
This sequence comes from Pollenia amentaria, assembly GCA_943735925.1. Classification (NCBI taxonomy): domain Eukaryota; kingdom Metazoa; phylum Arthropoda; class Insecta; order Diptera; family Polleniidae; genus Pollenia; species Pollenia amentaria. The sequence goes on along the minus strand of OX031010.1, from coordinate 30,288,888 downwards.
AAAAAACGAAATTCCGCAATAAATTTTCATTTAAGAAAAGTAAAACTTTTTTTCTAATATGAGTAGTGTTATTGAATCATAATTTTTTTTTGAAAAAAAATTAATTTTTTTATCCAAATTTCGAAGATTTTGTTTTTTTAAAAATTTATAAAAAATTAAAAAAATGCAGGTAGGCTTTGCTGCAAACAAAACAAGCCATAAATGATTAAAATCTGTTAGCAACTTTTGATTTTATTCACAAAAGTCGACAAATTTTAATTAATTAAAGAATTTCATAAAACTCAATATTTGTCTGGGAGCACCCCTAAGAAGTGGAGATAAGGGGCAAGTATGTCTCGAGAAAATGTTAAGGACAAAAAATTAATTGAGGTCGGTCATACATTATGTACCACTAGGGGCGACTTCTGGGAATTTATGGGACTTTTTCTTCAATATATATGAAGAATATAATTTATATGGAGCATTTCATAGGATTTTTTTTTAATTATTAAATTCTTTATTCAACATTATGTATATATGAAGAATGTGCCAATGCAGAAAATTTATTTTCAGTGACATTTTAACGTAAAATTTTTTAAATGCGGTTTTTGTGCAATTTACAATACAAAACAAAAGAACAAATATTCAAATTTATGATATTCTAAAGAAATATGCATGCATTATTACCACACTTTCACTTTGCGGTAGGAATTTTGGAAAATCTACAGTTACCGATTAAAAAATTCTATAAAAGCATTGAGCCCAGGTGGTGTTTACCGAGTTGCGCCGAATTTTTCCACGATTAAGCGGCATGAAAGTAAAAGAAGGTATGAACTCTAACTACTTTATTAAATTAGATTTATATTTCATATCATAATGTTTTATTTTACAGGAATTCTTAATGGACCGGACATTCGTCGTCTTATGAAGGACCATCAATTTGAGGTTGCATTGAATGATATCGAGCTATTGGCCTGGAATTGTGTGAAATCAGTAATAGAAAATGTATAAGAAATCATCGGTCTGAAAACTGGCGAATTTTAATCAAAAATTTGCTAACCGCATTTAAAAACTTAAACGTTAGAATGTCATTGAAAAACAATTTTTTTGCATTACCATGCCGAAAAATTTAATGAACAATCACCAGCCGAGTCTGATGAACATGGCGAGAGATTTCACCAAGTAACAGACAGGCTCGAACACTGGTATAGCGGCAAACAACTTGATTCGCTATTAGGGGATATTTGTTGGAATCTGCAGGAGGAAGAAGAATAAATTTCATCTTTTCTGAAAAAATCAAAAATTGTAGACAGACTTGAATCACTTATAGCTTATTTTGTTTGGAACTTTGTTTTTTATACGCGTAGAACCCTAGCCTTAAATTTTGCACCTGCAGCGCCTGATATACCCCTAGACGGGTCAAATGTATGACCAACCCCACTTTATTTTTCATCTCAATCATTTATTTCTAACATACCCACCCGCTATCTCCATTCCTTAAGGGGGCTTCTATACAAAATGTTCAATGCAGACTAGAAATATATTGAAGAAAAAGTCCCATAAATGCCCAAGAGTCGCCTCTAGGGGGATAAAATGTATGACTGACCTCCATTAGTTTTTTGTTCTTAACATTTTCTTAAATTATAATTTTCCTTTATCACCATCCCTTAAGGGGGCTCCCATACAAATATTGCGTTTTATGAAATTCTTAAATTAATTAAAATTTGTCGACTTTTGTGAATAAAAAAAGTTGCAAACAGATTTTAATCATTTATGGCTTGTTTTGTTTGCAGCTTCGTTTTTTATATGTCTGCAAAAAATAAGAAGCATAGCTGCATTTTTTATGAATTTTTAAAAAACAAAAATTTCGGAATATTGTTAAGAAAATTATTTTTTTTTTCCAAAACAAAAATTATGTTTCTAAAACGACTAAAGATATTAAAAAGTACTTTTCTTAAAGGAAATTTTATTGCAAAATTTCGGGTTTTTAAGTTTTTTGAATAAGCTAAAGCCTTTTTGAGTTACGCGAACATATGTTGTGCAACCTCCACCATTTTGGAAATAACGGTATATCTCAAAAACCAGAGCCAATCATAAAAAAACCGCGGGCACCACTGGATTCAGCGTAGCCGAAGTATGTTAAAACGCCAGGTGCCTAGCTTGTCACGAAAAAAAAGTGTCAATTTCTTGCACAGTGTAATCAAAGATAGCGCAGATTCCAGAAATGAAATGGCAAAATATGTAAAGAAATTAAAATTGGAAAGTTTAAATAAAAGAAATAATGATGATTTGCGAAAAGAAAAAAATAAAAAGATGCGAAAGACAAATGCGCAAACGCATTAAAGAGTACCAATCACTAGATTTGCTACAATTTTCTTTCGCATCGCCATAGAGAGTAGCCCCCCTGTATGTAAATCATAAATAAAAAAGGTTTTTAAATCATATAGAGAATTGTTGATGTGTATTTTGTTTAAAAAATCTGCTTAATAACCACAATTTTTAAGATATATTTATTTTTTTTAATAATGTAATTATTATTTAAAACACATGTTAAAGTTTTTCAACGGAATTTCACACAATTTTGACGTCAATGTTAAATCTTTAACTAAAAATGTAAACAATTTACGAATGTTTCTTTTTTCTTTAAATAGCTACAAATGATATTAAATCTAATTTATTATAAATATTAGTTCAATGAGTATTTAAATGCATAAACAAATTGTGGTAAAAATATTGAAAAAACACAACAACAAAAATTTTTTTTACAAGAAAAAAAAATTTTTTGCTTTATAATGAGACATGTTAGAAAATGTTTGTACACTTTACCTCAAGTAAAGTGTAACATTACCCAGGTGGGGAAAAGGAGGAGTACGGATGCCTCCTAGAAGGCCTTTGTACTCCTTCTGTTGGATGTACAAGCTAGGGAATTCAATCAATCGATGTTTTGTATTAATCGATTAATCGAAAGAATAATTATTCGAGATTAAAATTTAATCGAACAATTTTAAATTATTCGTGTAACCGAATAAGACCCAAAATTAGAATCTGGGAATTATTTCTTGTTCAAATTGTTTGAAGATAATAGTCTGATAATGTATAAAGTCATTCCTAAAAATTAAAGGAATAGAACTATTACAAAAAGCTTTATAAAATACGTAATTAAGATTTAACTCATAGAATAAATTCGAAAAAATAGAAAATGTTTAAGACCAAAAACTTTATTTTTTAACATATAAATGTTAATAAAAAAAAGTAGCACAATTTAACAAACGGTACTTCGTGTAATAAGAGAGGAAAACTATTTAAACAAAAAATAGCATCAACATTTAACCTACTCTTCTAAAATATTCTTTCAACAAGAGTATATAGTTTAAATGTTTATGTTTCAAACGATTTCTTTCTTTTGTTTTGATGAAACTTGATTAAGAAAAGATTCTTTCACTTATTGTTGACGTTGGCTCGATTGAAAGTTAAGCGTTATAAAGCACATCCAATTTCTCTGTTATTTTTCTTGTCTTTTCTAAAAATTGGAAGTCTTCGATTATACCACTTGAATCTTTTTTTAATACATTTAAATATTCTTATTAAGGTCTGGAAGAAGGTTATTGCCATTCGTCTCAAAAAAATCATCTTGTTCATCTAAATAATTGTGGTAAAAGTCTGTACTTAACATTCTTAAAAATAAATTATTCCCAAACTCTTTGGTTTCTGTCTTTGAAGTATATTTAAAAAAATTATTAGTCGAAGGAAATGTTCCAGAGTTAAGAAACAATAAAAGGGTATTTAAAACGTATCGGCTTGTTTTTTTTACATAAAATAATAAAACTTATACAGTGAAAAAAAAAAATTTTCGATTAATCGATTATTCGACATAAATTATTCGAATTAATCGTTAATCCAAAAAAGCAATTTTAAATTATTCGAACAGTTAATCGCCCAAAATTAATCGATTATTCGAACAACGGTTACTCGTATGAATACCCAAGTAGAAGCCCTGCTCGCTCCATTCCATACTCATATCTTTTTGCGCACGTTGTGCTTGGGGGTAGCCCTTTCGCTGTTGCTCCATTCGTCAGAGATTCTGAAAGGTATTCAAATTAATGGCTCTTGGAAGGTTTTCCAGAGAATGGTGATTTTATAACGTGATCTGAACTCTTCGGATTTGGCAAAAAAAAAAACAAAAAATTGTACCCCTTCTCATCTCCGTTGTTATAGAAGGGAATGTGGAATGTGTTTCTTATCTTTTGTGCGGAAGAGCCGATGCCTTCTATGAGGCATTCTTTAGCAGTTAGATGTTGTTGGTAATTATCCAATTGGAATACTTTCACTATTACAGTACTCCAAATACGTAGAAATCTTTATTGCCATTGTATGGGAGGTGCCACGCCCGCTTGTCTAATCCAGCCGACTTTTTGGCAGATGTCGTGCATTGATAACGAAATTATTTGTTGCATATTGGAAAACTCTTACTGTAATCTTCCTCCAGATATCAGGTTATATATATATATATGTTCCTTTAACTCCCACTGGAGCATACGGTTAATTATATTTGTATTGTAGGTGTCACGCCTACTTGAAATTTAAAATATATTAACAATAGCCTAGGAGTCTGTAGAGAACAAACAAATATACGCTTTTTCATTTATATATTATATTTTTATTTTGAAAGGTGTAGTTTACCATAAAAGTGGGTCCTACAAAGCTTGAAGACTTTTGTCTTCAGATATGAAGTATTTAATATTTTCGTCCTATGGAGGGTATTGCTCCTCCTTCGTCTACCTCGCCCATTTTTATTTTGGAATTTATAGTTTACCATAATATTGGCTTTAACCAAATTTTAAGACTCTCGCTGTAATAGTTCTTCAGTTACGCGATATTAAATATATGCTTCATATTTTTAAAGGTGTAGTTTTCCATAAGAGTGGCTCCTACCAACTTTGAACATTTTCACTATAACAGTTCTTAAGATATGCGATATTAAACATTGGCGTCCTATGGGGGGTAGCATTTCCCGTGCAGCTATCTTACTTTAATTTCGGTGCTCAGAAGATCATACTACAAAAAATTCAAGAAAATGTGTTCAGCGCCCCTTAAGATATCCGATACTTAATATTGGTATCCTATGGAGGGTACCACTTCACCTGCGCCTATCGAACAAATAAGTAGCCTATTTTATTTTCGGGGATCATGTGGTGTTACTGTAAAAATTTCAGGAAAATCGGTTCAGACGTTGAGGAGTCTATAAGTCAACAAATAGACAAACATATTTAATTTTTATATATATAGAAGATAAATATAGAAGAAGAAGAAGATATGTATTAAATAGAACAGCACATCCCTGATATTGTGCACTTTGATAAGTAAATTCCGTTAAATCGGTTGACAAATAGAGGAGAAAAGTGTTCTTAACTGTTTTGCCTTTGCAGATTTATATACAGATACTTCAATAACTTTTCCAAAGTCTCATGAAACATTTCTGTTACATGGTGTTCTGTCAAACCGACCATTCGCTTGTCAGTCATTAATTTCTTCATATCAGTTTCTGTATACAATTATTTTTTGCTATTCTTTAACGTCATTATTTATTCAGTTTCACTTTCATTTTTTTATATCTAATGGCTTTTATTTCAGATACGAGTATCATGTCGTTTCCAATAATACTATTTCCTTTTTACATTTCATTGCTCTGTGTGTTTGTAAGGCAACGTGATACCGATAATATAAAGACAGAGGCAAAAGAGAAATAAGAACAAAAAAAAAAAAAGTAAATCTAAAAAGAAAACAGAAAATACAAATTAAATATAACAGACGGTTTTAAAACTAACTTGGCATGAGATTTCAGTGCAATTTTAAACCGATAGAATGACCTTCTATATTTTATATTCAATAGTTCTTGACTTAAAGTTGATAAGAATTGGTGGGTGGGTGGTAAAGGGTTAAATAAAAAAGTTAAAAATATAAAGACTATTTTTAGCTTGCAAAAATAATTGAATCCTTTATGAGCTAATATTTGTAAATTTAAGCATTTAAATAATTTTTTTATTTTTTCATTTCTTAAAAATAATGTAAAATCCATAGCATAATTTTAAGCTAACAAAAATGACCAATAGCATTGCATACCTTAAGGGCTAACATTATTAATTGTTTTAAAAAGATAAAATTGTAAGTATTTACTTCTATTTCCTTTAGAAAATAAAATGAATAATAGATCCAAAGAATACTTTTTGGCTTGAAAAAAGTTTTAATGTTTTTGCATACTTTCTGAGTAATCCTTAAACTGCCTTTATTAAAAACATATTATTATTATTTTTCTTTTTTTTTTCTTTAGAAAACCTTGACTTTTAAAAATAAAAAAAGCTACCATTAAAAAAATTTTTACTTTTTTTTAATTATACTTTTAATAAATTAAAAGTATACTTTTAGGTAAGCATAAATTATCAGTTATATTGCTCATATTTAGGGCCTAGGTAATAATTTTCCTTAAAGGGCCAGAATATTTACATTAAAAAATTACTTAGAAAAATCTAATAGAATTTTGAACAGAACTGTGGCATACACTTAGAGCTATAACCTTAAACTTTCCCCATTTAAATAGTTTAAAAAGGTGTTGCACACGTTAAGAGGTATCATTAAACTTTACAATAACAAACATCTAAAGTCTGCTTTAAGGTAATCAGTGAATTTTAAGTATTTCAAACTTTAAAGGCCCAACAGTATTCTAAATTAGAATAAGCTTTATTTTCCCTATCAACCATTAATAAGATAAATTTAAAAATCTAAATTATTCCTTTAGGTCATAGACATAGAAAATATCCGAAACTTTATATATTTGAATCTGCTTTTAGGGAAATGTTTTTATTTAATTTATTTTGTCTATAAAAAACTTTGAATATTATTTTTTTTTTAGACAATCTGACTGTTAATAAATTTGTGTCTGTTTTTAAAGGCAAAGCTTTTTACCATCCTTCAATAAATAAGCAAACAAAAGTAAAAAGCTAAAGTGGCATACTTTGAGGCAAATTAAATTGGAAAATTTAAAAAAAAAATTTTAGGTTTTGGCACTTGTTTGGTTTTCTACATTCAAACCGTAATTGGCTTACTAAATAACTTTATTTTTTTCTAAGATTTCTTTAAATTTAATTGAGTTAAAACAAGTAAAAAATGTAAAGTTGGGTCATCGCGACTTTATGATATCCTACACTATTTGCGTTTTTCGAGAATGACCAGACGAGCATTATTTAAGGCTTAAGTTTATGTTAACACTATTTGTTGCAAATTTGATTCAGATATATATATTTGGATGAAATCTATTGGTGTAACAGTGATTTTGGGAGGAAGGCTAATGGAAGTTCTGAACCTTCGGCTTTAAAATTTTGGCTAGACATATTGGCTTTTATACAAATTATGTGGAAAGTCAACATTTTGCTATATTAATGCCGGGTAGTTAGTTTGGGAATTATTAGGATATTATAAATCAACCAAGATTAATTTTAAATTAAAGCTTTAATCTTAGCAATAAAGAATTATTTAGCGTAAAATATATTTAAATATGTATCATACAAGCAGTTCTTTTATTTTCAAACTAATACAATTTTAATTTAATATAGAAAATACCATAACATTAAAAATCACCCTAAAATATGCTTTCAAATGTTTGCATTAAACTTAAATAAAAACCCAACAAGTGGTTGCTTTTATTTTAACACTTGTTTGTCCTTTCTCTCTATCTCTCTCTCTCGCGCTCTTTCTTTTTCTGGCTACACACTACAAGTGTTACCACCACTAAACAAGGCTGGCTGGCTGGCCGTAATTGTTGAAACCCATATGAATCTACACAAAAAAATTTTTTCGGGCAATTTATTTTGAAACCCTTTAAAAACAACAATTCTCAATGGAATTAAAGTAGAGACTTCAGTTTATAGATAGTGTGGTCTTAATTGTTTCATGACAAACTAATGTCCTTCTGGAATAGGAATTTTTCTATATGCTTATATTGCTATCTAAAGGGTGTTATTTTATACCCCACAGAAAAAAATGTTGCCCCAATTAAAGCATTAATCAAAAATAAAATCAGTTTTAATTAAAAATTTAATCAATTGAATTAAACATTTAATCAAGTCAATTAAACGTTTAATTGTAACTATTAAATTATTTACTGGTGCAAAATAATAGTATCAATTAAACTTTTAATTCACTTGATTAAACGTTTAATTCACTTGATTAAACGTTTAATTCACTTAATTAAATTTTTAATTAAAACTGATTTTATTTTGGATTAATGCTTTAATTGGGGCAATATTTTTGGAGAATTTTTTCTGTGCCGACAGGACTTGAAATATAAAAAATAACACACAAAATTTTATTTTATTCCAAAAAATTATTTATATTCAAAGGTCTAATACATGATGTCTTTTGAAAATGATTTTTGACATATAAGCACCACGGCTATTTTTGACTGAGTACATTCTGGAAGTCCAATTTTGGGGCACTTTTTCGAGCATCGCCGGCCTTATGTCACGAATAACAAGAACTTTATTTGTCTCTAAGGCGTCAATTGTTGCTGGCTTATCAGCATAAACGAGTGACTTAATGTAGACCCACAGAAAATAATTGAGAGGTATCCAGTTGCACTGTTAATAAATTTGTGTTTATTTATAAAGGCAAGGCTTTTTACCATCCTTCAATATAAAGGCAAACAATAGATCTTGGAGGCCAATTGACAGGAGCATTTAACAAAATCATCTTATTGTCAAATTTTAACAAGTTGATAGTAAACCCCTGCACGAATGCATTTGTTTCTTGTACATAGTTGTCAACACCAAATTATTGTTGTGTCAACTACTGTAATTTTTTTTTTTTAAATCAGCTCGAATGATCCATTATGAAAAACCAAATCAATGTTAAAACAGTAGTTCGTTTCAAACAAATCAGTGTAAAGCAGTAGTTGGATTTAAATAAACCAACTCAATCCATAATTTGATTTGAACGAAAAAACAACACACAACAATTGTGTGTCTATAATACAGTTATGTACGGTAAACTTTTCAATTCACAATGTGTGATCTTGATGTTTATTGCCGATTGTTTCTCAGATTTTGATCGTTGTATGTATTCTTTTTATATTAATTTTGCAAATAAATGAATTTCCTTTTATTTTTTTTTTTAATTTTAATTAAATATTTGATATGTTTTTGTAATAATAAAATAATTTAAAATAAAAACTTAAATATTTTATAAAAATATTTTTCATTTTTAATTGTTTTTTGCTTCATTAAAATCTAGCTAGTCATACCTAATAATTGAAAGAAAAAAACAAGATAATTCATACTTATCACCTATTTTGCTACAGTTCTTTCGTGTGATTCGTGTGATTTGGTTTAGTTAGTGTGATTTGTTTTGCTTTGTTGCTGTTTGCTGTAAATTCCGTACTCTTTACACTTCGTATTTGGTCGTTTATAACACACTAATTACAATTAATTTGCAATTGTGTGGTTTTATTTATTTTTGTTATATGTGTTTTGCACAACATAGCATTTGATTTGAGCGACAATCAGTATTTAAAAAACAAACAAATGTCTTGACACGGCTTTTAAACGCATTTGTGCAGAGGTTTAGTTGATAGTTGCAATCGCCTTTTGGTCCTCTTAAAACCACATCTTGCTCTAATCAATGTCATTCCTATTTTTTAACCAAAAATCATTGATCATGTTACGGTAATGATCTCTATTAACCGTAAAGGGAGTTCCGGCTTCATTTTGTAAAAAAAAAACAGTCCGATGATACCACCAGCATGCAAACAGTGCATTTTTCTTGATGCAATGGAGTCTGTAGTAGGGATGCCAAACGGGAAATACCGAATCCCGAAATCCCGGGATTTTCCGGGATTGATAAATCCCGAATCCCGGGATTTATTTTCATGAGTCCCGGGATTTTTAACATATCAACTTTTATGTACAAAAATATTCGTTTTAATACTATATACAAAAAAATTATATTTGAGTTATATTTTTTATTGCAAATAATTCTTATTTTTGAGTTTAATTTTTGTTTTTGGCACAGCAAGTATTTACAATTTTTAATTTTTGCTTGATATATGACGACTATTTCTGGATTTTTTTATTTTGCTTAATAAAAAATTTGCTTAAAAAACATACGGTAAATAAAATAATTTTTTTATAAATTAACACTATCTGACGTATTCATAAAAAAATGATTTAAACTTGAAATCTGTTTTAAGAAACATTTGTATAAACATTTTGTTTTAAAATAAATTTCAAACGCACTTAAATTATTGATTGTGAATCTCGCCCTCACCCTGGAGATGTACTGCAGTGCAGTCGCCACAGTGTTACAGTTTTTAACTCAGCTATCGAGATTGATGAGGGACTACACTTTGCAGTGTATTAATGTCGTCACAACTTAATTCACATTAAAAATTGAATTGCTCTCAAAAAATCGTAATGAATTGATCTAGAAAAACTAAGAGATATATATAGTTGTTAAGCTTTTTTAGAATCTGATCAGTTTGATCATGGGTGACCCCAGTGTTATAAACATATGTATAAAATAAATTGTTTTGTTGTTTTATTTTTTAAAATTTATGTTATGTATATAAAATCTTTTGAATATTCAAAAAGTGTTGTTTATTTTAAAAAAAAGTCGTATCTTAAAGAAACACATTGATCCCGAAACCCCGGTATTTTCGGAATTTCCAAAGTCCCGAATCCCGAGATTTTCAAAAATCAGTCCCGATTGGCACCCCTAGTCTGTAGGGTCTAATGGTCTCATTCCATATGCGGAAATTTTGTATACTGACAAGCCCGTTTAACCAAAAATTAGTCTCATCGCTCAGCACAATTTTACGTCTATAAAGTTGGCAACTCATGACTTTTTGCCAGCGCATACTGATCATTAGGGAGTGGAATTTTATGCAAATGAATTTTTTCCCTCGAAGGTTTTAATATTAAATCCAGGTTTGTCAGATGTAGATTAAGTTTAACATACTCCCGAACTCGAATTTTTCTGGCGAATCGTGATTTTTTATTATTTTATTAAAGACCCACATTTTAAGCAAAACTAAACTATTCCGTCAGTATACAATATAGAAACTTTGTAATGGCGGCAAAAAACTGTTGTCAGATTAGCTAAACCTAGTTTAACTGAGATCTTACTTATTCGAATCACAATTTTTGCTGAAAAATTGCCTCGATTTGTTAGTGCATATTTTACCGTTAATGCATTTATTGTCATAAAATGTTCAAGAATTCATATAAATTCGCATATTATAACAGTTTTTACTAAAAAAAGCATATTTTTGGCATATTTTTTTTTGTTATCATTCAAATAATTTTTGGTGTTATCGAAATCAAAAAATTGTAGCACTCAAGCAAAAATTTTATAAATTATTTTTAAAAACTGGGGACAATAAATGACTTAATTAATGTTTTAAATTAATTATGTAGTAATTCCACGCCCTACCGATCATAAATCTCAAAAAGTGAGTGCAGTATGACAGATCATTTGATAGCATAATTTTGTAAGAGCGCGCTTGAAAAACACCCAAAAGAAGCAAAAGGTAACGGATAAGTTTAAAATGTGATTATTTTAAAGTCAATAAAATTATTTTTTTTTTTTTTTTTTTGTTTTTTTTTTAACACTGATAGATGGGGACTCTAGTTAATTTAGACGTGATAAACATCGTTGCGTTAGCATCGCATAATGGCGCTCTTTCTAATACGTTCTTATGACTTTGTTGAGATTTGCGGAGCTATTGCCCAAGAATAATCGGTGGTTTATAGGCGTAAGCGAACTTTGAAAACGTAAAGGTACGCGGGTATATCCCGCAAACGCGGCGTTCAACCAAAATCGCAGCTTTTGAAATAATTCTTTTACCGAGAATGACTCGTAATACCTTTACAGTTTGCCTTAAATTTTTAAAAAAAAAAAAATGGCGGAATAGGGTTGATGCAAGACTAAAATTTTGCTATAGCACTTATTTTTTCCTTATTACAAAATTGATAGAATCAAGCAAACAATTTGTTGATTTTGCACCCATTACCTAAATGATTATATTGATAACTTAAAATTTAAAAAAGTAAAAATGGTGTTTTTTTTTTCAATAAATTATATTTTTAATTTAAATTGAAACAAATGATCAAAAAACTTCGCCGTTTCAAACAATCTGTTAATTAATTTAATTAAATATAGCTCACACAGTAAAAATTATCAGTAGTTTTTTATCAATAAAAAAAAATTTTTAAAAAGTATTTACATTTAATTAATGTGATAATTAAATCAATTATTTTTCTGATTGGACGAAAATTTTGATTTTGATTTAATTAATTTTGATTTTGATTTAATTAACATTTTAGTTGTTTTGAAATAAATTTTTATTTAAAATATTTATAAAATAACAAAAAATCTTAATAGAACTGTTGTTAGGAATTGTCAACACCTGAGCTAAATTTAATTAAGTCAACATTGTTAATTTGAAACGGCAAAGTTTTTTGATCATTTTTTTAATTAAAATTAAAAATATCATTTATTGAGAAAAAATATTGAAAATTTTAAATTTTTACAATTTTTAGTAATCAATATAATCATTTTGGTAATAGGTGCAAAATCAACAAATCGTTTGCTTAATTCTATGAATTTGGTGATTAGAGACAATTTTTAATTTTTTCTGTGCAGGTTCTAACAATTCCCAACAACAATTCCACAAGTTTAAATTATTTTATTTTAGGCGAAAAAATCAGTTATGATTTCTTTTTTAATTAATATTTTAATTAAAAATTAACTTTAAAACCATTAAAATTTTAATTAAATCAAAATTATATTTTTTTTATTTTTTTTCCATAAAAAAAAATTGATTCAATTATCACATTAATTAAATTGTATTAGTTTTCAAACAATTTTTTTAATTGAAAACAAAAATACTGAAAATTTTTCTGTGAAGTTAAATAACACGAAAGTAAGACAAAAATTCAATGGTTTGAAAACAGCACAAGTTTTTAATAAATATTCAAAAAATGGCAACACTGAAATAAAAACATGTACATACTCTTATACAAAGTATGTACTAATACAATTAAAATTCAAATAAACCATGGAAAAAAAGTTCTATAATCGATTGGCATTAATCAGGGTCAGGTAATATTTTATAAAAAGTGTATACATTTCCATGCGAATACAAAAAAGTAAAAAGTAACTTAAGTTAAAAGGAAAGTGTCACAGTAGTCATATCGTTCTTATTGTGACTTACGTATGTATGCTAGGAACACAACTGGGACGAACGACGAATTTCGCCCAACATGATGAATTGTTCAGCTGGATTAATTCGTCGTATCCCAGCGGGAAAACTCAGAAAACTCAGAAGAACTTCTTTCTTCAGGCCTTATTAAAGGCCTGCTTAAAAATGTTTTTGATTCAAAAGCAAAAGAATTTTTTTTGCAGTTACCATTTGTTTGTAGCTGCGAAAGAAGCGAGAGCGAAAATCCTGCCCCGCAATGACAACGTGTGTAAAAAAGATAAGAGTATAGAATGGAGCGTGCAGACCTTGTACATCCAAAAGAAGGAATACAGAGGCCTTCTAGCAGGCAAACGTACTCCTTTATTTCCCCGCTGGGATGAAGCGAAATAACGACGAAATATTAACAGAGAATTTTTTTATTCAGAAAGTTGTTTGATATTTGTGCAAAGAGATAGAAAAAGTGTTACCTTTAGGGCAGTCAGATATACCTAACTATTGTAATTATTCATATATAAGCAAAATCATAATTTTTTTTTGTATGGGAGTACCCGTCTCCAGCCTCCTTTACCTCCAAGATTCTGATGGAACATACAATTTATTGTAAAAGTTACACACATCAAATTTAGTGTATCCCACTATTGTAGCTCTGTAGATATAAGCAAGCGAATATTTTTTTGTATGGAAGTATCCGTCTCCCTCCTCCTATACCTCCAAGATTTTGTCGGAAAATGCAGTTTGTTCTAAGAGTTACGCATATCAAATTTAGTTTGCTTAACTATTGTAGTTATTCAGATCTAAGCAAAATATTTTTTTATTTTTTTTTTTTTGTATGGGGATACCCGTCTGCCCCTTTATATTCCTCCAAGATTTTGTTGGAACATGCTGTTTGTTGTAAAAGTTACACACATCAAATTTAGTGTACCTCACTATTGTAGCAGAGGATACATGAATTGATCCGCGAAAAAGGGCCCCAGTGTGCGGAGTATTAAATATAAATAAATCTATTGAAAAGTCAAAATGGCGAATTTCAGACGACGCCACGATTGTTAGTATTTTACTATAGAGAAATTTGTTTTATTTTTGACGAGAAATATTCTCGGCCAAAAATTCGTCGTTCGTCCCAGTTGTGTTCCTAGTAGCATTAAACAATAGTTAAGGTTTTTATGTATTTTCTCTTTCCCACACTTTCACTGTTTCTTATTTAAACGCATACAAGCACTAACAAATATTAATAAATAATCAGGCAGCCATACATGTTTACATCTAAATTGTTAAACCCTTTTTAAGTTAATTTCACGTGTTTTTTGTTTTTTTTTTTTTTTTTTTTTTTTTCTTGTCAATAATAATTTAAAAACACTCGCGTTTTTCATACGTCTGCAGTAACAACCGGAAATGAACTGAGGAAAACACAAGTACATACAAAATATATATTTATTTTTAGCTTGAAGTAAAGAATGGCAGAAATAAAATAAAATAAAAAACGACTTAAAGCGAACACAAAAAAAGAACTGTTATTTTTTCTATTTTGTTTTTTAACGTATAAAAGCTTTTAGAAACAAAAACTTTTATACAGTTTTTTGTCATCTATAAAAAAAACCAACAGGGAAAACAAAACAAATGAAAGACTAGATTCGGTCAATGCCGAATCTTTAATATTCTACACCAAGATATTGTTCTTTATTAGTTTAAAAAACGAAAATACTTAATATAGAACCAGTTCTATTTTATGGAATAATCCCTACAAATTTCCAGTCACTTGATATTTAGCGAAAAAAAAATATCAAGTGACTGGAAACAAAACCTCCGTATGAATTTCAGCGTATTGGCATGTTTTTTGGTAGTGGGTTTTCTACACAGAAACCATTATGATTTATTTTAATTTCTTCGACCTTTTTAGTTCTTTTTAATAAATTTTCCAAGCTCAAGGTAAATTATTAATTTTTATTATTCTTCATACTGGACAATTTTGTTGTTTTATTGAAATATTGTTTTTAACATTTTTGAAATTTAAAAAACCAAAAATCCCTAAAGGATGCAATCCATTGAGATAGCGAAATATTGGATTTATAATCAGGGACCGAAAATAACAGTTATTTTGAAATTTAAAACAAAAAAAGCATATAGAAGTAAATGCTGGCAAATTGATTCAAGTATACCATATTGATCGTTATGAACTTTTCTATGATAAAATATTATTTTTTTAAAGTTTTGATTTTTATTTTTTCGATCAAAAATTACAGTTATTTTTTGATTTATATTGTTTTGGACAGAAGTAACAGTTATTTTTTGATTTTTATTTTTTTGAACCAAAATAACAGTTATTTTTTGATTTTTATTTTTTCGATCAAAAATAACAGTTATTTTATGATTTTTATTTTTTGGGACAATAATAACAGTTATTTTTTGATTTTTATTTTTTCGATCAAAAACAGTTATTTTATGATTTTTATTTTTTCGAGCAAAAATAAAAGTTATTCTTTAAAGAAATGTAATTATTGAGTTGTCTTTAAATATTTATTTAAACGTGTGATCATCATTGGGATATCTTATGCGCATTAAAATAAATATTTAAAGTCAACTAAATAATTATAACACGTACATTTCTTTAAAGAATAACTTTTATTTTTGCTCAAAAAAATAAAAATCATAAAATACTGTTTTTTTGATCGAAAAAATAAAAATCAAAAAATAACTGTTATTATTGTTCCAAAAAATAAAAATCATAAAATAACTGTTATTTTTGATCGAAAAAATAAAAATCAAAAAATAACTGTTATTTTTGTTCAAAAAAAATAAAAATCAAAAAATAACTTTTGCACAGTGTAAGATTTAGCCATTCTAGAGAGACAAAATTAAATATCTTGCCAAAAAATTAAACTAGACTTATGAATTTTGGTACCAGGTGTTACTAGGCTACTATGTACCATTGTCAAAAAAAAAAAAAAATGGGCGAAATTAGATCACTGCCACGCCCACCTCACATATAACTGCAAAAATTTATATCTGATATTATTCGCGTTGAATAATCAAAATGTAAAAAAGCGGCGGGTATGCATGAGAATGTTTAAAATAAATAATAAAGAGGTGAAAGTTATAATAAGTGTTTAATTTTTCTTCATTAATTTGAAAATAAGAATATATTTCGTATATCAAAGTAAGAATAAAATGTTAAAATTAATGGTTTTCAATCCAAATTTAGATATTTTTTAATTAAGCTTAAGTTCATTAAATTATTTTTATGAAGACAGGAATTTAACAACATGAAATTAATTAAAATTTTATTGATAATTTTTCATTCTTGACTGCGCTGAAAGACAAAAACATGAAAAACAAAAATGTACTTTGGATTTCAAGAAGAATTTTGCTAGATTAGCAAAATTTTACACTGTGCATTGTTAAACATAAATTCCAAGCATTTTGAAAAAAAAAAAAAATTGTTAATCAAAATATTTGCTCAGAAAGTTTATGATATCGGTAACTACGGCAATACTGGATTCACATATTTTAAAAATAAATATAATTTTTTCATCAAGATGGTTTCGCTTTGAGAACATTTGAAAAATTAACTTGCAACTGACTGTATAAACACTCAAGCTACTTGCAAGACTTTCGGCTATTTCTTCGACATTTTCGTTGATAATACATATACACTACTTGCAAGTAATTACTTGCATGTGTAAAGGCGGGCTTACAGGCTTTTGTTTTTGTTTTAAATGCTATTTACTATGCGAACGTTAACGTTCGATATCGGCGAACGGGAGTTAATGTGTTGGTTTTTTTTTTTTTTTTTTTTTTTTTTTTTTTATCCTAATTAACACTAATTTATATGAAAATTATGGACAACAACAAAAAACACATACATTATCTATTTTTGTACGCATCAAAATGTACTGTTTGCGTAGAAACAAAAACAATTATATATGAAGAAAGCATTAGCTTATGGTTGCTTTCAAAGTTGATGACAAAAAATTAAAAATTCCCAAATTCTTTTTGTTAACATTCATGACTTAAATACATCAAATTTGTAAAGTAGAATGATGGCGAACCATATCGGGTCATTCTACTGGCTGTGGGAAAAATCGCCCAAAGAAAAATGGCCCAAAAAAAGAAATGAAAAATCGCCCAAATGAAGAATCGCCCAACTGAACATGAAAAATGACCCAAAAAGTTATATATGAAATTTTGCCCAAAAGAAACGAAAAAGGGCCCAAAAAAATGAAAAATTACCCAAAAAGCAAAAACGAACTTTTTCCCGGTGGCATGTTATAACGTCCAGTGTCATAGTGTCCATGGACGTTATGACACTCCAAAAAGTGTCATAGTGTCCATGGACACTGCGCTAACTAAAGCTTCTCTGCACAGCCGGCCTTCGGCCGGGCGCAAGGATTTTCTCCTCTATGGTATAACAAACACCGGCTTCGCTAACTAAAGCTTCTCTGCATAGTCGGCTTTCGTTTGGAAACAAGGCAGATTTTAGAAGCTTTACTTAGCGAAGCCGGTGTTTGTTATACCATAGAGGAGAAAATCCTTGCGCCCGGCCAAAGGCCGGCTGTGCAGAGAAGCTTTAGTTAGCGAAGCCGGTATTTGTTATACCATAGAGGAGAAAATCCTTGCGCCCGGCCGAAGGCCGGCTATGCAGAGAAGCTTTAGTAAGCGAAGCCGGTGTTTGTTATACCATAGAGGAGAAAATCAAAAAAATGGGCCATTTTTCATACAACATTTTTTAAAAAACGAAAAATCACCCAACAATAACGAAAAATAGCCCAAAAATTTTAGGTCACTTTTCATATGAATTTAGGCCCAATTTTACATGGAATTTTTTTGGGCGATTTTTCATTTCTTTTTTTGGGCCATTTTTCTTTGGGCGATTTTTCCCACAGCCCATTCTACTACTGTCTGATAATTGAGAATTATTCTTCTGTTGCCAAGGAAAGAAACAAAGCAACGTTGAGTGTGAAGAGAAACAAGAAGATAAGAAAGGATAGTTAAGAAAGAAATTATTCCGAAAATAAAAATGTGTCCCAAAGCCAAAAAATTATTTATTTAAAAGTTAAAAGGTCGAAAGAAAAACATATTTTGTTATAATACAAATCTGTGCCCACAAGATATAAGAGCTTAGCGTCTGTGACATAATAACATATATACAAACCATGTGCCAATCATAAATTGGGTCTTCGGAAAACCCACTTCAACAGACAGACGGACAGCGTTAAATCAACTTCGCTCCTAATAAGAACCAAGAATAGATATACTTAACAGTGCCTTTATTGATCATATTGCAGAAATTACAAACCGAATGACAATCTTATATACATATATCCTTTCACCTTCGGTAAAGGGTATACATGTTGGAATTTTATACAGGGAATTTTATTCATAACTGGGTTGTTAGTCTTTCAAATAGAACAATTTAACATCATTAACTAAAAAAAACCCCTTGCTATATTTTAAAACTAGCAAAAAAGTCCATAAAATAATAAACGCCTAAAATTCTGCTATATATTTACAAGTAAGGCAACATAAACGTTATAGTGCATAACAAAAGTAATAATAAATTCGTATTTTTTTTTTGTTTTTGTGCTCAAATACATTGTTTGGCCAAGTGTCTGACTTGATGGTAATATTTTTTTTGTCGTTTTGTTCTCGGATTTGTTTCACTTTATACTACTTAACATTTAAGTCTTGTGCTGTATTGTTGCTTTTTTCTATTTATTTTTTCATTTTATAAACTTTTATTACCCTTAAGGTAGACTTTATAAAAAAATACAATGTAAACGTGTCACACAAATACAAAGAACTACACACAAAAACGATTACACAGTTGTTTTCAGTTTGAATATAAGAAAACAGTGTTTTAATATGCGAAACAATAAATGTTAAAAAGAAATTGCAAAAAAACAAACTTCTTATAAGACATTAAAATACTTAAAGCGAAATTGTTAAGGCAATTTAAAAAAAAATATGAACAAATATAAGTATTGTATTAAAATGTTGCATACTTTTTGGCTTCCAATAGAAAGTAACGTTATTGTTACAAAATTCCAATAAACTTTATAATAGTTTAAGAAGCTTTTTATATTTAACAGATAATAAAATAAAATATAGTCTGCTTTTAGGCTTAGTTTAACAAATTCAAAGTAATTTTTTTTAATTCCTTATTTGCATGAAAATATTAACAACTTTTAAAAATTGTGAAAAACTAAAAGTACTCAATAAAGGAAATTGTTTTAGTTAAGAGGAATTTTGAAATTTTTAGGAATTTTTTTTTTTTTTGTTTCGTTCATTATATGTTCATATATTCTTTCCTTTGATTTCTTTCTATTTAAATCTCAAGTATTATACAATAGATTCTAGATCAAGCTTTAAATTAAACCGATTGATTTTCTTTTGAACAAGAAACATAATAAGCCAGAATAGTTATTTTTTTTCTAATTTATGTTACGTTCTAATTTAAATACAACAGCACATAACAAATAAACGGATTAAAGGCAAAAGTAAAAAAAAGTTTAAGATGATTTTAGTCTTTTTAAGTTTAAGCTTAAATTATCTAAGATAATCTTTGATTTAGAAAAAAAACGTATTCTTAACCCCAAAATTTTACTCAAAAATTATCTTTAATTAAAGATTAAGAAGTCATTCAATGGTAGCTAAAATTCTATATAAAGAATCCTTCGATGGAGACTTAAATTCCACTCTAAATCTAAGATCACACTATCGGTGCAAATAACCCAATTTGATTTTTCTCGTACTTCATCAGCACTCATTTCTACAAATTGCACAATTTATTTTTGAACGGGCACATTATTGCTTTAACGAGACATTTCCTACAAAAAGTAAATAAAGCCAAAGTTTCTTATAAATAGAAAATTTTAACAAAATGCCATAAAAAAGGAAATTTTAACCAAATTCCCTATAAAAAGTCAATGTTGACAAAATTTCTTTAAAAAGTAAATTTTATTAAAATACAAAATTTTAGGCAAATCTATATATATAAAAATGAATTATGTATGTTTGTATGTTTGTTTGTCGCTTTATAGACTCCGAAACTACTGAACCGATTTTCCTGAAATTTTTACAGTAACATCACGTGAGCCCTAAAAATAAAATAGGCTACTTATTTTTTCGATAGGGGCAGGGGAATTGGTACCCCCCATAGGATGCCAATATTAATTATCGAACCGATTTTCCTGAAATTTTTACAGTAACATCACGTGAGCCCTAAAAATAAAATAGGCTACTTATTTTTTCGATAGGGGCAGGGGAATTGGTACCCCCCATAGGATGCCAATATTAATTATCGAACCGATTTTCCTGAAATTTTTACAGTAACATCACGTGAGCCCTAAAAATAAAATAGGCTACTTATTTTTTCGATAGGGGCAGGGGAATTGGTACCCCCCATAGGATGCCAATATTACTTATCGAACCGATTTTCCTGAAATTTTTACAGTAACATCACGTGAGCCCTAAAAATAAAATAGGCTTCTTATTTTTTCGATAGGGGTAGGGGAATTGGTACCCCCCATAGGATGCCAATATTAATTATCGCATATCTTAAGAGCCGCTGACCGCATTTTGCTGAACTTTTTGTAGTAGGATCTTCTGAGCCCCGGAATTGAAATAAAATAGCAGCGGGGGTATAGGAATACCCCATAGGACGCCAATGTTTAACATCGCATATCTTAAGAACTGTAATAGTGAGAATGTTCAAACTTTCTAAAAGTCACTCTTATGGTATACTACACTTTTGAAAATAAAAATAAAGCGGGTAGGCGCAGAGGGGGGAAATACCTCCCATAGGATGCATACATTAAATATCGCTCAACTGAAGAACTATTAACGGGAGAGTCTTCAAACGTGGTTAAAGCTACTATTATAGTAAACTATAAACTTCAATATAAAAATGTGCGGGGTCAGTGTAGCGAAGCGCACCGGGTTAAGCTAGTTTCCTATAAATAGTAAATTTAGGCAAAATAACCTGTAAACAACAGTAAATTTAGGCAAAATTTCCTATACATCGCAAAATTTGATAAAAATTTCCTATAAAAAGTAAGTTTAAGCAAAATTTCCTTTAAATTTTTGAGCAAAAATTTTAGCAAGATTTCCTAGAAAAAGTAAATTTTAACAAAATTTTGTATAAAAAGTAAATTATAGCAAAAATTTCTATAATACGTAAATTTTTAGCAAAATTTCCTATTAAAAGTAAGTTCAGCAAAACTACCTATAAATAGTAAATTTAGGAAAAATATCCTATAAACAACAGTAAATTTAGGCAAAATTTCCTATAAATCCCAATATTTTGGTAAATTTCCTATAAAAAATTAATTAAAGTAAAATTCCCTACAAATTATAAATTTAAGCAAAAATTTCTATAAAAAGTCAATTTAAGCAAAATTTATATAAAAAATAAATTTTAGCAAAATTTCTTATAAAAGGCAAAATTAAGCACACTTTTCCTATAAAAAAGAAATTATAAAAATATTTACAATAAAAATTGAATTTTAACACAATTCCCTATAAAAAATCAATTTTAGCAATATGTCCTTAAAAAAGTAATTTTTAGCAAAAATTCCTATAAAAAGTAAATTTTAGCAAAATTTCCTATGAAACACAACATTTTGGTAAATTTTCTATAAATAATAATTTAAAGAAAAATTCCCTATAATAGTAAATTTAAGCAAAAATTTCTATAAAAAGTAAATTCTTAGCAAAAATTCATATAACAGGCAAAATTTAGCAAACTTTTCCTATAAAAAGTAAATTATAAAAATATTTACTATAAAAATTGAATTTTAACACAATTGCTTTTAAAAGTAAATTTTAACAAAATTCCCTATAAAAAATAAATAAATGCAAAATTTCCTTTTAAAAGTAGGTTCAGCTAAATTTTCTATGTATAGTAAAGTTAGGGAAAATATCCTATAGACAGCAGAAATTTAGGCAAAATTTCCTAAAAATAATAAATTAAATTAAAAAATTTCTATAGAAAATAAATTTTAGCAAAATTTCCTCAAAAAAGTAAATTTTAGCAAACATTTCTATAAAATTAAATTTAAGCAAAATTTCCTATTAAAAGTAGGCTCAGCCAAATTTTTTATAAATAGTAAATTTAGGAAAAATATCCTATAAACAGTAGAAACTTAGGCAAAATTTCCCAAAAATAATAAATTAAAGTAAAATTCCCTATAAATAGTAAATTTAAGCAAAGTTTCCTATCAAAAGTTAATTTTAACAAGATTTCCTATAAAATGCAAAATTTAGCAAACTTTTCCTATAAAAATTAAATTATAAAAATATTTACTATAAAAATTACATTTTAACACAATACCCTTTAAAAGTAAATTTTAACAAAAATTCCTATAAAAAGTAAATTTTAGCAAAATTTCCTATAAAAGGAAAATTTTTGGTAAATTTCCTATAAATAATAGATTAAAGTAAAATTCCCCATAAATAGTAAATTTAGGAAAAATATCCTATAAACAGCAGTAAATTTAGGCAAAATTTCCTATAAAAGGCTAAATTTAACAAACTTTTCCTATAAAAGTAAATTATAAAAATATTTACTATAAAAATTGAATTTTAAAACAATTCCCTCTAAAAGTAAATTTTAACAAAATTCTCTATAAAAAATAAATTTTAGCAAAATTTCCTTTTAAAAACAGGTTCAGCTAAATTTTCTATAAATAGTAAATTTAGGGAAAATATCCTATAAACAGCAGAAATTTAGGCAAAATTTCCTAAAAATAATAAATTAAAGTAAAAAATTTCTATAACAAGTAAATTTTTAGCAAAATTTTCTATAAAAAGTAAATTTTTAGCAGGGTTTCCTATAAAATGCAAAATTTAGCAAACTTTTCCTATAAAAAGTAAATTATAAACATATTTACTATAAAAATTTAATTTTAACACAATTCCCTATAAAAATAAATTTTAGCAAAATTTCCTATAAAAGGCAAAATTTAGCAAACTTTTCCTATAAAAAGTAAATTATAAAAATATTAACTATATAAATTTAATTTTAATGCAATTTCCTATAAAAGTAATTTTTAGCAAAAATTCCTATAAAAAGTAAATTTTAGCAAAATTTCCTGTTTAAATTTAATCAAAGGCGACTTCGATTAAAATTAAAATTTCACCAAAAAAATATAATAAACTTTAATTCTACTCCCAAAAAAAAAAAAAAAAAAAAAAAAAAATACATTCAATTCAGAAAAAAATCATTAGAGAAAGAATTGGTCCTTGAAGAAGGACCTTTAATTAAAAAAAAATTCTCTTTATTTTCTGCTTACAAAATGTATGAAATTAAATGAAAGTTGAGAAAATGATTGTCTATATCTGAGAGAGTATAAGAAACAACGTTCTCAGTCCAAATTTTTATGTCAAATTGTATGAAAAATGTGGTGTTAACGCAGTTCTTTTTTGATACTTAAGGCCCAACCATAATGGGCATAAACTGGCTTAAGCAGCTGTGCGAGTACATGGATATCATATGTGTCAAGCCATATTCAACTTAAGGAAACTTTTTGTTAATATTTTTGAAACTGTTATTTGCTTAAGCGAAGTGCGAGATCCTGGGATATTTATTTGAACTTAAATTGTTGTCTCAGCAGGGTTAAATTAGAAAAAATGTTATTAAATTTATTTTTCTATTTATCTCTTTTCGATGTTCCGTACACAATAATCGTGAATCGATTACGAATGGCAACACAACTGTAGTTGAGTTGCCAGCAGCGAAATTAGGCAAAAATAAAATAATAAAATTATTTGTTTTTATAAAAGTTGGTAAAAATTTAAGGGCCGATGTTGAATGTGAACCACACCTAAACGTCAAGTTTTTTCTGCATTTCATTTGACATTTCTCAATTTCAGACTAATTCAATTTGAACCATGGAAAGATAAACAATCGTGCAACGCGTTTAAGCTTTTCAGGCTTATTGTGAAAATGGTCGTTCAAATTAAAATGCATATTGTCAATTTTCGAAGAAAATCATCTTCAGTCATGAGGCACATTTTCACCTCAGTAAGCAGAATTGCCGCATTTGGGCGAATGATAATCCAAGAGTGATTGTCGAAAAACCAATGCACCCACAAAGAGTAACTGTTTTGTGCGGTTTATGGGCTGTCGGCATCATCGGGCCGTATTTTTTCCAAAAGGAGGCCAGTCAGGCAGTTACTGTGAATGGTGTTCGCTATCGTGAGATGATAACGAACTTTTTATGGCCCGAATTGGGAGATATGGATGTGGACCATATGTGGTTTCAACAGGACGGTGCCACTTGCCACACAGCTAACGAAACAATTTAGCGCGACAAATTCAATGGCCGTGTTAACTAACGTGGTGGCGATGCCAATTGGCCGCCAAGATCACGTGATTTGGCACCGTTGGACTTCTTTCTTTGGGGTTATTTGAAAGAAAAAGTGTACGTCGATAAGCCAGCAACAATTTAAGAGTTAAAGAGATAATTTGGCACATTAACGGCATAGAACCTCAATTATGCCTCAGCGTCATCGAAAATTTGGACCGTCGGATGGAGGTGTGCCGCCGACGTCGCGGCAGCCATTTGGTCGATATTTTGTTCCATACATAATTGAACTATACCAATATTATCATAATAAAAAGAAATGACAATAATTTCGTTAAGAATTTGTGTTTTATTCAAAACATCGACATCAACCTCGGCCCTTAAAATTTACCCACCCTTTATATTAAAATGACCGGCGTTGTCTGATTTCGCTGCTGGCCACTCAACTTCAGTTCCGCTGCCATTCGTAATCGACCCAATCATTAGTCTTATATTGCAGTATGGAACTGAGCAAGGCGAATTCAGACAAGGTGACCTTGGTTTGCTGCATTAGCAACAGCTGATAACTAACCATATGTCAAAATGCTATACCGCTCTGGTGGTTCTGGGGAATTTTTTATAAATTCTATAATTTTCACTTAGAATTATGATATTTACAGCCTGTTTTTAGAAAATGAAAATATTTGTTCGTTCGTAAAAAAACGAACGAAAACTTATTTAGGTTCTCAAAAAATTAAAACACATTTTAGGTGAGTGACTGAAAAAGCTTTCATTTTTTTCACACACGTTTGGTTCTTATAAAATGAACACCTTCGTAATAAATGAACACAAATGCCAAAATAAGACGATAAATAAAAGGCATTCGTTTAATAAAATAAATAAAATAAATAGAAAATAAAAAGGATATTTTACTTAAAGAACCCTTAATTATTTACAATATTATTAAAGCCCTTATGACACTACATTTTTTATTCATTGAATTAATATAGAATTGATGGAAAGAAACAATAAATGTTGAAAAGAGCAAACTATAAAAAATGTAAACAGAAATTTTTTTTTAGTTTTTCTTTTGTTTTGATTTTTTTGAAACAAAACAAACAAAAAGCGGTTAATCGCTGAATTTCCACATTAACCGCTGATTCAGCAACACTTTTAATATTTCAAGCTTGAAATGTCAATTTTAAGTTGAACAATTTTACATTGTTTTTGACATAACTTAATTTTTTATCGATAACTTTAGTAAAATATTTGACAGTTTGCTATTTATCTTAATACAGCTGAACTCTTTGCACTTGGTAAATTTTTCTATTACATTATATTTGCACTGTTCACCAAAACTAGAACAATGCATTAAAAATGCTGTGTCATAAGGCCTTAAAGGTTTGTGTATCTATATATATGTATATTTATATAGAATTGTAACATTATTGATTGATTGATTTATGATCGCGCAGCCTAAACGCCTGAAGCTAAAAACTTGAAATTTGTACCGGTGGCTGGACTCTTCCCAAATAGATACACTAAAACGGGATTTTTGTAAAGTCGACTGTTTAGGGGGTAAGAAGGGTAAATTCGGTAACCTTATATTTCCAAAACTTAGAGAGATACAATGAAATGTAATGCCTATCGTTGTCTTTAAAAAAATAAGTGGACGAGTGTCTGGTACTTTTTTGAAATTTTGCTCTTTCAGGGAGTATTTTGGTACTTTTTTGTCATCCCCCTATCTTTTAAGCCAACAAACATAGAAATAAAAGTTATATCACATTCGAAACTTATCTAAAAAATGCAAAGACAAATTTTACACTTTTTCGAAATTCAAACGTTTAAGGGGCTAAATTGGTCATTTCTTTTTTGGTACTTTGAAGAGACTCAAAATAAAGCTGCAAGGTCCTGAGTGATTATCATCCCATAAGATAAAAAATGTTAGTAGCAGAACTACAACCTTTGGCACACAAATATGATCATAAAAGAGGACCAGACAAAGTAGCGAATTAAATACTAGCATTTAAACAAGTTAAAACCTAGAAAAATAAACTTTGGCATAAAAATATGCTTACGAAAGAAAATGAGACGTTAATGAAGTAGCGGGTTAAATGCTTCTAATTACAAAAATAGGTATTTACAGGTTCAAAAAACTCTAGAAACAAGTATGTATGTATGTGTGTATGTAAGTTCTTCCGTATGTTTTAAAAAATTACCTTCACCATTTCTATATGTTGATGTGTAGCAAAAAATCGTCATCATATATTGCGTTTATTTATTGCAATTTTTGTAAACTTTTTAATTCAACATTTTTAGTTTTAACATTTACTAACATTTTTTTATAGAAGTTTTTGTTTTTTAAATTTATAATTTATTTTTGTAAACAAAAGCCAGGGTTAACCTTGACCACAAAATCCTTATATGTAAAAAGCATAAAAAGGTACGAAAATAAGCGCATTGCCAATAACGTTATTTAACGATAGAAAAAAGCTCTATTTATGTCAAACATCAATAGACGAAAGCTTTTAAATGTTTTTTAAAAACCATATTGAAAACGTTTTCGTTTTAATACGAAAACTTCAAGTGGGAACACTTTTGTTTTACAAAAACAGGCTGTTAAAACCATTTCAAATTATTACATTTCAAAACACACAATTTAAAATTAAAAACAAAATTAAATGTGCCAGCATATATTTTTGAACACGGATAATTTGTTTGATTTATTTTGACACAACGTTAAAGAATTGTAATAGTGTTGTCTCTTTTTCAAAATAAGACCACCTTGTATGAATTCGCCTTGGAACTGAGCATATGCTTATAAAATAAATCAAAATTTAAAATATATAAAAAATACTAAAATATATTAAAAACTAACCAAATTCTGTTACATTTAATTAAGTAGTTTTAAATTATAAAATAAATTTTTAAATTTAATAACATTTAATCACTTTTCCTGAAAGACCATTTCTTTCCTAAAGAAATTGGAGCTAAAATTATGCGATGAGAAGTTCAGTATTTAAAGGTAAAAGTTGTTTGTATGTAGTTTAAGTTGTTGTCTAATACGGCCAAAGTTTTTCTTTCTTAACTTTATATTTTATTTTCGTATTAATTTTGAACTTTAAAAAGAAATAAAGCCTTCAGGCATATAAAATGTGTGTTAATACATACATTTATAAGTTTTCCGTCAAATGTCAAGTTTTTGTTAAAAAGAAGTTGTTTTCTATTTTCTTTTTCATTTTAGTCTTTTGTGTCTTTTTTTAAAACAAACTTGTGTCAATATCGTGTCATCGTAGACAGTAGATTGATTGTACTTAATGAAGTATACTCAACATGTATACTTACAAGTATTCAATTTAAAAAAAAAAAAATTATATACGAGAACCATCCCTGCAGAAAACCTGGTATCAAGTGTCTCCAAGTCGATTACCGACTACACGCAGAGAAAAAATATGTTTAAATATGGTCACCTCCAACAAAACTATTTTTAAAGAGAATTGCAAACATATTATGTTTGGTTTAACCATATTATTGTCACCGACAAACATATTATTGTTAAATTAGTCCTCCATCAAGAAGCCGCAACCATATTATGGTTGCCTCTAAACATGTTATGGTTAAATATGACAATAAATTGTTTTTAAATTAACAATAGTATTTTCCTCTTTTCTAAGAGCAACATGCTTTGGTTAAAAATCAACCATGTTATTATAAATGTTTAACATATTTTAGTTATTACTATCCAAAACATGGTTGTGCCTTCTTGCTGGAGGACTAATTTAACCATAATATGGTTGTAGGTGACAATAATATGGTTAAAATAACCAAAGTATGATTACAATTTTATTTAAAAATAATTTTGTTGGAGGTGACCAAATTTAAACATATTTTTTCTCTGGGTGTACACTGTCAACAAGGCGTCTTCACTTTTGTCTGCCTTTGAGAAAAAAAGAGAAATTCTTTGGCAGCTGGACTGAATTTTTTATAGTGAAAGTTCGGATTTTTTTTTATAAATTAGCAATAAGTTCTTTTTATTAATTAAACATTTTACTTATTAGGATTTAATAAATTGTCTCATATACTAATAGTATTAGTCGGAAAATCTAATAAAAATATTAGAAACTCTAGACTAGAACTTTTCACATGGATTAGTTAATCTCTGCTTCCAACATCACCATATCGCTCTGGATCCTCTTAAGGGGGTTAACTCAAAATTAATTTTCAGTAGAGACAAAAAACTGTTTTCTTTTTATATGTACTCTTATATCACAAAGGGGTATTGCATTATTTTTTTTTTTTTTTTTTTTTTTTTTTTTTTTGGAGTAAATCGCTTTGGGGGTTAATTTAATTAATTAATATAATTTTTATTTTCTATTTATGTATATAAGTGCTTATTGCTAAAATAGTTTTTTATAATTAGATATTTTGTTACTGTATTCCGGCAAACTGCTTTGTAATATATATTTTAATTGGCCAAGAGTGGCTTTTATATTACATATAATGAAATAAATAAATAAATAAATAAATAAATACTAGAGAATGTAAGATTTGTACAGGGGATAGATATGACCACTGTTCATCGATTTCTTGCATAAAGTGCAAATATGTTCCTACCAGTGGTGCGATTCACTAACTTTTAACGATCCGACGACCCCTACTAATGCGTTGCATTGTGTTGGAACTAGGTGCTTGTGGACATTCGACTTGAATATATTCATGTTGAAAGTGAGAGGGAAGACTTCAGCAGGAAGGTTATTCCACATACGAACATTCCGGCCAAAAAACGAATTTTCCCTGTAATGCTTTGTACGATTCACCGGCCAATCGACCACAAAAGGATGGGCTCTTGAGGAAAAACGTGTATTACGAACAATCGCATGGATTTTAGGAACCAAATCCCTAACTTCATCAGAACACATCCCGTTGTAGTAACGATAAAATAGGCAAATACAACCCACATTGCGACGGTGCTCAAGGGAGTCAATAGAATTGGATACCCTACTGTCGCCAATGAGAACCTTCGCCCTCTCCTGCACGCGGTCGAGAAGCTCCAAAATTTACTTTGAAGCACCGACCCACACATGAGAGTTGTATTCCATTCGCGGTCGGGTATAGGTCATATAAATAGTAAGGAGATCAGATGGAGTGAAGTATATCTTACACCGTTTCAAAAAACCGACGCACTTGAATGCTTCTTTCGACACCTTTAATATATGTTCTGTCCATCGGACATCACATTGTATCCTCATGCCCAGAACATCAAGAGATTTTGTTTCCTCAATAATTATACCACCCATATATACAGATGAGGCACCTTGATCCGTCGCGCGTTTATACGTCAGCACGCAACATTGGGTCTTTCGAGCATTAAATTCGATCCTATTTGCACGACCCTATTCTGAGATTATGTCTAGGTCGCGGCCAAGCGTATCATTCACGTTCTGTCTCATAGCACCAACATCGGACACACTTGGTCTGTAATCAAATGAATACGAATGGCAAAGGTTGCTGTCATCTGCAAAAAAATGTCGACATATACATTCGCTTGCAGTAACGATAGTGTGATTCTGTTATTTATTTTTAACGATTGTAAACAGCTGTAGTTTTTTTTAACATCTCTGTCTTCAAAATGTTAAAATAAACGAAAAGCCCAAAAGAGAATAAAGAAAAAACAAATGAAATTGTTATTAATTTACTCTTTTTATATTTAATTTTGTGAATTTTAAATGAAGAATTTTATTGTCGTTCATAATTTGCCTTGTTTTGTACATTTTTAATTAAGAGTTTTGTTTTGGTTTATATATGAGTAGGTGAGATGCAAAACTCGTTCGTTACAAAATTAAAAGGCGAGCTGACAATTGATTCTCACAGTTCCGTTGGGGGCCTTAGAGATGAAAGATACTGATTGTATTAATACATGTCCTTGAAAAAAAAACCTGGAAAAGGACATGCATTAATGCAATCCGTATATTTCATCTCATAAAGCGCCCAACAGAGCTGTGAGAAGCAATTGCCATCTCGATTTTTAGTTTTGTAACGAACGAGTTTTGCATCTCACCTACTCATATATACACATGCATGTATGTATGTAACAAGTCGGGCCTCGGCCATTTTAAACATAAAATACACTTTATGGATTAAATAAACACAACGTAAATTATTGTCGTTAAAATAACGAGAAAAATCTGCATAAAGTAACACCAGACTTAAACCGACACCGAATATCGTGAAAAATGTTGCTGAACAGCAAATTCGATAAATCTTCGTTATAATTATTTGAACGATACGATTATCGTAAAAAAAGTTAGTGAATCGCACTACAGAACTACGAGGGCTGATCAATAAGTGCGTGACTTTTCTTACTTCCCTCGTAGTTATATGAAATGCAACACTGCTTCCATCAACTACCACCTGTTAATAGACTACTGTCAACATACAACCTCGTGGATTTTTTTTAAAAATGGAAAAAAATTAATTTCGAGTGCTCATTAAACATTATTTTTTGCGAAAAAAAATCGTCATAAAACCAAGGAAAAGCTTGATAAATACTATAGGGACTCTGCACCATCGATTCCGTTGTGGTCGCATAAGTACAAATTGCGCTGAACGTTCTGGACGGCCAATTGAAGTCACTACACCCGAAAATGTCGAAAAAATTCACGATATGGTGTTGGCCGATCGAAGAGTAAAAGTGCACGAGGTTGTTGATGCCATAGGCATTTCATATGGCAGTGTGGTTTCGATTTTAAATGATCAGTTGGGTTTAAGAAAGCTGTCTGCAAGATGGGTGCCGCGTTTGCTCTCAATTGACCATAAACGTAATCGTGTGACAACTTCAAAGAATTGTTTGGAGTTGTTTAACCGCAATTCGAATGAGTTCTTGCGGCGTTTTGTAACTGTGGATAAAACATGGATCCATTACAACACTCCGGAGACCAAGCAGCAGTCTAAACAATGGGTTTCTCCGGGTGAACCGGCTCCAAAGAAGGCCAAGGTAAGTTTGTCGGCCAATAAGCCAATAAGACCCCATATGGCCAAGAAAAAAGTTCTTGTTCATCAAGATAATGCACGGGTGCACACGTGTGCAGTCTTAATGGCAAAACTACATGAATTGGGCTACGAATTGGTACCTCATCCGCCAAATTCTCCGGTTTTAGCCCACAGTGACTATTTCCTATTTCCGAACCTAAAGAAATGGCTCGGTGGAAAGAGATTTCGGTATATATCGGTATATATTAAATAATACCTTTATTATTATATCTTAAATAAATAATAATTATACATTAAACAAAAAAACACTTAAATATAATGATTAATTCGTTGACGGAAAGGAAATTAAAATAGGTTCTAGGTTTTGAATATTTTTAAAAAATTTATTTGGTTTCCTCTTTTTGTTTAAAGTTTGTTAATTGATATTTTAAATTTATTTTTCCATTTTTTATTTTTCCATTTATTGTCAAAAACAATATTGCTGATGTGGCAATGCAGTCATTTGACAATAAATAAATTAACTACGTTAGTGCTGGTTCACACTCTTTAAGTCTTAGCCATCAAGTCTTGAGTTTTTTTTTTCTCTACTAAAAGCTCAAGACTTGACGGCTAATACTTGAACAGTGTGAACCACCACTTAGAAACGTAAAACCTGTCGACCGACAAGTCGATAGTAATTAGTCCGCCTAAGAGAACTACAATGAGTTACTTGTTGTCGATTGTTTAAGTTGTTAAGTGACTTCGGCGGTCAGGCTTTTAATTTTAAATTTTTTTTTTTTTTTTATCCAATTAAATGAAAAATTTCTCTTAGTGTATTTATTATTTACTTGGTATGTCTCTTTGAGACTCTTGAACTTGTTTCACAATGACATATTTTTTTTTTTTATTATTCAAGTTTATTAAAAAACACAAGTAAATAAAAAGCTACACACGTTATTTATACTCTTCTTCTTCAAATACGTTGTCCCTGTGTACGAAAATATATCTGTGGCAAAAAGGAAAAAGTGCTTAAGTCGACTTAAGCAATATATGAGTTTATTGTAATATCCACGTTTAAAAGTACGCGTGGTCCACGTTTCAATTATTTTGTAAGATATTTTAAGAATTAAAGAAAAATTACTTTTTGCTTCTTTTATTCAATGTGCAATAACATTTGGAATAACAACTTCAGGTAACCAGCCATCAGTCACGTTAGGAGGATTTAAGAATAAAAACTTAAAAATCTATAACCGAAGAGAAGTGATGATTTCATAAGAATAAAAATAGCCTGCAAAATTTAAAATGGCTTTCCAACTAACAAAAAATTAAATAGACTTAAGCACCTTTTCCTTATTGCCACAGATAAAATAAAAGCAGCAACAACAACAAAAACAACATTAAAACATACCTACATACACACACATGCAGTTAATTTACGGTAAATCCCAGTGGAAGGTTGTAGTCTAAGCTGTAATGTGTTTATGTCAGTTAGTAACAGTGTTGCCAATTCATGTGTACTTGTTTAAATTTTTAATCAAAAATGATTTTATTTTTATACGTTTGTGATGCGTTCAAACAATAAAACAAGCCAAAGGAAAGTGCATGATTTCTTGAAATTTCCGTATAAGGTCCCAGCGGACCTTTTCATACGTTCCCATACTAAACACTTTTAAGTCTCAATAGAAACTAAACTGTTGGTCGGATCGCCTTGAACTTTTTTTTAACGATTAAAGATAACATTTCCTTGGAATACATGTGGTGGTCGGGTATACTTCCCATGGACCAACAAGAAGTAATTTCAGTTTGAAAATGAAAAAGGTCACCCATCGGAGGGTTAGTAAAAAATCGAAATAGTTGGGAGATTCACAAGGTGTCATAAAGTCATATGTCTTAAAATAATAACATGAAAAATACGACTGTTGTGAGCAACCCCTCATAATTTAATGTGCTATTTTGAATTAAAATCAGCTGATTAAAAAAAAATATAAAAATTTTCCACAATGCCAAAAATAATTGAAAAAACTTAAATAATAGCCAGTTTGTGTGAAAAATACATTTTAGATGTTGTGATGGCAAACTCAAGTATTTTCCATTTTTCGGGGTTGTTGCAAATTACAAATAAATTTTATTTTGTTTGTTTACCAAACAGCAGAGTCCTAAGCCGATCTAATTTGACGCCGCAGGTAATTTGTCGCAAAAATTGCTAGCCGCAGGTTAAATACAGATGTTACCCGGATAAGACTATACCATCAAAGGCAACGGCTACAAAAAATAACGCGGCACGGCTCAGCCGCTCAGCGCTGGACTTTTCTGTTTAATTACGACAGCACAATAAACATAGCAAGCAAAGTTCTATTTATTTAAGACACTTTTTGTTTACAAACCAACAACAACATTTTTAAACCATTGTAAAATGTTAGAACATTATGACAATAAACCATGATAGCACACCTTGTGAATACCCCAAGTATGTATAATATTTCTCTTCTTAAAATGAATTTTTTTGTTAAAGTTTTTTATAAATTCTGTATTTTGATTCTTGTCAGGTGTAATTTTAAATTTTGCTGGTGGTAACACAGGTTAGTAATATTTGTCCGCTCTCACTTCCTTTATTTCCACGGTAAATCAAAACAGAACTATATTTGTGCCAGTGTGTGTATATTTGTTTGCTTTAACCCCCTACACAGTGGGGTTAAATTAAAAAAATAAAAAATAATGATGGTAGTATATATTAAACTTTTAATCCACTAAGCCGATTTTTTTTATATTCTACGGCACACACTTGTTTAGCCAAACAAATTTTGCTTGTGCTTTGTTAACACAGGTTCTGTATAAAATTATCCCTCAACTCTTTATCTTTCTTTTTCTGTTTCTTATTTAATTGGTTTTTGATCTACTTGTTTGCTAATTATTTTTTCAAAGCAAGTATTCTGCTGCTTTACTCATACATACGTAAATGTCTTAGTATTCGTGTTTCCCACAACTGATTTAGAGTAATCTGCGGTCAAAAACATTGAAAAAGGAGATTTCTATTAAGCTCCTAAAAAGATTTTCAATAGAAATTATAACCCCTATCGTAAATAACAAGTGGAATCTTTTCGCCCATGAAATTTTTATTCCCTCCTGAAGGAAAAAATTCTATCGTCAAATTCCCGTGAAAAATTTTTAGCGCTATCAGTTCTCAGTGAATGTAAAAAAAAGATAGAAGGATTAAAAAACATTTGAAAACAAAGAAATTTTTGTATTGAAATATACACGTATATTTCAAAGAAAGTTTAAAACAAACCAAGTAAAATATATTGTATTGAAGTGATAGTTTGATTGCAACATTAGCTTATTGCACTTTTATGTAGTAAAATAATTTCTAAAATTCTTCCACCACATCGACCTGTTGCTTTGCATTTTGTTGAGCAATATTAATATAAGTTTGTGCCTTTTTAACTGATCTTGAAATTTATTTTGTAAACTTTAATATTCGAATAATGTGAAGAACTACTTACATAAATGTTTTGTTCCACAGCAAAAATAAAGTGAGAAATTCAAAGAGAATAGTGAAAAATTACGAGAGAAAAAATGTTTCACGATAAAAGGTATTTTTCCCCGCGAACATTTTTTCACGTATTATTCCCGTTTTGGATTTAATTTTTTCATGGTAATTTTTCATAATCGCAAATACGTGAAATACGGAAAAAATCACGAGGGAAAAATTATTCACGATAGGGGTGAATAATAACTCAAGTCTAAGGGGAATCGAAGACCTTCAGTTGAAGAAATATATCCGTTCTGAGATGACTTTCCAATGAACAAAATATTTTACTATAAAAGGGCCTTTAATTGATCTCAAAAACACAACCCTGAAAGGTTACTCTTTATTTTAGTACATTTAGGTAACTCTTCGTCGAATCGACTAAATATTAAAAAAAATAATTCTAGCGGAACGATTTTTAAAGTAAAAAAATCAACAAAAATTATTTTATTTAAGCATTTTATAAAAAAATAAAATAAAATAAAGCATAAAATGAACTAATTGCAGTGGGGAATGTAAGAAAAGATAAACACACTATTTTACGAAAAAAAAAGTTTTATGGCTAAACAAGTTGGAAAACGGCTAAAAAATGGCTAAATTAATTTTTAAATGGCTAAACAAGGTGAAACCCGGCTTAATATAGCTAATAAATGGCTAAATTGGCACCACTGGTTCACAGCTACAAAATACGGTTTATTTTGCGCAAATCGAAGCACAAAAGTTGTATGTTAGTTACCAATTTTTCCCCACTGTTCTAACTATATAAGGTCAACAGCATGGGTATATTTTTGCTTGCTTATTTCACTTCTATGACCGTGACTGTTGTTTATTGTAATATTACAGTAAAAATCAAATGTTATTCAGGTTTTTTTTTAAGTGTATGTGGTATAGAAATGTGGAAATAAATAAACACACCTTAATAAACACACATGTACAAATTAAAATATGCACACATTTATAAATGATAGCGAAGAGAAATGAATAGTTAAACAAATAAAAATCTTAAGCAAGGAAAAATTATTTCTATTAAAAAAATTTGCAAGCTACGCCACACACACAATTGACATACAAAACTTGACATTGTTAGGTATTTGAATTGTTTTACATAGAAAAAGAAAAACAATAGAGATTCTTATAAAAGTGAAACTAATGGAAAATGAGGGTCATAAGTTGAGATGACATTTAATTATTTGCTTCAGAGGCAGGCGTATAGGTAATATGAACAAAAGGAATTCGCTATTAAGTATACGCAGAAAATTTAAAACAAAAGTGATGAATAGCAAGTCGAATTCGCCTTAATGGAAAAGTTAGAGAATTTTATTTATAGTTATAAAAGTTTTTCTCTATAAAAACAGCTGTAATTAAAACTGAAATTGTAATCGAAAAGTAAATAGGATTAGCAACTAATTATTGTACTACAAATAATCCATTGACTGAAATGAAATTGTGCAAAAACGTTCTTAAGATTAAAGCGAAAATAGTAGTACTCTAAAGCTGCGATAGGCAAATTCAGGGCGACGTGTTTTCTCGTTTCTCTTTTATTACGAACGCGTGCACACACATTAAAAAGAATATAACAACATTAACAACAATATATGCCGAATTCATACAACGCCTACAATGCAAAAAAAAAAAAAAAAGGAAAAAAACGCTCTCTAAAAAGACCGACCAATTGTACTTTTTAAAAACCTTCGGTTAAAGCGAGAGTTGAATCTTAAAATGATTGCGTTTAAGGTGAAAATGGAACATTAAAAAATCACATGGGGCGGGTGGACGCTAACATATTTACCGACAGCTAAAAGGCAATAAGGGCGTTATAAGTTAATAGGGTTAGGTCCAGGACCTTATTAGACTGTGGGAAGGCCATTGCCGAATTCTCCTCGGGCGGTGGGATCCGTTTCATATGGGTGCCGGGCCATTCGGTGATAATCGGAAATGAAATGGCCAATATACTCGCTATCGGAAACCGTTTGGAGCAACGAAGGCAGATTTGGGCTAGGTTGACCCACTCGGCCAGTTGGCACAGTGGGACTGTGGGTAGGACGACTAAAACTTTATGGGGTAGCCCAGACGAATGGAGGGCAAAAAGCCTCCTTAACGGGATTAAATCTGAAGTGAATATGATGATGCGTATCCTGACTGGTCATACAGGACTACGGGCACAACTACACCAAATTGGACGGGCGGAATCTGACGAGTGTAGAGCGTGTGGCGCGGAGAGCGAGATGTCTGAACACTTCCTCTGCTACTGCCAGGCCTTCGCCGAATTACCATCTAAACACCTCAGGAGCGATGTCATGTTGGGCTTGGGATCTCTGAGGAACGTTAACAGGAAAATCTTAAGGAATTACGTCCGGGAAACTGGGTTTCTTAACGCCGGACGTTAATCCCTCCCTATCGGTGGTGGCAGCACTATCCACCCAAATCCCCCATGTTTCTTCTTAAGGAAAGCACAACAGGCCCGATAGTGGCCTAGGTGTATATCGTAACAGATGTGAGGTTGCATCTTGATGGTTCGTCCTCCTTTCGACCTAACATATCCTAAAAAACTCCCACAAACAAGATCATTACTGTACTCGATATGGCTTAAGAACTCAAGCAAAAATGTAATTCTTAAGAGATCTTAGATATAAGATTTTTGAAATTACAATTTCAACGAAAAGGTCGTTGTAGAGGGTGCACTTTCGTCACAGCAGGGGTTACTCCGCTTAATTTGAGGTCACATTCAGGTCGAATGAAGCAGGTAAAATGGTAGCACAATTATCTAATTTTGTTTAGGTTGCCCATCTGTTCTCAATCGGACATCCTCTTAGATGTTTCGCACTTTCCGAATACAACTAAACATTAAGGTTTACTGGTATTCTTAGCTACGAAAAACTGTAGCAAAGAACGGTCTGTGGCTCAAGGTTCACAGAAAAAATGATCAGTTGTTTTTATGAATTAAACAAATTGTTTAAAAAGTATTTCAATTTAATTAATGTGATAATTGAATCAATTATTTTTTTAGTTAAAAGAAAATTAAAAAATTAATTTTGTTTTAATTAACATTTTAGTTGTTTTGAAATAAATTTTTAATTAATATTAAATACCATAAAATCTTAATTGATTATTTTTGTTTGAAATAAAATAATTTAAACTTGAAGAATTGTTGAGTTATATTAAATTTTATCAATTACTAGATTGTTAATTTGAAACGGCAAAGTTTTTTATCATTTTATTAATTAAAATTATTATTATTTATTTATTTATTTATTTGATATTAATGTTATATAAATATATAATAATAGCACTGGCTGCCAGGGCCATCGGCTAATTAAAATTAAAAATATCATTTATTGAGAAAAAATATTAAAAATTTTAAATTTTAACAATTTTTAGTAATCAATATAATCATTTTGGTAATACAGTGCACTCGCGATAATATGAACTAATTAAAGCCACGCGTGTTCGCTAACAGTTATCTTTTTGTCTCTCATATTCAAAAACCATCCGGAGAACGCATTTTCAATATTTTGGGTACTCGGAAGGCCGCGCGTTTTTCTTTTTCCAGGTCAAATAAACGTATTGTTAGCATTTTTATTTTTTTCCACATATTGTAGAATATTTCACCACAAATTTATAAGCGAAATTAGTAATACTGACACCTTTTCCTAAATGTTCTAAATCTTCTAAAATTTCTGACTTTTTAAAGTTAAAAACTTATGCTTTTTGTATGCATATTTAAGAACTATTCACCGTTCAAATTATGTTTACAGATGTTGAATGAAAATTCTTGAATGTGAGCACTAACTAATCGTGTATGCAAGACATTTTGATTGACATTTGAAGACAATTTTAAAGCAAGCCGCAAGATAAACTCCCCAATTATTATACAGTTGAATCAAAATTTATCCACA
Source organism: Pollenia amentaria (assembly GCA_943735925.1). Taxonomy (NCBI): domain Eukaryota; kingdom Metazoa; phylum Arthropoda; class Insecta; order Diptera; family Polleniidae; genus Pollenia; species Pollenia amentaria. The sequence goes on along the minus strand of OX031010.1, from coordinate 30,249,987 downwards.
ACCCTGTTGATTTAGACTTAAACACTGTATACGTAGATAAAATACGTTAAAAATATAATTAAAAGTTGTTCACATTTTAAAGCTTTCGCACAAGTTAATAATTTAGAGTAGTCAATGGAATAATATAAGTGTTCATATTTTGGGGTGTTCATATATTAAGGGGTTCATATTATCGCGAGTTCACTGTAGGTGCAAAATCGACAACTTGTTTGCTTGATTCCGTCAATTTGGTATGAATTGGGTGATTAGAAAAAATTTTTAAATTTTTCTGTGTGGTAAAAAAATAAACTGCGAATTCCAACATTGTCCATAACGAACTTCTAAGCCTACCTCCGAATCGATATCTTATAAATGTGCTCAAACGTCAAGTCAACATAATTCGGGAATGTTCTGAAAATCATGTGATTTCAAATCACGTGCTTTTAAAATCACACGAGTGATTTTGTAGGGTTCTGAAAATCTTTCGGTTTTTGTGTTTCTCGATGTGCTTTCAGCAACTGAACATCACACAGACCCACAAAAAACGGAAGACTGAAATATCACATGTTTGATTTTAAAAGGCACACGTGATTTGAAATCATGTGATTTTAATTAAAGTGATTTTCAGAACATGCCTACACAATTTTCTCATGTCTAAGAACAGCTCGTCGAAGTTGAGCAACACGAGTAATCCAAATTCACTGGTCTCCCATAACTCCTATTGCGATAATGTTCCTCGTAGGCTGTCACAAAAAAAAAACCATAATCGCGAAAAATACACTTTACAATTTGGCTCTAAAAATGCTGTTAATTGTAGAAAAAATTGTGCTCTAATTAAAGCGTAAATTCTACTTAAAGAAAAAAATAATTTTTTTTTAAAGAATTTTAATTGTCAACTTTTAAAATTTAAAAGTTTCCAGTTCAAGTTTTACTCACAAAAGTTCTTAAATGACTGATAATTTCGATATTCCACCTGATTAGCAAATTTCTAAGGAAAATAATTATTTTATGCAAGGCATATTAATTATATGTATTTTTGTTGTTTTTGCATACAATACACAAGTTTTATTATTGAAGAAAATAAGCACACACACACTCACACATACACACACACACGTACACACAATGTCTTGTTAATTTTACAAACAATAAATTTGAAAATTTAGAAGAATTGACAGCGGTGGCATCAGCATTTAGTTTTAAATTTCTTGCATGAAACACATTTGAGCATATATCGTTAATTTACCTAAACAACGTAATAACTCGAAAATTGTACGGAAAATTTTTTTTAGAGTTTTCGCTCTAGAAGTCTTTACTCTTAAAACAAATTTTAAAAGCGGAGAGTTCAAAGATAAAATTTGAAGACAACAGAAAAGATTAATTCCATAAATGATTTTATTGAGTTATGGCATTTTTAAGGTAAATGAACGTTATGTTACACTTAAAGAACTTTATAATGCTCCAAATTGTTGCTTGTTATCAAGTAAATGATTTATGGCAAATTGATAAACTTCTGACTGTTTAAATGATTATTTAATTGGGTATTAAATTTTTATTTTTATAAACAAAAAAAAACATAGGAAAAAAAATTTTTTTTTTGTGCTCAAAAGCATCATTTGTTTCCTTTTTCTCTTTGCTAGCAGAACAACAGGCGAAAAAGAAACGAAAGGCAAACGAGGGAAATTTGATTGATTTGTTAAGTTTTTTTTTTTAAGAAAATTCATAGAAATTCTTAGATAACATTTTTTATTATTTTCTATTTATGAGTTTTTCTTTGAATATTTTTCTTAACCCAAAACAATGAATTCTTTCCCCCAAAAGTATTTTTTTGCAGGGACCGAAAATAACAGTTATTTTGAAATTTTAAAACAAAAAAAGCGTATGGAAGTAAATGCTGGAAAACTGATTCAAGTATAACATATTGATCCTTATGAACTTTTCTATGATAAAATATTATGATTTTTAAAGTTTTGATTTTTATTTTTTCGATCAAAAATTAGTTATTTTTTGATTTTTATTTTTTCGATCAAAAATTACAGTTATTTTTTGATTTTTATTTTTTTGGACAAAAGTAACAGTAATTTTTTGATTTTTATTTTTTTGAACAAAAATAACAGTTATTTTTTGATTTTTATTTTTTCGATCAAAAATAACAGTTATTTTATGATTTTTATTTTTTCGAGCAAAAATAAAAATTCTTCTTTAAAGAAATGTACGTGTTATAATTATTCAGTTGTCTTTAAATATTTATTTAAATGTGTGATCATCATTGGGATATCTTATGCGAATTAAAATAAATATTTAAAGACAACTAAATAATTATAACACGTACATTTCTTTAAAAAATAATTTTTATTTTTGCTCGAAAAAATAAAAATCATAAAATAACTGTTATTTTTGATCGAAAAAATAAAAATCAAAAAATAACTGTTAATATTGTTCAAAAAAATAAAGATCATAAAATAACTGTTATTTTTGATCGAAAAAATAAAAATCAAAAAATACCTGTTATTTTTGTTCAAAAAAAAAATAAAAATCAAAAAATAACTGTTATTTTTGTTCAAAAAAATAAAAATCAAAAATAACTGTTATTATCAGACATTTATGAAAAAAGGAATAACTGTTACGGTCCCTGTTTTTTTGTAAAATATGAAACTTTTTTTAAGTCTCTGAGGGCCTTAAAAAAATTGTTACATTAAAAAAAAAACTCTTAAAAGAGAGTAAGAAAAAAGATTGAAGCTAAGATTCAATATAAACAAAATGTAATAGTACTCTAAAAATGATTTAGGATTAAAGTCAAAATTTTTTCCTGGAACGACCTGCTCTTACAGGTAAAAATTAACCCTTAAAAGACTTTAATTATGGGTAAAATTTTTATATAAAAAGTCGACGGTTGTAGTTAAAATTAAAGAGCATTTTGGCACGATTGTAATTAATAATGCTTTTCTAGGAAGATCTTTGATTTAGACTTAAACTTAACTCCAAAAGGGCCTACGAATGGGCTTAAGATTTAACCCTAAAAGAGATTAAAATAAAGATCTGAATTTTGATGGCAGCTTTTAAATTAAATTACTTAAAAATAATTAAAATCAATTAAATTAGTTCAAAATTTTGTGTCAAAATGGCCTACGCTTTAGCTAAACATTTAGTCTTAAGATTACCATCGATTCGGAATAAAACATTTAAAATTTAACCCTAAAAGACCTTGTCATTTTGTTTAAAAGAAATACTTCACAAAAAAAAAAATATGATTGAAGTATTTCAAATTTAGTTTAAAAAGAATGTCAACTTTTACTCACAGAAAAAAGTGTTTTATCAATTAAAGAAATGGTTTAAAAAGTATTTAAATTTAATTAATGTGATAATTGAATCAATTATTTTTTTTTGTTGACAGAAAATTAAAAATTTAATTTTGATTTAATTAGTTGTTTTGAAATAAATTTTCAATTAAAATTTTAATTAAATAACAAAAAATCTTAATTGACTTTTTTCGTTTAAAATAAAATAATTAAAATATGTAGAATTGTTGTAGGGAATTGTCAATATTTATTTAAATAAATTAACACATGGTTTGAAATGGCAAAGTTTTTTAATCACTTATTTAATTAAAATTAAAAATATCATTTATTGAAAATATTTTTTCAATATTTTAAAATTTTTAGTAATCAATATAATCATTTTGGTAAATGGTGCAAAGTCAACAATAGTTTGCTTGATATTATGAATTTGGAATAAATTTGGTGATTGGAGAAATTTAATAATTTTTTCTGTGCTGTAAAAAGGCCTATGAAGAAGGTTAAAATTTAACCTTTAATTGACAATAAAATCTACCTCTTAAAATTCCTGCTATCGAGATAAAAAATTTGGTCCTAGAAAAGCCGAGGATTGTGGTCAGCTACTAATTCTAAAAAGTTATAAGTTTAATATTTAAATTTTACCTTAAGACTAACGGTTGAAGCTCTATACCGCTTACAAAAAATTTAACCATGGAAAGATTTTCGATTGAGATACGACAGAGATCAAAATTTAACCCTTAAATGTTTTACGCTGAAGACCTTAATTTACCCCTTAAAAGTCTTACGATTAAACCGGAAATTTAACCCTTAAACGATTTACCATGGAAGCCTTAAAACAAGACTCACAATTGATACTTAAATTTAACTCTGCAAAGACTTATGATTGAATCATTGAATCATTTAACCCTAGAAGAACTTTTAAGTAACACAAAAATTAATCCTTAAATGTATTTTGCGTACGTTATCAAAGGCCCTTTCAATAATTTTTTCCTATGCTAATCCCGCGAAGCTCTACGCTTGGCTGCAGGATACCAGAGTCTCTGGCGGCAATTAAGCCCGCAACCCCCGCACTGATAGACTAGCTCACTACCAACAAGCCTATCGGGGCACCCAAATGATTTACTGCGCTGCATCTAATGCGCTCGAAAAAGCAGCATCGTGCATCACTGCCAATGTCAGCTGTTCGAAAAAACATAACAAAGCCAGGTGACGCGCAAACAAGTCCACACATCAAAATGGCAAAATAGCTGATGCATATTGTGTTCAAAAAATATAACCAAGCTGCACAGCAAACAAGAATCGGCATCAACATATTTGCATGAGCAACGCAGACTAATCACAGATGCGCATCGGATGCAGGGCAGTGATGCATTTCCGACCAGGGGTCTAATCACCGCATACGATATCGAGCAAAATTGATCGAAGTTTTTTATTTTGGTATCATCCCACACGATATCGAATGAACTGTATCGTAATTTGAGATGATAGCATTCGATGTCGATTAACCAAAGTCATGACATCTCTCAGCTTTTCATTCGATACGTCAGTGTCTATCGTACGCAGAAAAATACGATTATTTACTCGATACGATAGCTTACTCAATATCGAATGCCGTGATTAGACCCCAGGCTCTAAATCATAGTTAACCCTAGAAGAACTTTTTAATAAAATAACAACAAGCCACTTCATTTATTCTAAATTCAAAACCTACGAGAGAGACTAATGGGTCGATTACAAAATCAAGCAAAGCCGCTGATGTTAAAATAGAAAAGTCTTTAAATTTTAACAACAGCGGCGTTGCCTGATTTCGCCGTAATTGACCCATAACTTAACCCCTAAAATACTCGGGCTCTGCTCCTTAAATATTTATTTTAATTTTAGCAAAATCATTAATTAAGGCCCTAATTGTGTAAAACGCAACGCCAAAAATTACATTGAAAGCAAAAACAAGGTAGGTAGGTAGGTAGAAAGGCTGGTGTGAAGTCTCCTTCGCACCTTCACCCAGAGACCAATATGGTCCATTGTAATGCCTTGTTTAGATATAGATAGCTGGAAAGTAGGTGAAATAAACAGCGAAAGTATAAGAAAAGATAGATAAGAAAGGAAGATCGGAACAAAACCCGAGAGAAAACCACACTCAACACAAATCCGCCCTATGGGCGTCGAGGTCCCAGTCACCTGCCGCGTAGCCAGGCCACGCCCATTACGAATCCTATCAGACTCTCGAATCGACAGCCCGAGACATCCCCTTATTCGCCTAGAAATATGGTGCCCAGCCACCTCAGCCTGCTGCCCTGTAGCATGGGACAGTGGCACAGAATGTGCTCAAATGTCTTGAACTCCTTACACAACCCGCACATATCCGACATGTCGGATTCCATCCTAATCGCCATCCTGTCTATCATGCAGTGGCCCGTGATAATTCCTATCATTGTTCTAACGCATATCCTACTTCTGCCCAGCAGCGACTCCGAATCGGACTTCCTAAGCACCGGCCACAGCGTCCGCGATACCCGGCAGTCCGTTCGGTTTCCAAGCAAAAACAAAGTCAAAAGTATTTTATAATTTTGTTGTTGCTTCCTACAGAAATTCATATTGATTTTTTAAATTTCAAACGCTGTATATCCTGTGGCGTTGAAAATTTTGAAACGCAATATAAATTTAAAAAGCAACAACAAAATTATAAAAGGTTTTTTTACTTTATTTTTTTCTTTTAATGGTTTGTTTGGCATTGCGTTGCGTTTAACACAATTAGGGCCTAAGTTAAAAGAAAACCCGCTGAATATTTTCATTCATTCGTTATGAGAAACAACCACTTTAATCAGCACAATTAACGCATAAGAAATATTTTTCGTCTGTAAATGTGACATTTGTTATCGTAGCCAAGCAATAATTTTCAAAATCTTATTTATCAAATCAAAATTTTCTTTTTAATTAACCACATGTTTTGTGTTAATTAAATGCATTTCTTTTTTACTATTTCGTTTAAAGTACTAAATCATTTCAAATAATAATTATTAAAATAAACAAAACGATTTTGTTTATTGAACTAAAAATTTATAAAGAAGGAAAATAAAAAATGTTCAAAACTGTTTTCAAAGTGTGATTATTTGTTAAAGAAAATATCGAAAATAAGATCAAGTATTGTGTTCGACAGCATCTGTTGGTTGCATTGGAATGTGCTAAACAAAAACGCTAAAATGGCATTTGCCTTTGTGACTGCTGTTTTCAAAAACCAGATTGCCTGCAGCAGACACACAAATCATTTGGTGGCGATTTAGACGTTCAACAATTGTGGCCTTTATTAGCAGATGATAAATAAGTGGCAAAATTTGTGTATTTAACATGAAATTTAGGCAAATACAGTGGGCAAAAAGTTAGTTCTGCAACTTTATTCTGTTGGGTTTAAAATGAAAAAATCGATTTTGCTAAAATTTCCCCAAATTAAAACAATTTTCCTCAATTTAAAAGTTTTCATTATTGAAACAATAGATAAAATACTTTTAAAACAAACGTTAGTAAAACTAACCAAATTTTGGAAAAGATCTTAGAATTTAAAAAATTTCTTAAGTGTTTAAATTAAACCTTTTTTTATAAAGCGAAAAATTTTCAACATTTTAAAAAACAAGTTAAAATTTTTAAAAAAATTTCAAATTTTGAAAAATGATCAAATTTTAAAACTTTTTAAAAATTTTCCAAACTTTCCCTTATTTTATAAAATTTTCCATATTATGTAAAAATTTCCTTAATTGAAAAATTTTTTTAAAATATCCCAATTTTTAAAAATATTTAATACTTAAAAAATTTTTGTTAAAATGCTGTATAATTTTTAAGTCCAGAAAATGTTCTTAAATTATGAAAAGTTTCCTTAATTAAAAAAAAAAATTTTAATTCCCAAAATCTCACTTTTGAAAATTTTTCTTAAAACATATTAAAAAAAAACTTACTGATTTTAGAAAATTTAACCAAGTTTTGAATAATTTCTTAAATTTAAAAAAAATTCCAAACTTATAAGTTTTTCAAATTTTCTAAAAATTCTCTTTTGAAGAAAAATGTTGGATTATAAATTCAAAAATGTTGCACATTTAATGCAAAAAATTCAAAACATATTTTGAAAAATTTTGGATATATCTAAAAATTTCTTAAAATTAAAAAATTCCTAAAATTAAAAAAATTTCTTAATATTAAAAAAATTTCCAAATTATTGCAAATTATAGCACATAAAAAAATACCCCTAGAACATTTTAAAATTTAAACGAAATCCAAAATTCGGAAATTTTCATGTTGTTTTTGTAAATATTGTTGTACTCTAAACATCAGCTATTTATTTTGTAATTTTTTTTAACTTGTGGGGTTTTTGGCCTTCAGCAAAAACTTAATTTTTAGGTGAGGATGTCTTGTCCGATTTAATGGAGTAGTAAGGTTGCCCTTGTTAGTGTTGCGAAAACTTAATGAAGGAAAAATGCTCGATTTTTGCGAAAAAAAATGCTAAAAAAATGCCAAAAAAAATGCTTGAAAAAGTGCTAAAAAAATCTATATATATAAAAGTGAATGTATGTTTGTATATATATATATATATATATATATATATATATATATATATATATATATTTGTGTCTTATAGAACAAACCACTTGACCGATCATCTTAAAATTTTCACAGAATATAACTGTGACCCTGGAAGAGACATTAGGCTATACAAATTTGAGATTGAGACAAAGGGGCGATGCCACACCCATACAACCCAAAATTTAAAATCGTTATATCTTAGCCATTTTTTGGCATAGGATAATATTTAGCACATATGGTGTTAGTATGAATAGAAATAAGCTCCATGAAAAAAGAGGGCGGAGCCACGCCCCTTTATATAAAAAGTAAAAACCACCATATCTAATAAACTACTGCACCGATCGTCATCAAATGTCCACAGTAGGCGACTGCCTTGAGTTACTGAACTTTAAGCTAAATAAAGATGTGGTCGGAAAAAGGGGCGGTGCCACGCCCATACAACCCACAACATAAAATCCTCATATCAGCCACTATTTGGCGTAGGATGATGATATTTGGTATATGTATATGGTATTGTTATGAATAGAAATACGTTGCATGAAAAAAGTGGAAGGGGCCACGCCCCTTTATGTCGATCTATATATATAAAAGTGAATGTTAGTTTGTATATAAATATATATATATTTGTGCCTTATAGGAGGTCAAACCACTTGACCGATCATCTTGAAATTTTCACAGAATATAACTGTGAAATAACCTGGAAGAGACATTAGGCTACATATAAATTTGTGGTTGGAAAAAGGGGCGGTGCCACGCCCATACAACCCAAAACATAAAATCCTCATATCTTAGCCACTATTTGTCGTAGGATGATGATATTTGGTATATGTATATGGTATTGTTATGAATAGAAATACGTTGCATGAAAAAAGTGGAAGGGGCCACGCCCCTTTATGTCGATTATATCTAATTAACTACTGAACCGATCGTGATCAAATTCTCACAGTAGGCTGTTGTTATGAATTAATGAGCCCTAGGCTATGTAAAGTTGTGGTTGGACAAAGGGCGGTGGCACGCCTAATCAACTCAAAATTTAAAATCCTCTTATCTTCGATACTGTTTCACGAATGTAGGTGTTTGGATGAATTTAAAAGGGTAATTTTTTAACATATTCACCTATGCTTGATACACATGTTAACGGTTAGCGTTTGCGATGACTATAAACAAAGCCCATGGGCAATCTCTACAAGTTTATGTATTAAATTTAGCAAGTCCATGTTTCTCGCATGGACAGCTTTATTTTGCATGCTCGCGTGTTGGAAAACCAACTGATATATATGTTTATGCTCCAGATGGAAAAACTACAAACATTGTGTATCCTAAAGAATTGCAATAATTAATTAATAATTTAATAAAAAAAATTTTGTTTATATATAATTATTTATATATAAATACTTTTTGTTTCATTTTATAACGATTGGGGTAGCGAAGCACACCGGGTTAAGCTAGTTTTTTATAAAAATAAAAAGAAAAACAATTTACTTCGACATTAATTTGAAAATAATTAGCATTCATATAAAATTATATGAATTACGGCCAATTTTACCATGTTCAGTTATAACTAACTATTACTTTAACTTCGAGTTAACGATATTTTTCGACAGTTACAAATGATAGTGAATTATAACTGAAATTGGTGAAATTTGCAGATTTTATGTTAAACCGATCGTAAATTTAAAAAAAAACTAAAATTAAACCGAATCTCAATACAGTAATACAATTTGATTAGAATTTAATGATTTTAAGAAGGGCGCTTTACATGGGGCCTATGGTAAATTGGGTTCATAATTCTCCAACAATAAATTTCAGTATTTTTTTTTTATCATTTTTTAAAAAAAGGGGAATTAAGCACAATAAACAAAATCTTTTAATAAATAATTTTAATCCCAAAAACAACTTTGAATTGGCAAATTGTTTTTATTTTGATTTCTTGCGAAAACAATAAAAGCAATTAGTTTTTGTTTTTAATTTGTTTTTTCTTTGCCCAATTAATGTACAATTAATGTTGGGATAATTCCAACTTATTGTAGTGGGGAATGTAAGAAAAGATAAACTCACTGTTTTATTGTTGGTATTTTGTTTAAGCTTTGATATCGTTGCAAACAAGACTTTTTGAGTGTTTGTAGGTAATTATCATTCCCTCTCTAGTCTTGTTTGCTGATAGCTTTGGCTTTTCTAAATTTTTTTAGGAGAACGTTTCCTGATGATCTGGCCTAAGCAACCAGTGAATTGCGCATATGAACAGCTTATCTTCCAACAATAAATTTCAGTATTTTTATCAATTATTAAAAAAAAGGGAATTGAGCACAACAAAACAAAAAATCTTTCAATAAGTAATTGTATTCCCAAAAACCACTTTGACAATAAAAATATAAATTTTTTTAGAAAGGTTGTTCCACATTTGGGTTCATAACTTTTTTTCTACTAAGCCAATGTTAGATAGATTTCAATGAATGCGTTTATCTTCAATATTGTTCTTTTCTGTTAAGTCTTTCGAGAGTAAGCGTGTTTCAAACAGACGGACAGGCACGCGGACATGATTAAATCAACTAAGATTTACACAATCATCAAGGGTCTTAGATTATTATTAACAAAGTTTCACAGGGAATGACAAACTTAGTATATCCTCATTCAGCACTAGTGGTATAAATGATAGAGGGTATACAAATCACTTAATTTTTTAACATTCAAAATAAAACAAAATAGATGCAAAAATTCTTCTTTAGTTAATAAAAAATAGCGCAGCTGTAAAAAATTTATATTAAATCACATTTAAAAGTTAATCTGGTTAAAACAATTAAATACCATTACGTTCACAATTTATTTTAAATACATAAAAAATAATATTATCACTTTATATCTGAAAAAAAAGTATTAATATTTATGTTTGTGTTTGATTATCTAGTAAAAAGCTATAAATTAAAGGAAAAAATAAAAATTTATCACTAAAACTTATTGAACTCGTTTGACGAAACCTAATCTACAACAACTCGTATAGTGCGATCTCTGAGAAAGCTCGATATAAATCGAGAGAAATTATCACTGAAACCAAATGCAACAAGTTGGCAAGATTGCACCCTGCCAAACTCTATCAAACGCCTTGGAAATATCTAAAGCAATTACCTTACTTTAGCCAAAACGGTAAATGGAACGGCAACATTTTTTTGATAACAGCGCCAGTAAGTCTCCAGTAGAGCGACCTCTACGAAAGCCATACTGGCGGTCGCTTAGTAGGTAATTTGACTCTAAAGATACGTGTACCTAATATGAAAACTTTGGCCCTTTGCCATTGTCCAATTTCGATCATTTTTTTAGAGAGGTTGAATATCGATAACCTAGCAAATTTAGACTATTTTACTCTTAACGTTCTTTAGATATAAAAAAATATATTTTGTGTCGCTCCCATTCTTGCCCGTATTTCGTCGGATGTTGTCTATTTATACCCAAGATGTTTTTACCTACTGCGGAAACTTTCGTACCGTTCTCCAGATATACAGAAATCTGTAATGTCTTTGTACAGGAGATGCCACGCCTACTTCTCCAATTCCGCCTATTTTTAAGAGAGTTTGTGTATTGATAACCTGGATATGTGTACCAATATGGACAAGCTTACTCTTAACGTTCCTTAGATATAGATTAATATGTTTTGCGGCACGCCCACTCCCGCTCCCTTTTTGTATGATGTTGGCTATTGATAACCAAAATGCTGGTTTCTAATTTGAAAACTTTGGCTCTTGCCGTTCTCCAGATATACAGAAATCTATAATGTCCTTGAATGGGAAGTGCCACGCCCACTTTACCAATCCCGCCCACATTTTGCCGGATTTTGCTTGCACCTTGTTCATGTCTCAGCCCATTATGGACCTTGCAATTTTTTTGGGACTATATGTGATATTAATATATAACAACCTGGGTGCCATCATTTCTCGGGTCTTCAGAAAGCCCATTTCAACGAACACACGGACATCTTTAAATAAACTTCCTCATAAGGATATGGAATATTAGGGAGATCGATTATTCGAATTTTTTCAATAACCGGTTTTCAAATATTACGAATAGTTGCTATTTTAAAAAACCCGGTTTTCGGTTAAGCAATTTTTAAAAACCCGGTTAACCGGTTTAGACCTAACAAATATTTTACGATAAAATCCAAGAAAAGTGGGACCAGTAAATTGATCAAACTTTAGCTTAATTTTCAACAATTTTTAATTTATTTACTAAACTTTATTTATAAGAAGATATTTGTATAATGTAATTTAGAAACTGTTGAACAATATTTGATCTAGACAAACGTTTTGCAAAAGCAAATAAATTATAGGAATTTTATAAAGTTATTATTTGAAATATTCTCTCAAATTTATTTTGAATGAGTTTTTATTTGCTGGTGGTTAAGCTATCTATATAAATCAACCATATTTTTAAAAAGTTGCAAACAAAACCTCTTAGTCAGGATTATCTATTTCAAATTATTTTGTTTCAGCATTATTCCATTCCATGACATTGTTTGATTTCTTCAATTTTGTTTTTTAGTTCTTGGTGTTTTAATAAATAAAACTGGTAGGAATTTTTCCCATATCGTTGATACCGCCGGAATGTTGTAGTTTTCAGCATAAAGAGATGCTAGAACAACTCAAAAGTTTTTAGTGCCTTAACGGGCATTTCGTCCTCGGCAACACAACGGTCTAATATTTCACCCAATGATTTATTTTTTGCAGCGTATCTTAGTAAAGTATTATTTGTCGTCTCTTTAGAACTACTTCGAAGGGAGTTAAGTTTTATTTGGAGCACATTAATGTCAAGCATGAAGGCTAATTAAAGGTGATTAATAAGTCGTGACATGGAAGAACCTTTGTAACTTATCATTTTAGGGCACTTCAAGCACCTAACTTTGTATATTTAATCGCGTTCGAAAAGTCTCTAGAGATAACCTTTATATAAAAATATATTTAATTTTTAGAATATTCTTGCACAAATTACTATTTACTTTTTAACTGCACACCTTTTTGTAGTTTTTTGAAGAGTTTTTGGTTTTTTTTTTTTAAAGAACACACGCTTTTATAAGCGATTTGTATTTACAGAGTTCATAATGTTTTTTGACCTTTGTTACATTTTGTTTTCTTCATTAAAAGTTTAAATTTGACCAATATTCAATTAGAAAATACTTAAATTACGGGTACATCTATAACCAGAGTGAGGAAAATGTACATTAATTACACATTATTAAAATAACCGGTTTATTATACCAAAATAACCGGTTTATTCGATATTCGAAAAATGGGCATTTTAAAATAACCGACTTGGGCAAAGCAAAAATAACCGGTTAAAACCGGTCGAATAATAACCGTTCGATCTCCCTATACAGTACTGTTTTATGAGCGTTTCCCTAAAAGATATGCTTTATAGGTATACATAATAGTAACACATTTATTTACATTAAACCAAATTCCCAAGAATAAATCAATTAAATTTTTCCTAGCATTATAAAAGCGTAAGTGATTTTCTTATTAAGCCAAAATAAAACTTTACCTCAATTAAATTAAAAATTTTACTTAAATGGTAACAAACATAAAAGTTTATGATCAAAATCAATCATTTAACACTTAAGTTTTTCGTTTATTAAACTGTTAATCTGTGCAAATTGTATGTGTGAGAATCGAACACCACACAACTATTTAGTAATAGCAAACATTTATAGTAACAACATGCTTGTATTCATAATGCATAACAACAATAAAAATAAAGCATTAAACCACCATAACGGATATTATTGCTATTTAAAGGCAATAAAAATCTTCGACTATGAAAATAATAACAACAACACAGCAACAATAATTATACGGGCAAAAATCACACACAACCGCAACAACAAGTAAATCGAATAACAGTACTTTTGTTTGTTGATTTGTTTATGTGAAATAAGAGAGGGAGTGGCAGAGAGGAATTAATAAACCAAAAGTAGGTATTGCTGTAAAGAAATTAAAATATGTATGGCAGTGTTGCCAGTGAAATTTCGAGAAAGATGCATTTAAGTTTCCAAAAAGAAAACATTTTCCCAAAAAGATACATTTTGAAAAAAATTTGAAAATCCATTTTAAACGTTTAGCATTTATTGGAATAACATTTTTATTTTATATTTACTGCCTGGCCCACAATGTCGACAAGAACATTTCTTTCGTATTTTTATATTGAAAACAAAAACAAATTTAAATTTTTATTATTGTTTTCAATATAAAAATGCGAAAGAAATGTTCTTGTCGACATTGTGGGTCTGGCAGTTAATGAATATTGCAAAGAAAATGATATCATATAAATTCATTTTTATATTTATTTAAATCATAAATATTAGGTACCTATGTAATTTTTAAAAAAAACCGTAAGCAAACTTTAAAATTAATTATATGTAACTATCTTTGAATGTCATCAAAACAAATTCATTTTTGTAAAAATTAATATACGAGTTAAGGCGTTAATACTAAGGGCCAATAAATCAGAGCAAGTTAAACTCTATTTTTGGTTTAAAATGTGTTTAAGCCAACAAACAAAAAGAAATTTATCAGAAAACATATAAACCATCTTTAAACGCATAAAATTGGGGGTTTAAACTACCAATACAAACCATATGAATTTGTCAACATTTATCGTAGTGCTGCCACATGTTACTTTTTACACTACATATAATACATGGGACACTGATTTACAGCTGTTGAGCTTAAACTACATATAAATTACAGTTTAGTTCAACTAAGCCAGCGTTTAAACACTCACTGATTTATTAGCCATAAGGCGATTATATCAAAAAGTTCACATGAATTTTTCTTCTAAAATTTTATCTTAACACACATACACAAGAATAAGCAGAATAAGAATAAGCAGAACTTAGAAAACCTAACATCAAAATACATGTTATTTTTGTATAGCTTCGTACAGACGGTGGTCAGATCATACAATATATAAATATTTTTCTAACAATGGTGCCATTGTCAGATGCATTAATTTTACACGTCTGCCACATACAAATGAGCTTACAATGTTCACACAGTAACGAGACATGTTAAGTAAATTTTAATGCAATTTAAGCAACGCTGTTTATCAATATTGTAAGATCTGACCACCGTCTGTACGAAGCTTATTGAGTTGTCACTGGTTTTTGTTTTGTATTCATAACGAAATGATAACTTTAAAAAACTTTGTCAGATACGGAAAGTTTAATATTTTATTTCTGTACATTTTTCATACAGATTCTAAAGATACGAAAAATGTCAGGATTATACATGATACATGAAGTCATCAATTTGGGGCCCTATGCTCCTTATAGGATCTTCGGGAACATATATATATATATATGAAGTCATCAAACAATACGAAAAATTTATCTTTCGTATCCTAATGGCATCACTGATGTATGAGGAAACAATAACAAAGATTAAGACAGAAATGGAAAATACAGAGAAAATATCTTTAGTAAATGATTTCAAGTAGAAAAAAAGAGAATTAAATTAAAATTCTCTTGTAATTAGTACCTATTTTAAATATTTTTTAATCATAAAGGAAATAATTGTTTAAGGACAAACATTTATAAAACATTCAATAAAGTAGGTGAAGCAGGGGGGAAAAATAAGTTGTTAAATATGTTTTAATAAATTAGAAGACTATATTTTCCCGTGCCAAATCTGTGTTTCTATTGGTCTAAAACTAAAAAGGATTTTGTAATATTTAATATTTATTTAAACCCCCACCAAAAAGTGGAGAGGGTACAATGCGTATGTCCGTCCGTCCATTATGGGCCATGTAGACCTTGTGATGGCTGTCTGTTTATGTAAACCTTGTGAGGAAAGTACAGGTCAACATTTTGTAGATAACATATTTGATGAACATTAACACATACGTATGTATTAATATATATATTCTAGTTGAATCGTTTATTTAAAAATTAGTCAAGCGAACAGTTTTTGATTTTGAATAAATCAAAGAAAACTTTCAAGCAATATTGAAATTACTTTTACAAAACAGATATTTTTTTTCCTATGAAAGTTATCCCTTTTTGCAACTGTTTGATAAACATAAAACGTTTTTTTCCTCTTATCACATACATATATTTAAAAAATTATATAAAGTTTGCACTTGACTGACTTCTAAAACAATCAACCATCTTTATTGTTCTTTTTGTAGGAAATAGGTTTTAATTTTATTAGCAACTTCAAAAGTAAAATTAAAAATGAACATTTTAAAGAGTTTAATATTTTTGTCATAGATATGTTTGTTTATACATACAGTAGTTTTCCGCTTTAACGAACAGTCGATTATGCAAACATCGCTTTTAACGAACAGGTCAGTTTGCTTCATTGAGTAAATATATTGTGTTTAGTATAACGAACAAATTAGATTCATATTCACCCCTATCGTAAATAATTGTTCCCTCGTAATTTCTTCTCTTTACACGTATTTGCCATCTTGAAAAACTCCCATGAAAAAAATTAATTCATAGGAGAATAATAACGTGAAAAAATGTTTGCGGGAAAAAAATTCCCCTTATCGTGAAGAATTTTTGCTCTCGCAATTTGTTCACTTTTCTCTTAGAATTTCTTACTTTATTTTTGCTGGGGAACAAAAAATTTATGCAAGTAATTCTTCTCATAATTCGAATATTAAAGTTTACAAAATTAATTTTAGGGTCAAGATCAGTTAAAAGAGGCACAAACTTATATTTATGTATATTATTCAACAAAATGCAAAAAACAGGTCAATTGCCTGAGGAGTTATGAAGCTCTTCAAAGATGTGGTGGCAAAACATTAGAAATTATTTTGCTACATAAAAGTGCAATAAGATCATGTTGCAATCAAACTATCACTCCAATACAATATATTTAACTTTGTTTTTTTAACTTTTCTATAAAATTTACATGTATGTTTTTGAACAAATTTTTTTTAATGTTATTTAATATTTCTTCTTTTTTACATTCACTGAGAACTGATAGCGCGAAAATTGTTTATTCCATGGGAACAAAATTTTCACTTGTTTTTCACGATACGGGTGAATGTTAGTTAAAACACATAATCTTTATTAATTTTTTACACAAACCAGTAAAAACAAAGCGAGTAGAAAAAAGTACCGCTATTTTAGGTTCTGTTTGTGTATTATTTTTCTTTTGATTGGGCTACGCATATTTTTTTGGTGCTGTAAACATAAAACATGGGTACAAGAAAACACACTGCTGAAAAAGAAAATAACAAATTGTTGATGAAAAGGCTTGCGAGTTGTAGATTTGTGCAAAAATTATGGTTTTAAAAATCCACTGTATCTGTATCTTATAAGAAATGCGGAAAGAACAAACTTTGGATCCAAAAAAATAGGATTAAAGACAATTTCCAAGAATGGAGAAAACACTTTTTTCATGGTGTCTACTAGAGATGAGCGATCCCGTGATTTTTAAGAACATCGTGATTAGTGAACGTTATTTAAAAATTACTGCTCCTACGAACAGTGGTTGTGATCACGGTTTGTCAGTTTGCAGTTCTTTTATAGCAATTGCGGCCAAGCTATACGTACAATGCGCGAGCTTTCGCAAGAGCTTTTGTAAGTACTTTGCAAAGAAACAACAACAAATTGTAAGAGCTTTCAAAGATGTTTACTTGCATATATATACACACTTGAACAAATAAACTTGGCTTAAAAAAAATACTAATAAGATAGAAGAGAGATTGAAAGGAACAGCAACATTATTCGCCATTGCATTCAAAAAACGCTATTTTCCACAAAAACAGTGAAATATCATAAATTTTTGTATGTAACAAAACACAAAAAGAACGACTTAGCAAGTTCCAGTTCCTTGACCAATTTGTTAACAGCTGTGATTCGTGATTTTTCAGTAACAGGGACTAAATCACAGGTACAGAAATATCGCTCATCTCTAGTGTCTACGACAGCGAAATTTATACATGCCTGTATCTGGTGCAGTCCTACAGTTTAAAGCCAAGCAATTTAAAAAAAAAAAAGTTTATGTCGGAGATTTCAATGCAGGTTATGGTTGGTTGACCAGTAGCCCGTTTCTGTATTTCTCGCATCGTAAAATTTCCCGCATGAAACAAGTGAATTATGACAAAAACAGTGCAATATGAAACAAAAAATGGTTTTTCTCACATAAGTCTTTCTGTATCTTTACTTTGGGAGAATTATCTGTCATTTAAATAATTTTCCAGCAATTATTGGAAGGATGCGAGAAGTGTTTCTATAACAATATTTTGCAGAAAGTTTCTCACAAGGACTGCAATAATAAGTCATATTTGAAATTGATGCGAGAAAAAAAAAATTTAAAAAATGGAGCCCAAATTATGAAAATATGTACACAAGAATGTGTATTATTTTTTTTTATTTGAAAAGAAAGAATTTAAATGATGAAAATAAGTATATAAAACACAATTTTTATATTTTTATTTTAATTTTTTTAGCCTCTCATTGTGTTTGTTTTATGCAGGGCTGCCAGATAAATTTGTGAAAAAAACGTTAATATCCTAAGAAAAAATAAAAAAAAATCGTCTATTTTGTTCGGACAATTTAAAATTAATTTTGACGAATTTTGTTCGATTTTTATCATATAATCACAAATTTTAATCATATAAACAGATAATCAAAAAAAAAAAAAACATTAAGTTCATGGGTAAAATACATATTTTATACATGCATAAGCTTGAGGTCTATTTAAATAAAATTATTTATTTTATTTTTCCTTAATCCGATAACAATTTAAAATTTCAGAATGTTATTTTTCCCTGCAGAAATTTAAATTTAAATTTTATTTACTAAACAGTTTTTTGTTATAACCATGGTATACAAAAGTTGTATCAATTACACTATGTGACAAAATTCCTTTTTTTAATAAAATTTGCATTTTAATGCATAAACATTTTGTTGCTAATCACCATTTTATAAAATTAATCGTAAGCTACTGTTTTTTCGAATAAAAAATGTTTTTTTTTTAGCGATTTATGCCAAAAATTTTTAATATGTTTAAAATTAAGCTATTTTCTAGCGATTTTTCATGCTGTTTCAGCGATATTTTTTGGAAAATGTTTGGCAACAGTGCACAATATCTTAATCCCAGGAATAAAATTTCTATACAAATGTTGACAAATCAAATTTTTCAATCAACAAATTTTTTGTTTTAAGCAAATTTTACAAATTGATCCTACATGACCAGTTCTAGACATATTAATACTATCAAACTTTAGATAAAGTGATTAAGGCCCCTATTACGGTTTACAACTCAAGTTGTAATTAAAGCAACTGGTTGTGATGAGTTGTAATTTTTTGATGTTTTTGTTCGCCGCAATATAGCAAAGTTGTAAACCATAATCAGTGTTGCCAGTGAATTTTCGAAAAGGATACATTTTAGTTTCCAAAAAGATACACTTTTTCCCAAAAAGATACATTTTGAAAAAAATTTGAAAATCAATTTTTAACGTTTAACATTTTTATTTCATATTTAATGAATATTGCAAAGAAAATGATTTCATATAAATTGATTTTTATATTTATTTAAGTCATAAATATAAGATATGTAATTTTTAAAAATACAGTAAGCAAACTTTAACATTAATTATATGTAACTATCTTTGGATTTTATGAAAACAAATTCATTTTTGTAAAAATTAATATACGTGGTAAGGCTTTTATACTAAGGCCATTATATCAAACAGTTCACATAAATTTTTCTTCTAAAATTTCATTATAACACACAAACACAAGAATAAGCAGACGACAGAAGAACTTAGAAAACCTAACGTCAAAATACATGTTATTTTTTAGCTTCGTACAGACGGTGGTCAGGCGTTGCCAATGGAAATATTTTTCTGACAATGATGCCATTGTCAGATGCATTGATTTTATACTTCTGCCAAATATAAATAAGCTTACCATGTTCACACAGTAGCAAGACATTTTTAGTCAATTTTAATGCAATTTAACCAACGCTGTTTACCAATATTGTAAGATCTGACCACCGTCTGTACAAAGCTTATTTAGTTGTCACTGTTTTTTTAGTATTCATAACGAAATAATAACTTTAAAAAAGCTTTGTCTGATACGTATAATAGTTTATTTTAAGTTTAATATTTTATTTCTGTACATTTTGCGTACAGATTCAAAAGATACGAAAATTGTCAGAATTATGCATGATACATGAAGTCATCAAAAGATACGAAAATTTTATCTTTCGTATCCTAATGGCATCACTGACCATAATACAAAAATTAAGAAATTACAACTCAACTGAGTTGAGTTGTGAACCGTAATAGAGGATACTGCCGTATTCATAAAAAACTAAATTGGATATGAAATCTATTTTAAGGAAAATTTGTATTGAAATTTTGTTTTAAAATACGTTTCAAATCTATTTTATTTTTTATGAATACGGCAGCTAATGTTTAAATTTAAGTTATTTGTATTAAATATTTTGCTGTATTAAAAAAAAAACAATCTGGATTTAAAACGCATTTTGAAACTTGATTTCCGTAGAAATTATCCATAAAAAAGATTTCAAATCCGATTTACTTTTTAAGGAATAAGGAAGTTAGAAATTTAAGCTGATTAAATTTTAGACCTTTTCCAAAAAACTTTGATCAACTTAAGCAAAGCAATTATGGGAAGTGGGTCATACATGCGCACTTGTTCGTCTTTGATTGACTTAAAATATGGAGAAATAATTGTATGTCTATAACATTTGTTTCGGCCAAATTGTGTGTTTTGAGAAATGAATGCGGTTAAAAGCGTTTTTAAAGAATGGGACAATAAAAGAGCTATAGCCAATTGTAAACCTAAATCTTAGAAATTTGGTAGTTTCATTTATATTAACAATAAAAGATTTCATTCAAGACAAATGCCTTAAGATCATCCACAACAAACACTGGAGAAACTCTACGCAGCTTCTTCACAACGAAACTGGATACGAGCGAGTGGACGACTTTATAAGGAGACTCAACAACAAATATCACGAAAAAGTAGAAAATTCCTCTTATCAACTGATAAGAGAATGTAGAGAATCGGCCTAAGGGTAGCTATAAAACAAAAATCACCAAATTGAAAATGATATGTATGTAATGCATTGTTACTTTAGATAATGCAATTGTATACATATTATTTGCTAACTATATTTGAAACCCCTTTCGGTTTGTCATATAAAGGTTTTTCCTATTTTTCCTTTAACAATTTTAGAATTTAGAATTAAAAATTACTCAATATCCGGGATTAAAAATTTAAGTTGTTGTAATATCTATAAATAAAATCTAGAAAAATGTAATTATGTAAATATGTTAACAAATAATTTAATAAAGATGTATTTAAAATAAAAAAAAAAAAAAAAAAAAAACAATTTTTTCTGATATTGAGATGTTAAAGGGTTTGTGTTTGATTTGTTTCAAAAATATTGTTAAGTGGTATTAAATTGTTTAAATGGCTTTGTGACATTCTAAACGTATTACGTAAGAATATATAACGTAATACGTTTTGTAAACTTTACTAGAAAAATAAGCTGTGTTTCAGAACCTAAAATGGACTTACACCACTTTCAAAATAAACGACTCATATTGAAAGTGTCTCGCAAAAGAACTAAGGTCAAGTTTTTATTGATCTTTAGGAAATTGTATTTCACAGCGTATTTCTATAAAATTTTATCTGTTATTTCAATAAAAAAAAATTTAAGAGCTTAAATAAAATATTTAAAAAAAATCTATGAAATTTTTAACATTTCGAAAAAAATAAAACTTAAAAAATCAATTTTGCAATTTCTATTAACCAAAATAAATAATAAAAGATTTTTTTATTCGACCTTTCGAATTATAAATAAAAATTCTTTTATTTCGAGTTCGAGGTCAGGTTCGGCAAACTCTTTGAGTTTCATCATCAGTTGACCAATAGACGATGCACAGAAAACAGCCGTCATTTTAAAGTCGGTGTTTAATATAAATTATTTTATACAAGTCCAGATAAAGATACTCAGAGTATCGAAATATCGGGAAAGAATAAAATAAAATTTATTTTTAATACTGAGCTCGAGCTCGAAAAAAGAGCAAAATAAATAATTTATAAAAATATGTTACGAAAATCTAATAAAGAAATCATAAAAACTTAAAAGGAATTTTCTTTAATTATTATCAAGGCGAATTCATTACAGGTGAACTTATCAGCACTGCTGATAACGTTTTTTTAGCTTTATAATTGTTAGATGTCAACATTTAGTTTATTTTCTTTGTTTCTGTTATATTTTTGTTTTTGACAACGTACAATGATTTTACAAAAACAATTGCTTTTGGTTTTTGTAAGAGTTGCACTTGCTGTAGTGCCGAGATAACCTGTAATGAATTCGCCTTGGTTATTATATAATTTCTTTGAAAAGAAACAAAAATAATTTTTAATAATTTAAGGGGGTTATTTTCTAAAACACTTCACCTCACTTGAAAAATATTTTCATACAAATATTTAAAAAATCCAAAAAAATTTTATATGAAAAATATCTCAACGCAGGGTGAAGTGATTTAGAAAATAACCCCCTATTTTTTTATTATTATTAAAAAAAAAAACGAATTTTTGATAATTAAAAAGGGGACATTTCAAGTATCAAGGATTTATCGAAAATTCGAATTTTAAAAATTTTAAAATTTTTATTATGTAAAAATATATTCGAAAATTTACAATTTAATTGAACTCTTGAAAATCTTAGAAATTTAAATTTTATAAATTTTTAAATAAAAAACCAATTTGGATATTTACCCCCTTATTCATAAAGCATTAAACATAAAACTGGTTTGTAAAAGGTTTATTACGAAAATGTTCTTAGAAGATTCGTCTTATTTTTCATGAATAAGGCCGTAAAAACGTTAACATTTTTCTAAAATAAAAAATATTCGAAAGTTTTCAATAAAATTAAACTTTTGAAAATCTGGAAAATTTTAAAAAATTCCAAATTTTGAACATTAAAAAAATATTTTTGCAAAAATAAAAACAGGTAATTTCTAAAAATTAAGAAAATATGTAGTGAATATTTCAAATTACAAAAAAATTATTTTTAAAATGTCTGAAACAAAATTTACAAATTTACAAAAAACATAAAAGAAGTAATTAATTAAGCTTGAGGTCCAATTAAAAATATATTTAAATAATTTACAAAAAAAATAAATTTTTAATGATAAATAAAATTGTTTAAAAACAAAATAAATAAAATTAAAAATTATAAATTTTTATATGAATTGGAATGTGTATTCTAAGTCAAATTACAATTTATAAAGCTTTAATTTTTTAAATTAAAAATTTTTAAAAAATATTAATCAAGAAAACTTTTTTACAACTCGGAAAAATATTGAACTAGAAAATAGTTTTTTTTTAATTTTTGGAAATTAATTAAAAATATTTTATATTTACTTTTACTGTGTGGAAGATTTTGTTAATGAAAATGTTGTTGCTCCGATTACGTCTTAAGCACTTTTCGTTTATATTTCACTTTATGACAAATTATTTATTTTATTTAAATTTTTCAACCAAATTTAATTTAATTTGTTTTTATGGTAAAATTTTTATTTAAATTTTAAAATCTTTAATTTTTTTATATTTTTTTTTTTTTTTTGCACTACAAATGTTTTTTACTTAACAAGCAAGAAGAATTGTTGCTTTTAAGGTGTGATAATTTGTATTTAACTTTTGCAAATAAATGTTGCCAGAACTTTTTATTGCGTATTAGTAACGTTTATCACGAGTATCCTGTGCAGACTGTTAGAAAATTGTTGGAAAACGTGGCTTTTTACGTGAAGCGAACACACACAAATTCAAAATAAACTGAAATCATAAGTGTATGTTTGTGTGTAACGTATGAGTAACAAAATAATTAGTAAAAAAAAGAAAAAAAAACAATAACAAACAGCCGAATTGTATAGCCGAAGTAATGCGCAAAATACACATCAACGAACCACAACATACAAACGAACAAGTGCTTTTCCTTCGTTTTTAATATCAATGAAAATGTGAATTTAATTCACATGTATAGTATAAGAAGAGAGCTTTAGTGAATAGCAAACAGAGAGTGGGAGTTGTTAAAGCAGAAAGAAAGAGAGTAAGCATTAGGCAGGAATTTATAAACAAACTGTAAAACATCCCAAATGTAAACAAAATCTCTACTGCTTATTCTAATTACTGGCAACAATGTTTAGCAACTTTTTTTTGTTTACAAACAGTGTATTATTTACTTTAGCAAATGTTTTTTTTTTTTTCTTTTTTCTATTTCTGTTGACTTTTCTCCTATCATTTACATTTGAATGGTCATTTATAACAAAACCAAACCAGAAAGACAATAAAAAAAAAAAACAAATAAATTTGACCATGTCATCTCTCTTTTTGTAGTAATTTATTTATTAAATGTCCTTAAACCCACATACACAGAAAAAACCATTTAATTTCTCATCTGGCCTTTTGATGATGCTGTGGATTTGTACCGTGGACACCTGTCGACAAATGCGTTTGAGTAATTACAGCCGCAATGCTAAAGTAAATAAAAATGGTAAAATATTTTGTGATTGTTATTGGCGATTGTTGTTTAAACAAACCTAGAAGTAATTGAACATGAAACCATTTTTTTGTCATTTCATATGAAAACACGTACATAAAAGTAATTCTCTTTGGAAAAATCTTTAACTACCCATGTCCTGAAAAACTACATCTGCAAAATAGTTATCAATTCTTTTTTCTTAATGTTTTTTCTACTCGTAATATATATACAAACAGGGTTGTCAGATATTTTTCGAATTTGATACCCAAATTGTAAATTTTTATCCCCAAAAATGTCCAAAACAAATATTTTGTTCATGCCCGAAAATCCCGACCAAATACTTTAAAATACAAAACAGAAATATTGTGGGAATGAAATTATTTTTGTTATAATTTGGTAGATAATTTAAAGGCATTTACTTTTTAAATATGATTTCCGGCATATGTCCGCCTCGGCTACAAGTTACAAAGTCCATTCGATCAGTACAATTTGTGAATACTTTTTCCAATAAATCTGGCTTCGAAATTGGCTTCGAATGCTACAAGAGTTGCTCACCAACAAACGTAAGGTTTTCGGGAACCAGATCCCTAATTTCATTAAAACACCTCTTGTTGCAGCGGTGCTCAAAGGAGTCAATAGAATTTGATACCCTACTGTCACCAATGAGAACCTTCGCCCTCTCCTGCAAGCGGTCGAGAAGCTCCAAAATAGAGGGTACGTTCGTAAATGCAGTTGTTGCGCATCAGTAAAGTTTAATGTACGTAAAAGCATCATATGTAAGAAACTTGGCATCACTGTCATAGATCAAAAGTTTTTTTTAAGCAGTGATGCCGCAGCTCTGCCGCAAATTTTTGCAATTATTGCATCAATTATTTTTCTGATGCAATACATTTTGATATAAAAGAAATGGTTTCATTTTTCTTTTCTGATGCTTCTTCTTGTTATTTATAAGAAAACTGTCCCATTTTGTTTCAATATATTCAATAAAATTTGTCATCACTATTGTTGACAACATTTTTATTATTATTTTATGTTCGTTAATGCAACTTTTGAAATTTAGCTCGTGCTTAAAAATTCAAACTTTGCACAGCTGTTGCGCAGTAAAAAAAGCATCAGCATCACAACTGTAACTGGTGATCAGGCATCAGAAACAAAATGTTGCATCACTGCAGCAGTGATGCACAGGTTTTATGCATTTACGAACGTACCCAGACTTTGAAGCACCGGCTCACACATGAGAGTTGTATTCCATTCGCGGTCGGAAATAAGTGGTATAAATTGTAAGGAGATCAGACGGAGTGAAGTATATCTTACACCGTTTTAAAACCCCGAGGCACCTGAATGCTTCTTTTTATACCTTAAATATAAGTTTTGTCCATCGCAGATCTTGTTGTATCTTCATGCCCAGAACATCAAGAGATCCTGATTCTTCAATAATTATACCACCCATTATACATATGAGGCACCCTGATCCGTCGCGCGTTAATACGTTAGCATTCAACACTGGGTCTTTCGGGCATTAAACTCGACCCTATTCGCACGACACCATTCCGAGATTATGTCTAGGTCTTGTCCAAGTGTATCATTCATGTTCTGCCTCATAGCACCAACATCGGATAAGCTCGGTCTATAACCAAATGAATGTGAAAGGTTGACATAGAGTAGGAGAAAGAACGGAGCCTTGTCGCACCCCTGAATGAATCTTGAACTCGTTTGACGAAACCCCATCTATAACAACTCGTATAGTACGATCTCTGAGCTCGTTATAAATCGAGAGAAATTATCACCGACACCAAATGCAACAAGTTTTGACAAGAGTGCACCATGCCAAACTCTGTCAGACGCCTTGGAAATATCTAAAGCAATTACCTTACTTTCGCCAGCTAGCATAGGCTGTTTGTTAGACGATTATGCTTAATATACAACTCATAAAAGAGCTACAAAAACAAAAACATCTACATTTTTTTATTTATTACTTGTTTATATATTTTTGACACGCTCGTTTTTTAATCTTGGAATGAACCTTTTGCGACTCTCTGTAAGAGTCATATAAGAATTACTGAGCTACCTAAATAAGAGCGTTTTTGAAATATGAAAATTCTATTGCCAATACAATTTCAATAAAACAAGCTGACCTAAGGATCTGCAAAATAAGATTTTCCGACAGGATGGTGTTGATTTCGCGACCTTACGGTTTGTTTGATGTAAATTGTATGAAAATTTGAAGTTTTAACATGAAAAACACGCTTGATGCCCATATTTAGGTAGCTCAGTTATACGGCTGAGCATTTCACGAGTCGTTAAATAATCCCTACGTGAGTCTCATACGACCCTTGGCATGCTTTTTGAAAGATTCGTTACATAATCTCTGCATACATCATAAACGATTCCATTTAGGATTAATATAAGAGTCGTTTGCTGTGTTATGGAAGAATCTCTCATACGAATCAGCACGTGTAACAGTTTCTCCCGTGCGAGGAATCGTCTACAATTAAAAAATGAGCTCGTCGACGATCAAAAACACTCGTTATGAGATTCCCAGTAGACTCCTAGACGATTGAAAATGCTAGCTGGGATGGAACCGCACCAGTTTTACTGGTAACAGGGCTAGTAGGTCTCCAGTAGAACGACCTCTGCGAAAGCCATACTGCCGGTCGCTTAGTACACAGAAAAAATATATTGCCGAAATATTTTAAAGCAAACGCTTGTTTGAAAACTTATTAAATTTCAACCAATTTTTTTAACTTTTCTATTAATATATTTGTTTCATTTTATCAACAAAAGTGTTGACAACTATACAAAAATATGATATACGCGCTATACGCAAATGTGCAGATTTATCTGCAATTTACAGTTTTTCTAAGCATTGGGCAGTTTTGAAGTTTTTTGTTAAAAAAAAAATAAGTTTTTTTTTGTAAATTGTGCAGATTTTGCAGTTTTTGCAATAGAATTTTTAAAATAAATTTTGCTATATTATTTTTTATTTCTTAAGCCCTAAATTTCACCTAATTTGCTTAACACATACTCCTATAACAAAGGCAAGCGTTAAGAGTCAAACAAAAAAACACAATCGGCTTGGGAATCTCGCACTTTTCGTTAACAAATAAACTGCACAAACCTAATGAATCATTTTGTAATAAATTCTAATAAAATACCTTTATTCTTTTAAATTTTTATGTTTTGTCGTTTCCTTCTTGACCGCAAAATTTTCAATTTAACGACTAAATTTAGCACTAGGTAGCGCAAACAGTTAGGAAAATATACAACATTTCGATTTTTCTACAAACATGATTGAATTGTTTGTCAAATACCCCAATTAACAACGCATGAGGATTGTACAGACGTACAATTTTGACATGTTTGCCAAGCCGTTTGAGTAGTTTATTTGGCTTTTCTTTTGAGGATTGTACAAACGTACAATTTTGACATGTTTGCCATGCCGTTTGGGTAGTTTATTTGGCTTTTCTTTTGAAAGTTTAATTTTGTCCCTGTTTACATTTTGTGATTTTTGATGTTTGTATGTCAAAAAAAAAATTAAGTAAATTATATATATGTATATATATATATATATTACGTCGGGTCAAATTGTATGGAAAGATTTTTTTTGATGAAGCGTATAGCAAAAACGTTATCTATAGGTGATTCTGAGAAATTTTGCTCAAGAGACCATAGCTCTAAGTCGGATTTGGAGCGCCCCAAAATTTCAAAATAGAAATTTTGCAATATATACATGGAACAATTAAATTCAATTTTTTTATTTTTGGTAGAGATATTAGGAATTTTTTGTCGAAAAATAGCCTAAAATGAACTTTTAACTAATAAATTCTGAATTTTTTTCGAGATTTTTTTTTCTTTTGCAGATTATGAAAGTTCAGATAATTTCTAACAACTTGTATTACGATAAATTTTTTTATTTTCACTTGGTTACGTATGAGTATTTTTTAACTCCAATTTATTAACATGCATACGCCATGTGGTACAACTAATAATTCAAACTTTTAAAAAAGCACTAAACAATTCCTAATATCTCTACTAAAAATAAAAAAAATATTGGCATCAATACAGATTCTG
Organism: Pollenia amentaria; assembly: GCA_943735925.1. Lineage (NCBI taxonomy): Eukaryota > Metazoa > Arthropoda > Insecta > Diptera > Polleniidae > Pollenia > Pollenia amentaria. Next base: position 30,221,546 of record OX031010.1, on the reverse strand, counting down.
AAAGGTGATAAAAATACTTTTCAAACAAGCCCAGATTGAGAAATCCACTATAATTCTATCTAATTTTATGGCGAAATTAATTAAATTGTTCTATGCATATATGAAAAAATTTCTATTTTGAAATTTTGGGGGACCCCAAATCCGACTTAGAGCTATGGTCTCTTGAGCAAAATTTCTCAGAATCACCTATAGATTACGTTTTTGCTATACGCTCATCCAAAAAAAATTAACCCGCCCTAATATATATATATATATATATATATATATATATATATACATAAACATATTTGTTTGATATTTTTATGTGCAGTTTCAAGTTTAAATAATTTTATATGAAATATTTAACGCCCTTTAAAGTGGTCGTTTTTTTTTTTTTTTTTTTTTGATCGTAAGCTACTTTAAGGGAAGAAAATGAACAACCACAAAAAACTATGGCCCTAATCATGTAAAACACAGCACAACGCCACTGAATTACATTGAAAGCAAAAACCACGTCTTAAAAATGTTGTAATTTTGATTTTGCTTTCTACAGAAATTCATGTACCGTTTTAAAATTTTCAACGCAATGTGAATTTCTGTACGAAGCAACAACAAAATTACAAAATATTTATGACATTGTTTGTGCTTTCCATGTTATTCTTTGGCGTTGCGTTGCGTTGCGTTTTGTATGATTAGGGTCTATATGTCTAGTTTTGGACGCATTAAAAAAAACAACAATAAGAAACATGATAAAATAGCGTGGCGAAGTTTATTATTAAAGCAACAACAAAAGTAGGTAAAAACGATTCAAGGTTTGTGTCGACAAAACAACAACACTATAACAAAAAAAAACAGAATTTTTTGGTTGGTTTCAAAGATGATTAAAAAGAATGAAAATAAATCCCGTATTCTATTTTTTAAAATTTTTTAGTTAAAAACATCAAATTTTGAAAGAAAAATGATAATGAAAACCATGTCGGGTTGTAATGCTGCTGTTTTTAATTGAGATTTCTTTTTTTGTAGCCATGGAAAGGATACAGCGACAGTGGAGGGAGAAATAAACATTGTGTACAACAAGACGAATGGTGTTCGGAAATTATTAAAAAAAAATGTGTCCCAAGGCCAGCCGCTTTTCACTAGTTCAACAAAATTATTTGTTTTAAAATTTTTATTATTTTCAGTAAAATTTTTTGTTTGATTCAGTTTAATTATTTGTTTGAAAATTTTTTTAATATCAAACAAAAATTTAACCAATAATAACAACTATTGGTTTGAAAAAAATCAGAGTTTTTTTTTCAATAAACGAAATGCGAAATAAATTGTTTGAATATGCAAATTCGTTTGTAGGTCCTGTTTTAAACAAAAAATGCTTTGATTCTAAAATTTTTTTTGTTTGAACTGGAAAAATAATTTTTTATATGTCGGAAGTTTGAATCTAAAAATTTGACAAGATGGTTATTTACCATATTCTCCATAACTTTGGAAAGTGGCGAACAAATTGTAATAAATATTGATTTACGTATTTATTAAAAAATAATATGAATATTTAATATCCTAATAATATTGTAATTATGTATTACAAAAATATGATCATGAAAAAAAATTTATTGTTCTATTTAAGGTGAAGAACTATCTTGTAATCGGTCATTTTTAGGGTTAGCCACTCCTTTTTTAGGAATTGGCGTTACATTAGCAACTTTCCAGCAGACGGGACATTCCCCGACATGGTATAAAGAGCTAAAAAGATTTGCTAATGGACGAGCTAGCGTCGAAGAGCAATGCTTCAAGACCATAGTTTAGGTTATAGTTTAGGTTGAATGCAACACTATATTCTAGTCTAGTCTATAGTTAGGAATATTGCCAAGGTCAAAGGTTCAACTACAGTGTTAACTATATTTTAGGCTAAAGTTTAACAGCCGTATTCATACCAAAAAGTTAGCCACAGTTTGTTCACTACGTACAACGAGCTGCTAACTAAAATGCCGATTAAGCTTAGCAGCTTGTTAGCACAGAGTTTATTAATAACAAATTTTATCCGTCTGCTAACTTTTATTAAATCAACTCTGAATAATCATGATGCCACATTATAATACTCAAAAATGCAGCACGTTTTGCATTAATCATCGCTGGATTTGTCATTTCATTTCATTTTTTTCCCCCCTCTTTATATAAAAATTTGAAATGTTTTTAAATTAAAATATATTTAAAAAAGGACTCTAAACTAAAAAAAAAACAGTGTATTAAAAAAAACAAACAAAATTATTCAACATAAAACGGCTGTTTATTACAAGTTGGCAAACGTTTGCCAGCTTGTTAACAAGAGTTTAGCAAATCGTTAGCCAGAGTTTGGTAAGTGTATTATAAATAAACTTTGTGCTAACTTCATGCCAAATTTTCGTTATGAATACGGCTGTAAGATTTCAGCCTTTTTTCAATAGCCTTTTTTTCACAGATCACGTGTGAGTCGTGTCATGCTGTCATGTTATTTTTGTTAAGTATTGTTTGGCATTTCATAATGGATAGATATTTTATTTTTAATATATAAGCGAAGAACATGTTTAAATAAGAACAAGCAAAATATTGCTTTCTTTTTTATTAACATTCCAACATTCATTAGTCTTTTGCTGCTTTCAATAAGCCGATTCTTTGCATAATTCTAGGAATCTTGTCCGGAATATTGTTCCCGCTTATTATTTTGTTGGCATCTCTTAAAAAAACTATGAATATGTACAATGGAAAATGGCCGTTTTCTTTCTTAATAGTAGGCAAAAATATTCTTAAAAACAACAGTATTGTAAGCAGTTGAACGGTTAAAATCAGGGACCGAAAATAACAGTTATTTTGAAATTTTAAAACAAAAAAAGCATATAGAAGTAAATACTGGCAAACTGATTCAAGTATAACATACTGATCCTTATGAACTTTTCTATGATAAAATAATATGATTTTTAAAGTATTAATGTTTAATTTTGCGATCAAAAATTGCAGTTACATTTTGATTTATATTTTTTTGGACAAAAATAATAGTTAGTTTTTGATTTTCAAAAAAATAACTGTTATTTTATGATTTTTATTATTTTGATCAAAAATAACAGTTATTTTTTTTTATATTTATTTTTTTGAACAAAAATAAAAGTTATTCTTGAAAGAGATGTACGTGTTATAATTATTGAGTTGTCTTTAAATATTTATTTAAATGTGTGATCATCATTGGGATTTCTTATGCGCATTAAAATAAATATTTAAAGTCATCTTAATAATTATAACACGAACATTTTTTTAAAGAATAACTTTTATTTTTGCTCGAAAAAATAAAAATCATAAAGTAACTGTTATTTTTGATGGAAAAAATAAAAAAATAACTATTATTATCGTTCAAAAAAATATAAATCATAAAATAACTGTTAACTGATAGTAAAAAAAAAAAAAATAATCGATGTATATCGCCGATCTTTAAAATACCCATATATCGATACATCGATATTTATTTACTGCCATCGAATTCGATATTTTTAAGCGCTCTATAATAAAATTCAACATTTTAATCAGGGACCTTAACAGTTATTCCTTTTTTCATAAAAGTCAGAATATAACAGTTATTTTTTAAGTTTTATTTTTTTGAACAAAAATAACAGTTATTTTTTGATTTAAATTTTTTTGAACAAAAATAACAGTTATTTTTTGATTTTTATCGAAAAATAAAGAGTGCTTAAAAATATCGAATTCGATAGCAGTAAATAAATATCAATGTATTGATATATGGGTATTTTAAATATCGGCGATATACATCGATTAATTTTTTTTTAATATCGATATTTTGATATATCGATATATTTTGCCCATCCCTTAGTTAAACGCAAATTCGGAAAGATAATTAGTTGACATCGTTCTTAGACTATCGACAAAAAATAATGCATTTGCATGGATATCGCAGCCATAATAATTAATTACCAATAACACTGCGGAACAGTCATTTTGCGGCTTGGAACTTTGTGTAATTTTTTTTACTAATTTGAGGTCGCTGATTCCAAATCTAACCTTCATTTTTCTCTATCAGCTCCAGTTTTAGAGATATACCGTTATATCCAAAATTAAGGCACTTTCAGCACATACATATATTGAAATAACATGAAAATGGTGCATCATATTCCCATAAGAAAAAAAACCGAAATTCGCTAACAATATTATCTTTAAGACGTACTAACATTGTTTTAAATTTGGCAAGTAATTTCAAAGATATCGTTGAAGTTTTAAAAAAAAAAACAAATAAAAATTTAAGAAAAAAAAAATGTTTTTGTTCTTTAAAAATTCATAAAAAATAAATGTGCAACAAAAATCACAGTTTGGGTCTAAAAGCATTTAGTTCAACATATTTCGAATGAAATGAGCTTTATTTCATTGCAATCGGTGCACAACTTTTGATTGTGTTCGGTATATCTCTAAAACTGGAGCTGATAGAGAAAAATGAAGGTTAGATTTGGAATCAGCGCCCTCAAATTAGTAAAAAAAAAATACACAAAGTTCTCGGCCGCACAAAAAAAGTTAAATTTTGTTCCGCAGTGTAATATTTGGCAGCATATTAAACCGGTTTTACTTATTTTATTATACTCATTTTATTTCAGAAATGTCTGGAAAAATCTGGAGTTTGGAAATATTTCAAATTATCCGAGCACCAGTCAAACACAACAATATGCAAGATTTGTAAGAAAACCCGAAAACCGAAACCGACTGGTTCTAATCATTTTAAAACCGAATCCGCGGTTTCACAATTTTACGGTTTTTAGCAAACTCTAGTTTAAAGACATGTTTGAAAATATTTTCAAAATGAGGCAAAGCGTTTAAGTGAAAAAGGTTTAGGTTTTGTATATAAAATATAACGACATTTTAATGGCATTGCTATGGCTTTCAATTTTTAGCATTTGCTTGTTTATACTCTGTGTCGGATGTCAACATAAATTCGCAGTTTTAGCTATGGGAATTTGTTTAATGTTTTAATAATTGTTCTTGCTGTTTAAAAATACATTTAAGAATCCTTTAAACTGACAGCTGTCAGTAAAACAAAAATTCACTTCGATCCAGCCGCCGGAAATTTTTTTTAATTAAATTTTCTTTATACAGAGTCTGCGAACTTTAGCTGAATTTTTGAGAAAAAAACAACCAAAAACAAATTTTGTGTCCCGTCCCCATTTTACATTTTAATAATTCTTAAGTTTTTTTTTTATTATTATATATTTTTGTACATACGAATCTGTTTTGGTCTATATTATGTAATGTCTTGCTGTTGCCACGTTCCTTTTTGCCATTAAAATTCCATATAATGAGCATTTAATTTCTAAAGATGCTTCAAAAGATGACTAAATGTGCACATTTTCAATACCAAATTAGTGTACGAACAAATACACACATGCTCTCTTTTTAGGCTTCTTTCGAAATTCTAATAAGCAAACATCCACTCATGCAGATGCATAGTAATCGCACACATATGCAGTACGTATTTGCATACCATCATTTCCTTTAAGTTTGTTAAGAATTGGCAATAAGCCAATCAACTGTTTTGTTTTTTTTTTATTCTGCTTGAAAAGACAACTATAGTTGAAAACTAATACACACACACACACAACCAATTGGTTCAGACATGTGTGTAAGTAAGTCCACAACCATCCAGCGGGAAAAAGAAGGAGTACGGACGCCTTCTAGAAGGCCTCTGTACTCCTTCTTTTGGCTGTATAAGGCCTGCTAGCTCCATTCCATACTCATATCTTTTTCACACACGTTGTCATTGCGGGGTAGGCCTTCCGCTCTCGCATCTTTCGCAGTTACATAAGACTAGTAACTGGATAAAAAAAATTATTTTGCTTTTGCTTTTCACACAGAAAATGTTACTCCCTTCCTTCTTATGTAAAAGAATGTGGAATGTATTTCTTTTAAACGAAAAAGCGGAGGCCTTCTATCAGGCATTCATTAGCAATTAGATAAGAATGGTAATTTAATCAAAACCTTTTTAAGCTGGCCTTTATAAAGGCCTGAATAAGGTCTTCTGAGTTTTCCCGCTGGGCATACTCTGTTTACGAAATTATTGTGTTTTTAAAATTTATTTTTTTTTTATTTTTCTTTTGAAAATTTTCTTTTGTGTCTGTCTGTATGATTGTGGTCGTTTCCTACGAACAGCATACAAATATAAGATGGAAATGATTATTATAAGTTTATCTCGTAGTTAAGTCAATTTGATTAAAAAAAATATCCTTTGATGTCATCAAGGCTGAAGTTTAATAACGGGTTATCCATTTAATAAAAAGTTTAATAAAACACACAAAAAGCTACTCAGAAAAAAATTTTGCCCCAATTAAAACATTAATCAAAAATAAAATCAGTTTTAATCAAAAATTTAATCAAGTGAATTTAACGTTTAATCAAGTGAATTAAACGTTTAATTGTAGCTACTAGTTTGTTTACTGGTGCAAATTAGTAGTATCAATTAAACTTTTAATTCACTTGATTAAACGTTTAATTAACTTGATTAAATTTTTAATTAAAACTGATTTTATTTTTGATTAATGCTTTAATTGGGGCAACATTTTTGGAGAATTTTTTCTGTGTATGATTTCGAAGAAGCTTTTATTTCATTTTAATGCTTGGAACTTTCCATTACGTACGACAGAAAATGACATTTAAATGATCGCTTTTAGATAACTGCAGCAGTCGATCCATTTGAGGTATATTTCATTAAATTTTTCGCACATTTCAGGCGGTATCTCGGCATTAACTTGACGAGTGTTGGTTTTAAAATGCTCTAACGTTAGGGGATTATCCGCGTCTTTGACGTGGGCTCACAAAAAAAACGGCTAACGGCTTCAAATTGCATGATCTTGGTGTCCAATTGACGTCGCCAAAATGTGAAATTATTCGTTCGTGTAGTGTGGCTCGTGGTGCGGTCTTGTTGAAACCACATATAGTCCACATCATCACTTTCAATTGCATGAAAAAAAACGTCGGTTATCATACGGCCATATCAGGAATCGACAAATTCGGATTATCCGCCGCACTTGCACTTACAGAAGCGATATTTTTGGCGGTGTGCACATTGCAAAGATGCAAAGACCTAACCACATCTGCAAATGCTTCCATTCTCTTCAAATTTCTTTATTTGCTTGCCAATTCATTGCACAGTATGTCGATTATGACGACCATAATCACCCCGTTATGCTTGTAAAGTGGCCACGTTCAAACGTTCAAACCACTTTCACAGAAAAAACTAAATAAAATTCTCTAATTACCAAATTTATACCGAATTCATAATATCAAGCAAACAATTTTTTGATTTTGCTCCTATTACCAAAATGATTATTTTGATAACTAAAAGATTTTGAATTTTAAAATTTTTTTTCAATAAATGATATTCTTAATTTTAATTAAAAAAATGATCATAAAACTTTGCCATTTCAAACATTGTGTTAATTTATTTAATTAAATATTGACAATTCCCAACAACAATTCTACAAGTTTAAATTATATTATTTTAAGCGAAAAAAATCAATTAATATTTTTTGATATTTAATGAATATTTTAATTGAAAATTTATTTCAAAACAACTTAAATATTCATTAAATCAAAATTATATTTTTAATTTTCCTTTAACTAAATAATTGATTCAATTATCACATTAATTAAATTTAAATACTTTTTAAACGTTTTGTTTAATTGATAAAATACTTTTTTCTGTGTTTGTAGTAAATTTGAATTTTTTTACGAGTACTTCGGTTGTTATACGATTCATATTCGTAAATGGCAAGCCTTTCACTAAATAAATAACACTTCAGATGACATATAATAAACAGCTGACAGTCTTGCCAGAACGGCGGTTTTGACACAACAAAATGGCTAACCCTTTCTTTAGCAAGAAATATTGCTTGATAAATTGTCGAGACATTATTGACTTTAAACTATTGTACAATCTATAGTACAGACTACATGTACAGAAAAAAAATTTAATATTTGTATATCAATTAAAAAAAGTTGTTTAAAAATAATTTAAATTTTATTAATGTTATAATTGAATCAATTATTTTTTTAGTTGAAAGAAAATTAAAAATATAATTTTGATTTAATTAACATTTTAGTTGTTCTGAAATAAATATTTGATTAAAAGATTAATTAAATAACAAAAAATCTTAATTGATTTTTTCGTTTAAAATAAAAAATTTAAAAATCTTAGCCATATTTATTTAAATAAATTAACACATTGATTGAAATGGCAAAGTTTTTTGATCATTTTTTTAAATTAAAATTAAGGCCCTTATCATGTAAAACGCAACGCAACGCAACGCCAAAGAATTACATTGCAAGCACAAAAAATGTCACAAATATTTTGTAATTTTGTTGTTGCTTTCAACAGAAATTCATGTACCGTTTTTAAAAACTTTCAACGCCACAAGCTATGCAGCGTTTGAAATTTTAAAATGCAATGTGAATTTCTGTAGAAAGCAACAACAAAATTACAAAATGTTTGTGACATTGTTTGTGCTTGCAATGTAATTCTTTGGCGTGGCGTTTTACTTGATTAGGACCTAAAAATATCATTTATTGAAAAAAAATCATAATTAAAGTTTTTAGTAATAAATATAATCATTTGGGTAATAGGTGCAAAATCAACATATTTTTTGCTTGATTCCATGAATTTGGTGATAAGAACCAATTTTTATTTTTTTTTGTAGGTACATATACTAAAGAGCAGTCTTCAATCTTGACTATATCTCAGTCTATAATTTTGACTATAGCGTAGTCAAATGTGTTGATGATAGCTCAGGACTATAGTAAAGACTATAGGTTGGACTATAGTCAAGACTATAAGCTGGACAAGAGTCAAGACTACACAGAAAAAATTAAATATTGTCTCTTATCACCAAATTCATAGAATCAAGCAAACAATTCGTTGATTTAGCACGTTGAATTACCAAAATGATTATATTGATTACTAAAAGTTGTAAAAATTTAAAATTGTGATTTTTTGATCAAAAAACTTTGCCATTTCAAACAATATGTTAATTGATTTAATTAAATATAGCTGAGGCTTTGACAGTTGCCAACAACAATTCTACAAGTTTATTTATAAATATTTAAGGCGAAATAACCAATTAAGATTTTTTTAATTTAATTAATATTTAAATTAAACATTTTTTTTTTTCAAAACAACTAAAATGTTAATTAAATCAAAATTATATTTTTAATTTTTTTTTTTTTTCAACTAAAAAAATCATTTATTCAATTATCAAATTAATTTAATTGAAATACTTTTCAAACTATTTTTTTAATTGATTAAAAAGTACTGAAAATGTATTCTGTGAAAAAAAATTAATAATAAAATTTTTAAAAAATAGATATTGGGAATTATTTCTTTTCATAAGCAACTTTTTATTATATTCAACATTTTTTTTTATTTTTCGAATTTATTCTATGAGAATTTCAGTTATGTATTTTATAAAGCTTTTTTGTAATAGTTCTATTCCTTAAATATTTATAAAATTCATAACTGAAATTTAACTCATAGAATAAATTCGAAAAATAAAAAATGTTGAATAATATAATTTTTATTTAATTGACATTGTAGTTGTTTTGAAATAAATTTTTAATAAAAATATTAATTTAATAACAAAAAAACTTAATTGATTTTTTCGTCTAAAATAAAATAATTAAAACTTGTAGAGTTGTTGTTTTTGAATTGTCAAAACCTGAGCTATATTTTATTTAATCAATTAACATATTGTTTGAAATCGCAAAGTTTTTTGATCATTTTTGTTTAATTAAAATTAAAAATATCATTTATTGAAAAAAAAAAAATTCACAATTTTATATTTTTACAATTTTTAGTAATCAATATAATAATTTTGGTAACAGGAGCAAATGGTGATTAGAAACAACTTTTAATTTTTTCTGTGTTGGAAAGGCTATAGTCAGGACTATAGTTAAAAGTATACGTAGGTTGGACTATAGTGAAGACTATAAGCTGTACGATAGTCAAGACTATAGTCCGGACTGTAGTTAAGAGTGTAGACTGGATTTAAGTCCAATCTATAAACTTTACTTTAGTATAGTCCTTAGTCTTTAGTCCTTAGTATTAATATTAAGCAATTATTACAGTCCAGTCATTTTTAATATGCAACACAATTGTTTTTACGGTAATTTATTTTCATAGTTCATATTGTCCTTCCCTTTTAAAAAGTTTTAAAATACTTTTTAGCCACAAACTAAAATGTTCATATATTCACATATATTATTCCAAAATAAAAAACTTTTGACCCACTAATACTCACACAAATAGCAACGGCGTATTCAACAAAAACTCTACATCAATGGTTTATGGAAAACAATGGATTTTTATTAGTTAAAGCAGTGCCAACAATAACTTAAAAAGAAAAAAAAAAAGTCATATCTGCTAGTAAAGATAATTATGAGTTTCAATTTCATGAATATGCAAATGAAGTTGAAAACAAATATTACCACAAGGAATTTAAAAAAGTTGTCATAGTAGCCTGTCAGTGAACGGACACTGATGTAACATGGAAATATTCATTTAATATCGATATTTTAGTTAAGACAATAGCCAATACTATAGTCAGGACTATGGACAATATAATAGATAAGTGAATTGATTAAACAAAACTATAGTTAAGATTTAATTTATTAGTACTCGTACATTAATTTCTTTGTCCAAAAATGTAATTAAGACTTTCACTGAGACTATTGTCAAAATAATTGCCAAGAATCAGGGCTGCCAAATAAATTTGGGAAAAAATCGTCAATTTCCTGAATAAAAAAAATCTTCTTTCTCGTTTTGAAAAATCGTCGAAAAAATCGGACAACTTAACATTTAGCTTTTTATACCCTCCACCTCCACTAGTGGTGAATGAGGGTATACTAAGTTTGTAATTCCGTACGAAACTTTTTTATTATACATCTAAGACCCCATAAAGTTGTGTAATCTGTGATAAAGTATATGGGGAATTTTATGTCAAGTGACTTTTGAAATCGATGTCTTCCGATTTGGATGAAATTTGCACCAAGATTAGTCCTATTGAATAGTAGTTTAGACACAAATTTTCAACAAGATCGGTCAAAAAGATTCTTTAAAAAAATTTAAAAAAAAATTTATTAAAGGATCTTATGTGATTAAGATTAAATTTTTTAGATTATTTATTTTTTTGTTTTTATAATTGTTATTTTATTTTAATTTAATTATTATTACAAATAAATAAAAAAAATTTAATTTGTCAACATCTCTATAGAAAAAAGCGATTTTATTCCTGGGATTAACATATTGTGGGTATTACAGTATCGAGGGTATGAAATGCTTGTTAGGTATGTTATACACCGTCGGATAGGTTAATTTGTCTAGTTTCTCAGCATAAGTTTTATTTTTAAGATTTTAGAAACACTTACACACAAATAGGAAAAAAATTCAAAATAGTGCATATGCTAAAAATTGAAAAATGCTCGTCTTGACTTAGAAATTATTTTTTTTTTATACATAACCCACTCGCATCCCAAATAACTAACTTAAAGGAAAAGACCTAAGCTTTCTTTTGAGCAAAAAAAAAAAAAAAAAAAAAAAAAAAAAAAAAAAAAAAAAAAATAAAAAAAAAAAAAAAAAAAAAAAAAAAAAATACCCGCTTCAAAAAAATAAAAAATTTAAAATTCAAAAAAAAAAATTTTTAAAATCTAGCAAAAAAAAAATGTTTTCCGTAAGCTTGAAGAAATAGCTATCTGATTTGTTTGGGACAAATTTTGCTAACACCAATAGATAATAAGTTACATGGATGAGAAAGAACACCCGTTTGGCCAAAATGTCAAATTTTGACCCCCTCTAACTCAGAAACTTTTTGACCGATCTTGTTGAAAATCAGTGCAGACTACTATCCAATAGAACTTATCTTGGTGCAAAATTCATCCAAATCGGAAGACATCGATTTCAAAAGTTGGGTCACTTGACATGAAATCCCCCATATACATATATCCTGGCTCCTTGCGTAATTCTAAGTCGATTTAGCCATGTCCGTCTCTCTGTCCATCTGTCTCTGTTTGTCTGTTGAAAGCACGCTCACTTTCGAAAACCGCAAAAGAAAAGAAAAGACTATAATTAATACTATTGTCAAAAAGCAAGCCAATGGACCAGAGTTCGACAAAACTCCGACATCCTGTTTTTTTTCTCACATTAACATTCGCTTACACTTGGTAAAAAAAAACAACAGAAATCATTCAGTCTTGCACGATCATTCAAAAAAGAAGGTTCAAAGCAGAGTGGGATTTTTATACATTTGTTACACTAAAAGAACAAATTCGTTTTTTTTACCTACTTCAAAACGAGTCGTTCTTTAAAATTTAGCCTACCGGGTGCTGGTAGTGAGCTAGTCTATCAGTACCGGGGTTGCGGATTTGATTTCCGCCAGAGATTCTGGTCTCCTGCAGATAAGCAAAAAGCTTCGCGGGATTTAGTGTAGGAATAATAAAAAAAAAAAGTACCAATAACACTAAAAAGTACTTTAAACAATACAAAATGGGATAACTTTCGAAAATCAATATGCGTGCAGACCAGCGTTGCCCTATATATTTTTTTTAAACTTCTTATAACTGAAAAAAAAACTTTTTTTAAGAAAAAAAAATGGTTTTTACAAAAAAGCCAAAATTTTTAAAGAAAACACAAAAATTTATATGGAATTCGTTTTATTTAAAAATTAAAAATTAAAATTAAATAAAAAAATTACACAAGCGTTAATTTGGAATTCATTTCGTTTAAAAATATAGAAAAATGTAAATAAAAAAAAAATTTTTTTCTTTTTAGAAAATAAAAATAAAAGGAAATACCTATTGAAAACATAAAAGTTGCTAAGACTTTAACGTGTATTAGGAAGTCATTATTAACAACAACTTTACAAAGTTGAACATAAAACTTTAAAGGATACACTCTAAAGTCCATTTTATCACCTTCAGATAACTTATATGAATCTAGTGTTAAAAATACTTCAGAACCTAAAAAATATAGTTGGAATCTTTTAGGTAGGAAGGAGTCAACACAATTAAACACTGTTGCAATTATAAAGATCAGAGAAAATATATAGTACACATACATATAACACTTAATGTTTTCATCCAATATACTGGAAGTTTTTAATTATTTATTTATAAAAAACTTCATATAAATTAAAAACTTTTTTGCATCTCAAAAAACTTGCAAAAACGTTGACAAATGGCAACGCTGGTGCAGACGCATATGCTTGTAAAGGTTTGTTGTAGAAACAGCAACAACACTAAGAAAAGAAATTTTGTTTTGTGTAGATACAACAATAACACAACAAGAAGAAAAATAAAGATTATTTTTATGTTTAGAAATTAAAATAAGAAGCAATAATTCCCATATTCTATTTTTTTAAATTATTTAGTTAAATACATCATATTTTCAAAGTAGAATGTTAACGATAACCATTTCGGGCATACTGCTAGTGTAATATAATTAAGACTTTTTCTGTAAATAAAGACCGGAATACAACTAAAGTGAAATAAACATTTGTAACGGGTAAGTGCTTGATAATATTCTTTCTATCTCTGGTTCTATGGGGTGTGAGTGTTTAGGTAAGAAACTAATCTCACTTTCGGATTATTCAAAGTATACGAATCGGAATTAAATCAACTTAGAAATTCTTGAATCAAGCACAGTTTGCGATTAATTTTATCTCACTTTCAATTAAGTTAATCCCGTTTTCGGATTATTTTGAGTATGGGGCACTCGAGTAAGGTATGGAACAGAATAAAGTACAGTTGAACCTCGATTATCCGGCTCGCACTGGACCGGACTATGCACGGATAATCGTAAAACACGGTTAATAGATATAGTATGGAAACACAAAAAATTTCATTTTTTTAACTCGAAATGTTCGTCTACATTTTACTAAGTTATTTTAAGTTAATACTTTCTATGTATTTGTATGAAATATAAACATGAGTATATATGTACATAACAAAAATGGGAATCACCGAATTTGACTTATACTTACATATGTATATGTATGTATTTGATTGAAAGATAAAACAATCTTTTGTTTGTTGCACGGATAATAGAGGTAAAGCACGTTTAACAGAGGTATAAAAACGAAGTACAGATAATAGGGGTAAAATCTCGGACAATAGAGGTTATAAAAGAAAGCGAGCAGCATGCTGGTTAATAGATGTAACCGGTTAATAGAGGCCCGGATAACCGAGGTTCAACTGTACTTGCAGCAGTGGCTGATGCTGACGAATGCTCTGTCGCTGAACAAAGTTTAAAATTTCGAAATTTGCGCTTTAAGTTCAACTGCAACGACTACTACAACTACGTATTCTGTTGACACTACTTTCAAACTGCCGTTTTTAAATTTTCACAGCTTGCAACGCTCTATTCGTAACGTTGTACTACAGCGACTATTCTGTTCCCCACTTAATCCGTACTTGAATCGCGAATTCTGTACATGATTTAAGGAACTCCGCACTTAACGTACTATTGACACTAGAGATGAGCGATATTTCTGTACCTGAGATTTAATCACTGTTACAGAAAAATCACGAATAACAGCTGCTAACAAATTTGTCAAGTAACAGGTATTTGCTGAGTCGTTCTTTTTGTTTTTTGTTAAATACAAAAATTTATGTTTGTGCGGGTAAGAGCGTTTTTTGAATACAATGGCGAATAATGTTGCTCTTCCTTTCATTCTCTCTTCTATCTTATTCGTATTTTATTAAGCCAAAGTTAAGAGTCTGAACACAATGTAACGATAATTTATTGCGGTGCGATTTTTCATACGATTTTGAAGTAAAAAACCGCAGTGCGGAACGGCATAAAATTAAAATCTATTTTATTTTCATTGCGGACTTTCTTATTCTCTCAATTTTTGATACTCTTTCTCTTTCTGATATTGCCCTAGTTTTTGAATAATTGGCGATTTTCACAACATGATTGTAAACAAAAAACATGATTTTGAAGTTCATAAATTTTTGTCATCAAATATAAAAGTTTAGAAAATATATCAACAGAAGAAGGAAAAATGGACAATAACGAAAGAATCATCGAAGAAGTAATGAAGTGTGACTGTCTCTATAATTTGCAGTCGGGAAGTTACAAAAACTTCCAGTATTAAATAGATTTGTGGTGCAAAATTGGCAAAGATGTTGGCGTACCAGGTAAGTGAGTTTCTCTTAGTTATCTTAGTTTTTTTTGTCAGGCTTTATTTAATTTAAGCTGAGGAAGCCAAAAAGAAATTTCGTAATTTACAACCGGGGCTTAGCAGTTTTCTAAATGAATGTTTTTCCAGTTTCGGTTTAAGTAGAGAAAGGAGCAGCTTGTATTGAGAAACACTCATTCTTGTTGCTAGATGAAAATGCTCCTCATCCTGGCTTTCAATCTGCTGCAAGCATGTTTTGAAAAATCCATCCCACCATCTCCTGTTAGTATGTGTCGTGGTTTTTAATTCCACACATAAATTAAAAGTGGCGTATACCAAATTAACAATTTCTTTAACAGCTTCAATTTTTTTATTTACTGCCATTACAAAATATTTAACACAAACAATAATTTTTCAGAAAATTTTATAAAAATTTATGCACAAATAAATTAATAAAAATGTAAACAAACATGGACAAATATTGCCGTCGCCGTCTGCCGTTGTATTATGTTTATTTTTCTCTACCGCAACGAGAAATCGCACCGCACCGCAAACATTGTGTTTAGACTCTTATTTGTTCAAGTTTCCCAGTAAAAAAAATTTGTGTTTTTTGAAGCACTTAAGAGAAAAAGCGCATAATCGAGCGCTTCAATAAGAGAGCTCTTATACAGCAGTAAATGATAACGAATAAAACATACAAAAAAGCTGCTATTTTAGTGCTGACAACGAAGAAGGTTTAAAAGCGAAAAAAAAATAAAATAAAAATATATTATGGTTTAGAAAATGCTTAAAAAAGGCATTTAAGCCAGTAAAATCAAAACATTTATGAATATGTTACTATAGTTAGCCCTAACAAAGCACTTTAGGAGTGCTTTATTTGCATTTTTTATTATGTTAAAAGAAGCGCTTATTGTCAGCAGAAAATAGTCCTCCAAACCGGGAACACTCCATACAAAAATCAGGCATCCCATCAGCTGGTTTGAAGCAATTTGAGGCATGAATTCATACATAAAACCTGCTCCTTTTGGATCACATTTTTTACCGGGATGTATGTATATGCAAGTAAACAGCTTTGAAAGCTCTTACAATTTATTGTTGCTTCTTTGCAAAGTACTTACAAAAGCTCTTGCGAATGCTCGCGCATTGTTCATATAGCTTGGATGCACTTGCTGTAAAAGAACTAAAAACTGACAAGCTGTGATCACAATCACAGTTTTAAGGAGCAATGATTTTTAAATCACATTCACTCATCACGATGTTCTTTAAAAATCACAGGATCGCTTCGGGTTGATTTAAGTACGGATGGATTGTTTTGTCTTTTCAGTCTAAACATATAAATTTCATTCTTTCCTTAAAAATAGAAAGAACTATTACCTTTTCATAAAGAAGGTCAGTTTTTATTTTATATAAAACATAAATTTATTCAATTTTTACATTTACGTATATCCCTTTTATACCGTGATGCATCAATTGTGCGGGTGGATTTCGGTCAAAATGTTATTGTTTTTATTTGGCCAATGTCAAATTTATCATCATGCATTGATTGCGCTAATTGTTCTTTATGTTTGTTTCTCACATCATTCCGCTGTTCGATTTACCGTTACTTGAATTATTGCGAAATTCTTGTGTCCCATGTCAGTTTTGTCAAAATAAGCACCAGAACTAAGTTGTGTTTCAATTACACAGGATATTTCAACTAAAAGAATTGATAAACATTAATGTTTTAAACCAATTGAAGTCATTTGATGCAATAAATCTAAGACTTAGCTTAACATTTCAACAAGATGCATCAAATGTGCATGTCCTGAAAATCCTTAAAGAATATAAGAATGGTAAAAGTTAAACATTAATTAAATTTTCATACAATAAAGACACCATTTTTACCAAAATTAAGAGCAAATTTCCGGCAGTTTAGCGTCAGGTCTGAAAGAGATATACATTGATTTTTACACCAAGAAAATAACACAATAATCTTTTTAAGTGGTTCTGAGAGGGATAGTCACTATTATCTAACAAATTTAAATGTATGTGTTTTCCGATCTCTGATAGCCGGTTATACCGAAATTATATTAGATTTTTTGCACAAATTTTTCAAAAGTTTTCGGTTTCTCTAAACTATTGATATTATATAAGAATTTTTACATACATTTTTCAAAAGTTTTCGGTATCTCTGGCCTATTAATATTTATTTAAATAAATAAAAAAAGCAAAAAAAAAACACCATTAAAAATGTTCTATTTCCGTTGTTAAATTTTTTATGGCAAGTATTTTTTATTTATGTTTCAATAACATAATATTAAACTTCCCTTTCCTGAAATGGCTTTTAATCCTAAATGTATACATTTTTAGCCTGAAAATATGCTAAACCAAGTACCTGTTGCTAAAAACAAACAGAATGGCCTAATAGACTGTATAATATTTTTGTCATAGAAACAGCAAAAAATAACGAAATATTGTTCTTTTTGGCCATGCTGTTAAAGGTAAATTGGTGTGAGACTGACTGACACCGTAACATCTGATGTAGAAGATAAATTGTGTATATTAATGTCTAATTTCCGTTCTATTTCCTGGAAAAGTAATACACCCATTATTAAGGCCTAAAGAGAGTTTAAAATAATTTAGAATTTTTAATCAATACTTTCAAATTTTACATCAAAATCCTTCTAGTAGACTTTTTTTAATGTAGTATTTTACACAATCTCACCCAGTTCTATTCCCTTTATTTTCACTTTCACTGCATAATTCATGTACTCACGCAAACACACACACACACACACACACACTTACACACACTGCCAACGGAGAGTATAAATATCCTGTTTATATTTATTTTTATGATTAACTGTTTGTGTGTTTGTCTTTATACTTTATTGTTGCTATTCTATTATGAGTACAGGGCTTACATTTTTTTTCTCCTTCTCCTGCTTGTTGGTTTTATACACATTTACTACGATAAATAATATTCAGTATTTGTTGTTGGTTTAATATGACACAGAACAACAAAAGCAAAATAAACAACACAACATTTTGTTTAATTAGGAGACATATTGCTTTTGTAATTGCAACTGTTATTGCTCTCACTGCTGGTGTTTTGTTATTGTTAACAAAAGTAGAAAATATAAACAAACAAGTGTTGTCTTTATTAAATTCTGTCAGCTTTTATGCTTGAATTTTTTACGGATTTTTTTTAT
Organism: Pollenia amentaria; assembly: GCA_943735925.1. Taxonomy (NCBI): domain Eukaryota; kingdom Metazoa; phylum Arthropoda; class Insecta; order Diptera; family Polleniidae; genus Pollenia; species Pollenia amentaria. Next base: position 30,203,194 of record OX031010.1, on the reverse strand, counting down.
TGTCAATCATTTAAATAACAAAAAAAAAAATTTATTACACTGAAAATAAGATTAATCCGTACTTAAATCAAATCGAAGCGGTGTCAATAGTACTGCTATTATCAATTCTTTAAGTCAAGAACAGAATGCTTGATTCAAGTACGAATTGTTCAAATGTCCCGTACATTAAATAATCTGAAAACGGGATTGACTTAAGTAAAAGTAAATTGATTTATGCTTGATTCAAGAATTTCGAAGTTAGTTTTGATCCCAAATTCGTACTTGAAATAATCCGATAGTGAGAACACTTACCCAAGAGAACTTCTGGACTTCTGGCCAATTGAAGTCAATACACCCGAAAATGTCGAAAAACTTCACGATATGGTGTTGGCCGATCGAAGGGTAAATGTGCGTGAGATTGTTGATGCCATAGGCATTTCATATGGCAGTGTGGTTTCGATTTTAAATGATCAGCTGGGTTAAAGAAAGCTGTCTCCAAGATGGGTGCCGCGTTTGCTCTCAATTGACCATAAATGTAATCGTGTGACAACTTCAAAGGATTGTTTGATGAGTTTTTGCGGCGTTTTGTAACTGTGGATGAAACATGGACCCATTACAACACTCCGGAAACCAAGCAGCAGCCTAAACAATTAGTTTCTCCGGGTGAACCGGCTCCGAAGAAGGCCAAGGTAAGTTTGTCGGCCAATAAGGTGCTGGCAACAGTTTTGTGGGATGCACGGGGGATAATCCACATCGATTACCTTCAAAAGGGAAAAACAATAAGCGGTCCAACTTATTGGACCGATTTAACGAGGATTTAAAAAAAAGCGACCACATATGGCCAAGAAAAAAGTTATTTTTCATCAAGATAATGCACGGGTGCACACGTGTGCATTCTCAATGGAATAATTACATGAATTGGGCTGCGAATTGGTACCTCATCCGCCATATTCTCCGGATTTAGCCCCCAGTGACTGTTTCCTATTTCCGAACCTAAAGAAATGGCTCGGTGGAAAGATATTTAGCTCCAACGATGAAATTATTGGTCAAACAAATGCCCACTTTATGGACCTCGAAAAATCCTATTTTTTGGAAGGGTTACACAAATTGGAGAAACGTTGGACTAAGTGTATTGAGCTAAAAGGAGTTTATGTTGGAAAATAATTTTTTTTTTTTTTTTTTTTTGTAAAAATAAACTGTGTTTCATTCAAAAAGTCACGGACTTATTGATCCGCCCTCGCATATTTTATTTCAAAGACAAAATGTTGTGCTGGTAGGTAAAGAATTAAGCGTAGGTCATATATAAACCCCCTCCCTTAAATCACTTTTAGACGAATAATCTCAAATAGATCTGGTTACCTAGATAATATTCGAAGTTAAGAGTTCTTATGTTATTATGGCCTGTTAATCGATTTCGAAAGAAGACTTCGTTTGCGTAACTAGCATTTAAAACAAAAACAAATTATAAAATAATGTTTTTGTCTATTGTCAAATTATAAAATAATGTTTTTGTTTTACATGTAAGTTAAAAGCGAACGAAGTCTACGTTCAGAAATAGATGCCAGTGCATATATTTAGTCTTGAACGCATAACATAATTTTATTCGAATAGTTCCATAATCGCATATGGAACTTAACAAGGGAACACTCGTAAAAAATTGTATGTAAAAACTGTGGTGTAGGGTATAAAATGTTCGGAATTGATCGAATTTGTTATTTTTTGCAGAAGTTTTTTTAATTAAACGTAAAATTTAATATCAGGTGTAATTTCACTTAAATTAGGTAATTTTGAGTCATCTCAAGTGTAGTTTTGAATTTTGGTGGTAACGCTGTTTTCTTACTTGGTTTTTGATGCTTTTGTTAACCGTACTATAACAGAGTTGTTGTCAAAACGGAGTCACTGTCGACTCTACTTGCAGCACGCCTAGTTCTGTGCGCGGTACCACGTTAATCAACCAACCATAACAGAGTTGTATATCATAATACAAAAACTGAAAATTTCAACTCAACTAGAGCAGAGGTGTATTTCAACTGAACTAGAGCAGAGTTGTAAGCCGTAATAGGGGCAAAAATGTCTTTGGCGTTAAAAGCTTCTTCCCACAAATCTATGGTCTCAAACTCATAGGAATGGGCATAAAAGAGTCAGCTGTCAAAAAAACTTAGTTGTATGATTGTGTTTGTAAGAAATTTGCGTTTTTTTTTTTTCTTGCAACTTTACAAGTACGAAATTTTGAGAGTTAATTTTTTTTAAAGTGTTTTCATTGAAGTCAATCTTCTATCAAACATTTGGCACGACTGACTTGTGGCACGCTCACTTGTTGTTATAATAATTTTTGCAATTATTTTATTATTGTTTCTCAACATAAGGCTTACAATATTTTCCGTGATCAGCTTTGTACCTTGTTAGTTTTAATTTATTTGTAAAGCGTGATCCATTTCGAGGTTCCCTACTTTTTTATAGACAAAAACACAGAAAATTCAAATTTAATGGGGAATGTTTATTATCATTTGAAAGAACATTCTTTGGCATTTATTTTTTGAAGATTATGTCTATCAAATGTTGGCCGTTGCTACGTCGCAGGTGGTCCATCCGTTGAGTCCAATTTTCGATGACTCGTTCGAGCATTTCGACTGGTAACTGGCGAATGACACGCGTGATGTTTTCCTTCAAGGCCTGAATCGAAACGAGTTTGTCCGCATAAACTCTAGACTTTACATATCTCCACAGGAAAAAGTCTAACGGTGTGATTTCACACGATCTTGGTGGCCAATCGACCGGCCCAAAACGTGAAATTATGTGCTCACCGAAGTTTTCTCTTAATAAATCCATTGATTGGTGCGATGTGTGGGAAGTGGCGCCGTCTTGCTGAAACCAAATGTCGCCGAGATCACGAGCTTTAATTTCAGGCATCAAATAGTCGGTTATCATGGAACGATGACGGTTACGTTCGCACCGGCATCATTTTTAAAGAAATATGGGCCGATGATTCCACCGGACCACAAACCACACCAAACCGTTGTTTATTCTGGATGAAGTGGCAGTTCTTGAATCTCTTCATTTTGCTCTTCGTCTCAAATGCAGCAATTTTGTTTGTTTACATACCCATTGAGCTAGAAATGGGCCTCATCGCTGAACAAAATTTGCTTTGAAAACGTCGGATCTTCTTGGAACTTTTCATAGACCGAATCGATGTCGCTTGGGAAGGTCGAGCGGCTTCAGTTGTTGCACAAGCTGTATTTTGTACACTTTCAATTTAAGATCTCGACGTAAAATGCGCCAAGTCGTTGCTGCGAACGGCGCCGTATCGACTATCCACGGTCTTCGTGTACACTCTCAGCTACGGCCGCTATATTTTCTTCACAGCGTGCTGGACGTTGTCTATTCTGTCGAATATTATCCAATAATGAATGCTGGGTCTCAAAATGGGTAATGGTGTGGCGAATAGTACGCTCAGTAGGCCGATTATGTTGAACATAAGTTGACCGAAGTGCACGAAACACATTCCTCACAGAACGTGAATTTTCGTAATAAAGTTGAACGATTTGTAAACGTTGTTCAGGCGCAAGTCTTTCCATTATGAAATGCCAAACAATACTAAACAAAAATAACATGACACGACTCACACGTGATCTGTCAAAAAAAGGCTTTTGAAAAAAGTATCTCTACTTGAATCACCCATTATATACAAATTAAAGTTAGTAAATATTTGTTTGCCATTGTCAACACTCATGTTTTACAATAAAATTTTTTTTTTTTTGCTCTGCAACTTTATTTCCATTGCACCACCCACCGCTATGTGCAGTTACAAATTTCCAAACGACAATATCTTCCTCTTTGCTGTTAGTTTTTTTTTTTTTTTTTTTTTTTTTTTTTTTTTTTTTCACTATTTTGAAACGAATATTTCACTTCTTCTTATAATTCATATCTGTTTGTTTGCTTGGGTGTTTATGTTTTTCAGTTTAAGTGTTTACAGTTCTCCTAAAAAGTTCTTTTGTACTTGTTGTTTTTATATTTTAGTTTCATTACAGTTTTTTCTTCTAGAAAACGAAGGAGTGTAGGGGAGTGAGAGAGGCTGTTTTAAAACAAGTTAAACTTCGTGAATAACTGCATTGTGCAGTAGTGTTGGTATTGTAATTGAACTGTTATTGTGAATGAGTATTTTTTTTATATAATTTAATTTTTTTACTTGGCTTCACTACAATTGCATTTTGTTTGTGTATGTATTTGAAAATCTTGTAGCATGTCATGTTATTGTTATTGTAGCTTCCGTTTTCCGCTTCAAATTAAATGACATTTTATTTGTTTTGTAAAGTTATAAAGTTTTATTTTTTTTTTTCAAGCTGCGTGTTGTTTAGTGATGAAGGATTTTTTTTATGATTTTATATGAAGGGTAAACGCGAGCTTCGTAATATGTGTAAAAAATATTTAAGTGAATTTAAATTCCAGGCCCACAATGTCGACAAGAACCTTTCTTTCGCATATTTACATATATTGAAAGCAATAAAAAAACTAAAATTTGTTTTTGTTTTTAATATAAATATTCAAATGAAATGTTCTTGTCGACATTGTGGGCCAGGCAGTAAAAAAAACCTTTAAGCTTTAAAATTGTATGTATAAATATTTGTATTTGCTTTTAAAGTAAGACATAAATTTTGGCTTTAAATGTTATAAAAAGTAAAAAACAAAATATTTTTATAAACTTTTAGCTGCTAAAAACTTTTTGCAAATTGCCAATGGGTTTTTAGAATATTGTTAAGGATTTCTAGCTTTGTAATAGTCCTAATAAAATATTTTTTTACTGAAAATAAAAAGAGAAACTCAGTAATGAATTTTACAAACAAAAAAAAAAAAAAAACAAAAAAAATAATAAACAAAAATTTGTTTTTAATATTAAATCAAATACAATTACACATCGATCATCACATTGTCTACAGTCGAAAGGGTCAAATAAACGACACAAGCATTTTGACGACAACAAGATATTTGTGTGAATATAAAAAATTTTAAATATTCACTCCATACATTTTTTTCATATGTTTATGTAACCGTTTGTGTGGTTTATTTGGGCGTTAACAACAGTTAACGGGTTTTATTAAACCTTTTTTAAAGTACTTCAAACGCGCTAAAAAATTCTTAGCCCTAAACTAAAAAAACGTGCATTTTTGTCGCTTTTGTTATTTTTGTTAAGCCCTTTTAGCCCGTTTGTGCTTTTGCTTGTGGTAAAATTTTTTATTTTTCTGACTATATCAAATTGAGAAAACTGTCATAAAAATTAAAAAAAACGTGCGAATGGAAAAACATCGGGCGAGCGGATAAGTTTTAGATAAGTTTACAATTGGTAATCATTTTTTTTTTTTCTCATTATTTATTTATTGAATCTTCATATATTTAATATGAACTAACAATAATTAATCAAATCTAATACTAATACTTTATTTTTGTCCTGCCAATGCTAGACGAAAATGTTTCTCCTCACGGTTTCTGTTCACATATGTAGATGTTTAGCGCTCTTCTTGTCTGATGAGTCCTGCTCTATCTCTTCTCCTTAATCTAGAGTGGCCGCTGTAATTTAAAATATTTCGAGCTAGTGGATTTAGGTGCGACTCAAGCCTTTTTAAATATTTTACTGCATACTTCGTAATAATAGTTTTTACTAACGGCACATTGAGATCCTTTTGAATATTAGAGTTTTTAACATACCAGGGAGCGACTGTGATTATTCAAAGAAGTTTATTTTGGCGCCTTTGAATTTTTTCGATATTTGAGGCCGAGGCAGTGCCCCATAGCTGAATACCGTAGCACCAGATTGGCTTTAATATAGAGTTGTAAAGTAGAAGTTTGCAGTCGAGGCTAAGAACAGAATTTCTTCCAAAAAGCCAATAAATTTGAATTGCTTTTAGTTTCATTTGTGTTAGTTTTGCTTCTTTATGGCATTTCCATGTTAAACGCCGATCTAGATGAATACCGAGATATTTTACATGCGATTGCTGGGGCACTAACTGATTATTGATTTTAATCGGGGGACATGACTCCCGACGCAAGGTGAATGTTATATGTACGCATTTTTGCTCATTGACCTTTATCCTCCATTGTTTTAACCACTTTTCCAGTTCAAATATATGATCCTGCAAGTAACGGGATGCTTCATACGAAAACTGTCATGAAGCATCCCGTTACTTGCAGGATCATATATTTGAACAGCTTAAAAAAGCTGTATCATCAGCAAATGTTGAAGTAAGGGTGTGGTTGTTTGTTGGCATGTCTGAGGTATATATAAGGTATAACAGTGGGCCCATGATGATTCCCTGAGGGAATCCAGCGTCAATTGGCTGAGGAGAACTTATAAAATCACATTCTTTAATAATAAACCTTCATTTTAATAAACTTTTTTTTGCTTTAACTATATTAACTAGCTATAACAATATTAACTATATAGTTATAACCGATACCGATAAATCGGCGATACTTAAAATTTTACGATATATCGGTATCGGCAATATTTTGCTATCTATACCAGGGCTGTCAGATGTGGCGATTTTCAAACTCTTTTGGCGACCTAATTTTCGATTTGGCGACATGGCGATTTTGTTGGCTATTTTTGATAAGCCATCTATTTGTTTTGAAATTTGTTAAATTCAAAACGAAGAAATAATATTTTTTTTATTCTAGTATTTCAATGTATGAAATTTGATGCATTCATATGTATGACTACTATTTAAAACTAAATAATGTTGAAATGGCTGACGAAGATAATCGTCGAGAAATTTTTTTTTTTCACATTTAAATGTGCTCTTGAAAGAACAAATAAGTAGAATTCTTTAAAAATGAATATAATGAAAGTTTATGAAAATTTTTCCATTATAAAATGTGACAAATTATCACATAAAATTTGTTGTTTTTAAATATATTTTAAAGATTTTTTATGAATCCTAACTTACCCTTGGATGTTAATGAAATACAATAGAAAAAATACAGTTTGTTAAAAGAAAATTGTAATGATGATATTCAATCTTATTAAGATCAGTTTAGGCCAACAATTTATAGCTACAAGGATACGGCAGGTACCTGTATTGAAATATTGAAATTCACTAAATATCTGCTTTGAAGTAGAATGCGATATAAAGTTTTCGACACGTTTTTACGAGCCAAAAGTTATATGAATATAAATAGCACATGTTGCATTTCTTTTCTACCTTCACAATGTATTTCAAAAAAGAAGACAACAAGTTAGTCTTCTTGGTGAACTATATAGCGTTTTAGTTATATAATAGAACTGCAACTAAATACAAATATATTGTACATCCAATATTTGTTTAATACTTACCGCAAAATCCTTTTTTTGTTACTTTAAGTAGACTACTATAAAATATTTTAAACATTGCACCTTTTTTGTTAAATAAAAATTAAACAAAATATATGGCGACTTTTTTTGAATTTTTGGCGGATTTTAGGGATACGAAACAATTTTTTTTGGGATTTATGAAAAAATATTTTTAATTATTCTAAAAATACATATATTATTGTCGAAATCGAAAAAAATAAATACTTTGGCGATTTTGGCGATTTTTGACATTGAATTTGGCGAAAAAGATCAAAATCAATCTGACAACCCTGGTCGATACGACGATGCTTTTTATATTTTTTGGAGTATTTTGGAACAAACGATTTAATTTGCTATGCTTCTTTTTTGGAATAGCAGCTAAGAGAAAGAACATATCAAATCAGCAGTGCGTAAAATTAAAACAGTGTCCATGTTCTGTAACTCTCGCTTCGAGAAACTTTTCGATTGAAATGCGAGAAATGAAACAAAAATGCCATAAATTGAAACAAACAACTGTTTTTCTCACTTAACTGCGTCTGTAACATTTTTAGCGAGTAATAATTGTCACGTACTGAAAAAGTGTGTCTGTAAAATTTTTGTGAGAAAGTTCTCGCTTTGAACTGTCAAATAAACTCACGCATAAGAACGGGGTGAGAAAAAATATTACCACTAAAAAATATATTAAATATGCAAAATGCAATAAATAATAACATGGAAGAGATAAGAAGTTTTTTTTTGACTGATTTTTTCATTGTTTAATTATAATTTATTTGGCAAAATATGTATTTTGCTTTTAACATTTTTGAAAAATATACGAATGTTTTCAAAGCTATTTTTTAAACAACAAAAATTAAAGTCACACTTCACATTATTTGCTATAGCCGACGGTTGTATTTTCGCCGCCGTCATTGAAAATTTTTCAATATTAATCACATCGGCTTCGAGTGAATTATTATGACATTTATAGCGTAACGACGTAATCTCTTTTGATAGTTTTCGCCATGAGTTACAGACACACTTTTTTCTAACTTAACGAGAAACGATGAAATATTTTGTTTCACATCTTTTCGATGCGAGAAGTTCTCACCAAAGTTACAGAACATGGGTACAGATTAATAAAATAAATCAATATGTATAAAATAGGATGTGTGTATGTAACGTATGGACTCCAAAACGGCTGGGCCGATTTTGATGAAATTTTCAGGGAATCTTCAGAATATTCAGGCGGGTGACACTGTGATTTCTGATTTTCGGTCTGGGGGCGGAGGGGCGTGGCAATATCCATAACTTGAGAACGGCTTGACCGATTTGAACGATTTTTTCTTTAAAATGATCGCCATGGTCAAACTTAGGTTTTTACGGAAAGAAAATTTTGCCCCGCCCACTTTTACGCCCACTTTTTTCGATTTACCTAAAATCAGAAAACGGCTCCATCGAGTTGAATAATTTTTCTTTCAAATGTTCGTATTAATCAACTTTAAGTTTTCATCGAAAGAAAAATTTGCCACGCCTACTTTTACGCCCACTTTTTCTATTAAGCGCATAACTGGAGAACGGCTTGACCGATTTGGACGATTTTTTCTTTAAAATGATCGCCTTGGTCTAACTTAGGTTTTGCGGAAAGAAAATGTTGCCCCGCCCACTTTTACGCTCACTTTTTTCGTAAGATTCACACCATATATATACATACATACAACCATACGTATTTTCAAATCAAATGCAAATCAAACATATGTATATGAACAACATTTACCAAATAAAAAAACAAAAAACATTGTCTATCCGCTACCCTTAAGATGAAGTAATCAATAAATATAATTTCTAATTTGCCTTAAATACATGTGTTTCTTTTTTCATTGAACCAATATCTACACCATATGTAAGTTATTCTGTAAAAAAAACTTTATGATAGGTATTTCATGAATTTTTATTAAAAGGCCGTAAATTTCGTTTAAAGATCAATTTAAATCGTCTGGTAATACAACACTAATGTTTGCTTAGGGCCAGCAACGCGGACCGGGTCAGCTAGTTTCATATAATAAATCAATCAACGATGATGGAGAAAATAGTTCGGAGTCTCAAAATTTAGCGGCTGACTTCGCATTAGCTCTAACGAAAAGATTTTAGGTTTTAGAAAATAAAGAAACCTGCGGTTTATCTACAATGTTTGACCGTCAATACAATGTTTGAATATTTCAAAGACAATTGACTTCAATCGTACTGAAGAACGTCTTATTAAGCTACTTAACATGTCTCTGCATTCCGAAAGTGTTAAGAATACGGACACCTTCAGGTGGTATAAGTTCTAATAAGAACAAGAACTGGCCTTTGGAGCGTTTGTGCAAAAATTTTAAGAGGATCCGAGAAGGATAAGACTCTTTTCATCCTATGCTGTGATTTTGCTAAAGAAGAAGTCGAGAGATACTTTAAATCTTCTCATATTTCTAGAGACGTAGATCCGGTTGTTTACGGGCGCAATGACATTTTATATCCAAACTTAAAGAAAATGGCGCAGAAATTCTTAAGTTTTCAAATGAGTTCTGTCTGTCCCATCTAAGAGGCTATTTTCCACTGCAGGTTTGGTTCAAACAGACTTGTAAAAACGTCTATCTCCGCAAAAGTGGAGAATACTTTATTAAACAAAAATCTTATAAATATTTTTGTAAAAAAAAATGTTTTATTTTTTATTAATTTTATCATGAACTCAAATTTCATTCTTCGTTTTTTAAATCTTATTAAATTATAAATATTAATAATCGTTTACACCGTAATTTTTTATATTAAACAATTTAATTCAAGTTGTGCTGAAAAATGTCAACAAGAAAAAAGAAAGACAAAAACATGAAAAACAAAAAAATGTACTTTGGATTTCAAGAAGAATTCATGACAAAAAGTACGAAAAACAAGAAGTAAGAAAAGAACATGTAGATCAAGTAAAATAGATAATCATGCATTCAAAGTAAATTTCGATCTACCAGGGTAATATTCCATTTGGTTTAAAGATTGTTGTTTGACTAATGACGTCATCCGTCGTCAATGGCGGTGAGAGCTAAACGGCAAACCCCTCTGAAGAGATTGTGTGGTTACAATCGAAACTAGTCTGGGCAACCTGTCCGTGAAAACCTGGGTTCAATTCCCAGCTCAGTCAAGAATGAAAAATTATCAAAAAATTTTTAATTCATTTCATGTTGTAAAATTCCTTTGGTCATTAAAGGGTACGTTCGTAAATGCATCACTGCGCTGCATCAGTGATTTCAAATGTTTATATATATATTTCAATGAAGTAGATATGGCCCAAAAAATTGTCAAATACTCCATAAAAAAATTAGTCACGCCATAAAAAAAATTATAATTACTTTTTTATCTGCAATAAAAAAAAGTTTGCTTTTCTGATGCAGCGCAGTGATGCATTTACGAACGCACCCAAAATAATTTAATAAAAAATTAAATTCAATGAACTTAAGCCTGATTAAAAATATCGAAATTTGGATTAAAAAATATTTTACTCTACTTGAGTTTTGTTAAATTTAACTTGAATTCAAATTTAAAATTCGTTCGATATTTTTATTCGAGTATCGGTATCGTATCGGCAAAAGGCCGTATCGTTACATCTCTAGTTTTGACATTCGAGAACTTAAAATCGTATTACATATGAAAACTTTTTAATTAAATTTGATGAAAATTGTTGTTGAAACAATTAAAACTAATTGAATTGTTAATGAAATTTTTCCCAAAACTTTATTAACAGAAAAAGTAATTTTTAAATTCTAATTTACTTTAAATTATTTTCAAAAAATTTTCAATAGTGTCCAATTTGATTAGAAAATTATAACCATTTAATGGCATTTAACACTTTGATTTATGCCATAAAAGTTCAATACCAAATAATCAAAAGAGAAATAACAAAAAGAAATTCAATTTTATAGCAAAAAACGTATTTTTGTTCCTGCAATAAATCAAGGGAATTAAAAAAGAAGAACATAAAAATATGGCCAATACATAAATATTAACTACAATACAAAACACTCCCAAGTAAATAAAAAAATAACACAAAAATCACATAAATTAAACAAAGAACCACAAGAACTTTTCACTTATGCACAACAAAATAATTTATTAACATTTCCATTCCCTATGAAATTGAATTAATATTTGGAATTTTTAAACATTAAAACATTTTCGCAGAAATTTTGTAAAGCACAAGTTTTAAGTATTGAATTTTTAAATATTTTTTTAAAAATTTCTTTGTACATAAACTAATTATTACAAGTAGTGATTGTTTTTTTTAATGAATTGATTTCTTAAGAAATAGAAAAAAATTTTCAACAGTTTGATTGAAGTAGACAGCAAATTAATAAAAAGATTTACTGCGTATCAATTCTGAATAGTGAATTTGAATTTATTTTTATACTTAAAAAAAAATTTAAACAATCTTGTGTTTATTTTTTGGTCATAAATTGATTATGGAAGAGGTTTTATGCAGAAAAACTAAAAAAAAGAAAAACACAAATATTGACATCCGTTAAATGAGATTAATTAAAAAAAAAAACATTCTTATTGAATTAGTTTCCGTTGGGAGAAATAATTTGGAAAATTTTATTTGAAACAATAAGAACCATTTTAACGGAATTTGAAAATGAAAATTTTTCGTTAATTTTTGAATTTCTTATAGTCTCATCAGAATATTCTATGTACATATATACACCAAAGATAAATTTATTGAGAACACATATTCATTACTGGCAAAAAAAAAATGTTTTACTCCACGTCTCAAATGCGCTATCGATTTGAACAAGACATGAACATAACGCCGGCAGAGCAACGGTATTAATTTGTTCATGCTCTTGTATGTGGCGAATACGTTTTGATGTTCATGTTCTAATTTACCACAATTTTTGTTTTTGTGCGTTTGGTTGTAGACAGAAAATGGCATTGTAAGGCGACCATCATGGCGAACATGGTTTCTAAGACATATGCTTAGCCAACGATGGCAGCACATGGACGAAACATGAACATGAACAGTCTACACGAGTAGAATTAATGGGCGACATGCTGTTCTTACCAAGTTGATGGATAGTGGAGACGGGTAGTTAAATACATATACCATTTTCTTTCATTCTTACACGCAAAGAAAAAACATGGTTGTGGTAAACATATTCTAATAGCATCATATTATGATAAGATTCATGATTGTAGTCAACATATTACGATTATTATTGAATCATATTATGGCCAAATATATTCGTTATATAACATCATAATATTTTTCCAATAATTTGTATTGTGGTTATTTTATTGAACTGTTAATGGTTTTTAATCCAAATTTAGATATTTTTAATTAGGCTTAAGTTCATTGAATTTAATTTTCATTAAATTTTTTTTATGAAGACAGGAATTTTACAACATGAAATTAATTAAAATTTTATTGATAATTTTTCATTCTTTACTGCGCTGAGATTTAAGCCCAGGCTTTCACGGACACGTTGCCTAGACTAGTTTCGATTGTAACTACACAATTTCTTCAGTGGGGTTTACCGTCTTTACTCACTCGGCTATCGAATCCGGATGACGTCAATAGTCAAACATCAATCTTTAAACCTTTAAATCTTTAAAATTAAATTCAATTAACTTAAGCCTAACTAAAAATATCTAAATTTGGATTAAAAACCATTAACAGTTCAATAAAATAACCACAATACTAATTATTGTTAACAGCTAAGGCACGAGCTATGTTTACATTTGTCCTTCAAGTTGTGCTGAAAAAAGTCAACAAGAAAAAAAAAAAAGACAAAAACATGAAAAACAAAAATGTACTTTGGATTTCAAGAAGAATTCTTGACAAAAAGTACGAAAAAAACAGAAGTTAGGAAGAACATGTAAATCAATTAAAATAGATAATCCTTCATTCAAAAGCAAATGTCGATCTACCAAGGTGAAATACCATCTGGTTTAAAGATTGATGTTTGACTATTGACGTCATCCGGCTGCAATAGCCGAGTGAGTAAGACGGCAAACCCCACTGAAGAGATTGTATGGTTACAATCGAAACTAGTCTAGGCAACCTGTCCGTGAACGCCTGGGTTCAAATCTCAGCGCCGTCAAGAATAAAAAATTATCAATAAAAATTTTAATTAATTTCATGTTGTAAAATTCCTGTCTTCATAAAAATAATTTAATGAAAATTAAATTCAATGAACTTAAGCCTAATTAAAAATAATATTTTTCCCTTAAGCCTAATTTGTTTTTATTACATCATATTATAATTTGATGTTATCATATTAGTATCATGTTAATCATAATAAGTTAAGAAGTTATCATATTATTATCATGTTAATCATAATAATATTTAGATTAAATCTAAAACTTAAAAATATTTTTAATATATATTTATGCTTATTTACTTACTGGCAACCTTAAAGTAAAACTGTTACAGATATTTCACATCATAATATGATGTCGTAGGTCGCAATTATTTAATGGGTGATTTTTTAAGAGCTATAGGAAAGTTTAAAAAAAAACACATAAAATGCATTAAATCTTTATTTGAATCGATAGTACGGGGCATATAATTTAATCTTTGAAGATTATTTCATGCAAATGTTGACCGTGACTGCGCCTCAAATGGTCCATCCGCTTAGTCCAATTTTGGCATACTCTTTCCAACATTTTAGCCGGTATCTCACAAATAAATGCTTCAATGTTGTCTTCCAATGCGTCAATTGAAGCGGGCATGTGTGTATAGACATGAGCTTTAACATAGCCCCACAAAAAATAGTCTAAAGGCGTTAAATCGCACGATCTAGGCGGCCAATTGACCGGTCCCGAACGTGAAATAAAATGTTCACCGAACTCGCCTCTCAATAAGTCCATTGTTAAGGGTGCTGTGTGGCATGTGGCACCGTCTTGTTGAAACCACATGTCATGCAAGTCCAGCTCTCACATATATAGATTTTGCGGTGAAATTTTTTACCTTAATTCATATGGCAAGAAAAAATATCATGCAAATTTGTGAAATTTACTGTTAACGCTAAAACTAATTACACTGTTGTATTGAAATTTATTCTAATTTATTTTTTGTAATCAGTCTTCAGATTTTTGGGATGATTGGTCCATAATTTACCATAGGTCCAATACAAATAACGCTCCTAAAAATTATTTTAGTTCGGCTAAAACTTTTACGTATCATGATATTTTACTGAAGCCAGTTCAAAGTTCTAATAAGAAACGCATAAAATTTTCTTATTGTACGTCAATAATTTAATTCAGGTCTAAACCGCAACTTATTTTAGTGCTGACGTTCGTTTTTGTGAAGATTAGTTAATAAGATATATGTATTTATCATATAGATCCCACTCCTTTTCGGTGGATGGTATCAAACATTCGGCACAGCCGAATATAGCACTCTAACTTGTATTTTTAAAGTACATTTGGACAAATTAAAAAACATTTAGAAAATTTTGAGCTACATTTGTAAATTTTTGAAATACATTTATATAATTTTGAAATAAATATATTTATATATCCATATATGGACAATTTAAAAATACATATGGAAAATTTTAATTTTATTTGAAAATTTTAAATATGTATCATTTGGACAATTTTAATATACATTTTGAAAACTTAAAAATATATTTCGACACTTTTTAAATACATTTTGAAAATAAGTTTAGAAATTTTAAAATACAATTGAAAATGGTGTAATTTTTTATATCAATTATCAAATGTGGATAAAAATAAGATTTTTATGCTTTTTGTTACGTTTTTTAATACATGATCTTTATGAATTGTGATCAATTAATAATTTAAGTTTGTTTTTCTTATATTTTTTTTTTTCAAATATGTATTTTTACTGGAAAATAAAGTTTTTTTTTTCAAATAAAAAAAATTCCGAAAAATTAAAAAAAAAATTTAAAAATCCCATGAATATTCAAAATAACCCAAAAATCCCGGGATCCCGAAATATGTTCTTCAATCTCGAATCCCGGGATTCAGAAAATCCAGACCCGATTGGGAGCCCTTATATTTAAGTATGTACACAGAAATTGATTTCAATTACAAGTAAAATTAATAAAAAAAATTAATTAAATTTGCACCAGTAAACAAATTAAAAGTATCAATTAAATTA
Source organism: Pollenia amentaria (assembly GCA_943735925.1). Lineage (NCBI taxonomy): Eukaryota > Metazoa > Arthropoda > Insecta > Diptera > Polleniidae > Pollenia > Pollenia amentaria. Next base: position 30,187,766 of record OX031010.1, on the reverse strand, counting down.
ATTCACTTGATTAAACGTTTAATTCACTTGATGAAATTTGTAATAAAAACCGATTTTATTTTTGAATAATACTTTAATTTGTGTAAAATGTTGAAGAATTTTTGCTGTGCACTTTATTTTGACTGTAGCAAAATCTCACTTTATCATATTCATATTTGAGCATTTGCGGATTCGTTTTATTGTGAAAACCATGGATTTTTGATATTGTTTTTATTGCTTAATGTACAAAAGATAATGGAAAACATTTTAGTGTAGATAAAATATAAAAGCCTAGAGAAAAAAGTGAATTAAACTTCCATCTCTAACACATAACGAAGCTCTAATCCAAAAGGACTTTTTTTACAAATGAAATTTTATCAAATTCCATCAATGTAATGTTCTGCTATAAAATTTCTTCTTACTTTTGCTTGCAATGGGCAAAAGAATTTAAAATTAGTAATAAACTTTTGTTTTCGGTATTTTTATTATTCGTCATAAAACAAATAAAACCTTTTTAATTTGTTTAATATACTCTTTTTTGAATCATACATATGCGAGGTTCTGCTGCAATAGAGTCATAACTCAAAAACCCTGATATTTGAGTTAATGTATTTAATTATTTTATTCCCAAAGGAACAAAAAGCCGGTTACTAGCTAATAATGTGGAGTTAATCGCCATATCGTTTCTTCGTATTGTGTTAAAATTTCATACAAATATCTTAAATACTCAACTCCACAGAAAAAATTTCCAGTAGTTTTTTATCAATTAAAAAAATTGTTTAAAAAGTATTTCATGTATTAATTTTTTAATTATTATTATTGGAGGCGGGGTGTTGACATTTGTCGTTATTCATATTTGCCAAAAAATTGCGATTCATGTGCCAGTTGGTAATGAAGCTAAAAAGGTAAGAAAGAGGCTTAAAGAAAGTTGAAGATGATGATCAACAGCTGAAATTAGCTGAAATCGTTGTTCTTTAGAAAAATAAGCGGATAGGTGTCTGGTACTTTTTGGAAATTCAGCCCTTTAACGGAGTAAACGGTTAAAACCTGTATTTTGGTACTTTTTTTGTCACCCCATCTATGTTTTAAACCCATAAACATAGAAATTAGGGTTATATCACATTTTAAACTTATCTCAAAAATCCAAATATAAATTTGGTACTTTTTCGAAATTCGGACGTTTAAGGGGCAAAAACCGTAACTAATTTTAGTACTTTTTTACAAAAATTTTTTTATTCATTGACGTATTAAATTAAATTATGGGCTCCCACTACAATATTGAAATTGTTTATGCTGGGGAGAAAAAAAATACCAAAAAGAGGAAATAAGGGAAATTTAATTTCTTACTTTAGCTTCTTGGTTCACAACTGGCAATTTTTTTAATTATCGTTAACAGGCGCGGATTCAAGGGGGGGGCGGAAAGGATATTTCCCCCCCCCCCCCTAAATTATAAAAATATGTTTTACTTTTTTCGATAATACACGAATTTCCGGATGTACAAAATTTTTGGAAATCCCATCAAGTTTTTTTTGTTTGTTTTTTATAGAATCTCTAATCAAATTTTCAATAAGTATCCAAGTATTTATCCTAATAGTTATTTATTATATATTTCCAATGAAACATCTAGTTTACTGTATTTAAATACATATTATTCTACATTCAATCCCAGCAAGTGCCATCTATTTCCGAAAAATAATCGTTTGGGTTGAATATGCGAGCGGTTGAATTATTAATAAGCCTTAGTATATGCAATATTTGTATTTGTGTTATGATAATTATTTTTTATATAAATTTGAATATAACCGTTTTTCGTATCATATTTTCATAATAGTAGGATTTGAATTGGAATTTTATATGCATTGCCATTCTACCTTCCCATATATACATATGAATATATGTATTGGTCTAGTAAAAGTTCACCAAAGAAGAATTATATAACTGTCAAATTTCAAGTACAATAATAAGAAAAGTTCTTTGATATACAAAAATTACATAAATATGAGTGAAACAATGGAGAGTCCGTAATTTTTTTTTTTTTAATATAATGTACCTATATAAGTATATATCATTACCTTCAGTCGAAAAGGATGTAGTCCAATGTATAAATTTTATAGGAGAGAGAAAAAATTTTCTAAGGTCTTTAGTTCTGAATATATTTTAAGTCTGCAAATCCAGTTTTGCTTCATTGCCGACTCTTTATTGGCTTGCAAACCAACTAAAAATAATAAATTTATGTTTTACATAGCTTTTTGTGACTTATCACCTTTTCTATTATATATTTTATACTTTTAATGTACATTTTAGTATGTCAATTTGCAAAAAATAAAATATACTATAAAATTATTTTATTTATTTCAATGTTGACTATTAACAAATATTAACAAATTTTTTTTTTATTTTCACATTTCAATGGGCCCTAGCGCTTTTTCTTTAGCATTTTTGGATTTACATCTTTAGCATTTCGATATACATATCGTTGCAAAACAAGAACTAGAAAAAAATATTTGTATTTTTTCTGCAAACGATGTATTTTTGTTAACTCTATTGAACTGCATCAAAAACTTAATTTTCAAAAATTGTGGCATTAGCACATTTACGGCTGAAGGTACATATGTACGTATGTATGTGCAGCCAAAATTATTTTTGTCATTCCATTGTTATAAACTTTAAAATTCCTTTCTAAATAAAAAAATTAGCTGTAATCAACTTAAACCAGAATAATTATATATTTATCTTTAGATTAAAACCCAAACAGTTCGACTTAAATGCATTACTTAATTTTAAAATTAGTGAAGCATATTCCTTCTTCCAAAATTTTGTTAACAATTGCATAAGTTTTTTTTTTGTCGAAAAATTGGTCAAACAATTTAGTATGATGTAGTCAAATAAATTGTTTCAAATAAAAAAAAAACATTAAAAATAAATAAAATTATTTTTATAGCCAAAACGTTATTTAAAAAGATTAATTTATATTGAACTGATCTTATATTCTATTTTATCTTATTGTTGAGTTTTTAATATAATATAAGCATATCGTTTTTAATAAACTTTTAAAAACAAATTTTTTACTTGTTTTGTACCATAAAAAATTTCCCCCCCCCCCCCTAGGACTTAAGCTGGATCCGCGCCTGATCGTTAATATTGGATCTAGAAAATAAACTTCAACATACAATGTCCTGAATCGATAAGAACCTATGAGGGTACTTTTTGCTCTTCAACTGGTACTTTTTGAATTTCCCTTAGTATTAGACCTAGAAACATGAAATTAAACATGCAAAGTCCTTAGTGAATGAGAATTTGTTAGAGGGATCTTTTTGGTACTTTTTCGTTCTTTAACTGGTACTTTTTTTAATTTTCGTTAGTATTGGACCTATGAACATAAAATTAAACATGCATGGTCCTGAGTGAATGAGAATCTGTAAAAGGGTTTTTGGTACTTTTTTGTTCTTTAACTGGTACTATTTCAATTTCCGTTAGTATTAGACCTAGACACATAAAATTCAACATATCATTCAATATAAGAGGGAAATTTGAGGTACTTTTTTGTTTTTTAACTGGTACTTTTAAATTTCCGTTAGTATTGGCCATAGAAACATGAAATTTAACATCCAAGGTCCTGAGTAAATGAGAATCTTTAAGAGGGGCTTTTGGTACTTTTTGGTCTTTAACTGGTACTATTTGAATTTTCGTTAGTATTGGACCTAGAATCATAAAATTTAACATTAAATGTTCTGAGAGGACAAGAATCTATAAGAGGGATCTTTTTTGGCACATTTTCGTTTTTTAGCTGGTGCCTTTTTTAATTTTCGTTAAAATTGGATCTACAACTTAAAATTAAGCATGCAATACGCTGAGTAAATGAGAATCTGTTAGAGGAGCTTTTTGGTACTTTTTGTTTCATACCTGGCACTTTTTGAATTTCCGTTAAAATTGAACCTTTTTTTTTTAATTTTAGTTTTTATTTATTTTCCAATAATCCAGTACATTTTTGTTGCTCCGCGCCTTATAGGCATTGTTGAGGCGAGTTGGTATAAACAGAATATTAAACTTGCAAGTACCCAAGTAAATGAGAAACTGTAAGAGTGGTCTTTTGGTACTTTTTCGTATTGTTAAAGCCTAGAAACATAAACTTTGGCGTAAAAATATGTCTAAGAAAGAAAAGGAGACGCTAACGAAGTAGCGGGTTAAATGCTAGTATTAAATATAAATAATTTAATTATTTCCTTATTTTATTTTTGGTCCATCTTGATAAAAAAATTATGTTTATTTTTAAAATACGTGAATCCAGTATTGCCGTAGTTACCAATATCATAAAATTTCTGAGAAAATATTTTGATTAAAAATTTTTTTTTAATGCTTGCAATTTATGTTTTAAAATACCATGAAGATGTGTTACTTTGTAGAAGTGTTTTTATTTTGTTTTTATTCTTAAAAACACACAGAAAATCAACTATAAACATAATTTGTATATTACTAAGTACTAGTAAATTGATACCATCCATAGGCATCCACGGTAACACTGTTTCTTTATTTGTCATTTTACTTGCTGCAAGTGTCAAAAATTTTCTTGCAAGCAAATTCTCTTGCAAGTTGGGCTGCAAGTTCGAAAAATGTGATGGTGTTAGTAAAAATGTGCGAGTGTATTTAGTTTTTCGAACTGCACTTGCATGTGTAAACGCCGGGTAAGTGAACAGGCTCTGTTTGAATTAGTTCATATAACCGAGCGACTACTGTATACACACTAACAAAATTGTGATAGTGCATAGAAAATATTCCGGGAAAATATTAAAGAAATAAGACTATTAAAGTATAAAAGCTTTTTACATTGTCATTTGGCTTAGAATACACATTCGAATTAATATAAAAATTTATAATAAAAATTAAACTCAACATGAGAACTTAAATTCCCAGATTTTAATGTATTTAATTTAAGATTTTTGTTACTTAATGTTCTATGTCAGGGAATATGCTTTTTATTTTGTTGATTGCTTGTCTGCTGATAATTTTCCCAAAACATTTAGTAAATAAATTATTAATTTTATTGGTTTTTCTGACTGTCTGCTCAACTGAAGGTCAATAATTTTGTTTTGTGTCGTTTTCTGCCTTTTAAAAACCCATCAATATGTTTGTATTTTTATTATTTTTTTTTTAATCAAACAAATATTTATGAATGTTTATTTAGAAATAGTATTACATGACAAGGATTTACTTTACACATATAATTTATGTTTATTCAATAAAAATACATAAACGTATGACACACAAAAATAATAGTTTCTATAACCACCATTAAAAGGTTGTGGGGTTTATTGATTTTGTCATTCGTCATAAGACTTTGTTGTTAAGTGTAAAGCCTAGTACTCTGTTCCAATTTGTGAAAAATGTTCAGCAACATCTATTATTTCATGTGAACAATTTGACATGTATCATTGTTACCAGGCGCGGATTCAGGGGGGTGAAAAAAGGAAATTTTTGAATATAACCGTTTTTCGTATCATATTTTCATCATAGCAGGCTTTGAATTTGAATTTTATATCGATGCCTTACTTTCTCAACCTCGTATCTTAAATAAATACGGTTTGGACTTTTTTATATAAAAGGATTATTTTTTTTTTGTATTCTATTACTGCAATAACTTGAAATAATACGTTTTTGCAGTAATAGAACACAAAAATAGCAATCGTTTTATATGAAAAAGTCCAAACCGTATTTTTTTAAGATACGAGGTTGAGAAAGTAAGGCATCGATATGCATTGCCATTCTTCTTTTCCATATGAATATATGTATGGGTCTAGTAAAAGTTCACCAAAGAAGAATTATATAACTGTCAAATTTCAAGTGTATTAATAAGAAAAGTTCTTTGATATACAAAAATACATAAAAATTAGTGAAACAATGGTGTGTCCGTAATTTTTTTTTTTTTAATATAATGTACCTATATAAGTATATATCATTACCTTCAGTCGAAAAGGATGTAGTCCAATGTATAAATTTTATAGGAGAGAGAAAAAATTTTCTAAGGTCTTTAGTTCTGAATATATTTTAAGTCTGCAAATCCAGTTTTGCTTCATTGCCGACTCTTTATTGGCTTGCAAACCAACTAAAAATAATAAATTTATGTTTTACATAGCTTTTTGTGACTTATCACCTTTTCTATTATATATTTTATACTTTTAATGTACATTTTAGTATGTCAATTTGCAAAAAATAAAATATACTATAAAATTATTTTATTTATTTCAATGTTGACTATTAACAAATATTAACAAATTTTTTTTTTTATTTTCACATTTCAATGGGCCCTAGCGCTTTTTCTTTAGCATTTTTGGATTTACATCTTTAGCATTTCGATATACATATCGTTGCAAAACAAGAACTAGAAAAAAATATTTGTATTTTTTCTGCAAACGATGTATTTTTGTTAACTCTATTGAACTGCATCAAAAACTTAATTTTCAAAAATTGTGGCATTAGCACATTTACGGCTGAAGGTACATATGTACGTATGTATGTGCAGCCAAAATTATTTTTGTCATTCCATTGTTATAAACTTTAAAATTCCTTTCTAAATAAAAAAATTAGCTGTAATCAACTTAAACCAGAATAATTATATATTTATCTTTAGATTAAAACCCAAACAGTTCGACTTAAATGCATTACTTAATTTTAAAATTAGTGAAGCATATTCCTTCTTCCAAAATTTTGTTAACAATTGCATAAGTTTTTTTTTTGTCGAAAAATTGGTCAAACAATTTAGTATGATGTAGTCAAATAAATTGTTTCAAATAAAAAAAAAACATTAAAAATAAATAAAATTATTTTTATAGCCAAAACGTTATTTAAAAAGATTAATTTATATTGAACTGATCTTATATTCTATTTTATCTTATTGTTGAGTTTTTAATATAATATAAGCATATCGTTTTTAATAAACTTTTAAAAACAAATTTTTTACTTGTTTTGTACCATAAAAAATTTCCCCCCCCCCCCTAGGACTTAAGCTGGATCCGCGCCTGATCGTTAATATTGGATCTAGAAAATAAACTTCAACATACAATGTCCTGAATCGATAAGAACCTATGAGGGTACTTTTTGCTCTTCAACTGGTACTTTTTGAATTTCCCTTAGTATTAGACCTAGAAACATGAAATTAAACATGCAAAGTCCTTAGTGAATGAGAATTTGTTAGAGGGATCTTTTTGGTACTTTTTCGTTCTTTAACTGGTACTTTTTTTAATTTTCGTTAGTATTGGACCTATGAACATAAAATTAAACATGCATGGTCCTGAGTGAATGAGAATCTGTAAAAGGGTTTTTGGTACTTTTTTGTTCTTTAACTGGTACTATTTCAATTTCCGTTAGTATTAGACCTAGACACATAAAATTCAACATATCATTCAATATAAGAGGGAAATTTGAGGTACTTTTTTGTTTTTTAACTGGTACTTTTAAATTTCCGTTAGTATTGGCCATAGAAACATGAAATTTAACATCCAAGGTCCTGAGTAAATGAGAATCTTTAAGAGGGGCTTTTGGTACTTTTTGGTCTTTAACTGGTACTATTTGAATTTTCGTTAGTATTGGACCTAGAATCATAAAATTTAACATTAAATGTTCTGAGAGGACAAGAATCTATAAGAGGGATCTTTTTTGGCACATTTTCGTTTTTTAGCTGGTGCCTTTTTTAATTTTCGTTAAAATTGGATCTACAACTTAAAATTAAGCATGCAATACGCTGAGTAAATGAGAATCTGTTAGAGGAGCTTTTTGGTACTTTTTGTTTCATACCTGGCACTTTTTGAATTTCCGTTAAAATTGAACCTTTTTTTTTTAATTTTAGTTTTTATTTATTTTCCAATAATCCAGTACATTTTTGTTGCTCCGCGCCTTATAGGCATTGTTGAGGCGAGTTGGTATAAACAGAATATTAAACTTGCAAGTACCCAAGTAAATGAGAAACTGTAAGAGTGGTCTTTTGGTACTTTTTCGTATTGTTAAAGCCTAGAAACATAAACTTTGGCGTAAAAATATGTCTAAGAAAGAAAAGGAGACGCTAACGAAGTAGCGGGTTAAATGCTAGTATTAAATATAAATAATTTAATTATTTCCTTATTTTATTTTTGGTCCATCTTGATAAAAAAATTATGTTTATTTTTAAAATACGTGAATCCAGTATTGCCGTAGTTACCAATATCATAAAATTTCTGAGAAAATATTTTGATTAAAAATTTTTTTTTAATGCTTGCAATTTATGTTTTAAAATACCATGAAGATGTGTTACTTTGTAGAAGTGTTTTTATTTTGTTTTTATTCTTAAAAACACACAGAAAATCAACTATAAACATAATTTGTATATTACTAAGTACTAGTAAATTGATACCATCCATAGGCATCCACGGTAACACTGTTTCTTTATTTGTCATTTTACTTGCTGCAAGTGTCAAAAATTTTCTTGCAAGCAAATTCTCTTGCAAGTTGGGCTGCAAGTTCGAAAAATGTGATGGTGTTAGTAAAAATGTGCGAGTGTATTTAGTTTTTCGAACTGCACTTGCATGTGTAAACGCCGGGTAAGTGAACAGGCTCTGTTTGAATTAGTTCATATAACCGAGCGACTACTGTATACACACTAACAAAATTGTGATAGTGCATAGAAAATATTCCGGGAAAATATTAAAGAAATAAGACTATTAAAGTATAAAAGCTTTTTACATTGTCATTTGGCTTAGAATACACATTCGAATTAATATAAAAATTTATAATAAAAATTAAACTCAACATGAGAACTTAAATTCCCAGATTTTAATGTATTTAATTTAAGATTTTTGTTACTTAATGTTCTATGTCAGGGAATATGCTTTTTATTTTGTTGATTGCTTGTCTGCTGATAATTTTCCCAAAACATTTAGTAAATAAATTATTAATTTTATTGGTTTTTCTGACTGTCTGCTCAACTGAAGGTCAATAATTTTGTTTTGTGTCGTTTTCTGCCTTTTAAAAACCCATCAATATGTTTGTATTTTTATTATTTTTTTTTTAATCAAACAAATATTTATGAATGTTTATTTAGAAATAGTATTACATGACAAGGATTTACTTTACACATATAATTTATGTTTATTCAATAAAAATACATAAACGTATGACACACAAAAATAATAGTTTCTATAACCACCATTAAAAGGTTGTGGGGTTTATTGATTTTGTCATTCGTCATAAGACTTTGTTGTTAAGTGTAAAGCCTAGTACTCTGTTCCAATTTGTGAAAAATGTTCAGCAACATCTATTATTTCATGTGAACAATTTGACATGTATCATTGTTACCAGGCGCGGATTCAGGGGGGTGAAAAAAGGAAATTTTTGAATATAACCGTTTTTCGTATCATATTTTCATCATAGCAGGCTTTGAATTTGAATTTTATATCGATGCCTTACTTTCTCAACCTCGTATCTTAAATAAATACGGTTTGGACTTTTTTATATAAAAGGATTATTTTTTTTTTGTATTCTATTACTGCAATAACTTGAAATAATACGTTTTTGCAGTAATAGAACACAAAAATAGCAATCGTTTTATATGAAAAAGTCCAAACCGTATTTTTTTAAGATACGAGGTTGAGAAAGTAAGGCATCGATATGCATTGCCATTCTTCTTTTCCATATGAATATATGTATGGGTCTAGTAAAAGTTCACCAAAGAAGAATTATATAACTGTCAAATTTCAAGTGTATTAATAAGAAAAGTTCTTTGATATACAAAAATACATAAAAATTAGTGAAACAATGGTGTGTCCGTAATTTTTTTTTTTTTAATATAATGTACCTATATAAGTATATATCATTACCTTCAGTCGAAAAGGATGTAGTCCAATGTATAAATTTTATAGGAGAGAGAAAAAATTTTCTAAGGTCTTTAGTTCTGAATATATTTTAAGTCTGCAAATCCAGTTTTGCTTCATTGCCGACTCTTTATTGGCTTGCAAACCAACTAAAAATAATAAATTTATGTTTTACATAGCTTTTTGTGACTTATCACCTTTTCTATTATATATTTTATACTTTTAATGTACATTTTAGTATGTCAATTTGCAACAAATAAAATATACTTTAAAATTATTTTATTTATTTAAATGTTGACTATTAACAAATATTAACAAATTTTTTTTTGAAATTTTCTTTAGCATTTTTGAACTTACAACTTTTACATATAGTTGCAAAACAAGAACTAGAAAAAAATATTTGTATTTTTTCCGCAAACGATGTATTTTTGTTTACTCTATTGAACTGCATCAAAAACCTAATTTTCAAAAATTAAAAATTAGCGCATTTACGACTGAAGGTACATATGTATGTATGTATGTGCAGCCAAAATTATTTTTGTCTTTCCATTGTTATAAACTTTAAAATTCCTTTCTAAATAAAAATAATTTAAATAAAAAAATTAACTGTAATTAACTTAAACCATAATAATTATATATGTATCTTAAGATTAAAACCCAAACAGTTCGACTAAAATGCATAACTTAATTTTAAAATTAGTGAAGCATATTCCTTCTTCCAAAATTTTGTTAACAATTGCATATGTTTTTTTTTGGTCGAAAAATTGGTCAAACAATTTAGTATGATGTAGTCAAATAAATTGTTTCCAATAAAAAAAACATTAAAAATAAATAAAATTATTTTTATAGCCAAAACGTTATTTAAAAAGATATTTTATTTTAACTTCTTGTTGAGTTTTTATTTTTAATATAATATAAATATATCGTTTTTAATAAACTTTTAAAAACAAATTTTTTTACTTGTTTTGTATCATAAAAAATCCCCCCCCATTGGCTCCAGCTGGATCCGCGTCTGATTGTTACCTATCTCGAGAGTTTGCACAATTTTTTTATATAAAAAATTTAGTAACAATTAAATATTGATGAAAAACGTTTACCGGTTGTGTTATTTATGTTTTGCAGTTCTTATTTTATTATTAAGTTTAAACTTTTTTCATTTGCTTAATATTTAGTTCAAATACGTTCATAATATTTGTTAAAATATGTATTATATCAAAAAATCGATTTCGTAAGTCAATGATAAAAGTTAACCTCAAATTTTCTTATATAGCAAAAATTTATTCTCTGTAGAAATAAATTCCAAGAGAAATTTTGTTCACATATCCGATTTCAAAAAATTTTAAAAAGGTACCAAATTGTCTTGATATGGCGTACAGTGGGACTTTAAGAGATAATGGCAATGCAGTTTGCTTCCCCGCACAGATCAGTTTAAGAGAATGTTAGTAGAAAATGTTTGGCAAAATAATTAATATATCGTTCATTTGCTGCAACAACGTCATTATTCAAAAATCACAAATTTTGATTTTTTTATTCCCATGAACAGTAACTTGGTGTTGCCAATTGTTAGGGAATAAAATACACATCGTTGGCATACAGAAAAAAATATCTCATGAAAATTTTCAACAACACAGTTTGTTAAAAATAAAATTTTTGGTCAACAAACTTTTTAATTTATTCTATGAAAAAATTTATTGAAATTGGACTTTGCAAATTAGCACTAAATAAAACATGCTTAATAATGAAATAAATAAATATTTATTCATATTCAATAAAAAAAATATTTGAATCAAAGTAAATACTGTATTTTTACAACCCTTAACAATTTTTATTATCTTTGATATTTTTAGACTTCTAGTAAGTGTATTGTAATCACTGAATTCTGTGGATAACTCGAACGAAAATAAGTAGTTTTTCAGCCGAAAAATAAATAGTGTTTATGTGTCCAACATTACTTGTTAACTTACCAGGTAAGTAAAGTTTTTGCTGGGGAAATTTGGTCTAATTTTGGTTTTCGTGCTGAACGATGTATAATTTACGGTATCTCCAATATAAGATTCTCTCCTGAAAATCGCTTTAATACACCTAATAATATTTGTGAAAAATATCATGATACCATGTTTAAATTAGGCAATGAATTATAATACTGTAAAGTCGGCCAGTTTTTATAAAGATCGGCTTATATCTTATAGATATCATATAAAGCCCACTCCTGAAATATTCGAACTCTCGGTGACTCGACACAGCCGAATACAGCGCTCTTACTTGTTTTCCTTTATGTTGTGTATTAATTTAATAACGTCGTTTTCTGCAAAACTAATATTTTTCAGTTATGACGATGTTGCAGAAAATGAGCTTTATCTACACCATTTTTCATTGAAAATGAGAAAATTGCAGATGAAATTGAGAATATCAATTTGAAATTGAGAAAATTTCAAATGAAATTGAGAAATTCAATTTGAAATTGAGAAAATTCCAAATGAAATTGGGAAATTTTAATTTGAAATTGAGAAAATTCTAAATGAAATTGAGAAATTCAATTTGAAATTGTGAAAATTCCAAATGAAATTGAGAAATTCAATTTGAAATTGAGAAAATTCCAAATGAAATTGGGAAATTTTAATTTGAAATTGAGAAAATTCCAAATGAAATTGAGAAATTTTAATTTATAAAATTGAATTATATAATTTTTTTTAATATTCATAAAACGAACGTGCATAACAAACATAATGATGCAAGTAATGAAAATAAACACAAATCGCAGTATTATTGACCAACAGGCATATCTTCCATATCCAGTGCAGATTGGTAAAACGTTGTAGTATGTTGTATGGCGTAGTATGTATTGCAATCTCCAGTAGTTATACATGTCTTAGAAGCCTTAATCACCTCTTCTAAAAAGTCAAGTCTCTGCTCTTCTACTCAATTGGGGGAATAACGTTTGGTTCATTCATCATTGTTTTCACCATACTCTCCAGCTACACTCCTGTGATTGAGCCCCTATTCACCGATGCTTAACCCCATTGAAATTATTTGGTCAAAAATAAAAAGTATGGCGAAAACAAAGATGAATGTACCGAAAGTAATTCCCCCCAATGCAGGAGAGCAGAGGCTTGCCTTTTTAGAAGAGGTGATTAAGGCTTCTAAGACATGTATAACTACTGGAGATTGCAGGACATACTACGCCATACAACATACTACAACGTTTTACCAATCTGCACTGGATATTGACCTGTTGGCCAATAATACTGCGATTTGTGTTTATTTTCATTACTTGCATCATTATGTTTGTTATGCACGTTCGTTGTATGAATATTAAAAAAAATTATATAATTCAATTTTATAAATTAAAATTTCATTTGGAATTTTCTCAATTTCAAATTAAAATTTCCCAATTTCATTTGGAATTTTCTCAATTTCAAATTAAAATTTCCCAATTTCATTTGGAATTTTCTCAATTTCAAATTGAATTTCTCAATTTCATTTGAAATTTTCTCAATTTCAAATTGATATTCTCAATTTCATCTGCAATTTTCTCAATTTCAATTGGAATTTTCTGAATTTCAAATTGATAGTCTCAATTTCAAATTGAAATTCTCATTTTCATTTGGGAATTTCTCAATTTCAATGAAAAATGGTGTAGTAGGACTATTAAACTGTGCAACATTTTTGAAGTCATCGAGCGCATACCCTTATTTCATGTGAAATTACTCGAAGTACTTATCGAAACCAACGAAACCCTCTTTAGGTTTTGCTATTTTAACTGCCGTTCGCAGCCATTCAGTGGTTACCTTTAAGTGTGTCCCGGGACACAGGGGCAAATATGGAAACTGTATGGCGGACTCGTTGGCGCATGCAGGCACCACTTTGAATCAAAACCATTCAATATATGATATAGGTGTTCTACTCCCAAGGAGTAAATAGCTTATTTCACACAAGTTTCATCTTATTGCCGGTTTCATCTTATTGTAACGGGTAAGTAACTAATGATATTCTCTCAATTTGATAAAAGGTCAATTACAATGACTGAATTTAATGACAGTTTGTCATCGCACTGATGACATGCTTTATAAAACCGACTCCGATTCGTCATTTCTGTGATGCCAATGTGTCATCCCATTGATGACATAATTTAAATGTTTGACCCTGATGACAATTTGGCCAAATGATGTTAAGGCTGACATCAAAGTGATGTAAAGTGTCATAGGGTCAAAAACGAAGACACTTGTCATAGTACTGATGTCACAATACAACAGCGTTATGACGCCTTTCCTACCAGTGTAGGACTTTATCTCGAACACCAATTGGAATTTTGTTTTGTCTTCTCCACAATTGTAGCTACATATGAACTGGGAGAAATAAAAAGTAGAAAAAATTAATCCGAAAAAATATCTAGTGCCTTGAAATTGCCAAGATGTCGAAAAATAAATTTTTTTATATATTTGTTCCCCATTATTGGCCCATATGTGCCAAACCGTGGAAAATTCAGTGAATTAATGTTCTGAAAAAATATTCCTTATAATATAATTCATAATTCCTCGGAACATTCTAATACGGGAAAATACATTTTTTACATTTTTCAGCTGTATTTTGCATCGAAAATTCGGGAAATATATGGAATAATTGAAATATGTAGCAAAAGAAAACAAATCCTGAATAAATCAATATTAATTTTTCATAAATTTTTCAAATTTTCGAGGTTAATGCGTGTACCCACTTTCATCAAAAATACATGTTCTTCGGACAAATTAAATTTGAGCCAAAATGTTTATGAGGCCGTAAATTCAAACGGCAGCTAAACTAGTAAAACCCAAAGAGGATTTTGTTGGTTTCGATAAGTTCATCGAGAAATTTCACACGAGAAGGAGTTTGTATGTTATGTGTTGAATTTTTTTTTTTTTTTTTTTTTGAGATAGCGAGGAGATTCCTCCTAACGGAGACGGTACTGCGACCAAGCTAGGTCTATTGTACACACCCCCTTATAGTTGGCCAAACGATCCTCTGCTTCCCAGAGGAACCTAAGTATGTCTTTTATCGGTGTTGCACCGACTCGGGACGAGCCTATCGCGCCGTGGCCTTAGTGTCTCTTTCTGACCCATTCCATCGCCGGGCAGTCACACAGTAAATAGCCTGTGGTCTCGTCCCTCTCACGACACAGTCTGCATTCCTGGTCCTCTGCCAGGCCCATCCGAAACACCGTGTGGTGACCTGTCAGATAAACTCCCGTCTATTGAGAACCCTCGTCCCTATTGTACTCCCGGGAAACATAAGTTCCTTTGCCTGGCGCATTTCCCGGGAGCGATATTCAGTATCTCCTATGCTCCCTGAGAGCCCAGTCCTCTAGAAGGGACTGGGTAGTGGCCCAACTTAGCCTACAAAAGGGCTCGGGCCCACCATTTGGGCGTTTGCTTCAACCCTAGCCAACTCATCAGCCCTATCGTTTCCCGTGACCCCTGAGTGCACCGCCATCCAACAGAGATAACCAGTAAGATCTTTTTCTATTGTGATATTATCAAATAGTTTTACGCAACGGAAGAAGTTAACAAATTTATTTGACAATTTTTTTTGGTTTGAGGGTTACAGTCCAATTAAAACAATATTTTTGACTTTAGTTTAGAAAATTCATTTATATATGCACATAGAACAATTTCCACTGTTTTCTCCATAAGTTTTTTTATATTTTTCTATTATAATAAATTACATAGATTTTAAATCAAATACTTTACAACAAAGGAACCACTTGACAAAAACTTTTATCCCAAAAGCAATTGGAAATACAAAACAAAATTTCCTTAAAAATTAACAAAAAGTTAAATAGAACAATAGAATTGCTATAAAACAAAAGAAAATTGGAACAATCGCAGCAACATAAATAAAACTTTAAAACAATAAAAATATCAGTATAACAGTGAAATAAGATAACAAGATGAAAGAGAAAATATGAGAGGAAATGAAAATGAAAATTAACGAAAAAGCACGATTGCCATATTTAAAGACGTATTTGTGTATATTTTAAAGATTTTTACTTTAATTATGTAAAAATACCCATGTACATTACCAAAGGTGAAGAGGGTGCCTGCAGGAAATTTGTGATCAAGGCTCCAAGTCGCAACTTTTTTAATTAGTTTGCCGACATTTTGATTACACTGTACACAAAGTGTCTGCGCTATTGACTGCCTTTGAGAAAAAAACATTTTGAAAGCTGTAAGTCTAGAATGTGTTAAAGAAATGTTACAGTTTTTTGTGAAAGTTGGGAATTTCTTTTTTTTTTATAAAATAACTTTAAGTTCTTACTACATTCGCCGATCACGTAGTGGCTGTGGTTTATTTCTAATCCCACATCCCACATGGAAGGCTTATTTTTCACCCTTGTGTGAAAGTTCGCCCTGCTGCGATTTTCCCTAGGTGCTGTTGATATTCAACAGAACCTACTGGACTTTTAATTTGTAATGGAGGTTAGATAACTCCAGGTCCTAAACAAGGGCCGATTATATGATTTTAGTTGGATTATACATACAAAAAAGCAACATGTGTGTAAAGTATCCGTACACACACCGGGGCATTTGGTAAATGCATAAATGGTCACCTAGTGGTTAATATCCACACTAAGATTAGGCCATATGGCAGGTGCTCATGTAAATCTTTTTATTCCTACGCGAAGCTCTTCGCTTGTCTGCAGGAAACCAGAGTCTCTGGCGGGAATCGGACCCGCAACCCCGTTACTGATAGTCTAGCTCACTAACAGCAGGCCTACCGGGTCACCCTCCAGGTCCTGCGTTAACTGTTTTTTTTTAATAAATCATTAAAAACTTTAAGTTATGCACATAGATTTGTATTTCTAGTAGTTTTGTGTTTTTGTACTTTTTTATTATTAAGTTTAAGGGATTTTTTCTTTGTTTACTTTTAAGGATTTAATCTTCGAAAGAAGAATGTTTTAAGACGGATCAATATTAATTCACTTTTTTAAATGTTTTTAAATATTTTGTGAAGAGATAAAGCATTTTAGACAATGTTCGAAAATTCGAACATAATTTCGAAAATTTTACTTTTACTTAAAAGCATTTAATATGAGTAGTATATTGCAAAAAAATATACTTATTTCAATATTATTTTCAAATTTAGCAAAATTTTTAATTTTCGATATTAACTTTCTGTAAGAAAACTTGAAATAGTTCAATTAAAAAACCACTTCGGTATTATTTTAAAATTAATTTAAATTTAAAATTTCGAAATTATCTCTTGGCGAGAAAACGAGAAATTTTTTCCGATTTTAAATAAAACTAAAATTAAATTAAATAAAAAAAAATTAAGATAAGAGGGCGGGTCAAAATTATATGAAATGCAAAACTGCTCCCATCAAGTACCACCTGTTATTAGACTACTGTCAAGTTTTAAGCAAGTTCCGTCATTTACTTTGCGTTTAACAACTGTTCAAAACATTTAAAAATTTTTTTTTTTAAAATGGAAAAAAGTGAATTTCGAGTGGTCATTAAACATTATTTTTTAAATACAACTGTGTTTCATTCACGGACCTATTGATCCGCCCTCGTACATTTTGCATAAAATAACGCTCGAAAATTAAAAAATGTTTTCGGCTTTAAACACAGAAAACTACTAGAACAGAAAAAGAGAGAAACAATCTAGCTCAGCTGTCGAAAAAAATTCTATGTTTGAGTTGGAAGGAAATGAGTTTACTTCAAGCCGAATTCACACAGGTGACCGCAGAGAGAGCTATACAGAAAGAGCTATGTTGGATGTCAATTGTTTTCGTATGGAGTTTGAGATTTAGAACCAGTGATGGAAACTTCAGTACTATGGTACAATTTTCAGTACTTTTTCTTATTATAAATACCACAGTATCCCCACGTCATGACGCGTCAGTTTTAGTATCCTTTTGTTTTTATGCTTGTAAAGAAATCGAGGGTGACTTTTGTAAACACTGACAACATATTCCACATGCCAATAACATACAGGGCACACGTTAATTTATTGTTCTTTTTTCTTCATGTATTTTGTTGCAAAATATTTATATTCTTGAAGCACCACTGACCTTTTTAATGCGTTTCAACTACATGGTTTCGATAACTGTATAACATGTAAATATTCACTTTTCTTACTCACCAATAGTTAACAAACATACGTATTGTGAACACCACTAGAAAATATGTAATATACTTTTTGCTCGGAAATTAAGAATGAAAATAAGACGATGCATTAAAACTTCAAAAAATTTAAACATTTCTAGAAAGTAGATGTACATCTATCAGGCGCGGATCCAGCTTGAGCCTTAGGGGGGGGGGGGGGTAGAATTTTTTATGGTACAAAACAAGTAAAAAATTTGTTTTTAAAAGTTTATTAAAATTGATATGTTTATATTATATTAAAAAAAAACTCAACAATAAGGTAAAATAGAATATAAGATCAGTTCAATATAAATTAATCTTTTTAAATAACGTTTTGGCAATAAAAATAATTGTATTTATTTTTAATGTTTTTTTTTTATTTGAAACAATTTATTTGACTACATCATACTAAATTGTTTGACCAATTTTTCGACCAAAAAAAACATATGCCATTGTTAACAACGTTTTGGAAGAAGGAATATGCATCACTAATTTTAAAATTAAGTTATAATTTTAGTCGAAATGCTTGGGTTTTAATCTAAAGATACATATATAATTATTTTGGTTTAAGTTGATTACAGTTAATTTTTTTATTTAAATTATTTTTATTTAGAAAGGAATTTTAAAGTTTATAACAATGGAAAGACAAAAATAATTTTGGCTGCACATACATACATACCTTCAGTCGTAAATGCGCTAATTTTTAATTTTTGAAAATTAAGTTTTTAATGCAGTTCAATAGAGTAAACAAAAATACAAATATTTTTTTCTAGTTCCTGTTTCGCAACGATTTGTAAAAGTTCTAAGTCCAAAAATGCTAAAGAAAAAGCGCTAGGGCCCATTAAAATGTGAAAATTTCCAAAAAAAGTTTGTTAATATTTGTTAATAGACAACATTGAAATAAACAAAATAATTTTATAGTATATTTTATTTTTTGCAAATTGACATACTAAAATGTACATTAAAAGTATAAAATATATAATAGAAAGGGCGATGTCACAAAAGGCTATGTCAAACATAAATTTATTATTTTTAGTTGTTGTTTAGTTGTGTAAAGACTTTAGAAAGTTTTTTCTCTCTCCTGTAAAATTTATACATTGGACTACATCCTTTTCGACTGAAGGTAATGAATGATATATACTTATATAGGTACATTATATTAAAAAAAAAAAATTACGGACACACCATTGTTTCACTAATTTTTATGTATTTTTGTATATCAAAGAACTTTTCTTATTAATGCACTTGAAATTTGACAGTTATATAATTCTTCTTTGATGAACTCTTACTAGACCAATACATATTTTCATATGTATATATGGGAAGGTAGAATGCATATACTAAGGCTTATTAATAATTGAACCGCTCGCATTTTCAACCCAAACCTTTATTTTTCAGATATAGATGGCACTTGCTGGGATTGCATGTAGAATAATATGTATTTAAATACAGTAAACAAGATGTTTCATTGGAAATATATAGTAAATAACTATTAGGATAAATACTTGGATAATTATTGAAAATTCGATTAGAGATTCAATAAAAAACAAAACAAAACTTAAGGGAATTTCCAAAAATTTTGTACATTCGGAAAGTCGTGTATTATCGAAATAAGCAAAACATATTGTTACGAAATTAGATTTGTCTAAGAATTATTTATGGTTTTAGTTATAAGTTATCTTGTAAATTATAGTTTGATGTCATATTAGTTACTATTTTTATGAACGCCACTGTACTAAATTTTTTAGCAATTGTAATTGTAGACTTTAGATTTAAAATAATCCGAACATAATTTTCTAGAAACTACTAGACGGTTCTTGAATCAACTAGGAATAGTTTTGAACTATAAATACAGGCTGCTAACTCATAAAAGTTTAGTTTAGTTTGATTGGAGACATTAAACGGTTCAGATCGTTACCTTCAATAGTGGCTAAAATTTGTGAACATTATAATTAATTTCAATAAAGTTTATTAAGTTGAATTCGCGTGTGTATTTATTTTTTTATTTGCAATTAAAAGAACTCAAAGGTTAAAAACCTTATCGCGTTTTATAAAGTAAAAACGTAACAATATTTTTATAATTTAGGGGGGGGGGGTTGGTTTGGAATTTCCTTTTTTCACCCCCTGAATCCGCGCCTGGTCCCAAAAATGGCTTTAATTGGCAATAAACGTTGTAAAAATTACAAATTAACTATGTAAATATTTACTTTGATATATGTAAATATCATCATACATGTAAATACTGTAATAAAGTTGAAAAATTTTTGTCAAAAATATATACATATATTTCAATTATGAGTTTTGAATTTTATATGGGGTTACAGAAGTGAATCGTGAGCGGGCGGGCAGTTGGTATAATGTTGCGGAAGGAAATTTAAAAAACATGATTCATTGCGACAATGCACTGTGTTCGTTGAGTGAACAAATTTGAAAAACAAACGTAAAGGTTTACTTAATTAACGAAAAAGTTCGTTAAATTTATAAAAAATTGTTCTTATATTAACGAACAGTTAATATCAAATCTTTTTATGAACGGTCATTCATTGTCACAACGAACAAATTCATTGGACGAAAATTAATAAATTTTTCGTTTTCTCAACGTAAATTTTCGTTGTCCCCACGTACGTTTTTGGTTCAGTGTAAGTGAAATCACAAGCGAAAAATGTAAAATCAACCTCGTTTTCGACATTTATCATAAATTGTTTTCTATGTTTATGTTTATCAAAATGAATTAATTTTTAGTTTGTTTACCAAAATTTTATATATTTTATACTAAAATTAATTTATTTTTTATTTTTTAAATTTTTGTGTTTTTTGAGTATATTTTTTAATAAAAAATTAATTTTATAAGTTATAAATTATAACAAGTGGCGAAATGTTGAATAAAGTACTGTTTTTCTTATTAGAGAAAAATAAAGCTGTGTGTCATTTTTCCAAACGAAGGGCCACATTGTGTAAAACGCAACGCAACGCCGAAAATTTCATTAAAAGCAAAAACAAATTCAAAAATATATTATAAATTTCTGTTGTTTTCTACAGAAATTCATATGGTTTTTAAAAATTTTCAACGCCATAAAATATGAAGTGTTTGAAATTTCAAAATTCAATATGAATTCCAAAAAAATTATAAAATATTTTTGAATTTGTTTTTGCTTTTAATGAAATTTTTGGCATTGCGTTGCGTTTTACACAATAAGGCCTTTACAATCAAATTTGTCAATTGCGAGTGATTATATTTTTTTGCCTTTCACTGTTTTACAAAAAACAAAAACAACTGTTGTTGGTTGCCATTTCCCATCCAAACAAAAACAGGATGCTGTCTTAAAAAGTTTTATTTAAAATGCAAAATATTAAATAAAAAATATTAATAAAATTATTATTAAACTTTTTATATTTCTTTTGAAAATTAACAATTAAATGTGATCTTTAAGAAAAAGATGTAAAAGGAAGTTAAATAAACAAAAGTCTTATAAAAAGTTAAAACAAAGTTCAAAAAACAAATTATCAGGATTAAGCACACACACACACACACACACACACACACACAATAGAACTTCAAATATTATTTAACAACAAATTTAAAGGAGGCGGAGGTATTTAAACTTTTATCCTTATCCTGTCCCGTCCAGTCCAATTTGCTCTGTTGGTTTTCTAAGGGAAGTTTTTTTTTAACAAAATTATATTAAAACTTAACTTTTACTGCTTAACAAGAGATAAGTTTTTAAAAGCTGTGTGCTTTCCTTAATCGCTTTGAAGACCAGGGGTCATAATTGGCAATAAAATTGAGGTTAGTTACATAATTACAAAACTTCTCTTTTTTCAATCTGAAAATTTAATTTTTCAATAAAATTTTCTTAAAACTGAAGGTGGGGGGTTGAGCCAAACCCACAGTCATTACTATTTTAAAACGAATGGCAAATGTTTGGCATATAAATGAATTTTAATTAGAGACATTTTTTTTTTGTCTGCTCGAAAAAAATTTTTCTTTTGAATTTCCAATAAATGCTGAGGGAAAGTTTTTTTTTTAAATAAATTGTAATAAATTAAAACGAAAAATTTGAAATGCATGACTTTTGATTGAAAATTTAATATGAAGAATTTTTCTTAATTTATCTCCTCTCTCTTTTTCATTTCTCCCACCGTTGTTAGATAAAATTTATTGAAAAATTTATAAAATACATAACTGAAATTTAACTCATAGAATAAATTCGAAAAATAAAAAATTTTGAATTTATTGCCAATTTTTAAATATTCTAACGCCATACTCATTACGACTTTTCTTGCTTGGGGGAACAGGCATGACATTAAAATTTGTTAGTTTAAGACTGTACAAAGGCAATTTAAAGTTAAGACTGATCCCACAAGTAGAAAAGACGTAATTAAAATCTAGTCCTTTAAATCCATTTTCAAATCATTAAAATTAAAATTTCGGTTATGTCATATTTAGTCGAACCTTCGTAAAGTTTTTGAAATTTTGAATAAAAATATTTAGTTGTATTTGGAAAATTTTAATTTCGAAAATACAAAAGTAGTCAAATTATGTTAATCTTATGGAAATATGCCTGTTTTTGCAATAAAACAAAAACAAAATTAAAATTTGGATAATAACGTAAAAGAAGACAATGTTCGAATTTTTTTAAATATTATGTTTGAAGTTTTTAAACAATTATGTTTAACTTTTTAATCTTACTTTAAAACGATTTATTTTTCAATACTTATTTCAATTAAATTAAAAAAAAAATCAAGAATTTCCTTGTTATGAGTTCTTTCGAACATGGAAAACAGTGTTGAAAAATTTTAAAAATAAAAACTATTTAAATTTCGAAATAAAAAAATTTTATAAAAAATTTAAATTTTAAATCAAATCTTTAACAAAAATTTAGGGGGTTATTTTATAAAACACTTCACCTCACTTCAAAAATATTTCCATACAAATTTTTGAAAATTCAAAAACTTTTATATGAAAAATTTTTAACGCAAGGTGAAGGGATTTACAAAATAAGCACCTTAATATTCAAAAACCATTTTTTTTAATTTTATTAAAAATACTGAATTTTCAAAATTCAAAAATTTTCAAAATAATGAAATTATTATTACACAAATTGTTTTTGAGTTAAAGAATGATATTCGAAAATATGTTTGAATTTTCGTTCATATTTTATTTCTAATTTAAATTGAGCTCAAAAATTATTTTTAATTATAATTTCGAAAACAATGTTTTTTGAAAAACACATCATGAACATTTTTAAAGTTTCGTAATAATAAAGCCTAATAAGGCTTAATTAAAATTTCTAAACGTATTTTAAATTCGATAAATATTAACCCCCAAATTCATAAAAAAAATAGTTTAGGTTTATCGCAGATTTTTGAAACGAATTTACTATGAAAATTTTTTTAATAAACCTTTTATTAATCACAAATATTTTTTATGAATATGGGGGTAAAACTGCAATTAAATGTGTTAACAAAACAGAGAGTAAGATGCCTTAATTTTTTTAAAAATAACTAATTTCGAACATCAAGAACTCGTCAAAATGTCAAGATAATGGCAAAATATGCTTATTTTAAATATGCGATACTATTTTCGAATTTTCGAAATTATGTTCGAATTTTCGAACATTTGATTTAAAACGTAATTTGTTAGTACTTATTTATATTTAATTGAAAAAATGTTTTTATGTATGGTACCACCATACGGAAGCTACACCAAAAGTCATTATTACACTATACAACAGAGAAACTATTTTTTCTTTTTTTATTATTTTCTTTTTAAATTCCTTTTTAAAAATTTTTAAACTATCAGGCCTATTCTAAGCTGCCCGATATGTATTTGAAAAAATGCGAACAAGTTCGAATATTATATTCGGCTATTTAGAATATTTGATAGACTTTCTAGTAGTATAAAATTATTTGCCTAATTTAATAAAGTTATCCTTATTCGTTACAGATAAGGGCTTGTTTTTTGGGATTGGCTTTTAATAGGAACCAGCAGTAAGTTCAAAACTGCCACAAAACAAGTTCTTTTTTGTTACAATTTTACGAGGTTGCATCATTTTTTCTAAATTCGGATAGACTTACCGACAAGTCTTATCCGAGTTGAATTATCTCAGAATATAGAGGGTGATACAAGTAGAGATACTTTTTTCAATAGCCTTTTCGACAGATCACCTGTGAGTCGTGTCATGCTGTCATGTTATTTTTGTTAAGTATTGTTTGGCATTTCATAATGGAAAGACTTACGCCTGAACAACGTTAACAAATCGTTAAACTTTATTACGAAAATTCACGTTCTGTGAGGAATGTGTTTCGTGCACTTCGCTCAACTTATGGTCAACATAATCGGCCTACCGAGTGTACTATTCGCAACATTATCACCCATTTTGAGACCCAGCATTCATTATGGGATAATATTCGACCGAAAAGACCACGTCCAGCACGCTGTGAAGAAAATATAGCGGCCGTAGCTGAGAGTGTACACGAAGACCGTGGAGAGTAGATTCGGCGCCGGTCGCAGCAACTCGGACTGACGTATGGAATGACTTGGCGCATTTTTCGTCGATATCTTAAATTGAAAGCGTACAAAATACAGCTTGTGCAACAACTGAAGCCGCTCGACCTTCCCAAGCGACATCGCTTCGCTCTATGGGCTCTTGAAAAGTTCCGACAAGATCCGACGTTTTCGAGGCAAAGTTTGTAAGATACTCAATAAATTTTGTCACTACAAGTATTTTTCAAGCGATTAGGCCCATTTCTGGCTCAATGGATATGTAAAGAAACAAAATTGCCGCATTTGGGACGAAGAGCAACCTAAAGAGATTCAAGAACTGCCACTTCATCCAGAAAAAAAACGGCTTGGTGTGGTTTGTTGGTCGGTGGAATCATCGGTCCATATTTCTTTAAAAATGATGCCGGTGCGAACGTAATCGCCAATGGCGACGGTTATCGTGCCATGATAACCGACTATTTGATGCCTGAAATTGAAGCTCGTGATCTCGGCGACATTTGGTTTCAGCAAGAAGGGGCCACTTCCCACACATCTTATCAATCAATGGATTTATTGAGAGAACACTTCGGTGAGCTCATAATTTCACGTTTTGGGCCGGTCGATTGGCCACCAAGATCGTGTGTTATCACACCGTTAGACTTTTTCCTGTAGGGATATGAAAAGTCTACAGTTTATGCGGACAAACCCGCTTCGATTCAGGCCTTAGAGGAAAACATCACGCGTGTCATTCGCCAGTTACCAGTCGAAATGCTCGAACGAGTCATCGAAAATTGGACTCAACGGATGGACCATCTGATAGACATAATCTTCAAAAAAATAAATGCCAAAGAATGTTTTTTCAAATGATAATAAACATTCCCCATTAAATTTGAATTTTCTGTATTTTTTTTTCTTTAAAAAAGTAGGGAACCTCGAAATGGATCACGCTTTATATTCTTTTAAAGGTCTTAGATGAATATTTATTGGTGTTACAGACAGAATGTCAAACTGAATTAGGGTATAAAAACTGCGACAAATGGTTCTCTTATAAATAAAAAATATGCCATTTTTCTTCTTCACTTAATTTATTCTGTTTCTGGTGGCGTATAATTATTTCGCTTTTTTGTAGATCTAGTACAACATTAATCATACGTCACCATTAATCTTTTTTAAAAAATATTCTCCTAATTTGTCTACAGTTATTTTAATAAAAAATATTTTAACAAGGTTAGTCTTTATCTTTTTCATTTATCTAAATTAATTTATATGAAATAAAACCTTCATCTTTAACTTCTGTGTTTGTAAAGACGAGGAAAGTAGCAAAAGTTTTTTTAACATACTTAAAATTTTTTTTTAAATCACATTTATTTTTTAAGAAATATATTTTTTACAAAGAAAGCGTCAAGGTAAATTTTTTTTGTTAATAAAATATTAAAATACTTGTAATTAATTATAGTTATTTACCAAAGTACCAATTCTTTATAAAATTATCGAAAAAAAATCTCTTAATTTATAAAACTTCTGGATTTTGAATTACTCAATTAATCGATTCATTATAAAATATTATTCGTTTAATCGAATAAGTCAAAAATGCCAAACATCGATTAATCGTTTAATCGAACAAAAATAAAAGCCGACTAATTGAACACTCTATTATGTACATATAAAAATGTTTAGGTGCTTTGAAGCGATTTTCTGTTCATAACATAAAAGTTAATCACTTTCATATTTCGTGGGGCAGAGCCTTTTGTGGGAGTTAATGTTAGTGAGGTCTAACCAAAATTGTGAAATGACATTTGCCAACTTCAGTTGGCACAAGAGCACTTTTGCTTAGTTTTTTTTTTCTCAATACTAGCTTTTAAGGATTTAGGCGGCTTTAAGAGAATTCCCTTGTGTTAACACATTTTACTGTCCCTCAGACGTCCTATAATTTTACATTTTTCCTCAGCCATAAGGTCAATTCATTAAACCAGTATCAGAGGAACTGCTTTTGTCTTCAAGGTTGTGCTGTTATAGACTTATTTGAAAAGCCCCTACGCAGCCTAAAAAAATTCCTAATTTTCCCTACGTGCTCAAAAAATTGTTTCTACAAAAATCCCTACAACTTTTAAATGATAATATTTCAATGCAAATAAAACCGTTGGTGATTTCCTAACAATCGTACAGGTGTTTTAAATGATTTTCGGTGCACTCACAGTCACATTCGTTTTGTAAAAAAAAAGAGGACAACACAAATTGAAGATACAATTTTATGACTAAGAAAAAGAAAGACAAAAACATGAAAAAGAAAAAATGTACTTTGGATTTCAAGAAGTATTCTTGACAAAAAGTACGAAAAACAGCAGTAAGGAACAATATGTAAGTCAATTAAAATAGGTAATCATTCATTCAAAGCAAACTTTGATCTACCAGGGTAAAATACCATTTGGTTTAAAGATTGATGTTTGACTAAATTTTCAGCACAACTTGAAGGACAACTGTAAACATAGCTCGTGCCTTTTAATAGAAATTTAATTTCTTACCTTATGTAAATAAAGTAAAATCTTGACAATTACATTGATTACTAAGTGTAAAATATATAAAATATAAATAAAAACGTATTTGGTCTTATCAAACTTTGGTTTTTCTTTTAAAATTTAACTTATTTACACTATGTAAAATATTTAAACAGTGTAATATTTAGCTAGTTACAACGAAAATATATTTTTTTTTTTAATCACATAAAATTCAACTTTTGAAACCTTTTCCTAACTACCCACGCATTAAATTTCACATTCTAATTTCCTGTATGTGGTTAACAAGACAAAGTTGCGGAAACTATTGTTTTATGGAGGTCTCTCTTTGTCCCAGCCTTTATAACTTAATGTTATGTTGATAAAGGCATACATATGTAGAAGTATAAGTAAAAGTCATACCGATGAGATACGCAAATACAACAACATGAAAGTATAATATAAAAAAATGTCAGTAAATACTCGTACATTTTATTTGGCAAATAAATACATGCAGGGTTAAAATCATGCAAAAGAAGGGAAACATTAAAAACATAAAAAAAAAAGAAAAACTAATTTGGTGCAAAACGGTTATTTAAACAACAATAGTAGAGCTAGAGAATAATACAATAACTATAGTAAAAATAAGAATTTAAACAAGGTTTTGAGAATTATTTTCTTTGTTCGAAACAAAGTTAACAGTAATAAAACGTATATTACACAAAATGCATAGTGACACTCAGTTTGCTTGTTATGAAAATTCTGAAAATATCATATTATTAGAACAATATACAAAATGTAAACAATTTTTAATACATAGTTGCTAATATGACAAAAAAAAATTCTTCAATATACTTAATAGTAAAAAAAACAATATTAAGATATTTTCTTTTATTTAAACAAGTCATTTACACAATGTAAACAATTGAAAAAATAAGTTAAATAAAATATTTAATTAAAATATATGTAAAATAAATTTTGTTTCCTATGAAAATAAAAACATATGTAAAATACACATGATGTATAAGATAAACTATGTACATTTATAAATTGTAAACTAATTTACATTATCTACATTATGTAAACAAATTACCCATTGTGCTAAATTAAAAAAAAAATAACTTTAAGAAATGTAAAATAAAAAAAAAAATTACATTTACTTCGTATTTATACAAATTTCACATTATTTACCTAATGTAAACAATCGAAAGTTTGGGCCAAATAAAATATTAAACGCAAAAAATCACTTAGATAATCAAGCACATACTTCATTGGTAGAGTTATTAAATAACTGAAACGCTGTAAATTGTGTGATAACAACATCTTAAGGAAATCAAAAAATACATAATGGTAAAAAACAATATTAAGAAATTTTCTTTTGTTTAAACAAGTTATTTACACAATGTAAACAATTAAAAAAGTAAGTTAAATAAAATATTTAATTAAAATATATGTATAAAATAAATTTGTTTCCTATGAAAATAAAAACATATGTAAAATACACATGATGTTTAAGATAAACTATTTATGTACATTTATAAATTGTAAACTAATTTACATTATTTACATTATGTAAACAATTTACCGATTGTGCTAAATAAAAAAAAATTGCTTTAAGAAATGTAAAACAAACAAAAAAATACATTTATTTCGTATTCAAATTTCACATTATTTACCTAATGTAAACAATCACAAGTTTGGGCCAAATAAAATATTAACGCAAAAAGGTAATCGAGCACATACTTCATTGGTAGAGTTATTAAATAACTGAAACGCTGTAAATTATGCAGCTTAAGGAAATCAAAAAATACAAAATAGTAAAAAAAAAAACAATATTAAGAAATTTTCTTTTATTTTAACAAGTTATTTACACAATGTAAACAACTAAAAAAGTAAGTTAAATAAAATATTTCATTAAAATATATGTAAAATAAATTTTGTTTCCTATGAAAATAAAAACATATGTAAAATACACATGATGTATAAGATAAACTATGTACATTTATAAATTGTAAACTAACTTACATTATTTACATTATGTAAACAATTTACCGATTGTGCTAAATAAAAAAAAAATTGCTTTAAGAAATGTAAAACAAACAAAAAAATACATTTATTTCGTATTCAAATTTCACATTATTTACCTAATGTAAACAATCACAAGTTTGGGCCAAATAAAATATTAAACGCAAAAAACCATTTAGGTAATCAAGCACATACTTCATTGGTAGAGAAACGCTGTAAATTGTGTAATAACCAAAGCTTAAGGAAATCGAAAAAAAAATCGCAAAAATAAATAAAATAAACGTTAAGTTTGGAAATTACTATGCATTTTTACAATTTCACACTATTTTGCATTATTTACAGAGTGTAAACATTTAAGTTTTTTTCTTTAAAATGAAAAAATTAAACAAAAAAAAAACTAACAGTTATAAAAATTTGACATCATTATAACCTAAAAAATTTTCGTAAATAAATAATTTATATTTAATAATAGGGAAGTAACGAATACCGATACCGATATATCGGCGATACTTCACGTTTGCCGATATATCGGTATCAGCGATATTTTACTGTCGATACGGCAATACTTTATTATAGTTTTTTTGGACAAACAGTTTAAT
Organism: Pollenia amentaria; assembly: GCA_943735925.1. Lineage (NCBI taxonomy): Eukaryota > Metazoa > Arthropoda > Insecta > Diptera > Polleniidae > Pollenia > Pollenia amentaria. The sequence goes on along the minus strand of OX031010.1, from coordinate 30,158,231 downwards.
TTCTGATGCTTATTGTTTGCACAACAACTTAGAGCAAAAAATCAAACAGAATAATAAATAGTTTCTTTTAATTCTTAAGCTTGATGCTTTCCATACGTATATGCCTTTTACGCGTTTGCTGTGTAACTTGTCAATACAATTTTACGCTACGACTTTTTGGACTGCTGCATAAACGCATTGAACGCTTGATTTGGACCTGCAGCAGAATTTTCTGCTCACTTTTAATGATAACAAAAATCAAATCGCTATTCATAAGCAAAGTCACTGCAACATTTTCTGACGCTATTCCGATAGTTAACAGTCTTTGAACATTATAATAGGGCATTTACATTACATCGAAATCTAGTAGAATTCATTTGAAATCTTCCTCCAAATCTACTTCTTTTACATTATACTTGTTTGACATTAGCGAGATTTGGGTTTCACAACAAAAACCGCCGACTGAAATTTTTTTGTGTAACATATATTTACATATAAAGAAATAGGCATTTAAAAATTTGCATTACATTTTCTTTATAATCAACTTCATTTATTTTATCAATATTATTTGTCATTTGCATTTTTTTTTTTTTTTATTATTTTACAAAAATTTTGAATTTTTTAACAATTTAAACAAGCAGCTATTATTGTTTTTGTTTTGTTTTTTGTTAAAAAGTTATTTTTTTCTTGTGCAGGGAAGTAGTTTTTAGTGCTATATGGGGAAAAACATAGTTGCATCAATAAGTACTACTAGATTTCGAATAGATTTCGTCAAAATCTAGTCACAGAGTAGATTTTGTTTTGTACGGGAAATCTAGCCAAAAACAACTAGATTTGGCTCGAAATCTCGAAAGTACTTGATTTCGTTGTAATGTAAATTGGCTATAAGAAACGTAGCATTAGCTCTGAATGAAAGATTTGAGTGTTTAGAAAATACTTAAATCTATTGTTTATCTTCAATTCTCTACCTTCGAGAGCTAGAAAATTTCAAAGACAATAGATCTAAAAAACCTCTTATTAATCTACTCAACATGAATCTACATTCCGAAAGTGTTAAAGACACGGTCACCCCTACGCCTAGTAAAAGTTCTGATACGTCTACAAGAACTGACCTTTGGAGCGTCTGTGAAAATCTTAAAAGAAAATTGGGGGAAAAATGATCCTCTGTCCATCCTACGCAATGGTTTAGCTAAGGAAGAAGTCTCGATATACCTTAGATCTTCTAATTTTTTTAGAGACGTGGACCGTTTGTTTACTGACGCTACTAAATATGATACTCAAAATTTAAGACCATGGCGTAGAAATACTTAAGTTGTCAAATGAGTTCAGTCACATCTGAGAGACGATTTTTTACTGCAGGTCTGCTTCAAACGGAGTTGCGAAATTATCTCCGCAAAAGATGAGAATGCTTTGTGTTTTAAACAAAACTCTTATTAATATTAATTTTGAATACTTATAATTTTTTACGCGGTTTTTTTTAAATTAATTAATTTTACTATGAATTAAAATTCATTTCGTGGTTTTTAAAATCTTAAATATTAAAAATCTCTTACATTGTAATTTTGTACAATAAAGAAATTACTCTACTTTAGTTTTGTTAATTTTACCTTTAATTAAAATTTTATATTCCTATCGGTATCGGCGGTATTTCTTCTTGTGTATCGGTATCGTATCGGCAAAAAGGCGTATCAATACATCCCTATTTAATACTATTACAATAATGTATTTTATTTTACAAATTTACATAAAGTAATCAATGAAAATTTTTGGTTCAAATATCATATAAAATTTTACACACAGAAAAAAGTGTTTTATCAATTAAAAAAATGGTTTAAAAAGTATTTAAATTTAATAAATGTGATAATTGAATCAATTATTTTTTTTTTTTTTTTTTGTTGAAAAAAAATTAAAAATTTAATTTTGATTTTGTTAACATTTTAGTTGTTTTGAAATAAAGTTTCAATTAAAATTTTAATTAAATAACATAAAATCTTAATTGACTTTTTTCGTTTAAAATAAAATAAGTTAAACATGTAGAATTGTTGTTGGGATTATTTATTTAAATAAATTAACACATTGTTTGAAATTGCAAAGTTTTTTCATCACGTTTTTAATTAAAATTAAAAATAGTATTTATTGAAAATATTTTTTCAAAATTTTAAAATTTTTAGTAATCAATATAATCATTTTGGTAAGAGGTGCAAAGTCAACAACTTGTTTGCTTGATATTATGAATTTGGAATAAATTTGGTGTTTGAAGAAATTTAATAATTTTTCTCTGTGCAAAATTAAATGAAAAATAAACATTAGCTGGCAGATATTTAATATTTTTAAATACTATTAATATTGTTACGAAAATAGATTTGTCTAAGAATTATTTATGGTTTTAGTTACAAGTTATCTTGTAAATTATAGTTTTATGTCATATAAGTTACCATTTTTATGAACGCCACTGTAACTAAATTTTCTAGCAATTGTAATTGTAGACTTTAGATTTAAAATAATTCGAACATAATTTTCTAGAAACTACTAGACGGTTCTTGAATCAACTAGGAATAGTTTGAACTATAAATACAGGCTAACTCATGAAAGTTTAGTTTTAGTTTGATTGGAGACATTAAACGGTTCAAATCGCTACTTACAATAGTGGTTAAAATTTGTGAACATTATAATTAATTTCAATAAAGTTTATTAAGTTGAATTCGCGTGTATATTTATTTTTATTTGCAATTAAAAGAACTCAAAGGTTTATTATAAAGGAAATAAACCTTAACGCGTTTTATTAAGGAAAAACGTAACAATATTATGTAAGGAATTTAAAAATTTTGGCAAAATTAAAAAAATTTAAAAGAATAAGTTTTAAGCTCTGGTCACACTAACCAACAGGTAATCTAAAATATAATTGCAATATTTATTTTGATAATGATACCAAATCTTACAAAACAAAAATAGAATCTGGGAATTTTAGTTCTCATATTGAGTTTTCATTTTTATTATATATTTTTATATTATTTCGAATGTGTATTCTAAGTCAAATTCCAATTTAAAAAGCTTTCATACTTTAATAGTCTTATTCCTTCAAAATATTTAAAATATTGAAGGACTATCATGAAAAAATACGACTGTTGTGAGCAACCCCTCATAATTTAATGTGCTATTAATTACGACAGCACAATAAACATACCAAGCAACGTTCAATTTATTTAAGACACTTTTTGTTTACAAACCAACAACAATATTTTTAAACCATTGTAAAATGTTAGAACATTATGACAATAATCCATGATAGCACACCTTGTGAATACCCCAAATATTTAAATTTATAACGGAACAAAAATATTAAAATAGTTATTTACTATGTCTAGGAGTATAATTAAATCCATTTTGTGAAATTAAGAACATGTTAAATCACACTATTGTGATATTAAAACCATATGTTAAATTACAACTATTTACAAAATTAGTGGTTACGCTTATTTGGTCAAATATTTAATAAGTGTGACCATAGCTTTAAATTAATTTTTTATTAAGCATTTATATCAACCTGGCATTATTTACATAATGTAAAAAATTATAAATCGCTAGAAAATATTAAACATTTTACAATTTACATATAGTGTAAAGTAAATATCAACTACTAATTTTATTTTATTTACATACAATTTAAAGACATTTGTTATTATTGTAATGTGTTTGTTTTCGTTTTTAATTTTGCATTAATAAAAATTATTTACATAAATAATAAAAACCATAAAAAATTTTATTGGGAATTCAAGCATCAAACATGAATGGACATGTTTTTATAAGCATACAAGTAAATAAAGCAATACATTTTATGGAAACGGGTATGAAATGAATGCAGACACATACATATGTACACAAAAATATCCCATATACGTGTTTGTGTATATGATAAATGCATGAGGAAATTTAAATGCCAGCCTGTTTGTTCAATTATATGGCGTATAAAACTGAAGTAAATCTTCCGAGATTTAAAAATAAAATATGGAGAGAAAAAGGAAAATTCATTAAAATGAAATGAGATTTCATACGGCAATCATTTAAATGTCATAAAATCAAAAGAAATAGATATTATTATTTTACACTTTGTACTTGCGTATGTTCAATGTCTGTAATAAAAGATCCTGAGGTAAAGAAATGAAATTTTTTGAATTTTTTTTTAAATCAAATTAATTTTTTAACTTTGACAGACCATGTAATACAAACATTCGTTTCTAAAGAAGATAACTTGAAACAACTCGAACAACGTGGAGCCAAATTAAACTACTTGCCAGATAGAGATTAAGACGGAGAGAATTTGTTAAAGCCCTATAATCCTCGTGAACATTTTATCCAAAGGCCGTGTTAGCCGACCGTTAATGTAGAAATGTAAACGTAATGTACATAAACAGCTGATCGTTTCTGTTATATGAAAAGCAATACAAACGCTTAACTGACTGTAATGTCATTTAACCGTAACGTGCCAACCTGTAGAAAATAGAATATAATAATAATATCTGTGGACTTTTGACAAAATAACTTACAATACATACAGATTATCATTTATAAAAATATATGTTTAGATGTATAAAATAAAAAAATGCATACATATACACAAACAATAAAAAGTGTGGTTTTTAATGGTATCATATTGTGTATGCACATTTTTGAAAATAATATAAGAAAACGTGTATGTATATGCTATAATACATATTTGTTTATTGTAAATCTATAATATAAATAACAAATATTAAATTATTTATGAATTTATACATAAAAGAAATACGGGTTTAATACCATTTAAATCACTTGGTACTTTTCCTGCAAAGCGGTCACCATTTGAACATTTTAAATTCCCATCAATGACACGTTCTTACATGTTCTATAAGTGCAAAAACGAGCTCACAGTGCGTTACGGTACGTTACATTGCATTCCATTGCATTTATGGTCGGCTAAATCGGCCTTAAGTATTATCTATCTTTTTATATTTATAAAATTATAAATACAGTAGAATCGCGAAAAAATTAACCGAACTGTCCCAAGGCCTGTTAACTTTTTGAATTATTAACTTTTCTAAGCGGTTTTAAATTGTAAAAAATGCAATAATAAACATACCTATACCTTTTTCAAGGGCTTAGTTTTCATCAATTCAAAAAAGAAACAGATCTAATTTGTACCGGCTGGCTTTAAGTTCACAATTGCTCTTGAAAAACAGCTTAGAATTAATAATTATAGAATCAGTCATATATTATAAACTAAAGATGCGACATCTGACGTTTATAATAAGAAGTTCTTCACAAGTTTACAGATAGCGAATTCTGTGTATGTTCTAAAAATTTCCCAGCCAACCATTTTTTTTTTTTTTTTTTTTTTTTAAATTGCTCCATACCTTTCTTAAAGATTACAAAGGAGGACAGCGCCACTAACAATTTCGCCCCAGTGGGTTACAGATTCACTTCAAGAACCAGCCATTACTGACAGTAATGTCTTTTCAGGTTGCAGTAACGCGAACTCGTGCTTAGCTATTGATATTGAAATTAGAACAGTCATTGCGCAATGACGTGTTCGTTGCTTCACGAAAAACATTTGTACATGTTTTAAGATCGACATCTTTCAATGAATGTAATATTTTCCTGTGTGCTTTTTCCTATGTGTTCTCCAAAGCCTCGAGAATTTTGTGATGTTTCGTTTTAAATTTTGAGATGGCTACTTCAGATATACAATAATACAACGCCAATAGATTTTCTTTAGTGTATTTCTCAATTTTTTTAAACTCTGCCCTTTCGGCTAAAAATCTTATCTGATTTGTTATGTATTGTACAGATTTGTTTGTATTTTTGTATTAATGCGCTCAGAAAAATTAACTTAAGCCTATAGTACACGGCATGTAAAAATACACATGCGCATGTGGTTCTGACGTAATTTTGACGACAATGCAGCCACAATAAACATTGCGTGTTGTGTGATGACGTCAAAATTACGTCAGAACCACATGCGCATGTGTCTTTTTACATGCCGTGTACTATAGGCTTTAGAATTAACTTTTTAGAGCGGCACATGGGCGCTTAAATTTGGTTAACTTAACCGCGAGATTAACTTTTACGAGAGTTAACTTTTTCGCGATTGTACTGTATATATAAAAGTGAATGTGTGATTGTATGTCTGTTTGAAGTCTTTAGACGGCTAAATGGCTAAACCGATATTCTTGAAAATTTCACCGCGTCTCCCTGTATGTCTGGAAGGAAACATAGGCTTTGCAAGTGGGCGAAGTGCGACGCCCAATCAAAGAATAAGTTTTAAATTCTGTTTATCTCGCAAACTAATACAGCTAGAGTCTTCAAATTAAGTACGGTCAACTTGGGCATCCACACGAACTTTTGGTTAGAAAATGGTTGGACTTTCAATAGTAGGCGTGGCATCTTCCACATAAATTACATACTAAAATTCGTATGTATGCGAAACTATAACAGATAAAGTCTTAAAATTTTGCACTTTGACATCCATATGAATATTTCGGGACAAAATGGTTGCGCTAAAACAAGAAGGCATGGGCACTTTCCTTATGAATTAAATACCACAACGTGTATATTTGGAAAACTAAAACAGCTAGAATCACGAATTTTTGGAGGAGTAATTTTAGTATTACTACAAATATTTTGGACAAAAAATGGGCTAAAGTAAATCTAGGAACTAGAGCCACCAAATTTTGTACGCGTAACTTTAAGGTCAATATGAATATTTAAGGCGAAAATGGGGGCATCACTAATTGTGGGCATGACACCTCCTGAATGCAATCTACTACTCCTGTATGAAATATATACTACTTATATACAAATTAATGTATGTATGTTTATTCGTTCATTTGTACCTTAAAGCCGCTGTACCGATTTATATGAAACTTTTGCACTATATTGCGGATGGTCTTGAAGGAGCTATATATTTTTTTAAAAAATTTTGTGGGCGGGTCGCCTTCCATAGTGGGGTGGCATACAACCGATTAATTTATGCCTACAGAACAGTAAGAGAAAAACTTTCCGAATTTGGTGCACTGGGTTAACAATACACAACACCTATCAACACAAAGTTATGTGTGTATAAGTAGGCGTGGCACCTCCCATACAAAGGTAAAAAAGATTTATGTAAAGCTAGAGAATAGTAACAGTTTAAGTTTCCAAATTTGGTACAAATAGCTTGGTGATCAATACGCAACATCAGTCAAAAGTGGCCGTGATTAAACAGATTGGCGTGGTTCAAAATACAATTCAATATATCTGAAGAAAGGTTATTGTAAAATTGTCCAAATTTAGTATAAATATACGGACAGCGTATGTAAGAAATGTGCGGGATTGGAGAAGAGGGCTTGGCGGAAACTAGATGTCTGTATTCCTAAAGAATAGATTATTAATTTTGTTTTTTTCTTTCTATCCTGTTACAACTACAATTCGTGTTGGAAAAAAACCAGCCAATTGTAGGGGAATGTAAGAGAGAGAAATTGACGGTTTATTGTTGTGTTTTTGTTGAAGCTTTGATATTGTTACAAGTAAGACCTGAGTGTTTAGAATTCTTATTAAATTTATGGTCTTACTTGTATAATATTTTTAGCTTTTCTAAAGTATTTGGAAAAAGTTTCCTGACGAGCTGGCCTAAGCAACCAGCGAAATGCGCATAGAAACTAGCTTTCCCACAACAATAAGTTTCAGTGTTTTCATTCAAAAATTGGGATTATTAGCACATCATAAATAAATGAATTAATTAACAACAGCTTCAGTTTAGAACTTTGGTACGAATATATTCGTTATAAATGAACAATTTCTGTAAAAAAGTTATTGTGCACATGGACGGGGCACCTCCAATGCAAATATTACACAGATTTCTGTGTAACTGGTGAATGCTAACAGTGGGAGCAGTGTGTGTCCATTTTGGCATTTTTGCAGCTAAATTTAGCCTTAAAATTTTTTATTTAGCTGCAAAATTTTCATTTAGCACTTGGCATTTTATTTAGCATGTTTGGAAAATGTTTTTAGTTTTTTAAACATTATTTATTTTAAAAATTTGGACGAATAGTTTTATTGATTTTACTAAAAAAAAAATTTAAATTATAATAAATTTTGACTAAAATTAAATTTCGTATGAAAATTAATAATTCTTATTTTAAGAAACATCTTTCTTGTCTTGTTAAAAATAATAGAATATTCAGGGAATACATATTAGAAATGCCCTTATCATGTTGGTTGTAAATATTATTTACCCTTTGATATTATCATATTAAAGTACAAGGAAATTTCGCTTTGTATTTAGATAATAATTTAGTAGTGTAAATGTCTGAAAAAACAGTTTGCCCTAAACTGCTGAAAAAATAATTATTTAAAAGCTTCAACTTTTCTTACACTATAAAAAATAAAATGATCTAAAAATTTTGCATATATCAGCGGCTTGCACGTCCCCTTAATTAAGCATTTAATCTTAACTACCTATGATATATATTTATATGTATCACATGCTTTACTAGAATCTAGCCATTTGCTTAAATATAACCTTTTATTTCAATTTCGTTCAAAATTAAGTCACTAAAATGTATTTAGTTTTGAATAAAATTTCATACGGGTAATAAATTTTTAACAAAAATCTTTAAAAAATTTTAGCATTATTTTTAGCAATTTTTGGCCATGTTTAATGCCAGATTTAGCTGTAAAATATTTTTAGACCTGGCCACACTGAATAGGAGTATTCAAACATGGTGCAAATAGCATCGTAAACAATGCACGAGATCTGTGATCTTAAGAAAAAATTACTTGTTTTTTTAAATGAGGGTATCGAAGCGCACTGGGTTAAACTAGTATATAATATTCTGTAGTTTATATTCTATTTGAATGAATTAAGGACATATTATCTATCGCTAATACAAAACTTAAAGATAAACTTAAAAATGCTACAAAAATTAAATGGCATGCCTGTTTTTTCACGTAAAAATGGACATAATAAAAATCTATTCTTATGGTGTTTTCTTTTCTAAAAACTAATAATGCATTATAAATGTGTAATATATTTAGCAGGTAATACGCACTTTTACAAAGTGGCAAATTTTGCTAAATTACAATTGAGCAAAATTATATCTACAAGATTATATTGACGTTTAGCGTGTCAACTTTTTTGCTGACTCATGGAAGTAACATTTTGACACTGTTTAGGTAAATAAAATTTCACTAGCCCTGGGGACTAGTATAAATTTTGACATTAGCGTAGAAATTTTTGTCAATTTTAATTCACTATGACCCCTTTCAGACAAGCAAAGTTTACTTTGCAAAGTCTTGAGTTTATTGAAGAGAAGGGAAAAGAGCATAGCGGGGGAGTACATACTTTGCTGTACTCGCAAAGTCGTTTTGTTTTTCGTTCGTAGATTATACCTGAAGTTGGCTGCAACTTTATATTTATATACAGCGTTACCAGAATCTTTGGAATAAAAATTGTCATATGGCGAAAGAAATCATATTTTGAAGAGGAAAATCTTAAATTTTTTTTTCTTAATTTAAATTTTTTAAAACAAGGGCAAAATAGTAAGAATTATTAATTTTTTATAAAACCATACTTCTTATTATTTAAATTGAAATACATAAAAACATAATTCGTCAGTATATGAAACTTTATAAAAATACATTTTTTCTTTTCACAAATATTTTTTTATCAATATTCTAACTGCCTATTTCCGACGTACGAAAGAATTATTTACTTCTTAAGGTACGTTCAGACTAATGAAATATTTAACGAAAATATTTGTTCTGATATTTGCTTCAAACTGTGTGAAACAAAAAAATATTTTGTTAATGTTTAAACTAAGCTCAAATATTTGATAATTTTTGTTTGATGAAACAGTTGGCAAACAGTGTTAATAAAATAAATTAATTCATGTTTGCCATGCGTTCAGACTAAAATAAATATTTGCATCAAATAATTATTTAATGAAAGTGTTCAAAAAATAAAAATATATTTCTCAAATGGTAAAAATGAGCGCAAAAGCTAATTTTTTATTTTATTCTGTGGATCAGCATCTCTTTTAGTGTTAGAACAGGAGAATGTAGAAGAAGAAAAAAATGGAAGCCACTGGGTAACGGGAACATGGCTAAAATTTGCGAAAAATTGCAAACTTGGAAACAAACGCTAAAATATATTTGAAGTCGTTAAATCGGTTAAAAAACAAAATGTCAAGAAAAAAACAAAAAAAAATGTTGCAAAAATAGCGAAAATTCGCGAAAAATTTAGATATTTTAAACAAGCCATAAAATTTATTAAAGGTGCATAAAACTATAAGGAATAGCAAAAATTCGGTAAAAATTGCTAAATAAGCGGAAATTCCCAAAAATTTGTTAATAGCGGCATGATACCAAAGTTTAGTACTCATAATTATTAAAAATAGTTAAAGCTGCAAAGAATCACAGAAAGAAATCGCTTCTTTTGCGAACATGGCTAAAATTCGCGAAAAAATGCAAACTTGGAAGCAAACCCTAAAATATATTTGAAATTGCTAAATCGGTTAAAAAAACAAAAAAAAAATGTTGCGAACCCTTTTAATATTTCAAACAAGCCATACAATTTAGTAAAAGTGCCTTAAACTTTAAGGAATGGCAAAAATTCTATAAAAAATTTCTAAATTAGCGGTAATTTGCAAAAATTTGCTAATAGCGGCACGATAGCAAAGTCTAATAATTATAAAAAATCTTTAAAATTGTAAAGAATCCGAAAACTTACAGGAAAAATTGCTTCTATCCGGAACATGGCTAAAATTATTTGTCGTTGTTTGCTCTTTCAATTTTTTTGTAATATCAAATAAATGTTTGCTCAAAAATTACTAAAATATTTGATTTTTTGTGTTCACACTATGTTCACATTGGACAAATATTTGTTTGCCGGCAAATACTTTTATTTGCTCAAAATCAGCTGTTATTTTATTTGATACTCAAAAATATTTTGTGTTCAGACTACGTTCAGTCTGAACTTACCTTTACAAATACATTTAAAACAAAAACAAAGTTTTTAGAATTTGTTTTTGTTTTAAATGTAGTTGTTCGAAAGAAGGAATTCTTTCGCACATTGGAAATAGGTTATAATATGCCTTTTTTAATATTTTTATGTCCAGAAATAATGATGCAATTTTGTGTATTCTAGATACTGGGTACAAAAGTGTGCAGCACCAACACACATCAAGCTGATGCAAAACTTCATTGTTTTAAAAATTGACTGTTTAAGTAATCGTGTATTTTCTATAAGCAAAATTAAAGTAAAAATCAGAATTTCTAAAAATAAAAAATCATCATTTGAGAAAAAAATCTTTAATCATATTTTTGTTTGAAAAAATAAAAAAAAAATCATTCTGGCAACGCTGTTTATATATTATATTCAAAAAAGAGAAAACAAAAATTTGTCAAATTAAACTTTGTGTGTCTGAGCACCAAACAAAGTTTAAAAGAGAATTCAACAGACTTTGTCAAAGTAAACTTTGCCTGTCTGAAAGGGGTCTATAGAACTTTGCTCATAGTATACAACTAGTATGCCGACTCTTTGACAGGTACATAACTCAATTGTCAGTGGTACATTTTTATGTTTGTATTAGTAAGATTTTTTTCAAATGTATTGGTGTATAAAACTATTTCCACCACTAAACATAGTTGCATAAAATCGTATAGAATGTGGCAACAATTTTTTTTTCCAAAATAAAATTTTCTTAGTTCAATAAATTTTCAATTTATTGAATGCTGGCTGCATTTATAAACTTTTAAAAGCCATGTTTGCTAAATTTTTATTCTGCAATATCGGATAATATATAAATAATTAATGATTTCAAATATTATTTTTATACCACAAAATGCTACTCTGCTGGCTTTAATAATATTAGCAACAGAAAAAATTTAGTGTCAAAAAAATTTATTTAAAAATTTTTAGTTTGTGAAAAATAAAAACATTTTGTAAAAGCAAATTAGCAAAATGTATTGAAAAAAATTATTAATTATGTGTTGAAGTCATAATTAATATATATAATATTTAATAAAAAATATTTCTGTACATAAATATACTTCATTGCTATCCAACGGAAAGCTAAGGTAAAATGTAACAAGAAAATACAATATAATAGTCTGGTAGTGTATTAAGTCATTTCTAAAAAAAATTTAAGGAATAGAGCTATTACAAAAAGCTTTATAAAATACATAACTGAAATTTAACTCATAGAATAAATTCGAAAAATTAAAAAGGTTGAATATAATATAAATAAAGTTTATGAACATTTTTCCATTATAAAATATGACAAATTATCACTGATAAAATTCGTTGTTGTTAAAGATATTTTAAAAATTTTTATGAATCCTAACGTACCTTTGGATGTTAATGAAACACAACGGAAAAATACCGTTTGTTAAAAGAGAATTTTAATGATGATATTCAATCTTATTTAAATCAGTTTAGACCAACAATTTATAGCTACAATGATACGGCAGCTACGTACCATTTAAAGGAACTTGCATTGACTATTCTTTATATGCTGGTTATTACAACTAGTAATGCCTGTGTTGAAATAATGAATACCACTAAAATTCGCCTGCGAAGTAGAAAGCGATATGAAGTTTTCGACACGTTTTAACGAGTTATAAGTTGAATGTAAACAGTACATGTTGCATTTCTTTTGTTCCTTCACAATGTATTCCAAAAAAAAGAACACAAAAAGGGAGTCTTCTCGGTGAAGTATATAGCGTTTTAGATATATCATAGAACTGCAACTACATACAAATGTATTGTATATCCAATATTTGTTTAATACTTACCGCAAAAATTCTTTTTGTCGCTTTGAGTAGACTACTATAAAATATTTTAAACATTGCATTTTGTGCTTACTAATTATTTTTCACTTTGTTCTAAATAAAATTAAACAAAATATATCTTGGCGACTTTTTTTGATTTTTTGGCGGAAGAAATTTTTTTTTTTGGGATTTATAAAAAAATATTTTTAGTTATTCTAAAAATACATATATTATTGTCAAAAACTAAAAAATAAATGCTTTGGCGATTTTTGACATTGATTTTGGCGAAAAAGTTCAAAATCAATCTGACAACCCTGTATGCAACTATGTTTAGTGGTGGAAATAGTTTAATACACCAATACATTTAAAAAAAATCTTACTAATACAAACATAAATTAGGTTCCACTGACAATTGAGTTATGTACCTGTCAAAGAGTCGGCATACTAGTTGTATACTATGCACTGTAGTATGCGATATTCTCCTCGGTTGCAGCGATTTTCAACATTAAAATTTCTTTGATTACATATTGGTAACTGATTTTCAATAATTAAAGTCAGCTGCTGCAAGAAAAAAAGTACTAAGCGCAGATGCAAAAAATGATATTATCTCTCAATTATAACTGGGGGTAAGATATGGAACATATTTGCCATTTATTTTTGCAACATATTTAGAAAGGAAAACGACAACTTCTCACATTTTTGCATATATTTTTACAATAGAAAAAAAACCCGCGCGAATGGTAGCATACATGGATCATTATTGTCAAAAAATAAAACACCATTAGATTAAAACCAACCGCTGAAGTTTTTGAAGTCAGACTCCAACTCCGACAACAACTTCAACTTCGACTCCTACTCTTACATTGATGCTAAATGTATGTATATGATACTGGTCCTTATTTGACTTTAAACTCTTTTTATACCCTTCACCACCACTAGTGGTGAATGAGAGTATACTAAGTTTGTCATTTCGTGTGAAACTTTTTTATTATACATCTAAGATCCCATAAATTATATAAATTCTGGCTCCCTGAGTAATTCTAAGACAATTTAGCCATGTCCGTCTGTCTGTCCGTCCGTCTGTCTGTCTGTCCGTCCGTCCGTCTGTTAAAAACACACTCACTTTCGAAAAACGCAAAAGAAAAGAACAAACTTGGTCTCAAACTGTTTGTAGTTATCCTAAGCAGTTTGGGATTGATATCCATCAACATCGGTTCAATAGGATCAGAACTATGAATCAAAATGTGGCACCACTATCCTAAAAAAATTGATAATTTTGAAACAAAAACTAAAATAAATGGTGGAATAATGCACGGAATGATATTAAATTTTGCAGAAATTCACTTTTTACGACTGCAAATTATACTGTACAATTTTTTGAAGATCGGTCCATAGTTGACACTAGGCCCCTTATAAACCTTTCTCCCGAAAAAATTTTAGTTCGCCTAAAACGGTAATAAATAACGCTATCGTGCTAAAATGTGTTACGTCACAGTTTTATAGCACCAGAAATCACACTGTAATTTTTTTTTTGAAGATCGGTCCATAATTGACACTAGGCCCCATATAAACCCTCTTCCCGGAAAACAGTTTAGTACGCCTAAAATCGTTATACATAATGCTATCATAAAAAAAATTTGGTACGTCACAGTTTTATGTGAATAGAAATCACACTATAAATTTCGTGAAGATCGGTCCATAATTTACCCTAGACCCCATATAAAGCCTACTATCGGAAAACAGTGTATTACGCCTGTAACCAAATTAAGCCCACTTTGGGAAAATAATTAAACTCGCCTAAACCCGTAACAGATATAGATATTGCGGTAAAATTTCTTCCAACTAAGATTCATATGGCCAGAAAAAATATGCAATTTTGTGAAATTCACTGTTAACGCTAAAACTAATTACACTGCTGTATTGAAATTTATTCTAATTTATTTTTTGTAATACCAGAAATCAGTCCTCAGAATTTTGGAATGATTGGTCCATAATATAACATAGGTCCAATACAAATTACCCTCCTAACAATCATTCGGCTAAAATTGTAACGAATCATGATATTTTACTCAAGCCAGTTCAAAGTTCTAACAAGAAACGCAAAATCTGTCGGTCAATAATTTAATATAGGTATCAACCGCAACCAATTTTAATGCTGACGTTCGTTTTTGTAAAGATTAGTTAATAATATATATGTATTTATCATATAGAGCCCACTCCTGTCGGCGGAGGGTATCAAAGATTCGGCACAGCCGAATATGGCACTCTAACTTGTTTTTAATGCAGTACATGAAATAGTTAATTATAGCAGTTCTATAAAAATTTCGAATCAACATTTTAAATATTCAGCCTTATTACGGTTCGCGATGTCAAAAACGAATTCTTTAATCTACTACAAAATTCGACTTACGTTGTTATCGACATCGAGACCCGTAATATGGCTGATTGCATCGTCAATTTCAAAGAATTTTTATTTTGGAAAAATTTTTTATATTTTAAATTTGTTATGACGAAAAATTTTAGAGTCGGAGTCGAAGTACTCACAAAAACTCGCGGTACAAAAACCATTCATCACGAAATTGTGTAGTTATTTAAATTCTATGAGATCAGCTTTTAGTACAATAGCATTATTCGTAACCGTTTAAATTAAAAGCTATTTTCGGAAGGCTTATTTCTATGGGAGCTGTTGTCAAATATAGAGGGTATTGCACAAATACCCTCTCCACTATGATGGCGTGAGTAAAATAGCCCTTAAGCTTTTTATCAATGTCATACAAATAAGTATTTTACATTTTTTTCTTTTTCTGTACTCAAGTTAATTGTTTGTTCTGCCACATTTTTTTACAATTTTTTTTTTAATGCTGACTGATGAAGGTCGGACAAAATCAATCATTATTAATAAATCATTAAGGATTTTAAAAACAGCTGTCGTATACAATTTAAACTTCTATAAATAAACAGGGTTATCCATTTACTGGTTTCAAATCTACTGCTCTGGCAAGGCCGTCAGCTGTTAAAAAACTACCACCTGAAGTTTCCTATATTAATTAAACACAAAAATAAAATTTTTCTTTTTTTTTATTTCTGATTAAATTTTTTTTGCACGGGTAGGTGGTTTAGCATGTACTAAGAACAAAAAAAAAAAATAGAAAATATATATCCGCCTGGCGTGACAACAATATAACAATGTAATATTATCACTAAAATAGCATATTTTTCATATAAATGTACTGAAATGCATAGTGTATCTGGCCAGATACATGCCCTACGTACGTGACTATCGGAACATGTGCATGACGGAGGGTTAAGTGAATATCGGGTCTGTTCTGAAAATCACGTGTTTCAAATCAGGTGCTTTCAAATTAACACGTGAGAGTTTATGGAGTTCTAAAAGCCATACTGTTTTTGTCATTCTTGGTGTGCTTTCGGCAATTGAAAATCAAACCGAAACACACAAAAATGGAACACCAAAATATAACACGTGTGATTTTAAAAGGTGATTTTAAATCTAGTGATTTGAGTTAAAGTGATTTTAAGAACAGGGGTATATGTATCGTTTAACAACCGAAGAAAGCGAAAAATCAGGGACCGTAACAGCTATTCTTTTTTTATACAAGTCAGATGATATATATTATTTTTTTTTTTTTTTTTTTTTTTTTTAATAAAAATAACAGTTATTTGTGCATTTTTATTTTTATTCTTGATCGAAAAAATAAAAATCGAAATTTTAAAAATCAATTTATTTTATATGCTCTTTTTATTTTAAAATTACAAAATAACTGCTATTTTTGGTCCCTGGTAAGAACTGTTAAAACTTACTACAAATGTAGGCATTACGGGGTGATTGTGACCGTCATAATCGACCTACTCTACAAAGAATCAGCGCAAGATTATTACGAAATTTAAAGAGACTGGAAGCTTTGCAGATGGGGTCAGGTCTGTGAATAAACGCGATGTACGCATAGCCGAAGATATCTCTAATATAAGTGAAATGGTTTCGGAAATTCTTAATTTGTCGATTTTAAGACTCAGAGCTCTATGGCCGTGTAACCGACTTTTTTTTGCCTGCAATTGAAGATTATGAGCTCAGTTTTGTTGCATGTGAAGTAATTTTTGACGCCGTCAATTGGCCAACAAGAGCATGCGATTTGACGCCGTTTGACTTTTTTGTGAAGCTACGTCAAAGACCGTGCCTAGGCGCATAATCCCCTAGCATTGGAGCATTTGAAGCCCATCATTCTTCAACTTATCGCCACGATGCCAAATGTGCGAAAAAGTGATGAGGAACTACCTCAAAAGGGTCGACTGCTGCAATTAATCTGGAGGCGGTCATTTAAATATTAATGTATTTCGTACGTAATGACATGGTCCAAGCATAAAAAAGTGGAAAAGGGATAACCCTACTTCATATTAATTAAATTTACAACGTTATAATTGAGGAGGTTCTTTTCAAAACTTGATTATTCCACTTTCGACAGAAATGGTTTTGAATTTTTTGTTTGTTTGGTAGCATTGAAATAAAAACTCTGCGAAAATAAAATTGGGGAAAACTCTATAATAACACCAGAAAAAAAAGAATAAAAGGCATGATTTCGTCAAAAGTAGATTATTCCAGTTCAAAATGACATTCCTTAAAAGCTTTTTTCTCAAATTGTGCAAAAACACAAAAAGTAAAATAGTCCAGTTTTGAAAAGAACCTCCTCAATTATAGTATTAATGGCAGCGTTTAAAAAACTGCAGTCAAAGTTAAAAAACTGCCATTTCTTCCACCTCTTCATTTGTCATTGGCCAAAAAAACTGTTGATTTTACTTCTGATTCATTAAATGTAAACAGTCGCTGTCAAACCAACTCAAAAAGCGAAAAGGTGTACATAAATTTTCGTTTTTTGTTCGACAGTTTTTGGTTTCGTCTGCAGTTTTTTAAACCCTGTGCCCATGTTCTGTAACTGCCGCGGCGACAAACTTTTCGATTTAAATGTGAGAAATTAAACAAGAATGCCATAAATTGAAACAAGCAGCTGTTTTTCTCACTTAACTGCGTCTGTTAAATTTTTGGCGAGTAATAACTGTCACGTAAGGAAACTTCCCGCCAATATACTGAAAAAGTGTGTCTATAAAATTTTTGTAAGAAAGTTCGCGTTTTGAACTGTCAAATAAACTCACGCATAAGAACGGGCTGAGAAAAAATTTTAACACTTAAAAATAAATTAAAAATGGAAAGTATTTTGTTCTTGGCAGATATTTTCATTGTTTTATTAATTTGCTTTTAACATTTTTGAAAAATATACGAATGTTTTCAAAATTATTTTGTAATCAACAAACATTAAAGTCACACTTTATATTTTTTGGTATAGCCGACTGCTGTATTTTCGCCGCCGTCGTTGAAAATTTTTAAATTTTTTGGTTTGGTTGCCGTCAACGATATGTTTGACTGGCGTTCTCAACATCTGCAATTTCATATCGGTCTCGAGTGGAATATTATGACATTTATAACGTAACGACGTAATCTCTTTTGATAGTTTTCGATATAAATTACAGACACACTTTTTTCTAACTTTTCGAGAAACGATGGAATGACATGTCTTCGATGCGAGAAGTTCTCACCAAAGTTACGGAACATGGATACTGGATACGGAAAATAGTTTCGGGTATTTACCGGAAAGTTTAAAGAACTCAAAATAAAAGATATATATTCAGCCCAATTATGTATAAGAATTCCGTAGGGAATTTTCCCCTTTCCGCGTTCCTCCTATTATGTAATAAAATAACTTGGGGATTTTTCCCTTTTTTGTGCAGGGAAAAAAGTAGGTATTCTATAATTTTAAAAACAGGAAAACCGGCTTTCATTTTGCAAGTGTTTTTTCCCAAACAAATTTAAAAGGAGATAGAGTAAAAATGTAAGTATTTTACTAAAAATAAATAAAATTGTATTAACAAAAAAATTTATGTTGTACAAAATAATGTTTTAACACATTTCCAGGTCCAAAAGCTCAAATAAAGAACAGCTGCAACATTTACTGACCCTTATGGAGATGCATTTCAAAAATGTCAACCACTTCATTTAAAACTTTGCTAAAAGTTGGCTGAGCTAACGACACTTCAAAATCGTTTCCAACCCCAGTCTTGTATCCGCCAGATTGTCTCTTGTTAGGCTGATAATGTGATGTTAGCACTTCTAATAAATAAGTAAAGGCACTTTTGTTAACTCTGTAGCATCTTTGAAATCTATCACAAGAAAAATGTGTTACTTTTAATCAAATCTTCTTTTATTTTTTACTTACAATAATGGCTTTAACTCAAGCGGATTTGATGCATCGCACATCTTCCATCTAACAATTCTTTGGATGTGCTTTTAATCATTTTCTTGATAAATTTCCTCCGCTAGCACTTGCAAAGCTATACTACTATTCATTATCAATTATTTATTTCAACACAATTTTAGGAAAAACAAATTTAGGAATTTATTAAAATTACATCCGTAAATTAATTCACAATTGCAAATAAAATCACAATTACAAAATAAAATGTCAAACACAAATCAGCTGTTTATGAAATTCCCTTCCTCTAATTTACCAAATCCTCAAGTTTATAGAATAGGAGGATTTTTCCTAGGGGGCAAAAAATTTTAAAAGGGAAAAAATCCGTGAGGATTTAAATAATTGGGCTGATAAATAAAATTATACAAACATTTACCAGATATCCACACAGGCAAATATCAAAAAAATGTCTTATAATACGAGTATAATTACTGGCAAGTGTGAAAGCAAAAAAGAGCTTAAATGTCACATTTATAAAAAAGAAAATCTTAAATATTATGATTGACAACTGTCAGTAACCATTAACACTTTTAATTGAAAGTATTTTAAATTTTATTTTAGTGATTTCCAAAAAAAAAAACTAAAGTTTGTTACCCCCTTTTTGTGTTACATATAATTATTTAAGTTTTTTTAGCTTTCCAATTTATGCTCATGATTGTTAACCATGACATTATATTTTTCTATAGACAAAGTACTCAAACATGTTCAGATACTTATGTATGTAGTTATGTGAAAGTAAGCCAACGAACCATATTATTTTACATGACCACCCAGCAAACACAAGAATTATCATATATTCCTTAACTTCTAAAAAAAACCCCTCAAATAGTTTCTCAATAGTTTCAAGCGTTATATCAAACGTGATATCAATGCTTTCTCCGTCAACACAATTTGAATAGCAAGAGGTTAATTTAACTATTTCTCAAAAGTCAAACACAAACTCAGTGTCAAACCAATTATGGTTGAAATCAATATTTTTCTTTAATTACATAGATATGAAACTCGCTTGTCAAAAACCTAAGTCTGTTGTCAAAAAAAACTTATGCTAGGAACACAACTGGGGCGAACGACGAATTTTTGGCCGCGAATATTCGTCGCCAAAAATAAAAGACGTTTGTGTATATGAAAATGCACACAATCAGGGCGCCGGCGAAAATTCGCCAGACGCGGCGAACTTTAAATAGATTTAATTCTATTTCATACGCCGGCGAACGACGAACAAATCAGTACTAGGTGACCATGTTTGGTTTTAGTTAAAAAGAAGTTTAGTAAATAAAGTTACTTTTTACTTTCATAATTGTTTTTTTTTTTTTATTGTATAACACATAAAATAAGTATACAAAGTATTTTGCTTTAAAAATAGTTTTTAGTTATGTTTTTGATGATGTTTTTATTTTTAAGAGCATTATTTTTTTGAATATGGTCAAACTATTTCTCTCTCTTTGCAAAAACAGTGATAAACTTTCTCAATTATAAAAGCTGCCAGCTATTCGTCGTTATTGTGCTTCATACGACGAATTTACTCAGCAAATTTTTACGGAAAAATTCGTCGTGTTGGGCGAAATTCGTCGTTCGTCCCAGTTGTGTTCCTAGCATTAAGTGATGAGAATGTGTTTATCATTGTGTTAGTATGAAAAATATATTCCCTACATTCCCAGCAAACACAAATAAAAGGTCTGAAAAATAATATCGATTTTATTTGAATTGTGTTAAGAAATTCACAAAAAGTTATCTTTTTTTGAAAATGTTATAACTTTTGAATGATATTTAGTAGGGTAACCGATTAACGGTTAACCGATTTATTACTACCCGATTAACTGATCGGTTAATTTAAAATTGGCAATTTTCGATTAATAATTATACGGGTTAATTTCAGCCGATTAACCGATTAACCGACTTAACAACCTTTTTAATTTTTTTAGTATTATAACATATTTTTTTAATTTTTTTATGATTTGTTTCGTCTCATATACAGAAGGTATGTGTTTAGAAAATATTTTTTCATACAATCAAAGAAGGTGTTTAGTGATCCTCATTATAAATAAGTGTTTGCTGTCAACAGCTTTTTGTTTCACGTACTTTTCATATGAATGTGTTTAGTTATTTGATTCTCCTCATATCTTCTCATATCAATCTTCCAACCGAATTAACCGAAACAATTAGAAGTGTTAAAAATTTAAAAAAAAATTAAAACAGGACTCTAATGGCATAATGGAAGATTTTATACGTTTAGAGAAATCCAGGAAAAGGACTGAGAAATTAGATATTCTGTATTATAGGTTGCTTTCGATTTTTCCAAGTCGAGTTTTTATCAAAACGTAAGACCAAATTATTTTTTCTAAAAAATTATTTTTTAATGTCTCCTTAAACTATTGAAATAACTAATAAAATTATCTTACAGTTTATTTTTTTAATTTCTACATAATATTTATGTATTAATTAAAAAATATGTTTTACAAATTTATGAATTATTTTTTTGTTTGCTCGTTTTAGTTCAAGAATTGTTATATTTGTTATGTTATTGTTTTTCTTTACAATAATAAATAATTTATGCATTTTTTTATTAAAAGTAATTAATTTATAAAAACAAACTTTATTAATCGGTTAACCGATCAATAACAAAATTAACCGATTATTAACCAGTTGAACCAAAACCTCGGTTAATTAATATAGCGATTAACCGATTAAAGCAAAAGCCCGATTAAATGAATACCATAATATTTAAGCATTTTATAGCAATATATATTTAACAATTGGTTTAATTAAATATCATTATAAATTTCAAATCAAGCTTTTCTGTTTGCTGGGAATATCTCACCACGTTAATGATATTTACCTAATTATAAAAAACAAGTGAGAAAGCCCGACTTCATAATACCCTACAAACAACAATTTTCGAGAGTGTACCCTATTTGGGACTAATGTTCAATCATGGACGCGCCAAGACAAAATTTTGTTATAAGGTTAAGATGAATGTACTTATACGAGTTCTACGATTACCTACATCTAAAATAGATTTTTTGTTAAGCGGTTGTATGGGACCTATGGTCAATTCTGGACCTACATTTCATGACATTGAAGTTATCGTTTACAAATTTGTTGTGATTAAGGTTGGAATAAAATATTGCTGGGCCACGTTTAATCGAAATATCAGCATAAGATGGTTTATATGAAAGAAGACTCTATTCTGGAAAGATGTTTATATGGGGGATTTTTGAAGGTATGAGCCGATTCCTGCTATTCGTCCTTATGAAAATTTAATAATGTGTACCACATTTCTTCAAACTGTCTCTAAAATTGTGAACTTTAATTTGCGTATAAAGGTTATACAGCCAGCCGGATGAACGGACATCGTTAGGTCGATTCAGGAGGTAATTCTAAGTCGATCCTTATGCTAAAATAAGGGTCAAAAACCAATATTTGTATGTGTTACACATACCATCACAAGCCAATAATACCCTCTCCGAGTAAGGTGGAGTGAGTATTGTATACTTACTGCTTACCATAATTTTAGATGAGACTTTGGTCAACCGCTATTTATTAAAGGTGTTAATTTTAGGCTGTAAAGGCTTGAGATATAGACTGCTGTTTTACCCAAAGAGCCACGCCTAAAGAACAAGCTAATTAACACGCATACGTACAACACATGGAAACAATTAAGAACGCGAATGTGACTTGTTTTTCTACGTTTTGTATTTTTATAGAACCAAGGCCAAGGATAGTACGGAATAAAATTTTAGGCATTGTTTCAAATTCGAAAAATTAAAATTTATTTTAAAAAATTGTAAAGAAACACACCAAAAAAATATTATAAAAAATTTGTGTTTAATTGTTTATTGTTTACAAAATATGTGTCAAAAAATTTAGGTGAACTTTTACAAGTGTGTTGAATTCACACAGTTCCTATATGTGTGAAGAGGTAAGTATATTTTTTTTAAATTTTAAGGGAGTTTCATATCTATGTACCCAGTAAAAAATGTGCTCCAAAAGGAGCAGGTTTTATATATGAATTCATACCTCAAATCGCTTCAAACCTGCTGATGGGATGCCTGATTTTTGTATGGAGTGTTCCCGGTTTGGAGGACTATTTTCTGCTGACAATAAGCGCTCCTTTTAAGACGCAAACAAAGCACTCCTAAAGCGCTTTTTTAAGGGCTAACTATATTAAAATATTCATTTTTGTTTTGCTTTTACTTGTTTAAATGACTTTTTTAAGCATTTTCGTAAACCATAACATATTTTTATTTTGTTATCGCTTTAAAACCTTCTTCGTTGCAGCACTAAAATAGCAGCTATTTTTGTATATTTTATTCATTATCATTTACTGCTGTATAAGAGCTCTCTTATTGAAGCGCTCAATTATGCGCTTTTTCTCTTAAGTGCTTCAAAAAACACAAATTTTTTTTACTGGGTAATCTATGCCAAGTAAATAATCAAATATTAAAATCAATATGGATTTAACACATTCTCGAATTGAGCACAATTTCGCATTGCAAACTACTGAAAGTCAAATGTCAACTACAACTTTATTTTAATATTATAATTTGGAACTAATAACCTTTTCAAAATCAAACGATGCAAAAAATATTCAAAATCAATAACATGGCAATTTAAAAACAAATCAAATTTGTAATTAAGCGCTTTCTCAAAATGAATTTGAAAATTTAATGGAACACTCTGCGATTCAGCGTTGCCAACTTTTTAAAACCAAACCGCGCTATTCCACTTCCAAAAATGCGCCAAACCGCGCTAAATCACAGCGTTGACAAAAATATATAACCAAAAGGCGCTATTTTAGCACGTTAACTTCAATAAGTAAAAATATTATATCGTTTTCTCTACTCTTATGCCAAAAAAATATAGTTGTTTCCCTCTTTGTAATATAAGATTAAACGTATTAAAAAATACAGTTTTTAGCTCTACTGAAAATTTATAAATCTTGAGATAACCCTCTTTAGAGAAACCGGTGCGATATATTAGAAAATATATACATCATGCATAAGTGAATACATCATGAATCAAGGCGAATTCAATTCTAGGTGCGCTATCGCTAACAATACAACAATAAAAAAACGCGCCAAATTAGCGCTTTTTTACACAAAGCACTAAGAAGAAAAAAGCGCTCTTTGCATCAGGGCAGTGGAGTCGGAGTTAAAGAGTAGGAGGTGAGGTTTTTGTACCGGAGTTGGAGTCGTAATACCCACAAAAACTCGCGGATCCGACTCAAAAATTTTTCGGCAAAAAAAAATTTAAAAAAATTTTCCAAAATAAAAATTCTTCGAAATTGGCGATGCAATATTTCAAATATCGATTTGAAATTTTTACAGAATCATTTTCTTGCTTTACTTAACCATTTAAAAAGTAAAGCATTAAAAACAAATTAGAGTGATATATTCGGCCTTATCGAATCTTTGATACCCTCCACCAGTGATGGAACACTTAAAAATTGAGATGGTACTGACCACCAACAAAAAAGTGTACTTTTTTCAATATTTAGGTACTT
Organism: Pollenia amentaria; assembly: GCA_943735925.1. Classification (NCBI taxonomy): domain Eukaryota; kingdom Metazoa; phylum Arthropoda; class Insecta; order Diptera; family Polleniidae; genus Pollenia; species Pollenia amentaria. The sequence goes on along the minus strand of OX031010.1, from coordinate 30,133,646 downwards.
TTTTTAAACATATTTTTTATTGCATACATATGTATTTGCTTATGATTTAATATAAGGTACACACGTTTGGATGTCTAAGACTGTTATTCAATTTGTAATTATACTTAATGAGATCATTAGTAATATTATAATTGTAACAACATGAATCATTTGATATTAATATTTCTTTAGTTTTAATTAAATTTTAAAGAGTTTGTACTTGCAAACGATTTCTTTTTCGTTTTTATAGCATCTTGCACTGAAAACGTGCGTTCAACTGCTGCTGATAAATGGGGTATTGACAAAATTCCAATAGCAATACGTGAATTATAAGGAAACATAAGTTCGTCCATTTCGTTATTAATTTGGCTTAACATGAACGAAAAAAAAGAACAATAAATTTTGTGTAGGCAATGTTGTCAATGTTAAAAAAATAGAAACGCAAAATTTCTCAACAAAGAAGCATAACAACAAAAGAGTACGAAAACTGACGTGGGGGTACCGTGGTATTTTTGAAATAAATACATACTGAAAAAAGTACAATAGTACTGAATTTTCCATCACTGCCCTCCACCGACTATTAGAATATATGAAAGCTATAAATTATTAATTAATCTTTATAAAAACGGACTTCAGTATAAAAATTGGTGGCGGTTTTAACCAATTGGACGACAATCAGACAGTGTTATGCATTTATTTCTAGCAATTTGAACTAACTTGAATAAATTATCATGATTCGTAACAGTTTATGCCGAACTAAAGTGATTTTCAAGAGGGGAATTTATAGTAGACCAATGGTAAATTATGAACTAATCATCACGAAATCCTGTAGAGCGATTTCTGTTATTAAAAATCTAAATTGAACAAATTTCAATACAGTAGTGAAATTTGTTTTAGCGTTTAAAGTGCTTTTCAGAAGGCTGCTTTAAATGGGATCTAAGGTAAATATGAACCGATAATCAGAAAATTGCATGGTATTATATCTGGCCATATGAACCAAAATTGGACCAAATTTTACCACAATATCTATATCTTCTATGGTTTTAGATGTATATAAATCATTTCCCAGAATGAGATAATATTGGACATTATTAGGTGTGTTCCAGAATCCGAATCCACTCTAAAGTGGATTACTTCAGCATTTTTGGTTTTCAATTAGAGCAGTTAGGGGTTGGTGAAAATAAAACGAATCGACTTTTATTCTTATATGTGATAATATTTTTAACAAAAACAAAATTTAGGTTTTTAGTTTGAAATGTTTTTTATTCAATTTAATAAAAAAATATATATTCCTTTACACAAATTTTAATAAAAATAAAATTTTTAACAGATCCAAAAATTTAAGTTGTTTTTATTAAACTCACTTGTGTAAAAAAGCAAACATGGAGTCATGCATTATGTTTTTTAACAATTTCTTTGAACTTTTTGAACGTTATTTTCTTGTCTCCGCAATTGTATATAAGATAAAACAAAAGCTCCAGGCATTTTTATGACAAAATTTTATTTTTTAGGAATAATTTTTTATACAATAAAAAAAATAAAAGTTTTTTTTTGAACAGCTGAGAAAAAGCTATTTTTTTTATTTTTTTTTTTTTTTTGACATTTAGATTTTTTTTCGAACACAAACCTCGAATACACAAAAACATGCGGATTTGAGAACACCAATTGAATTATTCGGATTCAAAAAAATTTGCGTTTTCAAAACGAGTCGAAACCTAGAACAGACCCGTATATGGTCAATTATGACCGATCTTCACGAAATTTTGAAGGTTGATTTTTAGTCCCATAAAACTGTCAAGTATTTGTTACGGCTTTAGGCGTACTTAACTGTTTTCTGAGTGTAGGGTTTTTATGGGGCCTATGGTAAGTAATGGACCGATCTTTACGAAATTAGACAATGGGATTTCTAGTTCTATAAATTTATGACTTAGCACATTTTAATATGATAGCAATATTTATTACGCTTTTAGACGTACAGTATGATTTCTAGGAAAATAGAACGAGTTTGTGCCAAATCTTATATCATGCCCTGCATTACCAATGCCACCTTTTGTATTAGTTTTTGCAACAAAATTGTAAATTTTTTTAGGATGGTGCCTCTAAATTTTGATTCATAGCTCTGATCCTACAGAACCGATTGTGCTGGATTTCAATCTAAAACTGCTTAGGATAACTAGCAGCAATTTTACACCAACATTGTTCTTTCTTATCTTTTGAGTGTTTCGAAGGTGAGCGTATTTTCAACAGACGGACAGACAGACGGACATAGCTCAATCGACTTAGAACTACTCAAGAAACCACAATATATAAACATTTTTAACAAAGTTTTTTCTCACGTCAAAAAACATGCGTTTACAAGTCGTCCATGGAGTTCTTCAAACAATTTTCAAAGAAAACAATTTCATTATATTTTGTTGGAAAAAAAATGAGTAATTACATCGTTTTGCATTAATTAAATAAACAAACTTGCAGTTACGTCCTTTTGTTTTTTGTTAATACACGCGTCATTTTTGATCGCAGAAGTGCAAAATTTCGTCAAGACATGTAATTTAATGGCATTCATTATAATCAATAAAAAATACTCGGTTTTGAATTTTTTGTTAGTTACGCCTTTTTGCATTTTAGCTAACGATATACTTTATGGGGTTTAGATGCATAAGAAAAAAGTTTCACGCGGAATGTATATGACAGTCTCATATACATTTAGCATCAAGGTTAGAGGAGTTGGAGTCGGAGTCGCACTTAAAAAATGTCAGTGTTTGGAGTCGGAGTTAAGGCCCAACTAAAATGCGCTTAACCAAACTTAAGCTAGTGTCAAAATTCAACGAAAAGCATGTCAAATGCTTAAGTAAATTACTGAAGACTTTTAGGTGGCTATATTGTACTTATTGAGCTTAAAGACTTTCTACACTTAGTTGCAAACATTTGTACTTTTGGAAAACTATTTTCGTTTTTATTTCTTTAAAATGTAATATTTTTGATCATCTTGATCATTTAATTTGTAAAAGTTATAAATATATTACCATAAACAAGTAAATCTATGTTTATCTTTTATTAATTTTTAAAGTAAACGAAAACTAAAATAAAAAAGTACTAAAAAAAGCAACTGCGGTTGCATCTTTTAATTGTAAACAATTATATGTATCTATTATGTGTAATTTGCTTAAGGAAGAGCGAAATTGACCGCACTTTCCTTAAGCAAATGACACTTGACGAAACTTAACGAAAAGTGTCTTAAGTACATTATAGTTGTATACATTTGATTGTGTGTATTCGCACATTTGCTTAAGGTTCATTAAGCACATTATAGTTAGGCCTTTAGTACTTTTTTCTGACGACTCCACAGCCCTACTTTGCATGATTGAAACACGCTAAATAAAGTGCGAAAAGCGCTAAATTGGCGTCGCGGCTTTGATTTAAGGTCGCGCTTCTCTTTTCTACACAATCCGCCGATTTATTTACTTGTTAATCTGACAGAATTCTATTCGACATTAGAAAAATGTCTGTTTACAATGTTACACTATCACACAAAAAAGATGCAAAATCATATAATTGAGCTACTTTACAATAAAATGCAATTCTGATCTTCTGATTTTCATAGAAATTTCCAAGTAGGACGGACTTGTCAAAAAGATCTGTTACTCGATTGAATTGTAAGGTAACACACATGATTTTTTTGACAAATCGTTGCACTGCATAGGATAGTGACTCACCGACTTAAAACATCATTTCAAAATAATTACTATAACTTTGACCGTTTGAACTTTTGTTTGTTGGGGTATTGTGTAGGCTTTTTTATGACTACAATATCAACATTATAAAAAATTCATATCATTTACAAATCTGTTTTTTTTTTCTTCTTCTCTATTGTACAAGCTTTTCAAAAGAATAAATGACTGTAAGTAAAATTTAATTTAGAAATTATTTTGTAACCATTGAAGGGGTTTACATACAACTCAACAAGTAAAAAGCCAAATGTAAAAAAAAAACTTAATTTAAAATTTAAGAACTCAGATTTAATCAGATGATTTTATTTAATCCCAGAAATGTTCATATATGTACATTAGAGTGCTCCAAAAAAAAAAAAATTAACTTGCAACTTTTTACCTCCTCCTCCTTAAATTGTTTCATGAGTTGAAGATAACCGTTGTGCAAAATATTAGGATAATAGGATAATAGTTTCTGTTAAAATTTTGCCATTAAATAATTACTTTAGCAATTAAAGGTAAAAGAATCGAAATGTGTTCGTAATTATCCTTCAAATGAGATATGAAAGAGAAAATTTGGTTAAAAAATGTTAAGGCTATAAAAATTTCGCCAGGCCATAAACGAGTCTCAGACCACATGAACAAGAAATGTAGAAACAAATTTAAGATATTTTGAGCAATATTTGAATAAGAACTAATTTTTACATAAAATATTTCCTTATTGACTTTTATTTTAGTTTTTGTCTTCCTAGGATACCGTTAACCTATTCGCAGATATGACCAAAAAAAACTTATTTGTTTAAAGGCAGTTTTAAAACTCCATTTTCAAGTTTTTAAAAATTTTATTAACAAATTTAAGAATTTGTTGGTCATCACATTGGGATTTATTGAAGATTTAATAGGGAATAAAAATATGAAAAAATGATGTCAATACCTGCCATAGTTTTTCCGTACCTGCGATTTAAATTTTGCGATTTTCGGAAAAAACTAATTATTTTGCCATACTTTGGCGAATGAACCCAATTTCCTTACTGTTATGAATTTGAAGTGAAACTTATTCGGAGTATTATAGTCCAGATTATTTTTAATATACTCTGAATTTTTATATAAATTGAAAAACATTAACACTAAAATCATGAAGGTCAAATTTTGACATATTTCGTCCAATTTTGATTCTAGGGGGCCTGTGCCTTGACATTTTTTTCGTCCATACAATCTTGGAGCATCCTAACGTACATATGCACAAGCCATTTGACCTAGACCGTTCAAAATTTAAAACAAACAAAAAAAGGCGAGGAAAATAACACCCTGAAAAAACTGGGGCGTTTGAGAAATCCGATTTAACAAGATGTTGCGAATCCTGCATTTATAATAATAAATCTCCTAAAAGAAATAGCTGCGGCGAAAAAGTTTGTTTTAAATTAGAATAGGATATAGAGTTTGCTTTAAATCTTTGCAAAAGACCCTTCTGACTTTTTGACCTCCGGGAATAGCACTATAACCGCTGCAAAATCCACACAAGAGATTTTAAGGGACGCCCATTAGAAAATATAAATATTATTCTTTAAATAACTGACCAAACCGTAATGCTCTGTTACTAAATTTTCTATAGAAAATGTTGACCGTGTTCTAAAGACATATTGTAAAGATCTCATTGATTCTGTTAGTAATTTGTTTACCCACACCCTAAAATATTGGTCGTAGACCCATCTTTGAGTATACCGCTTGAATCACTTTCTAGGTCAATCTAACGATGTCTGTCCGTCCGACTGGTTGGCTGGTTGTCTTTCCATGTAACCTTGTGCGCGAAGAACAGTTCACAATTTTGGAGATTATTTGATGACATTTGGTTGTTATTTTCACAGAGACCCAGCCTATTGAAAATGGGAAGAATCGGTCCATAATTTTACATAGCCCCTATACGTGTTTCTTTCCGAAATTGAGTTTTTGTGCCCATAAAGCATCTTATTAAGGGTATTAAGATTAATTTTTTTTTCAAATTTATCTTATTGCAATCCAAATTTCTTACCAAATTTTATTGGAAACGGTCCATATTTGACTATACGAATAAAACTCCCCAAAAAAAAGAAAAATTTATGACATTAACTTCCTTATAAATGTTGGTATTTATTTATTAATATTTAAATAGTTTTTATTTTAACAAAATTTCCGCTACCCTGCGGTAACTTAAGGGCGCTTTACACCATCACATACGTCTTAAGTACTTTGACGAAAATGGTTCCCTGATCTAATTATTGTTTGAAAAATTTCAAAAAACAATAGCAACTTATCATGACAGGGTTGTATTTACCTCGAAATACGTAAGACTTATGTGATAGTGTAAAGTACCCTTTAACTGGTGGTAATGTGGTTAAAGTCTAGTTCAGAGGAAAAGTTATTTACGCAAAACTAGTCATGTGACCGGATTTTGTGCGGGTAGTGGCTCATTCTTTCTGGTTCTATAACTTAATATGAAGAGGATCTATAATATTAACACGGTTCTGTCCGGACCATATCTGCGACAGGCATTATATTAACTCATGTTTTATGTGGCCATTTTGGGTGTTTCAGAGGTTTTTTTTCCCAGAGAGGGCGGGGAGATTTCTCCCAACGGAGACGGTACCGCGACCAAACCAGGTCTATTGTACCCACCCCCCTTTAGTTGGCCAAAAGACCCTCTGCCTCCCAGAGAAACCCAAGATGGTCTTTTGCCGGTATTACACCGACTCGGGACGCGCCCATCGTACCGTGCCCCAAGTGTCTCCTTCTGGCCCATGCCAGCGCGGGGCAGTCACACAGTAGATGCTTTGTAGTTTCGTCCATTTCACGGCATAGTCCTCATTCCTGGTCCTCTGCCAGGCCCATCCGAAACAGGTGGTGCTTGGTTTATTACAAAGTATTAAAAAGGTGCCAATAAGCACTCTACTAGGATATTTTTTTCCTATGCTAATCCCACGTAGCTCTACGCTTGTCTGCAGTCTCTGGCGGGAATCGAACCCCCAAACACCCGCGCTGATAGACCTACCAACTATTATACCGGGGCACACTCGCAATGTTAAAGTGAAGCCCGTTTATATAAATTATTAGAACTAGAACCGAACCCTACCACTTTAGAACCGTCACATGACAAGTTTGGTGTAAGTTCCCTTTCTCCTAGTGTAAAATTAACAATAAATTTAATTATTTTAAAGCAAATTAAAGAGTTATTTATACCAATGGATATGAACCATATGAAGCAATTGCACATTGATTATTTTTATTACGGGCCATCTTTATATATCCATTATCGCCCCATCCGCTACTCCAGGAATTTTTAACCAACCAAAAGTCTTGGCCATTTTCTGTGCCATAGCCCACAACTAAAACGGCATGATTAACCCATTGATTACATGAAGTATCATCATAAACTCCTTCATGATAACCCATAAAATTTTCATTCACACCTATAGCCACTGCTACAGGTCCCACTGTAGCCACAGTCTCTAGCAAGTGTTGTTCATCGGCTTGACGTATTATTTCGTAACCTTTACAAGAAGCAGCAATTTTTTCAGATTGAAATCTACATTTTCCATCCACAGCTTCATAGGGATAATAAGATTCTGAATTGATACCACCATTTTCTTTAACATGTTCAAAAGAAGGTATCATCCAACCACCTTTGCAGCCCCCATTCTCTTTTACACAATCCACTAGGTTTTGTTCACTTAATATTACAGATTCATTGTATTTCAAGAAGTAATGGGCCTCCAAAGCCCCAGTGCTAGAAAAAGCCCAACAAGAACCACAAGCCATTTGATCTTTTACCGCACTAATCGCTCCCCTCTCACGCCAGTCTAAAGAGGTGGGAAAGCTCAAGTTATTTCTAAATCGAGCCGATGTTTCTGGATAGTTTAGAAACATTTGTTTGTCCCTAAAAATAAATTAGTTTAAAACAATTTTTTGTATTTTTTAAATAAAGATAAATACTTTTCAGTTAGTTTTAGACCCATATAGACATGTTCCATTTCTTTAAAATCCATATCGGTAAAAGGATTAACCGACATTTTATAGGTGACACGATTTCGCTCAAAAAGTTTATTGTGTTTAAGAATTTTTTGTAAATTGTCTTTAAAGTTAGTAAAACGTTTAATATTTTCCTCTGTGTCGCGATATTTTTTACCATATTTTTGTTTAAAATTTAACCACTCACGTTGTAATTCCTCATCCTTTAAGGCTAAAGCCAAACAACAGCCACTTAAGACCAATAATAATATTACTTTCATTTTTTATATTGAAATAAATAATATTGAAAGATCAACTTCGCTTTATATACTCCTGCTAACTTTATGACTGTCCCAGGCATCGGGGGTTACGTAAAAATGTCTTTCTTTGATAAGATATTGGGTAGGAATTTTTTAGATTTAAAATTATCAAGTAATTAAATGGAATTCGATTACAATTTTAGTATAATAAATTCAGGTTAATGATCGAATAAATTTCCTTTGATATTGTGGGAGTATTTATTTATATGTACATAAAAAATCCATCAATAAATGTGTTACAAAAGATATAGTAAAAAACTTTTTGCAAAAAGATTTAATGAGTAATTGGTTAAAAAACGCTCTTTCATTATTATATAAATTACACTGTGCTACGAAAGAGAAATGCACGGGTTTTTCTTTATCAATTCTGTTTTTCTAGAATACACAGAAATTTGCAAATAGTAGGGTCTTCATTTAATCGGGCTTTTGCTTTTATCGGTTAACCGCTCGATTAATTAACCGAGGTTTTGGTGTAATCGATTAATAATCGGTTAATTTTGTTAACAGTTTTTTTATAAATTAATTTGCTGTTTTCACAACAAAAGTAATTGAACGTTTAGTAAAATTTATATGAAAAGCACTCTGTTTTTTTAATGTTTTCCATATCAATTTTACTACACGTTTAATCACTTGTGTTGTGAAAACAACACATAAGTAATTTCAATAAATAAAAATGTATAATTTATTTATTATTTGGAGATTATTAGAAAAAAACAACAACATGACAAACATTCTTGAACTAAAACGAGCAAACAAAACAAAAATCATTAAAATTTAATACATTTGGGGTATTCACAAGGTGTGCTATCATGGTTTATTGTCATAATGTTCTAACATTTTACAATGGTTTAAAAATATTGTTGTTGGTTTGTAAACAAAAAGTGTCTTAAATAAATAAAACGTTGCTTGATATGTTTATTGTGCTGTCGTAATTAAACGGAAAAGTCCAGCGCTGAGCGGCTGAGCCGTGCCGCGTTATTTTTTGTAGCCGTTGCCGTTGATGGTATAGTTTTATCCGGGTAACATCTGTATTTAACCTGCGGCTAGCAATTTTTGCGACAAATTGCTTGCGGCTACAAATTAGATCGGCTTAGAACTCTGCTGTTTGGTAAACAAACAATATAAAATTTATTTGAGTTTGCCATCACAACATCTAAAATGTATTTTTTTTACTCAAACTGGCTATTATTTTAGTTTTTTCACTTATTTTTGGCATTGTGGAAAATTTTTAAATTTTTTTTAATCAGCTGATTTAAATTCAAAATAGCACATTAAATTATGAGGGGTTGCTCACAACAGTCGTATTTTTTCATGTTATTATTTTAAGACATATGACTTTATGACACCTTGTGAATCCCCCAATTATTATGTTTTAATTAAAAAATAGACTGTGAGATCATTTAATAGTTATTTCAATAGTTGAAGGACATCTTATAAAATAATCTTTTAGACAAATAATTTGGTTTGAATGTTATGGATTTAAGCGATACTTTTTTTTTAGTTTTGATAAAACTTGACATGGAAAAAAATCTTTCACTTATCGTAGATGGTGAAAAAAAAACACACACACCTTTCGTATATTAGACGAAACGATTAATTAAAAACACAAAAAATATGTTTTAATACTACAAATAATTAAAAATTTTGTTACATCGGTTAATCGGTTAATCGACTGAAATTAACCGGTTTAATCGTTAATTGAAAAAAGCCAATTTTAAATTAACCGATCAGTAAATCGGGTAGTAATTAATCGGTTAACCGATTGACGGTTAACCGAATGAATACTCTAGCAAATAGCAATAAATTCTTTTTTTCACTTAGTCATTGTTCAGGCTGCAATTTTTAAAAATTCTGCTTTGAAATTGCATAAGTGTTCAGAATATGAAATTATAGTTTTGCAATTTTTGTATTTTTTTCTTGTCTCTCCTCTTCTTTTTATTTTTGTATATAAAAACAAATACACCTACAGCCAACTTCAAGTTAAAAAGTGTGAGAATAACAAAACAAAACAGAATTGCAGATTACATCAAACTTAGTACCCCTCACCAATCTTCTCACCCCTCTCACCAATAAACTGAAGAATTGCTGCAACAATAATTGCAAGTCTGGACGATAACTTAAGGTGCCCATTAGAGTATCCACTCGATTTATCGTTGTTCGATTGTTCGATTGTTCGATTAAGCGAGTAATTTTTCCGCCATTATTTGATCGAATAATTAAAATAGCCAATTTCGAATGACGAATAACTAGAACATATTATGTCAATTAATCGATATGTTCTAGTTATTCGTCATTCGAAATTGGCTATTTTAATTATTCGATCAAATAATGGCGAAAAAATTACTCGCTTAATCGAACAATCGAACAATCGATTATGTCAATTAATCGATTAAGAAAAAAGACGTAAATGGCGGTGGATTGGCCACACGTTAAGAAGATCACGGAACGACATTACAAGAAATGCCATAGACTGGAACCCGCAAGGAAGTCGAAGAAGAGGACGCCCAGCTCATACGTGGAGAAGGCAAATTGATATAGAAATGGCCGGAATGGGTAAAACCTGGGGCGAAGTGTGAGCGTTGGCACAAGACAGGAATATGTTCAACCAATTTATTGAGGCCCTATGCTCCTTATAGGATCGATGGGAACATATATATATATATAATCGATTAAGAATAATTTGTTAGAAAATTCTACTTTTTTTAATATAAAAATATATTTCTTACGATATCTAACTGATAAAAAGCTATGAAAGCTATGTTGAAGAGCGACGTCTGCGTTGGTAAATTGAATCCGGAATGTTCCAAAAGAGGAAAATCATCCAAGAGAAGATTGCAATGAGTTATTGCAACTATCTCTCCTCCACCTACACTGATAGAAAAGGCGTCATAACGCTGATATATTTTGACATCAGTACTATGACAAGTGTTTTGACCCCATGACACTTTTCATCATTGTGACGTCAGTCTTAACATCACTTGGCCAAATTCAGAATTTTAAATTGTTATCTATAGGATGACACATTGGCATCACAGAAATGACTCATCGGAGTCGGTTTTATAAAGCATGTCATCAGTGCGATGACAAACTGTCATCAAATTCAGTCACTGTAATTGAACTTAAGTCAAATTGAGAGCATGTCATTAGTTACTTACCGGTTACTAATGTTGGTTTCACTTTTGTTCTATTCCGCCCTTTGTTGACAGAAGATCTCTCAATTATAAGACACCGGCAGCATGCCCGATATGGTTTTCGTAATAATTCTTCTTGAAAAATTTGATGTATTTAAATAAATAATTAAAAAAAATAGAATATGGGAATTTTTGCTTCTAATTTGTCATTTTAAACATGAAAATAATTTTAATAATATATTATGAAATGATATTTTATGTCATCGCACTGATGACATTTTGTCATCTCACAATGATGACAGTTTGTTTGTACTTATGTTAAAATACATCAGCGTTATGACGTCTTTTCTCTAGTGTAAGCAAAATGTGGTATCGAATTAACGTCACTGTAGTCATAGCGTAGTGACGCATAAAATATGACAAAATTTTAGGATGACGTTCGTCATTGGATTGATGTTAGGGCATCATCAATATAAAGATGCATTTTTCTATGAGTGTAGGAGGTAGGTCGAAAGGTAAAAATGGAAAAGTAAACATGGATTTTCCGAAGACGGATGTTAATTATTTATATTACAAATGAATTATGATTCGGTTAAGCCAAATATACAAACAAGTCTACTTTTATTATGTCTACTGCTTGCTCCATATAAATATTTCATTTTTATCTTTAGAAACGAAAAATTAAACATTAAAAAGCATAACTTTAAAAGCCTTTTGAGATGAAATTTTAAATCCTTGAAAACCTTTCAGTCATATATGTGCTCCAAAAACTAAATTAAAAAAAAGTCGTAATAGTAAAAGAAAGTGCAAAAAGTATAAATCATATCTTTCATAATCATGTTTGGTAACCTAAGTTTCATTTTCATTTAGAATTTGTTATATGGTTTTATCTCCATACAAAATCTTTTGTATCATTGCCAAGTACTATGTCAGCGCAATGTGTTAATCCTCAGACACTGCATGCATACTGTGCCTACTTACGAGTTTTAATATCCTGTGCCATTTGTAGATGTGCTACAACAGTGTAAAAAATAGTTATGATGATGGGTTCCTAGTAGAGTGTTTTCCGCCTGTTAGATTCAATTGTTTTCAATTCCTCCTTGACAAGGAATTTAATAAGGGATTTTGGGATTTTTTTTCTTTATTTGAACTACAAGGTGGCTTATGAATATGAAGTGGTTCCAACCAATATATATTTAATAATGAAAGGAAATTATCGCGTCATAGTGTGGTGAGCAATTTCTTCACGCTGTATTGCCGGGCCATACTGCTTTGAACAAAACGGACACAGCATTATAGTTACTGCAGATAGTTACCTGAGAATTTTGCTATCCAGAACTACGCCAAAACATAATTCCTTTCAGCACTGTGTGGTTTCAACAAGATGGTGCAACTGCACATATAGCTCAGCCGGTTATGGCCGAATTCCACAGAAAATTTCCTAACAGGCCCATTTCAAGAAACTCAACCTTCCGTTGGCCCCCTTGGTCGCCTGACCTTAAGCCTGGTACTCTGTTCCACATTTAACGTGAAATGCTGTCAAAACTAATATGAAAAAAACCTGTTGATCGAGTTGTACTCTGTTCAATTTATGAAGAAGTTACGAAATGCTTCTGGCAACATTTTTTTACAACTGCGAAATAATATAAGCTGCACTTATTTCACGTTGAATTTTAAGCAAACGAAAAAAGTTTTACATTAATAAAGTGTGATCAATTTCGAGGTTCCCTACTTTTTTAAAGAAAAAAACACAGAAAATTCAAATTTTATGGGGAATGTTTATTATCATTTGAAAGAACATTCTTTCAAATGATTCCAATTTTCGATGACTCGTTTGAGCATTTCGACTGGTAACTGGTGAATGACACGCGTGATGTTTTCCTTCAAGGCCTGAATCGAAGCGGGTTTGTCCGCATAAACTTTAGACTTTACATATCCCCACAGGAAAAAGTCTAACGGTGTGATTTCACACGATCTTGGTGGCCAATCGACCGGCCCAAAACATGAAATTATGTGCTCACCGAAGTGTTCTCTCAATAAATCCATTGATTGAAGCGATGTGTGGGAAGTGGCGCCGTCTTGCTGAAGCCAAATATCGCCGAGATCACGAGCTTCAGTTTCAGGCATCAAATAGTCGGTTATCATGGCACGATAACGGTCCGAGTTGCTGCGAACGGCGCCGAATCGACTCTCCACGGTCTTCATGTACACTCTCAGCTACGGCCGCTATATTTTCTTCACAGCGTGCTGGACGTTGTCTATTCTGTCGAATATTATCCAATAATGAATGCTGGGTCTCAAAATAGATGATGGTGTTGCGAATAGTACGCTCAGTAGGCCGATTATGTTGACCATAAGTTGAGCGAAGTGCACGAAACACATTCCTCACAGAACGTGAATTTTCGTAATAAAGTTGAACGATTTGTAAAAGTTGTTCAGGCGTAAGTCTTTCCATTATGAAATGCCAAACAATACTAAACAAAAATAACATGACAGCATGACACGACTCACACGTGATCTGTCAAAAAAAGGCTATTAAAAAAAGTATCTCTACTTGAATCACCCTTTATTAAAATGAGAACGGAAGAACAGAAATAACACAACCGGTAACAGTTTTTCATCCATGAAAGAAAATAATTTTTACTTAATTTTTTATTTAAAAAAATTCTTTTTAGTAGAATGCATGCGGGTTTTGTTTACATACGCAAAACAATGTCGCTTACTTTGAAAGATTAAAAACGTCAAATTGTGCAAACTCGCGAGATAGGTAACATTGATACATATCAAATTTTATATAGATGTTGCAGAACATTTTTCACATATTGGAAGCGCTAGGCTTAAGGGCGGGCATTTAAATTCAATTATCTTTAAGACTAATTAAACTAATTAAACTATTTTTAATACAATTCAATAGGCTTTCAAATGAAAAAGGATTGAATAAATGCCATGCATTACAAAAAAAAAATTCCAGTTTCTTAATGCAGCAAAATTCATTAGCCAAAATTCATTAGTATATATTAAGACAGAAGTTCCCATTTTAGTGACATTAATAACTCAAGAGCTGTCTTGTATCATTTGTTAATTTTTTTTTTCTCAACTGTTGGAATCGAGACTTCTTCAAAAATTAGTTCTACTGCAATAAATATACATGAGTGAAAATTAAATTCCAAAAACGTAAATGTTCGTATAGAATTTTATATGGACAATATTTTTAAGGCTGGGTGTTTTTCATAGAAATTTTCTAAGCGAACGTTAACATTGAAGATAGATGAAAAGGCATTTAAACTTACGAGAGAGGGTCAATAAATCCGTGACTTTTGTAATGAAACACACGTTTTTGGAAACAAATAAGCGCTAAGCTTTTTACACTTTGTCCAACGTTTTTTCAATTTTGTTTATCCCTTCCAAAAAGTACGATTTGTTTGGTTATTAAAATATGAATTTGGTTGTAAGATTATTTCAAATCTCTTTCCGGCAATCCATTCTTCAGGGCTGTGGAGTCGTCAAAAAATAGTTCCAACTCCGACACCTATCGCTGAAATGGTTTGAGTCCGACTCCAACTCCGACTCCTACTCTCTATAAGCTCTCTTATACTTACTTTAAGTACGAGTCGTACTCAAAAATTCAAGTACGAATACAACTAAAACGTACTCAAAACAATCCTAAATGGGATAACTTTCGAAAATCATATAAAAAAGTCTAAAATTCTTAAATCAAGTACAAAAAAGATTAAACTTTTCGTTTGTGGGAGCGTTTTAATCTCATATAACTTATCACACTTTGTTGTAGCCAATAACACCACACAAGTAGGTAAGAAACGATTTGCTTGTTGTGTGTAGAAACAAAAAAAAAAAACCAACAGAACAAGAAGAAAACACATTATTTACATGTCTAAAAAGTAAAATTGAAAGGAAGAGTTCTCATTTAGTTTATATTTTTAGACAAATATATATGCACATTAAATTTTTAAAGTACAAATCATATCGGGTATGATGGTGGTGTTTAATAATTGGAACTCTGTAAGGTGCAAAACGGGTAAGTAAATCAATCATGTTGTTTAGTCTTATTTGACCTTTCTTTATTTTAAATTATTTTTAATGACAAAAATTTTTTCATAATTTTTTAATTGTTTTTTTTTTTTTTTTTTTTTTGTTATTCATATAAAATTTTGTGAATTTGATTTCCTGACGATGCTAACCAAAAATAAATAAATTTAATATTTTATAAATAAAAGACCTCAAGCTTAAACAATAAAAAATAATTATGTAAATCCATCATAATAATATTCTGCTTCTAATTTCACTTCTGGTTTATTTTAAGTGCGAATCCGGGATTAAATCAACTTTATAATACTTGAATCAAGCGCATTTTGAGATTGATTCAATCTCAGTTTTACTTAAATCAATCTCATTTTCGGATTATTTCAAGTACGAGTCAGGGCTGTCAGATTTGGGGATTTCTCGCCAAACGTGGCGATTATCAAACTTGTTTGGCGACGTAAATTTCGATTTGGCGACATGGCGATATTTTGGCGATTTATAAAATAGTTGGCGATTTTGTTGGCTATTTATGATGAGCCATGAATTTGTTTTGAAATTTGTTAAATTCGATACGAAGAAATAATATTATTTTTATTCTAGTATTTTATTGTATGAAATTTGTTGCATTCATATGTATGACCAGTATGTAAAACTATATTATGTTGAAATAATGAAAATTTTCGAAAAATTGTTTTCACATTTTAATGTGCTCGTGAAAGAATTAGTAAGTATAATTCCTTAAAAAATAAATATATTTAAAGCTTATTAACATTATTCCATTATAAAATGTGGCAAGTTATTATCACACATAAAATTCGTTGTTGGTAAAGATATATTAAAGATTTTTTTGAATACTAACGTACATATAGATGTTTATGAAACACAATAGAAAAAAAATACCGTTTGTTAATTGGAATGAGAATTTTAATAATGATATTCTATCTAATTTAAATCAGTTTAGGCCAACATTTTATAGCTACAAGGATACGGAAGGTACGTACCATTTTTAAGAACTTGCTTTGGCTGTTCTTTATATGCTGGTTATTACAACTTGTAATGCCTGTATTAAAATAGTGAATCCAACATATCCAACATTTGTTTAATACTTACCGCCCATTTCTGGCACAATGGGTATGTAAACAAACAAAATTGCCGCATTTGGGACGAAGAGCAACCTGAAGAGATTCAAGAACTGCCACTTCATCCAGAAAAAACAACGGTTTGGTGTGGTTTGTAAGTCGGTGGAATCATCGGTCCATTTTTCTTTAAAAATGATGCCGGTGCGAACGTAACCGTCAATAGCGACCGTTATCGTGCCATTATAACCGACTATTTGATGCCTGAAATTGAAGCTTGTGATCTCGGCGACATTAGGTTTCAGCAAGACGGCGCCACTGCCCACACATCGCATCAATCAATGGATTTATTGAGAGAACACTTCGGTGAGCACATAATTTCACTTTTTGGGCCAGTCAATTGGCCACCAAGATCGTGTGAAATCACACCGTTAGCATTTTTCCTGTGGGAATATGTAAAGTCTAAAGTTTATGCGGACAAACCCGCTTCGATTCAGGCCTTGGAGGAAAACATCACGCGTGTCATTCGCCAGTTACACTGTGCATGAAATTTACACTTTTTTTTCGTGACAAGCTGGGCACCTGGCGTTTTAACATAATTCGGGTACGCTGAATCCAGTGGTGCCCGCGGTTTTTTAAGATTGGCTCTGGTTTTCGAGATATACCGTTATTTCGAAAATGGAGGAGGTTGCACAACATATGTTCGCGTAACTCAAAAACGCTTTAGCTTATTAAAAAAACTTAAAAAACCGAAATTTCGCAATAAAAGTAAAACTTCTTTCTAATATCCTTAGTCGTTTTAGAAACATAATTTTTTTTTTGGAAAAAAAAATAATTTTTTTAACAAAATTTCGAAATTTTTGTTTTTTAAAAATTCATCAAAAATTGGAAAATGCAGCTATGCTTCTAATTTTTTGCAGACGTATAAAAACCGAAATTCCAAACAAAACAAGCCATAAATGTTTGCAACTTTTGATTTTATTCACAAAAGTCGACAAATTTTAATTAATTTAAGAATTTCAGAAAACGGTCAAATGTATGACCAACCCCACTTTATTTTTCATCTCAATCATTTGTTTTTAACATACCCACCCGCTATCTCCATTCCATACAAAATGTTCAATGCAGACTAGAAATATATTGAAGAAAAAGTCCCATAAATGCCCAGGAGTCGCCTCTAGGGGGATAAAATGTATGACTGACCTCCATTAGTTTTTTGTTCTTAACATTTTCTCAAATTATACTTTCCCTTTATCGCCATACCTTAGGGGGGCTCCCATACAAATATTGCGTTTTATGAAATTCTTAAATTAATTAAAATTTGTCGACTTTTGTGAATAAAATCAAAAGTTGCAAACAAATTTTTGATGAATTTTTAAAAAACAAAAATTTCGGAATTTTGAAAAAAAAATTGTTTTTTTTCCAAAAAAAAAATTATGTTTCCTCCATTTTCGAAATAACGGTATATCTCGAAAACCAGAGCCAATCTTAAAAAACCGCGGGCACCACTGGATTCAGCGTACCCGAATTTTGTTAAAACGCCAGGTGCCCAGCTTGTCACGAAAAAAATGTGTCAATTTCTTGCACAGTGTAATTTTTTTTATTTGAAAATATGAATATGACATTGATCTGGGATGTAGTTTCAACAGGATGGCGGTAAGTGCCAATCGGCGAACGCAATCATCGACCTATTAAATGCAAAATTTGGCGACAATTTGATTTCGAGAAATGGATCCGTCAATTGGCCTCCAAGATCTTGTTGTTTGGCCCCTCTAGATTGTTTCCGGCGGGGCTGCGTGTAATCACAAGTTTATGCTGATAAACCAGCAATAACTGACGCCGTTGAGGCCAATATTGTTTGTGCTATTCGTGACAAATGGCCAGTGCTGTGGAATCGGAGTTGTAGAGTCGGAGTCGGACTCAAAAAATTGCAGCGGTTGGAGTCGGATTTGGAACAATTTTTTGACGACTACACAGCCCTACAAACAGCCATCAAGGCTCGAAAAAGTGGCCCAAAATTGGACATCCATAATGAGGTTCGTAAGAACAGTTGAGATGCTCATATGCCCGAAATAATTTTTGAATGTAAATGCCATGTATTGGTCTTACGAACAAAAAAATCTTTACCTTTACGTTCAAAACAATTAAAATTATATAGTGCATAGAAAATATTCCTGGAAAATATTGAAGGAATAAGACTAATCTATTGGGGAATTCACAAGGTGTCATAAAGTCATATGTCTTAAAATAATAACATGAAAAAATACGACTGTTGTGAGCAACCCCTCATAATTTAATGTGCTATTAATTACGACAGCACAATAAACATAGCAAGCAACGTTCTATTTATTTAAGACACTTTTTGTTTACAAACCAACAACAATATTTTTAAACCATTGTAAAATGTTAGAACATTATGACAATAAACCATGATAGCACACCTTGTGAATACCCCATATATATATAAAAATAAGTCCGTATATGTACGTCGCCGAACTAATCATAAACGCGTCGTGTGATTTCAACCAAACTTATACACTACGTAGGCAGTGGCCCATATATGGATTATATGGTGCGTATGTGAAGTGAGTGTGTTTTTGCCGCAGGCATTTTTTGTACCGCATACAGCATTCATTAGTATTGAATACATTTTGGTCGTTTGTGTATTGGAGAGAAAGTGTGTTTCTTTTCTTATTTTGTTTTGCCGTGCGAAGCAGTCAACGGGCCCGCTAGTACAGTATAAAAGATTTTTAAATTGTAATTTGACTTTGAATACACATTCGAATTAATATAAAAATTAAACTCAACATGAGAACTAAAATTCCCACATTTTATTTCTTAAAATAAAAATAAAAACGGAATTAATTGAATTTCTATCTATACTTTAATAGTCTTGTTCCTTCAATATTTTCTATGTACCATCAGAATGTTTTTTTTTTTTTTTTTTTTGTATATTTCTGTTACGAGGATTAATTAAGCTATCCTTTGGCTAGCAATTAAGTACATTGTAGTTCTGGGAACTAAAATTCCCAGATACTATTTGTTAAAATAATTAAGTTAAATACATAAAATTTACAATAAGCACTATCCAGTTATTAGATACAAAGAATAATGACGAAGGCCGTAGCGGGCCAGAAAATGCATTACATTCTGCTGGTATCTAATAGTTGTAAAAGATTTCTGTACAATTTACTTCATTGCTAACCAAAGGATAGCTGAAGTAAGCCTCGTTATAGAAATATACAAACAAATAAAATTGCGGTAGTGCATAGAAAATATTCCTGGAAAATATTCAAGGAATAAGACTATTAAAGTATAAAAGCTTTTTAAATTGTAATTTGACTTAGAATACACATTTGAATTAATATAAAAATTTATAATTAAAATTTTTCATTAATTTTCGTTAAAGAGGGGTTTTCCGGTTACCGGGAAATTAAAAAAAAATATTTCTTGCTTTCCCTAGTTTCTAGCCATGTTTATGAAATATGTTGTCTGTTTTGCCGCATTCCGGCCAACTTTACTCTTCGTCATTAATTTTGCTTACTCTGCTATTTTTACACTTGACTAGTGTTTAATGTAATTTTTCTTTATTTAATCTTTGCTATTTTTATATATTTTTTGTATTCTTTTTGTTTGAGTTTTAGTTTGTGGTTTTTTCATTGAAGCCTTTATACCATTTTCTACAGGTGGAAAGGGTTTATCAAAGTTTGTTTTTGCGTTTTTTTTTTGTCCGTATTTTGGTTGAAATAGTTTTTTTTTTTTCAAAGACTCCAGTTAATAATGAATAAATGGTCGTTGCATATTGTAGTCACGTATAGTCTGGAGAAATTTGTTTTTATAATTAAAATTTTAAAATTAGCTGAGATATAACTGAAAAAGTAAAGTAAATTCAAAGATAATAAGTACTTCAAAATACAATTAGTCAATTCACAAGGTATCCTAACATGTCATATTGTCAAAATGTCCTAATATTTCACAATGGTTTAAAAATATTGTTGTTGGTTTGTTAACAAAAAGTGTCTTAAATAAATAGAATGTTGCTTGCTGTGTTTATTGTGCTGTCGTAATTAATCAGAAAAGTCCAGCGCTGAGCGGCTGAGCCGTACAACAATATTTTTAAACCATTGTGAAATATTAGGACATTTTGACAATATGACATGTTAGGATACCTTGTGAATTGACTAAATAAGTAATAACCCATTTATGTGTACCAAATTTTAACAATTTTTTCCTAGACCCCTTTCGGACTTACTTGCGCAAGGCTCTTGCGCAACTCTTGGTTTGTAGATGTCAGCGGTAAGGTCAGGTGGGTTAAGGGAAAAAATTAGGACAAACTTTGTTGTGCTCGGCAAGTAACTTGCGCAACTAACTTGCCGAGTCTGAAGGGGTCTTACCGTCCCCACACCCGCTTCCCCGCTCCACTTAGCGGTTTTTTGCTCATATCTCAGGCTGAATTTCAATAGCAAAACATTTTTATATATATCTATATGTCAGAGCTGTAAATGAATCATTCATTTTTGAATTAAAAAAATGAATTGAATGAAATTTGAGTCAATTCAAATGAATTTGGTAAAAATGAATTGAAATTCATTTCCAATTCAAATGAATTTGTCAAATGAATTGCAACTCGTTTCCAATTCAAATGAATTTGTCAAAGTGAATTACAATTGATTCTGCAAATTCATTTGAATTTGTCGAAGTGAATCAGGCATCAGAAATTAAGAACCGAAAACTTAAAATTTAAGTTTTTCATTTGAAAAATTCAAAACTCATGCGTACAAAATTTATTTTTTTTTTCTATCAGTTAAAAAACAAATAGGAAACACAAAAAAGATATTTATTTTTAAAGTACAATATGTGTTTTGTACATGAAAAGAAACAAAAAAAAAAAAAAATTTGAAAAATACACAAAAACGTTTTTTTTTTTTTTTTTTTTTTTTTTTTTTTTTTGAAAAATATTTATCATTGGTGTTCAAAACATGTTTTCAACTGTACAAAAAAAAAAAAATAAAAATTATTTTGTTTTATTTGTTCTTCAAAGTTCAAAATAATAAAGTTCTTAAAAAAAAGGTTTTGGAGAAAAATATTTTTTTTTGTTTTTAGAAACTAACAATAAAAACTCAATTTGAAGTTAGAATTGAGAATTTTAATTAAAATTATAATATAAAATTAAATGCCAAAAATCCTTAGAGATTCTTAATTATCAAAACTAGCTGATGTTGCATTAGCTGTACCCGCAACACAGGTATCTGTGGAGACAGCCTTCAGTGCTTTGCCAATTATTATGACCAAAAATAGAAGGAATTTAAGTTCTGAGCATGTAGAAAATTTATTGTTGCTCAAACTCAACATCAAGCTAATTGATAAGATTACTATTTAGTTCTAGGATAATCTTTATCATGTTGTAACTACTTATTATTAATTAGCTTTATATGTTTTACTATAATTTTGTACGTATGAGTTTTTAATTTTGTCAATTAAAAAAATTCAATTTTAATAGCCTATTTCCAATGTGCGAAAGAATTCTTTCGTTCGCATAACTACATTGAAAACAAAAACAAAGTCTAAAAATTTGTTTTTGTTTTCAATGTAGTTATACGAAAGAAAGAATTCTTTCGCACATCGGAAATAGGCTATAAGTTTTCGGGTCTTTTTTTCATGTACAAAATAATATTGTACTGAAAAAATAAATATCTTTTTTTTGTGTTTGCTTTTATTTTTTTAAACTGATGAAATTTTGTACGCATGATTTTTAAATTTTTAAAAAGAAAAAATTAAGTTTTCGGTTCGTAATTTTTTGTACAAAAGAACAAAAAAAAAATATTTTTTCCAAAAACGTTTTTTTTAAGAACTTTATTATTTTGAACTTAAAGAAACAATATCAAACAAAATATTTTTATCTATTTTTGGTTATTGTACAATTTAAAATATTTTTCGAAGACCAATGATAAATATTTTTTTAAAAACATAAAAAAAAACGTTTTCCGGTCCTTGAAGTGAATTGCATTTTATTTCCAATTCGTTTGAATTGAATCGATTTTGAATTAATTCAAATGAACTAGAAAAAAGAATTAGCAATTCATTTCCAACTCATTTGAATTGAATTGATTGAAATTTGAATTGCCTTGCTCTAGTATAGTTCAAAGACAAAAAATTCTTAGATTTTAAATTCCCATGATATACTGGAATTGTCAGGTATCGCCAGAATAGGAATTGAATTATTAGGTATTGGCGAAAATTCTATAAAAATGGGAAAATTTTGTTAATTTGCTAAAAGAAACTTAAATTTTTATTTTTTATCAAATAGTGTGTAAATATTATTAAAGGTGTCTTCAACAATAATTTTTTGTTAAAATAATCTCATATTTGTATATTGTGGAAAATTTTTTTAAATTTTTCAATCGAATTTTAAAGATTATAGAAACTTTGAATCTCAACATAACAAATTTTTGCTGTCAAAGCTGTGTTCGTTTACCCGAAATTCCTAATACTTTTACATTCCCCCTAGATCTGCTCTTGAATTTGATTGATAGCAACTCATTTTTGATTTCATTCATTTGAATGCAATTCATTGTTCTAATTCATTTGAATGAATTCAAAATCAATTCAATTCAAATGAATTTGTAGAATGAATTGCAATTCACTTTAACAAATCCATTTGAATTGGAAACGAATTGCAATTCATTTCGCTGATTCATTTGAATTAAAAACGAATTGCAACTCATTTTACAAATTCATTTGAATTGGAAACGAATTGAAATTATTTCTGCCTAATTCGTTCAAATTGCTTTCAATTCTTTTTGTTGTGGAAAGAAAGAATTAATTCAAAATTTATCCAATCCGTAATGAATTAAAATAAAAAAAGAATGATTCATTTACAGCTCTGCTATATATATATATATCGATGGTCTCAAGTAGAAAGGCCCTAACTCGTATTTTTACGAAATTGACTTTTTCAGTGATTCCAATAAATTTTACACAAATACACCTCGTCACAAAAATTGATTGCAATATTGTAAAGAATAACGGCTTTACAAGCAATTGTATGAGCAAGTTTACATTATGATACATACAGTTTCTATTATGTTTTTACCTTCTCCTATACAGTTACTAATTTTTGAGTTAGGGCCTTTCTACTTGAGACCAACGATATATAAAATTGTTACGTTACTGACTGACTCACGGATTTAACATAGCACAGCCTAAACTACTGAAGCTAAAAGCTTGAAATTTGGACCGGAGGTTGGTTTCTCGCCAAATCGATCCACTAAGACGGCCTTTTTCGCAATTCGAACGTTAAGGGGGGTAAAAATGGGAAAATTCGGTAACCTTATATCTCCAAAACTAATAGAGATACAAAAAAAGGTAATACTTATCGTTGTTCTTAAGAAAAATATGCAGACGGGTGACCATCTAGCTTTTAAACCCATTAACATAGAAATCAAGGTTATATCACATCTGAAACTAACCTAAAAAAAATACAAATGCAAATTTGGTACTTTTTCGAAATTAGGACGTTTAACCCTGCCTTTACACATGCAAATAATTACTTGCAAGTAGTGTATATGTATTATCAACGAAAATGTCGAAGAAATAGCCGAAAGTCTTGCAAGTAACTTGACTGTTTACACAGTCAGTTGTAAGTTTATTTTTCAAATGTTCTCGAAGCGAAAACATCTTATGAAAAAAGCTTAATTTTTGGGTTAAAAAAACATTATTATGTTAATGTTATCACGAAATTTATTTAATAATATTAAATATAAATAATTTAATTATTTCTTTATTTTATTTTTGGTCCATCTTGATGAAAAAATTATCTTTATTTTTAAAATATGTGAATCCAGTATTGCCGTAGTTACCTATATCATAAAATTTTCTGAGAAAATTTGATTAAAAATTTTTTTTAAAATGCTCGCAATTTATGTTTTAAAATACAATGAAGATGTGTTGCTTTGTAGTAGTGTTTTTTTCTTGTTTTTTATTCTTAAAAACACACAGAAAATCAACAATAAACATAATTTTTATATTACTAAGTACTAGTAAATTGATACCAAAGGCATCCACGGTAACACTGTTTCTTTATTTGTCATTTAACTTGCTGCAAGTGTCAAAAATTTACTTGCAAGCAAATTCTCTTGCAAGTTGGGCTGCAAGTGCGAAAAATGTGATGGTGTTAGTAAAA
Source organism: Pollenia amentaria (assembly GCA_943735925.1). Taxonomy (NCBI): domain Eukaryota; kingdom Metazoa; phylum Arthropoda; class Insecta; order Diptera; family Polleniidae; genus Pollenia; species Pollenia amentaria. The sequence continues at coordinate 30,109,229 of OX031010.1, read as the reverse complement.
ATGTGTGAGTGTATTGAGTTTTTCGAACTTGCACTTGCATGTGTAAACGCCGGGTAAGGGGTAAAATCCATATAACAAACATTTACAGCCGTATTCATAACAAAAAGTTAGCCACAGTTTGTACACTACGTACAACGAGCTGCTAACTAGAATGCCGATTAAGCTTAGCAGCTTGTTAGCACAGAGTTTATTCATAACGAATTTTATCCGTCTGCTAACTTTTAATAAATCAACTCTGAATATTAATGATGCCACATTATAATACTCAATAATGCAACACGTTTTGCATTAATCATCGCTGGCTTTTTCATTTCATTTCATTTTTATTTTATTTTCCCTTTTTATATAAAAATTTGAAATATTTTTAAATTAAAATATATTTAAAAAAGGACTCTTAACTAAAAAAACAGTGTATTAAGAAAAAACAAACAAAATTATTCAACATAAAACGGCTGTTTATCAAAAGTTGGCAAACGTTTGGCAGCTTGTTGACAAGAGTTTAGCAAATCGTTAGCCAGAGTGTATTATGAATAAACTTTGTGCTAACTTCAAGCCAAATTTTCGTTATGAATACGGCTGTTAAAGTTTTTTATATAAAAATACCTTAAGCTCGATAATTTAATTATAGTATTGAATTTTATTTTATTGTGGCTGTGCAAGAAGTTAAAGTAGAAGAGTATTTTAATTCAAAATAAAAAATTTAAAAGAATATCATAGCGTTGCAAGTCCTTAATTAAAAATTTTTTTTGTGGAAGGTTTATCGGTGCCGAGCACAACTTCGACGTATAATTTATTACTTCTGTGTACTTTTTTCTCGTACTTTTTGATTGATTAATAACTTTTAAGAATATTAATAACCAACATTTTTCCACTCAATAATACAATTATTTGGGCGCTCGTTTTCAGCATCCCTCCAAAATCCTACTTACGGTTTTTTATAAACTTCCTTCTGTTTTGCAAGGGAATTTTTCGGGAATAAGTAAGAAATTTCATGCGGAATGGGGAAAGAGAAGAAATTCACGCGGAATTTTGTGATTGGGCTGGGCGTGTTTTCAAAAGATGGACATGGCGAAATAGACTTAGAATTACTCAAGGACCCAGATTATATACATATAGTGGTGTTCTTTAAAATAGAGCCACCTTCCACTAAAATTTTTTAATAAAAACAACGACATACTAACAGCCGTATTCATAACAAAAAGTTAGCCACAGTTTGTACACTACGTACAACGAGCTGCTAACTAGAATACCGATTAAGCTTAGCATCTTGTTAGCACAGAGTTTATTCATAACGAATTTTATCCGTCTGCTAACTTTTAATAAATCAACTCTGAATAATAATGATGCAACATTAGGTCTGTCTGCGTACACATATTTTGCATAATTTTGTACAAAATGTCGCAAAATCTTGCAAAATGTTGTCTGCGTACTCCAAATCTCTTACAGCGAGAGAGCCAAAAAGAGAATTTTTTGACAGTTGCAAGTTAGAGAACTTGCAAAATGTTACTGGAGAAATTTCCTCTGGTAAGATTTTGCAACTAGTTTGAACAGCTGTTTTTATATACTGTTTGAATGAAAGAGTTTACGTGTGCCAAGATAGCGTCGACGAAATAGCGTCGAATTTGGGAATTTAAAAACCGGAAAACCAAAATACCCAAATAATGGGGATTTACAGTATATGAACAAAAAGTTTGCGTCGAATTTAGGAATTTAAAAAGGGGAAGTAAAAATATATTTATATTTTTAATAAAAATATTAAAAATATTTACCACAGGCTTTTGCACGGTATAAACTGTATATTTTCTGAAAGTAAATAGTTTTCTGGACAAAATGAGCGATGCGTGCAAAAAATATATAGTTTATACCGTGCAAAAGCCTGTGGTTCATTGCATAAATCAGTAAAGATTTTTACTGACCATTTTGGATGAACCCAGATTTCTCGGAAACTGTCCGAACGATTTTTTGCACGCATCGCTCATTTTGTCCAGAAAACTATTTACTTTCAGAAAATATACAGTTTATACCGTGCAAGAGCCTGTGGTAAATATTTTTTGTATTTTTATTAAACATATAAATATATTTGGGCTTAAATCTGGTTTACCGACGCAGCTCCAAATAAAAAAAAGTACCTAGGGTGATAGAAAATGGAAAAATAAGAAGAAAAAATAAAAATAAGAAAGTTGGCGCAAACGCTTAGTTTTCGAGTTATGGGCGTTTTAAGTTTTTATATAAATATGTGATTTTGCAGAACATTTCCAAATGTATATTTCTAATATTGGTATCATTGCAAAGCGTTTCACTAGATCTTTCTGGACATACAGAATTTATTTTAATATTTTTAGTTTATTAAGAAGTGGGACGAGTGTGCAAAATACAAAAGTTTTTTAGTAAGCATAAAAACAAATTTATTAATTTTTTCTAATTCTTTAATGTATGTATATACTAAATACTAATTTATTTAAGAATTTTAATTAAAATACAAGTAAAACCTTCTTTATGTTTATGTTGTACTAATGAGGAGAGAATCCTTGCCCATGGGCAAAGGCCGTCTATGCAGAGAATCTTTAGTTAGCGAAGCCGGTATTAGTTATACCATAGGGGAGAAAATATTTGCGCCCGGCCGAAGGCCGGCTATGCAAGGAAGCTTTAGTAAGCGAAACCGGTGTTTATTATACCATAGAGAAGAACATCCTTGCGTCCGGCCAAAGGCTGGCTATGCAAATAATTTTTTTTTGCGATGCTAGTGTCTGTTATTTTATAAAATTTGTATTACACTTTTATTTAAATAAACTACATTCTTTCCTAGTGCACTTCCGTAACATTTCGACGTAAAATGAAAAAAACTGTAATGTGATCTAAAGAGTTTAATATTTTAAAATAAATTATGTATATCCAGAAAAATCTGTTTAAGAGCATTAAAATGATACCAATATTGGCCATATACGTTAAGAATTGTAGTGGAAAATCACATATTTATATGAAAACTTTTAACGTCCATAACTCGAAAACTTAGCGTTTGCGCCAACTTTTTAATTTAATTTTTCTTCTTATTTTTCCATTTTCCATCACCCTGGGTACTTTTTTTTTTTATTTGGAGCTGCGTCGGTAAGCTAGATTTTTTCCTATATTTGTACTTCCCTATTTTAAATTCCTAAATTCGACGCTAACTTTTTGTTTATACTGCAAATACCCATTATTTGGGTATTTTGGTTTCCCGGTTTTTAAATTCCCAAATTGGACGCTATTTCTTCAACGCTATCTTGGCTCACGTTTGTTATTTCAATTGTTTACACACCGATCAGCTGTTTTCTTGCAAGATTTCACTGGATACTGTCTGCGTACTTTTTGAGATATTCTCAGCCGAAAGAGTAAAATTTGTCTTACTCTCCCAAAAAAATTTACTGAGTATTTGCTACTGGAAAAGTACGCAGACAGACCTATTATAGTGCTCAAAAATGCAACACGTTTTGCATAAATCATCGCTGATTTTGTCATTTCATTTCATTTTTTTTTTTTTTTTTTTTTTGTTTTTGCCTCCCCATATAAAAATTTTAAATGTTTTTAAATTAAAATAAATTTAAAAAAACACAGTGAATTAGAAAAAAACAAACAAAATTATTCAACATTAAACGAATTTTTTTCACAAGTTTGCAAACGTTTGGCAGCTCGTTAACAAGAGTTTAGCAAATCGTTAGCCAGAGTTTGGTTAGTATATTATGAATGAACTTTGTGCGAACTTCATGCCAAATTTTCGTTATGTATACGGCTGTTAATTTCTTTTTGAATTCGAATGTGCAATTAATACTACATACTTTCATATTCAATTGCATTGTCAAGTAAATAAATTCGTACAACCGTTATATGCAACCAACAACAATTAGTAACAGCGAATTCACAGTAATGGCTAAAAAAAAAAAACTAATCAAAGAGAAACCCTACAAAATTTTCAAATTGGTTTAATTTGAAAAATGTTTAACTGTATCTAAATAAAGTTTCGCTCATTTTGAATAAAGCTTAGTTTACTTTGAAAACGGTTTCGTTTAATTTCTAAAAGGTTTCGTTTAATTTGAAAAAGGGCTTATTTGAACTGAAAGTGCTATATTAACAAACATAAAAATAGGCTTAAGTCCAGTTTACCAACGCAGCTCCAAATAAAAAAAAAAGTACATAGGGTGATAGAAAATTGAAAAATAAAAAGAAAAAATAAAATGGCAAAATTCTCGGAAACGCATAGTTTCCGAGTTATGGACCTCTGAAGTTTTCATATGAATTTGCGATTTCCCATTACATTTCTGAACCTATATGGCCAATATTGGTATCATTTGAAAGCTTTTGAATAGATCTTTCTGGATATAAACATTTTATTTAAAAATTCTTAATCCATTAAGGAGCGGCGATGAATTTACGAAAAAACAAAAGTTTTTAGTAAGCATAAAAACCAATATATGTATTTATGTTTTAAATTTGTTTTTTAATTCACTTTTTTCTAAAATAAACTTAACTTAACTTTTATACTTACATACTTATTTCTATCTACACTACGAAATTAAAAAAAAAATTAAAAAAATTATTCGCTCTCTGATTCGGGAAAAAACCTATGCAGAAAAGCATTAGTAAGCGAAGCCGGTGTTTGTTATACCATAGAGGAGAAAATCTGTTCATCCGGCCGAAGGCCGGCTATGCGGAGAAGCTTTATTTAGCGAAGCCGGTGTTTGTTATACCATAGAGGAGAAAATCCTTGCGCCCGGCCGTAGGCCGGCTATGCGGAGAAGCTTTATTTAGCGAAGCCGGTGTTTGTTATACCATAGAGGAGAAAATCCTTGCGCCCGGCCGAAGGCCGGCTATGTGGAAAAGCTTTATATAGCGAAGCCGGTGTTTATTATACCATAGAGGAGAAAACCCTTGCGCCCGGTCAAAGGCTGGCTATGTGGAGAAGCTTTATTTAGCGAAGCTGGGATTTTTTTGATAAAATTTTTATTACCTAGTGCACTTCCGTAACATTTTGATATAAAATTTTGTAAAAACTGTATTAGGAGCTAAAGAGTTAAAAAGTTTTAAAAAAATTTTGCATTTCCAGAAAGATCTGTTCAAAAGCTGTGATGATGTGAATGATACCAATATTGGCCATATACGTTCAGAAATGTAGTGGGAAATCACAAATTCATATGAAAACTTCCGAGGTCCATAACTCGGAAACTATGCGTTTCCGAGAATTTTGCCATTTTATTTTTTCTTCTTATTTTTCAATTTTCTATCACCCTATGTACTTTTTTTTTTATTTGGAGCTGCGTTGGTAAACTGGACTTGTTCCTAAAAATATAAATTTATTTTGCTTTTAGTGGGTTTTTCCAAGTTTTTAAGTAACTTTAACAAAGTTTTTACATACAAGATTTTTTGAACATAGAAATTGCCTTAATTCATAGTTATATTACCTAAGAAACTTTTTAGCTGCCACGCTACCCTTGCGCTTAGTTAATTTAATACCATATTTCAAAGTAATTTTACCTATGAACTTTTGTGTGTACGTAAAATAAAACGACCAAATTTTTCTTTGTGTATTTTTATTGGAATCATGTTTAATATAATTACATAATTTTTTATAAAATTGTTTAACATAAAAAATGTTTTGGTCATCTCATTGCATTAAAACCAATTTGAAAAAAAAAGTTACCTTAAATTTTTACTAAATGAAAAATTTGTGCAAAAAATTTATTTTGCCTTTTTATCAGCTTCATCCAGTTCATTAAGTCTATGCATACGCTGTAAAAGAGTAGGATGCGAGTGATTCCAAGATGAATACAACCAATCGTGTATGGGGAAACCCAAATTGTCCAAATTTAATTTGATCAAGGCCTTTTGCAATTGTTCGGTGTAGCCCAATTTATGGGCAAATTCATCCGCTTCATATTCAAAACGTCTGGATAGCATGGTCATGGCATAGCCGAGTATGGCATTGTAGGGTGCCATGACATAGGTTAAAACAATGAAAAGACCGACTAAAATAGGTCGTACACCGGGTGCAAAACCAACAGCCTCATAGAAGGGAGCATATTTAAAGCAGTAGTTGAATACGAAAAATATTAAGAGCAAATTCACTTGCATAATAATAATGTTTTTGGTGACGTGACCCAATTTCCAGTGGCCTAATTCATGGCCCAAAACAGCCAGCACTTCTTCATTGGTACAACCTTTGCCCTTATCTTCTTCCTTAATGTCATCTTCATCTTTTTTGCCTTTGTTCAGCAGCAGAGTATCGAACAAAACAATGCGCTTGGAATTCCAGAGACCATAGAAATAGGCATTACTGTGGGAAGAACGCTTAGAACCCTCCACCACAAAAAGTTTGGTCAAAGGAAATTTCAAAGTGGCAGCCAAATTTTCTATTGAAGTTCTTAACTCTCCCTCCTCTAAGGGTGTGTATTTGTCAAATAGAGGCGCTATTAATATGGGATATATGGTCAGCAATAAAAGGGAAACAATACCAGCAAAAGCCCACAGATAAATGAAGAAATGTTCACCACCCCATTGCACTATAAACACGACAGCAGCCGAGAGTAATACCGACAAAATGTTACTAACGAACAAACCCTTTATTTGATCCCAAACAAAGAAACCGGGTGTCTGTTTATTAAAACCATGCTTTTGCTCCAATACAAAAGTGCCATAAATTTTAAAAGGCAAATGTTTGACATAACCGAATAAACTTAAAATGATGACAAAGAAACAGCAAACCACAATTTCATTCTCAGCATTTAAATTTAATTTATCCACCACTTGCACTGCACTTTGCCAAAATAAGGCAATAAGACCAAAATATAATTCCAAAGGAACAATTAAAACGTCCATTAAGAGTCCCTTAAAAATGCCAAATTCTTCTCTGTCCATGCCATAAACGCGGGCCTTGTGAAAAGTCTCATCGTTCATGTGTGCTTTTAGTTCAGCGGGGACTTCTTTGGCGTTTTTAAAAACTTTTACCTGAAATAATAAAGATTTTTGAATTGTTGTTGTTGTTCGGAGAATGTTTCAGAGAGAACCATTAACAAAATAAATGCGTTAAAAATTTGTGAATATTACTTTAAGAATTTAATAAACAATTAATGAAAATAAACAAATTGCAAAATAAATGATACACTAAACCAGTAACAAAATTAAATCAATAGTTAACGATATTTCAGGATAGGTTCGTTTGGCAGCGATTTAAAAAAAGTCTGTTATAATTGTTCATTCCCCGCGAAAGAATTCAATACTTATGGACATATATTTTAAACATTTTTTTTAAATTTGTATGTACAAACATTTTTCTAGACATTTCCCTGTTTTATTATGCTCAATATTTAAACGATTATCATAAAAAATGTGAAAGTTATCTTTCGTCAAGGTATATCGCCATTAAGTAGATAAGTATTTAATAATTTTAAGCAGATAAAATGATTTGTTGTCGTTGTAACAGTGAGACCTGAAGAACAGGTGTTGCTAATAATCCTTACTCAGTGTTCGTTGAACTCAAAGTGGTTCCTATGCGTAGAACCGATTGTCATGGGAACGAACTTATTTGTAAAGTGGGCTTTGTGTGGGAACCGTTTGTGGTAGCTTTTATGTTGCTACTTGTTTTTATCGCCAAAATAAATGCCAACTACGGCAAATTATAGACCGATCCGCACAAAATTTTTTTCTACAAATTATTATTCCATTGTTTTTGCTGCTTTTGTACCTAAGCAGCAAAAAATTATATAATCAATGCCATAATCTGTAACGTTATAAAAATAACAAATCTACTCAAAGGGCAAAGGTAAGCTGGTGGGTGTACTAAAAAGCCCAAGTTAATTTTTTTTCTTTAGAACTTGAGACTTTGGTTTTTTGTGTAATTATCACCATTTTAAAGAAGTCTCAATGAATTTTGTAGGTTTGTAATATTTAGTTCGGACTTAACGCACTACGTTAAAATTTAACTAAGTCGCAATTTACATATGTAGATTTCTTGCCGGACATACGAAGTTTGTTGGTAAGGTAGCGACGTTGTATGCTTACTCTTTTCCCCTCTCGCAACAAACTTCGTCTGTCCTTCAAGAAATGTCCATAGTGTAAATTGCGACTAAATAATAGGATCCGAGTTGGTAATAACAGAGTTCTACTGTACTATAATATAAATACCCTATTTGAATCTCGTGTTCAACGAATAACGTGTTTAAACCAAAAATCTCAAGTTTTAATTTATTCGTAGAATTGTACTGGATAAAGAAGCAACTCGCGCGCCATTGGCAATATAGTGTATTGGCAATATAGTGTAAGGGCAACCATGCCGTCCTTGTTTGTGACGTTTCCCGCGTTTTACGTTTTTACCCTTTTAGTTAATCACCGCATAACTATAAAGCATTAAGGTTCTTCGGGCATATAAATAGACCATATGTATTAGCTTAATAATCTCAAGATGCTATCGCAGCTAAGTAACTTTATAACTACTACATTTTATACATTGCCAATAGCTTCTTCAATTTTCTAAATATGTACATATGCAAGTTTCTTTAAGTATGAAACTATCATTATGAAAAACAATTTAACCTTACATTTACAGGGAAAATAAACAAACATAAAACATATACCAACCAACTGCAATTAAACAATATGATAACAAGTACACATTAATTACTCACCTGACGCAACGATATATAAATTTCAAATAAGTTTTCTAAAATACATAAACCCAAAATGCTAAAAAGCACCACATCGGCTTCTGAATAAGCCATGGTGTTAAAATCTGACTTTTAATTAAATCGAACAACTGGAAAATATAAAGACATCAGTAAAAAGAAAATATATTTGAAACACAAAATATATTTTAAACAACTTACCTTTTTATACTCAAATTAAAAATATTTTTTGTTTAGTAAAAATATTTGCAGACTTTTCTTTAATAAATGCCGGATAAAAAAAACACCCTCCCCCTTGACAAAAATCTTATTTAAATCATTCACAATAAACAGCAGTGTTTATTATTTTTTAGTAAGTACGCCAGTGTAAAAACGCTCATTAACTTCTACTGTTAGCGCTGTTGTCAACGGTTTTCCAAAGAATATCGCTAAAACAGAATGAAAAATAGCTAAATTTTTAACTTATTCAAAAATTTAGCGATATTTCGCTAAAACCACGTTTTTGCAAATAACTTTTTCGAAATATTTAAAAATTTATCGACAAATCACCTTTTTGCAAATAAAATCAGTAACTTATATTGAGTTTTATAAAATTATGAATCAAATAATTTGCTAATGCATCATCAAATAGGCTATAAGCTACGGTTTGCGAAAGGTACAGGTAACATAAGATCTTGTGTCTTAGCTAAAAATTCGTTGAATATCTTCATTCTCTCTGATTACAGTGATGAAGACACCACAACAGTTGCTCTCGAGACACAGGATGGTATAATCTGGATGGTCTCGGGATATATGGCGAATGATCACGGACAGGACCCACCCAAGCGGCTCATCCGTGATGCAGTAACGAAGGCAGCAGGCACTGGAACACCTATTATATTATGTTGAATAGGAAACGAACGAATTGGGGGATTCATTCATCCTCTCTGGTTCGGTCTCTATCTGATCCTCCCCGGGTTGATGATATAGGGGGGATCGATGCGGCAGTGGGTCTGCTTACAGACTCACTGCAGTTAGCGACTTCCTTGGCGTGCAAGCCAAGGGTGCATAGGGGCAGGGATCGTCCACCGTGGTGGGATCCTGATATTGCGCAGGCAAGAAGAGACTGTCGTAGGTTGTTCAATATGGCTAAGCGCCATGGTAATTGGGCGGAGTACAAGTCTTCACTGAATAGATTCAGGAACTTGGTTAGATCGGCGAAAAGGAGTGCTTGGAGGAACTTCTGTAGCGGCGTGGAAGGATCCTCTGAGACAAACCGTTTACGTAAGATAATGGCCTCGAGCCCTGTTGTCCCGACCTATATCCGTAAATCGGACGGTTGCTGGACTACTACTAGTCAGGAAACACTCGAGGTGTTAATTGACACTCACTTTCCTGGAAACTCCCAAGGGAGCTTGCGGGATCAGGTTTGTGAGTCGATGCCCGGTCCTCTGTCCATCCCAATGGACTACGACAGAATTAAATGGGCTGTCGACAGCTTTGACCCGTACAAATCTCCGGGTATGGATGGTATAATTCCGGCGGACCTGCAGAAGAATTCGACTGTGATAATACCCTGGCTGATGGCTATATACAGGGGATGCGTTAGATTTTCGTATGTACCTGTGAGCTGGACCTTGTGTAGAGTTGTCTTCATCCCCAAGGGAGGGAAGACTTCTCACACTGAGGCGAAGGATTACAGACCGATTAGTCTTGCATCCTTTCTTCTTAAGACTCTTGAAAGAGTTATCGACATTCACTTAAGGATGACCATCCCAAAGTGTTTACTCTCGACCTCTCAGCATGCCTACACAAAGGGTAGGTCTGTTGAGACGGCTCTTCACTCACTAGTGTGAACTATTGAGAGATCACTCGAATTTAAGGAGTGTGCTCTGGTGGCCTTTCTCGACATTGAAGGGGCCTTTAATAATGTCAACCCGGATTCTATCGTTGCATCCATGAGGAGTCTGGGGGTTGATGACGGTATATGTAGATTTGTGGATAATCTACTCAGGAACAGGGTCATTTGTTCCACGATAGGTGAGACCAGCGTTCAGAGGCTGGTAAACAGGGGTACTCCCCAAGGAGGAGTACTATCCCCACTATTGTGGAACCTGACTATGAACACCATGTTAACGAAAATGGACGACATGGGGTTTAAAACTGTGGCGTACGCTGACGATGTTGCAGTGGCCATCACGGGGAAGCATTTGAATATAATGTCGCAGTGTATGGAGGCTGCACTAAAGGTACTTAGCACCTGGAGCGTATCATGCGGCTTGGGTGTTAATCCGTCTAAGACGGAACTGGTACTCTTCACGAGGAAGTATAGGACTGAGGCCATGAGACTTCCGAGGCTAAATGGCGTAATCTTGGCCAGTAAGCTGTCATGGGGGCTGAACATCCGGACGAGGATGGAAAAGGCAATTGTTGCTATATATGCGTGCAGAGGTGCAATCGGCAAGAACTGGGGCATGGGCCCGAGATGTGTCAATTGGATCTTTGAAGCTGTAGTAAAGACGACTCTGTATTACGGTGTTATCGTATGGTGGACTGCGCTGGACAAGGGCAGGTACCGTACGATGCTTGAGAAGGTTCACAGACTGGCCGCATTGATGATCACAGGATCAATGCGCTCCACTCCCACCAGGGCGCTGTTTACAATGCTAAACTGGCTGCCGGTGGACATCATGGCCAGACATATGGCTCTTTGTTCGGCGATTCGGTTGAACGCGGCACACGGCTGGTCGAGCCGGGGCTATGGACACTCCAGCATAATGGGATACTCGATTGTCCCTGAGGGAGTGGACTACTGCACCCCGGAGCCTTTCTTTGGTGCGAGGTATGCGACACATATAGCGCACGAAAGTGCTCCGTCGGTAATGGGCACCTTCCATGGACCAACCCTGGGGGTTTACACTGATGGTTCAAGGAAGGGGGAAAGAGTTGTCGGAGGTTTCTACATAGAGGAACTGGGCGTAAAAGTCTCCTTTCGCCTGCCGGATAGATGTAGTGTCCTGCAGGCGGAAATCTCGGCTATAAAGCGGGCAGCCAACTGGCTAAAGTATTATCGCGTATCGGGAGATATACGTATATTTACTGATAGCAAGGCTGCCATTGCCTCTCTTGCGGGTGTCTATACGACATCTAGGTTAACTGTGGAATGCCGGATGTCTTTAAATGAGATTGCTGAACATTCAGAGTTAACGCTTATATGGATACCAGGGCACTCAAACCCGGGAAACCAGATAGCAGATGAGCTGGCCAAGGAAGGTGGTCGTATGAATGAAGCATTCATTGATCAATTCATTGGCCTTCCAATGGCTCACTGTAAGTCACTCATTCTGCGCGAGAATTATAGAATTGCGCAAGAGGGATGGACCCGTGAGTCCACCTGCTCCATATCCAGGGCCCTTTGGCCTGGATATGATGAACGGAGAACCAAATCTCTACTTGGGTTCAATAGGAACCAAATCAGGACCGTGGTGTCGGTCATAACTGGACACTGGCCTGTTGGGACTCATGCTAGAAGAATGGGTCTGGTATTCAATGACTACTGTAGAAGTTGTCATGATGAGGAGGAAGAAGAAACTGTGCTTCACTTTCTCTGTCAATGCCCTGGGCTACGGGGCATCAGGGGAAAATACCTGGGAGAACCGGTGTTTTCCTGTTTGGAGGATCTATCAGAAATAGAACTAAAATTGCTTCTTCTCTTCATTAGGAAGACGAATTGGCTCAACACTGCAGTGACGCCATCTGAGTAACTGCTCTCTGGGATGGGCATTGGCGCTGGGTATCACAAAGGGGCCGCTATAGGACCCAAGTGAGCTGTCTCTTGATGGCTGCCCATGGAACCTAACCTAACCTATCATCAAATGCTATTTTTAAGAACAAATTTCAGGAAGCATGTAGATAATACAATCATATATATATTTACATACATACATACCGTTGGTCTCAAGTAGAAAGGCCCTAACTCAAATAATTGTAACTGTATAGGGGAAGGTAAAAACATAATAGAAACTGTATGTATCATAATGTAAACTTACTCATAAAACTGCTTGTAAAGCCGTTATTCTTTACAATATTGCAATGAATTTTTGTGACGAGGTGTATTTGTGTAAAATTTATTGGAATCACTGGAAAACACAATTTCGTAAAAAATGCGAGTTAGGGCCTTTCTACTTGAGACCATCGATACATAGGTAAATAAAAAACTAAAATAATATAGCTTAGCTATGTGCCTTGCTGAGATCAAATTTTAATAAAAATTTTAACTACACCCTCTAAGTCTAAGGTAATCAATAAAAAAAAAAATTGCAAGGATTTCGTTGACGAAGTTATGCTAAATTTTATTGAAAACTTATGAAAATTATCATGATCGTCATTTAGAACTTCATATAAATTGTTGCTGTAGTAGAAGAAAGTAGTTAAAAAAGTTTTTCATTTCTTTAACAAAGCTTCAGTTACATTTTTGTACTTAAAATTAAAAGAATTTATATATGTAAATCATCTTGGTGAGTTTTGAGACATATGGCAAACGAAATGGCTGCTGTGTGTGAATGAGGCTTTAAAGTCAATATATTTTTTTAGAAAAAGGAACTGGATATAAGAATAGGATAACAAGATAACAAATTTGTAATATTCACACAAGCACGATTCATACTTTTTTATATGTTTGTGCAACAGTTTGTGTGGTTTATTTGGTCCATTTGTTTATATCAAAGCAACTTTTTAACAAAAGTGTCAAAAAATTAATTAAAAACAAACAACCTCATAATAGAAATCGCTGGATTTCCCGCTAATAGCTAAAACACAATATTTTTCCGCAAAGTTTGACATATGACATGACTATTAGCCACTGATGTGATTTGTGGAACAATTGTACCAAATTTGGTACAATCAAAACTTTATTGGTACAATGCTCCTTTTTTGGTGCAATTAAAAACAAAATACGGCTGAAACAAAGTTTACGGGGCACACGAAAAAAAAATAAAAAAAGATATGCCAATCGATTCAGAATAAAAAACAAAAAAAACCAAAATACAAATTTAAGTAGGCTGAGGCCCAGGGACCCCCCTGGACCCAAAAAACGAAATGAACACTGGCGACGCTAAGCCAATTAAACAGGCCCCAAGATGCATTGCTCTAGCAAAACGAAATGAAGTTAGAGACCTGGTGAATTAAATGGAACAGGATGGCATAATAAAACCATCATCAAGTCCCTGGAGTTCACCGGTTGTTTTGGAAAAAAAGAAAGAAGGATGGAAGTACTAGGTTCTGCGTAATCTACATGAAACTAAATGGCGTCACCAAGAAGGGAAGTTATCCATTGCCTAGGATTGATGACACCTTGGACACGTTAGCTGGAAAAGAATGGTTCTCTACATTGGACTTGCAGAGCGGTTGTTGGCAAGTAGAAATCGCTGACAACGATAAAGAGAAAACTGCTTCTAGTGCAAGTGATGGCTTATGGCAGTTTAATGTAATGCCATTTGGGCTCTGTAATGCTCCAGCTACATTCGAGCGTTTGATGGAACAGGTGTTGAAAGGTATTCACCGAAAGCCATGTTTGGTGTAACTTGATTACATAATTGTCATGAGACAAACATTTGATGAGCACCTGAAAAACCTCGAAAAGGTATTGAAACGTATATCTATAGCCGAAATCAAGCTAAGTGTTAAGAAATGTTTACTGTTCCAGCAAGGAATTAAAATTCCTAGGGCATCGTGTAACATCTGATGGTATTTCAACAGACTGGAGAAAACACGAGTAGTTATGGATTGGCCTCGCCCTCAAAATGTGCACTAGTTACGGAGTTTTCTAGGCTAATGTACATACTACAGGCGTTTTGTACCGAATTTTGCCAATATTGCTGCCAGTTTGCATGAATTGACCAAAAAGGCGAAGGCATATAACTGGGATGAAGCACAGCAGCAAGCTTTTTAGAAGCTTAAAGAATTATTGTGCACAGCACCAATTTTGGCTTATCCAATCGCGGGGAAAAAATTTGTGCTACTGATGCGAGCGGATTTGGAATTAGAGATGCGCAGTGCCAAGTGGTCAACGGTGAAGAGAAAGTCGTAGGCTATTACAGTCGAATACTTTCGAAGCCTGAGAGGAATTACTGCGTAGATCGGCGAGAGCTTCTGGCAGTACTAGAGTGTTTAAAACAATTCCATAAATACTTGTATGGTCAACATTTTGATTTAAGAACAGGCCCATCTGCACTCAGGTAGTTGCTACAATTAAAAAATCCGGAAGGCCAGATAGCGCGTTGGATTGAGCGCCTTCAGAGCTACAGAGCTAAAGGTGGAAAACATGGCAATGCGGATGCTCTGTCTAGGCGACCATGTAAGCTCGAATGCAAGCATTGTGTTAGGGCTAAAGGAAAATAAAACTTATGTGATGTTCGTCTATTGCAGATAGACTGATCAATGGCGCAGAAAAATTACCCCCATTTTAGCAAACATTCTGGAAGCCAAGGAAGAGGGCAGAAGACCTACCCGAAACGAAATTTCGCCTGAAAGTACATTGATGAAAGCATAATGGGCTCAAGTAGTAAATTATACCGTACGTGGGAAAGCACTGACGAAAAATCAGTGAAAAACCTTATAGTAGTGCCGTCAGCGAAAATAAAAGAAGTTCTGAGGGAATTTTCTAACGGACCTATTGGTGGTCATCTGGGTGTGTCAAAGGCCCTAGAGAAAATTAAAAGAACGGTTCTTTTGGGTTGGCTGTCAAAAAGCCGTAGCGGACTGGATAACAAATTGCGTACAATGTATGGCCGCCAAGCTTCCAGAAGTCGTGGGCCGCTACAACAGTACCATTCTGGTGTCCCATTTGAACAAATTGCAATGAATATAGGTGGGCCTTTTCCTGTAAGTAATGCCGGTAACAAATATGTGCTAGTAGTCATTGATTTCTTAAGTAAATGGCCGAAGGTATATGCCATTCCAAACCAAGAAGCTAGGACGGTTGTATCATTGGAATTACATTCTGACCAGGTCAGAAATTTTGAATCTGCTATATTCAAAGAAATGTGTGAATTGTGCGGAATAACGAAAACAAGAACAATGCAATGGGGTGGCATCAGCAATCTGACTGCATGGTTGAAATATTTAACCGTACATTAGAGGAATATTTGCGAAAAGTAGTGAGCCCATTGCAAAATTCCTGTTGGCGTATAAATCAGCTGTTCGCGACTCCACCTCTCGGGTGGAAACAATGAACAAGAAACTCTTAATAAACTTAATGAGTTTGTACGAAACCCTATGAAGCTGTCCAGTAACAAGATGAAAGCCAAATACAATCGAGCGGCAAATTCGGATGGATTTAAGGAGGGACAGTTAGTTTTGCTTTTTAATCCCCAACGAAAGAAAGGATTATCTCCCAAACTACAGATAGATTGATTGCGATGGGCCATATAAGGTGATAAATAAATCTTAATTCATTACAAATTTGAAAATTTTATGAATTTGTAAAAGATTGACCCCTATAGCTCCAAAAATGTCCCTAGACGTGTCAAATGAATGACCAATCACACTTTTTATTCCCAACATTTCTTTCTAATATACCTGCCCGCTATCTCCATATAAAATATAAATTTTTTTAAACAGTTTTTTATGAAAAAATGTTTCATTAACTGCAACCAACATTTGTTGGTGGACCTACAAGGCTGCGGGAGGCAAGTAGATAAATTTCCTGTTTTAGTCACTTATGCTAGTAATGAGCAACTGTTGAGAATGCCAAAAATACAATCAGGTAAGGTTAAAGGCAAACGTATTGCGGTGGCATTTTATGGGCTTTATAATCATGTTACTAAGAAACTCCATACAACACTATCCCATAGCTAATGATCAGGTGTATGTATGTAAAATAAAACAACTACATACATATTATTCGTATGTATTATGTTCAATTTATTTTTTGTGTATTTTATTGGAATCATGCAAAATACATAATTTTTTTTACAAAAGTGTTTATTATGTTATGATCTAGTAAGACCAATATCAAAAGAAAGAATGCATCTTTAATAAATTAAGTGAATTACAAATTTTAGCAAAATTCATTTGGTTTTTTTAACAGCTTTATCCAGTTGCTTTAGTCTATGTATACGCTGTGATAGAGTAGGATGCGAGTGATTCCAAGATGAATACAACCAATCGTGTATAGGGAAATTCAAATTGTCCAAACTCAATTTAATAAGGGACTTTTGCAGTTGTTCGGTAAAACCCAATTTTTGAGAAAATTCATCGGCTTGATATTCAAAACGCCTGGATAACATAAGCATGGCATAGCCGAATATTATATTGTAGGGTGACATAACATAGGTTAAAACAATGAAAAGACCGACTAAAATAGGTCGTTCTCCGGGTGCAAAACCAACGGCCTCGTAGAAGGGAGCATATTTAAAGCAGTAGTTGAATACGAAAAATATTAAGAGCAAATTCACTTGCATAATAATAATGCTTTTGGTGACGTGACCCAATTTCCAGTGGCCTAATTCATGGCCCAAAACAGCCAGCACTTCTTCATTGGTACAACCTTTGCCCTTATCTTCTTCCTTAATGTCATCTTCATCTTTTTTGCCTTTGTTCAGCAGCAGAGTATCAAACAAAACAATGCGTTTGGAATTCCAGAGACCATAGAAATAGGCATTACTGTGGGAAGAACGCTTAGAACCCTCCACCACAAAAAGTTTGGTCAAAGGAAATTTCAAAGTGGCAGCCAAATTTTCTATTGAAGTTCTTAACTCTCCCTCCTCTAAGGGTGTGTATTTGTCAAATAGAGGCGCTATTAATATGGGATATATGGTCAGCAATAAAAGGGAAACAATACCAGCAAAAGCCCACAGATAAATGAAGAAATGTTCACCACCCCATTGCACTATAAACACGACAGCAGCCGAGAGTAATACCGACAAAATATTACTAACCAACAAACCCTTTATTTGATCCCAAACAAAGAAACCGAGCGTCTGTTTATTAAAGCCATGCTTTTGCTCCAATACAAAAGTGCCATAAATCTTTAGGGGCAAATTTTTCACATAACTTAATAAATTTAAAATGATGACAAAGAAACAGCCAACGACAATTTCATTTTCAGCATTTAAATTTAATTTATTCACCACTTGCACTGCACTTTGCCAAAATAAGGAAATAAGACCAAAATATAATTCCAATGGAACAATTAAAACGCCCATTAAGAGTCTCTTAAAAATTAAAAATTGTTGTTTGTCCATGCCATAAACGCGGGCCTTGTGAAAGGTCTCATTGTTCATGTGTGCAGTTAGTTCAGCGGGGACTTCCTTGGCGTTTTTAAAAACTTTTACCTAAAATAAGAAAGATTTTTGAATTGGTGTTGTGTATTAAAGAATGTTTCAAAGAGGAGAAATTAAAAAAAAAATTTGAGTTCTCAGTTAAATTAGGCTCTGTAAACATAATTGTGTCGCCATTTCCAAGTTTGTAAACAAAATTTTGACGGAACAGCTTAAAATGTTGGTCTTTTATTGAAACAATAAAAAAATCACATTTCGCCGGAAAAATCCGAGTTTCAGACTTCGTTAAACTAAGTTTAAGCTTAATCTACATTACAAAAACCCGGCCTTTATATGTATGCTTAAAAATCTTAAATGTTACTTTGTTTTTTTGCAATTAGTGCAAAAATAAAAACTTTTCCTATAAAATCAATATTATAAGTTAAGAGCTTATCATAAGCCACCCAAAAGGAAAAACAGGTTTGATGTGTTTTTCCTATAACTCTTTTTAAAGAATTAGCTATAAAAACTACAAACAAGTATTACAAGTACTATTACACTGTGCTAGAATTTGACACTTTTTTGAAACCTTTTATTTTTTCTGAAGAATCACATCGTTACAAGAAAGAAAATAAAAATGCAAGAAAAAAACATTTTCTAATTTCAGAACCCAATGCCACTTAATTTTCTATAATTTATACAAAAATTTTAAATTTAGTTTCAAAGATGAAACATTATGAAAAATTCGACGAGAAAAAGATAACAAAGGTTAAAGATAAAAAAGATAAATGTAATAGATACTACAAAACAACCAGAATCTAAAATTTTTATGATTTTATTTAAGACGGCCAAACGTCATATTTTTCGTATATATTGATGGATCGCGATCCATATCGCATAATAGCTTAATTTGATGTGATCCATCAATATGGATTGCGATGCAAATATCACAATATATATTGAACGTGTACCAGTGCCCTTATGAGCGAAATACCAAGACTGCCTCTAATGTTACCCATTAATTCCTTGTCGTTGTTTTTGAGCTCTTCTGTATATCTGGGTAGAAGGCATCTTAGGTGTCAATAGAAAATATCCGACAAACTGGAGCGGGAGTGCAGAAGTGGATGTGGCGCAAAATAGATTTACATATTTATATCTGAAGAACGGTAAGAGAAAAATTGTCCAATATTGGTGGTCATATGTAGTTGGGTTATCAACACACAACCTCTTTTAAAAATGTATAGAGCCCATATAGAGTCCACTCTTGAAATATTCTTACTGTCGGTGGAGAGTATAAAAGATATTTTTAAGAAAGTTCTCTTGAAATGTCAAAAATAAAAAAAAATAAAAGTGGTATGGTCACGATCAATCATAATATGCAATCAAAATTTACAAAGTGCAAATTTGCACAATGACCACCCTTATAGATTTTGTAACGTAAAAAATGTAAAAACTTACAGTTTAGTTACGTCTGAATTCCAACATATTTATTTTTTTTTAATTTTTTGCCGTATACATAATAAATTATTTAAATTTCAAATGTTTTTTTTAACTGCCTGGCCCACAATGTCGACAAGAACAAATTTTAGTTTTTTTTATTATTGTTTTCAATATAAAAATGTAAGGTAAAACTAAATTTCTAAAAAAAAAAAATCTGAATATATCTCATTTCCTTTTTTTTTAAACTAAATTAAAAAAATCATGTGTAATTTGGGACACATTCGTGTGTAATTTCAGAATTCTTCATTGGTAACACCGGGTGGAAGTGACTGTAAATTATTTTTATTTCTTATTTTTTTTTACTTATTTTAAATATTAACATATTGCACTTGTTCAACAATACTATATTAATTCAAAATATAAAAATTTTCAGGTGAAGCAAAACAATTTTTAATTTTTCATTAAAGGCATATAGGCATTTCCATGAGAATGTCAACCACCACTCAAAAATTAAAAAACCTTAAAAGTTTTTTTCAAATATGGTAGAAAGTAAAAAGCACTCAAACTTTATTATGCATAGTTTTTTAAAGCTTATTAAAATTTTTAAAGAACAGAAAATAAAAGTTAAAACTGACTATCTCTTAATTCATTTTAAGTAACTGCAATCAACAATTTTAACTTTGCTGCCGATTAAATAGAGGTACTGGTAACATTGGAATTATACCTTAAAATAAATTTTACAACAACAACGAACAAGATCTACGAGGAAAGACCAAATATATAGTGCGATTAGCGGTATATTTGTTTGTTTGTTTTGGATGCTATTCCAATGTCACGTATGCCCTGCAATCATTTGTCTATGTCATTTGTATTTGATCAGTCCAACGTGTTTCAAAATTAAAGTTTAAGAAAGATATTTGTTGCAAAAAATAATTGATCGAATTTTTTTTAAATGTGTAGGTATAATAAAAATTTTATAAGCTTTTAAAGGTCGTCACGTACGATATTTTAAGTACTATAAACCAAGTGTTTCATCCTATTATGCTGGTAATATGTTGAAATTTGGTTTAAACTGATTTTATTGCAATCTATGTAAATCATCTAACCAAATATTATTGGTAACGGTCCATATTTGACCATAGCAGCCATACAAATACTAATCCCGAAAAGGCTTTCAATGTCATAACTTAAAATTGACTTTTACGAAAGGTACTATGTCACGACAAAATGTTGTGCTGGTAGGCCCAAAATTAGCCATAGTCCCATATAAACCTTCTTCCTAAAATCGGTGAAAGGCAAACAATTCTCATATTGATGAAGATATCAGAATAATATCCGGCACAAATAACTTTTTTTTACCTCTTAACCGCATAGCATAATTCTGTTCTGGCGACCATGATTGGCTATGGGCCAAAAATAGGGTACACTCTATAGGAGAAAAATCTGTCACGTATGTTATGTCACGAACTATGTATATTACATTTTGTTCGTTATAAGCCGATCCAGAAAAATTGTTTTCTTTCCAATTACGGATTATAAAGAAAAAATATCTGGTTTAATGTAAAAAATTAAAAAAAAATGAGAAATACCTCCCGCAATTATCAGATTTACGGATTTGCTTACATTAATCCCAAAATCACTTCTGTTTTATGTCACATACGATTTTGCTAGATATTTTGGACAACAAGGTTCCGAATGTAATATTTATTTTTTTTTTTTCACTGAAACATAATGATAAAAAAAACTTCCAGATACTACTATTTGTGCAGAAACTCTATCGCTCTGAAAGCGTACAAATTTCACATACGATGACATGGAAATGCCCATATGAAAAATAATTTTTAAGCCAACCGTTTTTTTTACTAAAATGTTGACAAAATGGCGCGATATTTTTACAACGGTAGTAATGAATATTATGTAGATTTTTCCCAAAAAGTGCAAAATTAAAATTTTTAATTTTAACTTTTTTAAACTATTGTTGAACAAGAGTGATATGTATGTTTATATAAGTAGTAGATATATGTTAATATAAATTTTGTCTGTTAAAAATGTAGAAATTGAATTTAAATAAATTTTGTATGAGAGGAGTTCATTATTAGGCTTGCAAAAGAGCAAATGCAAAATATCGTAGCTCTCTTGTTAAATCCAACAAAAAAATTATACATAGAGTTTCCGTTAGATTTCTGAATTGAACTCCGCTACTATTTTCTAAATGTCAACTATTTTCTTTTCCAAAATCTGCTCCCTTATTTTACTGTTCTTATAATCAGTGACTGCGACCAATCTAATACATTAAATTCAGAGTTAAATTTTTTTAGTTTCCTATATAAAAAAAAGCAAACAACTTGCCATTCTAGCCAGCTATTCAAATATAAAAAAACATGTTTATACAGCCTTACTACAGTTTGTTCTCGTTAAGTAAGTCCCGTAGAAAGAATGTTTTCTTAGCTGGTTTTATTTTTTATCTAACAAGAGGCTGCTTGTTTGGTGCGACTTTAAAATATTTTCCTAAGTAAAATTTTCATAGAAAATTTTATATGTAAGCTATTATCAAATTTTAAAAATTTTTATGTTTATGAAAGAAAATACAGTTAGTAAAACTATTCGCGACCTAAAGCCAACAAGATTCTATTTGCACCTAAACTATATGTATGATAGAACCTTATTGTCTTAAGGTCGCGAATTCTTTTCGAAAAAAATATAAATCAAAATATTATAGTGAGCAGTCAAATATAAAGAACAACTTTTTCATTCTTGCATATATATTTTTTTTATTTGATTTCATTATTCAATTTAACGAAATAATATAAAAGAGAAATAGAAAATTGATATTTACGTTTTAAAATATTTTATATTTTATTTTTCTTGATTAAAGGCCCAACTATAATATGTGTGTGGTTGCTTAAGCTGCTGTCAAAAAATAACAAAAAGCCTCTCAAAAGCATTTAAAAGACATATTAAAAAAACCCTTAATTCCGTACGGAATATGCGCTCAGTTTTGCACTCTGCTTAAGCAAATGACAGTTTCATAAAACTTAACAAAAAGTTTCCTTAAGTTCAATATGGTTTGACACATATGATAAACATGTTTTTGCACATTTATTTAAAACAAAATAAGTATTTTATATACACAACTTAAATAAATTTTGTATTTCAAATATTTTAATACATCGCACTTAATCAACAAGAGGGTATTAACTCAAAATTTAAACATTTTCAGTAGAAGCAAAACAATTTTTAATTTAACATTGAAGGCATATGGAAATGAATTTTAAAACCAACCGTTTCATTAGCAAAAAGTAGACAAAATAGCAAGATATTTTTACAGCGGGCAGATATGAATATAACGTGTAGATTTTTTCGAAAAAGTGGAAAAATAAAAATTTTGAGATAATACCCTCTTGTTGATTAAGTGCGACATGTATTTTGAACATGTCTGGCGGAACTTTGTGATGGCGTTACGTGTAAAATGAAGCCCAAATAATTGTTAGCTACTTATGAACTTGTGCAGCTAAGTATGTAAGTAACTTAATATCAAAAGTAAAATGGGTACATACATTTTGTATACTCTTTGCTTATCTAAATATGAACATTTATTTAACACTATTTATAGACCAATTGCAATTTTTACGTTTATAAAAATTTTGAAACCACCGTTAAAAACCCAAAAATATAACCTACCATTTGCAAGCAAAAGCAAACAAAAATATTAACCAATTACAAATCAACACCAATTTACCAAATTCATGACAAATCAACATAAATTACTCACCTGACGCAATGATAAATAAATTTTAAATAAGTTTTTTGAAATACAAAATGCCAATATGTAAAAAAGCACAAAATCAGCATCTAAAAAAGTCATCGTGTCAAAAGTTGAATTTAAATTTGTTGTGTTAAGTTCAGAGTAGCGATGAAGATCATTTGTCTTTTATTTAACGTTAAGTTGAGAGTAACAACCAAAATGTATTTATAAAGTGGCCTCACTACTACAACAATGCAACAAAAGAAAAAACAACAGGCATTTTGTTACTAGAATTGTGACGGCAAATGTCAAAATAAGCTAATTCGCCTTGATTTGAATGTAAACAAAACGCCAATTCGCCTATTTTTGCTGTCAAAATAGCCAATTCGCTTTAAAAAATGACATAAAATTCAATATGGCTTAATGCATGATGGTGCAGTATTACCAACTTGTTTTAAAAAAACTGACAATTTCCACAAAAAAAAAATCAGTTTTTATGCACCTTAAGGATTGTTTACACTATTACACATTTCTTACGTACTCCATAATACTTTGTGAGATAGAAATCTAATGAGTTTTTTTGTGACTGTCTAGCTTTTGCTTAAATACAACCCTGATCCAATGAAAAGTTTAGAAAAATTTCAAAAAACGCTGAAGTAAGGAATGTCAAATTTTTTTTCGTAATACTTGTAATTTTCATAAAACATTTCATTCACACTATTTTTATATTTGAATTGAGTGCAGATTTTTGCATTCAATCTTCGTTTAGTGATAGTCCATTTTTTAGTGGTAGTTAAAAAAAATAGCAATCATCACTAAAGCTGGTAAAAAAGAGTGCAAACTAACTGTTTTGCAGTTTTATTTAGTGATAGTGCCCCCCAACTGTGGTTGATACACACTTGGTTTGCATAAGATATTATTTATTTTTTAAATTCAGAAATGGTTCTGATGTATATTTTAAATGAGAGCACAAGTTATAACATTGTTGCATTAGAATAAATGTAGTTATAAGATGTACATTATAAGATTCTTAGCTTTTATCCGATCTCGGCTCATTATGACTTAAAATTTTTGTAATCAAATTGACTATACAATTAATTTCTAAGACCATGGATTTTGTAATTACATATGAGAAAAAACATATTTTTTAAAGGAAAAAAATGGTCAAAAAACGAAACAGTTTCAGAAAATCTTAGATTTAACTCGATATAACTTAGCTATTTTTTTTTAACCGGGTGACGCCTTAAAGAGAAGCATAACTACATCGATGCATGCAATGAATCACATCAATATCGTTTCCCGTTAATTTTACGACAATAACTACAAATAATAATAGTTTATGAAAAAAACTTGCAAAAACTATAATTTCGCAGGCCTGTGTAATTAAATGCTTCTTTGTATTATTCGAATAAAATTGATTAAAAACACGGGGTTTGAAGTAAAAAAACTGCAAAAAAAGACATATCGGCACATTTGGCAACGCTGAGATGGTGTGTTGTGTTTTAATTGTCGATGATACAATTAAAAATTTAACAAATGACTACAACAAGTTTAAATACCAAATAAATTCTACTTGCAAGCAAGTTGCCTGCTGTCGTTGCTTTTGGATCAGGTGTAGTGGCAAAAGTATTGGTACCAATTTGTACGAAATTTGGAAGCTTCGCCCAATGCCATTCATCAGATATAAAGAAATCTATTTTGCGCCACTGTTGCGTATAATATTTATTTAATCATTTGTTAATTGGACGAGCTTAAAGTAGTATAACTTTACTTACAAAGATACAAGAATAAAGACAGTCACTAGAGGGGCAAAATGCGACTTTTAGCCGGCGATACACTATCCTATTCAGTCGTACGATTTTCAAAAAAAAAAAAATCGTGTGACTAATAAAGAATGATACTGTGGCTTCAAAATGAATTGAGTGACAGATTTTTTGACAAGTCTGACGGACTTGCAAATGTTTATGAAAATTTTAATAAAATGATACATTCTATGCGATTTTCTTTTTTCATTGTGTGGCATTGGCAGCAGATTTGGCAAACATTTTTTAATGTCGGGTAGAATTGCTTCAAATTTTCGTGTGAATGAATGTTACGATTGTGTAGGATAGTGAATACTGGCCTTTAGTCGCATAACGGTAACGCTGGCTATACGGCGAAAATGAATGTAAATAAACAAAAAAATTGACAGGTACCGTCACATCGAGGCGAAAAACACTGTGACCAGCTGGCTTTCTGAGGCCACCTCCTTATTCCATCATGGTAACAACCAAGATTACAATGAATTCGCTTTGATATTTGTCTTTTATATAACGAAAGGCAGAGTTGCCATATTACCTACTGTTATATTATAATTACTTTCATTGCCATATATACATAACACTGCAGCCACACGATCAAGTTGTTCTTGATAGTCTTTTACTTAAGGGCGTAATAAACCACACAAATAGCTTGGCAAACATGTCACAATTTTACGTTTGTACAAATATTTTGTGTTGTTAATTGGGGTGTTTGCTGTTTGGACAAACATTTGAAGCAATGTTTGTAGAAATATTAAAAATTTTTAATATTTGGCAGACATGTTGGATATTTGTCAAACTTTTTGTTGAGTCTAGTGCTAAAAGTAATCATTTCAGCGAAAACTTTGGAGAGTAAAGACGTAGAAGAAGAAGCATGAAATCATTTTCAGCGTAAATTGTAATTTTTTTAATAGCATTGTTTGCCCCAAAACAGCTCGTTGTTAGAGTACTCTTTACTACAAAATTATTTTTTTTTGCATTTATATTTATTCTCCGTTTTAAACAAACAGCGAGCCAAATTGCCGCAACACAATCGTCGTCTGCATTCATTGAAAATAAAACAAAAATGAAAAATTTATGTTTGTACGAAATATGATTGTGTTGTTTATTGGCAAACAGAAGCAAAAACAAAGTACATGTTTGCCAAGCAATTTGTGTACTTTATTATGCCCTTTATACAGTTTGTCAAAATTTCCAATAATTTAAAGCTGTGAGTGTAATAAAACTTGATAGACACAACTTGATCGTGTAACCCTCACGCAAATCATAGACGATTGACTAGAACAAAATACAACAAAACCAGGTATTTTGTTTTGTGTAAAATTCCTCGCCGTTGTCAAAATCTTACCATAGATAACATAGATATGAAACTCCCTTAAACTGGGAAAAAATATGGCTACCTCTTCACACTGGTAAAAGTTGACCTCAATTTTTTTACAAATATTTTGTAAACAATTAACAATTTAAAAAAAAAATTTATAAAATGTATTTTGATTTGTTTCCTTACAATTTTTAAAAGAAATTTTATTTTTTTTTGCATTTAATAATGCCTAAAGTTTTATTCCGTACTACTTTTGGCGCTGGTTCCTTATCATATTCAAAAGTGGAAAAACCAAAAGAAAAACAAGTCACATACGCTTTGTAAGTGTTTCCGTGAGTTGTTCGTATGGTGGTGAGGAGCTTGTTCTTTAAGCGTAGCTCTCTGGGTAAACCAGTAGTCTATATCTCAAGCTTATACAGCATAAAATGTACGCTTTTAATAAACAGCGGTTGACCAAAGTCTGATCTGGAATTATGGTAACCAGTAAGTATACTCACTCCACCTTACTCGGAGAGGGTGGTATGTGTAACACATACAAATATTGGTTTTCGATCCTTATTTTAGCATAACGATCGACTTAGAATTATCTCCTTAATCGACCTAACGATGTCCGTTCATCCGGCTGACAGTTTGATGAAATTTTGGTAAAAATCATTAAATTTTTATAAGGATGAATAGCAGGAATCGGCCCATACCTTCATAAAGCCCCATAAAAAAGCCCATATAAACTGCTAACAGAATAAAGTCTTCTTTCATGTAAACCATCTTATTATGCTGGTATTTCGAACTTGGCCCTAAAATATTTTATCCCAACCTTAATCATTTAACCAAATATTATTTGAATCGAACTATATTTGGTACAGCTTCCATAAAAATACCGTACCCCAATATAGCTTTTAATGCCTTTATAGCCTTATAAATATTGGTATTGACATGAAATTTGGTGACGATAACTTCAATGTCATGACATGTAGGTCCAGCATTGACCATAGGTCCCATACAAACGCTTTCCAAAAAATCTTACCAGATGTAGATAACTAGATAATATTCGGCAAAAAAAACTCGTATTAATACATGAATCTTAAACTAATAACATAATTATGTTCTGGCGAGTCAATGATTACACATTACACATTAATATGTTTTTAATTAAAAAATTATTAAGAACTTAAATTTAGCTTACAGCATCCAGGGTTTGCAAACCGATCTTTTGCTTATCACCAGGTTATTTTAATTGAAAAATCAAACAATTTGATACCCATATCGACTATATATGAAAAATATAAAATAGATCAAATATATCGCGATTTTCGCGTTTTATGTGAATAATTATAAAAAAAAGTAAATTAACATTATTTTAAAACAGATTCAATTTTAAAAGCAGAACATTATTTCTATATACGTAGAATTTGTATGAAAACCCAAAAAGAAAATATGTATTAAGCTTAATATCTCAATTAGTAGGTCGCAAGTGGTCAAGTTTTATATACCATTGGATGCTGCTTCAAAAACTCTTTTCGATGATACCAAATTTTATTTATGTCGTCTTGGAGCAAAGTACAAAAAAATTCGAAAAACTGAAATAAAGACCTTTTTTAAAAATGGTCCAGCTCACGGATGGTCAACGCTAGAACCAAAATATTTTGGGAATCATCATAAAACATATCAAGCTTTATTTTCAGAGGGGTAACTAAAACACTTTTTTCGGCACAATACAACTTGAGTCGGTCTAATGTATATGCAAGAATGAAAAAGTTGTTCTTTATATTTGACTGCTTACTATAATATTTTGAAATATATTTTTTTCGAAAAGAATTCGAGACCTTAAGACAATAAGGTTCTATCATACATATATGATAGGTGCAAATATAATCTTGTTGACTTTAGGTCGCGAATAGTTTGACTAACTGTATTTTCTTTCTTTAACATAAAAATATTTAAAATTACATATAAAATTGTCTATGAAAATTTTACTTAGGAAAATATTTATAAACTACTTATTACATTTAATAATCATTTTTGAATTAGGGGTAGATATTTTAAAGTAGCACCAGATAAGCAGCCTCTTTTTCTACGGGACTTAACGAGAACAAACTGAAAAGTCAGGCTCAAGCTTATCAAATTTAATTTTCATTAAATTATTTTTATTTATGTGTCGTCAATGGCGGTGAGTGTTAAACGGCAATAAGTTCTGAAGAGATAGTGTAGTTACATGTCAAATTGACCTGTCCGTGAACGTGAGTTTGGTCCCCCGGTCAGTTAAGAATGAAAAATTATTAATAAATTTTAATTCATTTCATGTTGTAAAATTCCTTTCTTCATAAAATTAATTTAATGAAAATTTAATTCAATGAACTTTAGCCTGATTAAAATATTAAATATTGGATTAAAAACCATGAACAGTTCAATAAAATAACCACAATACTTATAAATTATTTATTTTAAAACAAATTAAATTTTCAATATTTTATTTGTTTTTAAAAATATAATCTACAATTTTAGTTTTATTCACATTTTATACAAGAATTTTAAATATTTGAGTAGAATATTATTTGAATACAACATATTAAATTGGAAGAAGTTGGACAAAATTTATTTCAATATTTTAAGAATAATAGCGACAAGAAAACTGTTTCGTATTAAAAACGTAATAATAAAAAATATTCATGAAAAATTAAAAGAATTATTTATGTATATATTTATAAAGTACTTAAAGCTCTATAGAAAATTTTTGTTTTGAAATTAATCAAAAGTTTTTCTCACACTATTTTAAAATATTTTTCAAGTATATTTGAGCAAGTAGGTATTAGGGATGCCAAACGGGAAATCCCGAAATCCCGGGATTTTTCGAGATTGATAAATCCCGAATCCCGGGATTTATTTTTATGAGTCCCGGGATTTTTAACATATCAACTTTTATGTACAAAACTGTTCGTTTTTATTGAATTTTTATACAAAAAAATTATTAAAAATTATATTTGAGTTATATTTTTTATTGCAAATAATTCCTTTTTTTTTTTGTGGACCAACGAGTATTTAAAATTTTCATTTTTTGCTTGATATACATATGACGACTATTTCTGGATTTTTGTATTTTGCTTAATAAAAACTATTATTTTAAGTAGAAACGAAATTTGCAGATTCACATCTCAAGCGTTTATTACAATTACGTTTAGCAAGTTCAGCTTTGGCTTAAGACATAATTCCAAAATAAAAATTATTATTTTTATGCAAAATATAGAAATCAAGAAATAATTGTTATACAATATATCAAGCAAAAAATATAAATTATTCACGATCCAATTAAAGTTTTATTCGGAAACTAAAGAATAAAAGTTGATATAATTATAACAATTAAGTCGTAATATTGATGAAATAGCTCATATTCCTTCCGGTCCAATAATAATAAAAAATTTGCTTAAATAAAATAATTTTTTTTATAAATAAACACTATCTGACGTATTCATAAATAAATTATTTAAACTTGAAATCTGTTTTAAGAAACGTTTGTATAAACATTTTGTTTTAAAATAAATTTCAAACGTACTTAAATTATTGATAATGAATCTCGCCATCACCCTGGAGGTGTACTGCTCTGCAGTCGACATAGTTTTGCAGTTTTTAACTCAGCTATCGAGATCGATGAGGGACTACACTTTGCAGTGTATTAATGTCGTCACAACTTAATTCACATTAAAAATTGAATTGCTGTCAAAAAACCGAAATGAATTGGTCTAGAAAAACTAAGAGATACGTATATTTTTTTAAGCTTTTTTCAGAATCTGATCAGTTTGATCATGGATGAGGCCAGTGTTATAAACATTTGTATAAAATAAATTGTTTTGTGGTTTTCATTTTTAAAAATTTGTTACGTATATAAAACCTTTTGAATATTTAAAAAGAGTTGTTTATTAAAAAAAAGTAGCATCTTAAGGAAACACATTGATCCCGAAAAATCCCGAAATCCCGGGATCCACAAAATCCCGGGATTTTCAAAAATGAGTCCCGATTGGCATCCCTTGTAGGTATGTAGGTAGGTAGAAAGGCTGGTGTGAAGTCCCCTTCACACTTTCACCCAGAGACCAATATGGTCCACTGTGATGCCCTGTTTAGATAAAAATGATAGATAAGAACAAAAGATATCGGACTAAACCCGGGAGAAACCCCACCCAACACAAATCCGCCCTATGTGCGGCTAGCTCCAAGTCTCCTTTCACGTAGCCACGCCATCCCCATTACAAATCCTATCAGACTCTCGAGTCCACAGCCCGAGACATCCCCTAATTCGCCTAGGAATCTGCTGCTCAGCCCCTCAGCCTGCTGCCGTGTAGCCTGTGACAGTGGCACAACTGTCTCTCATTCCTCCGGGTCCTCACAGAACCCGCATATATCCAACAAGTCGGATCCAATCCTCATCGCCGTCCTGCCTACCATGCAGTGGCCCGTGATAATTCCAATCATGGTCCTAACGCAGACCCTACTCCTGCCCAGCAGCGACTCCGAATCGGACTTTCTAAGCACCGGCCACAGCGTCCGTGATACCCGGCAGTCCGTTCGGTTCCCCCAGGACCGATTGGACGCGCCCAAAATTTATTCCATGATTCTTTCAAAATAGAACCCTATTGGAGGCCTTACCGCTTCCATACAGTTAGGATCCTCCATCAGCCACCTCATTGCCGTTTATGTTGCAGTGACCCGGCACCCAGCAAAATCTCAACACATACCCTCCTAAGGCTCACTCCAGATCCCTCCTACAACCATCAATTAACTTGGAGTTCACATAACATCCCCTTATGGCCATGAGAGCCGCCTGGCTGTCCATGTATATAGTCACCTCCGAGCCAATATGAATGTTGTCCCTCAACAGCAAGTATAGATTCGTTTTTCGATCCCAAAAAAGGTCGTCGTAAGAAAAATCATTTTAAATTTTAAATCTAGTGTTTTTGTAGAATATTTTTCAAAATTTAATCTATTTCAAACAAAGAATAAATTAGAATTATTCAAACGAAATTTTGTTGAATAGTTTAATTTGAAATTTAAGCAAAGTTATATTTTATAATATTTATATTATTATAATATATGAAATACTTACGTATTTTTCTTTTTTGTAAAGTAGTTTTAAGTTACATTGTATCTCAACATAATTCTAGCTCATAGTCAAAATCTTTGTCATACATATACATACATAACATAGATATTAATCAAACAATACATGTATAATTGGCCTTTAAGGCTTCCAATGTATTGAAATAATAAATAAAATAAAATAAAATAAATCATAAACTGTGCATTTGATCATGCTATGATCTTTAGCACAGCTGTTGAGCATTAGCATACAAAGGTTTCTAGGTTGGTATGACCAATTTCCGATAGGCAGCACCATTGAAAATTACTCAAAATAAATTATATCATTTGATCATGCTATGGTCTTTAGTAAAGTTGTTGCGCATGAGCTGGCAAAGGTTTATAGGTACATATGTTGGTATGAACAATTTCCGCTTTTCTAGGCAAAACAACGTTTGCCGGGTCAGCTAGTATTTATATAAAGAAATGGAGAATATTTCTATTAAAATTTTATGAATACAAATTTAAAATATTTGTATTGGTTTGGTTGATTGCAATTTTAATATGAAATAATATTTTTTAAATATCTGAATGCATAAACTATTCAACATTTATGAACAAAAATAAAATAGAAAATAAAACAAATTTATTCCGAATGTCTGAAAACTAAATTTATTTCATTTCGAAGCAACATGATATAATAACAAAGAATCAATATTCCTTAAAAAGATATAATACTTTCTGCCAGGCCCACAATGCCGATAATATACATTTCTTTCGTATATTTATATTGAAAACGTATATTTATATATTTTATTGTTGTTTTTATTATTAATGGCCAATTTTCAGGATTGATATTAAAACACATTAGCTGCGTTCGAGAACACAAAAGTTTTTACTATTTTTTACTGAACTTTACTGCATTTTACTAAATTGCGTTCGCGTACACAAACTACAGTAAATGAGAACACAAATTGAGAGCGTAAAGTGACAGTTCTTGACTGAGTACTTACAAATTTTTACTGCAGAAATTTTTGCAGTAAAATTTAGTAAATCAAAAAAACATATGTTACAAAAGGTAAACAAGCAAAAGAAACAAACAAAAACGATACAAATTGTGAAGAAATTGTTTTAAAAAAAGAAAGTTTAAATAAAAATTAAACAATAACAAAAAGTGAATAAATATTAGTTAATTAAACTTCTTTGTGGTACATTTATATGGCTAAATTCCAACTTTTAAACTTTTGTTGTTGTTGTTTTATTTTTTAGAGTTGTTAAAAGTATTTGTATTTGGGTACTTAGTACTTCACTTATTTCTTAAGTAATCAATAGCGAAAAATGTATTCATGTATTTTCGAACAAATTTAGCCGGACAGAAAACAGTAAAATCAAATAAAATAAAAAAATAAATAAAAATGTGAAAGAGAAATGAAATAAATTGTTTTTATTTTCTTAAAATTTCGTGTTATAAAAAGTATTTAATCGGGTACCGATAAGAAAACGAGTTAAGTAGTCAAAAGTGTAAACTTTTTTCAACACTTTAATTTTTTGCCATCAGCTGTTGCCTTTATTTTACGAAATTTTACAAATTTTGCGTTCGCGTACTTTTTTGGACAACAGCTTTTTGAGAGAGCAAATTTTTAAGTTTACTCATTTACTGCATTTTACTGTAAAAGTACTCAAACGCACCTATTTATGTTTAAAATCGTTTTAAATACAAAATTCTCTTCTTCACTAAACACTTAAATGAAACTTAAGTCACCGATGTGGTACATTTAAATTCAACTTAAGTTTCCATTGGATTAACTTAGCAAGGTGGCCTCAATATCACAACAATACAAAAACAACAGACAAACTAATAAGAACCAGCTGTTTTCTGAGACCACCTTGTAAATAACTACACTTTTTTATGATATTTTTTTTGTTTTTGGTAGTGCTACCATACTTTTATCTTAATTAAATAAGACTTTTAATATAAAACTCAAAAAATCAATCTGTAATTAAATACGATTTAAGTTTTTATGAAAATTAACATAATATAGATTTAAATACTATCCTGAAAATTGGGCATAAATCTTGAATAAAAATATTCACACTGAACAGCTATACTAAATTTGCAGTTTTTCAAAAAAAAAAATATGGCAACGCTTTCGTGTTATCGAAAACAGAATGAAGTAATCGTAAATGAGAAAAAAATTATTTGTTTACAATAATTGCACTGCAGTGAAAATGTTGAAATATTACTCCAGTAATATAAAATTTTAACATAAAAAATATAAAATAAATTTTGCTGGTAAATAAAGTATTTAGATTAATACAAATTTCTTTAGAAATGCCGCAACCTCAATCAAAGAAACGCAATAGTGATCCTCTGACTGTGTCGCAATGCGTGGAAAGCAATTGCGGGAGTAGCGGTGCAAGTCCTACATTTAACCACAATAATAGTTTAGGAAAATCGCGTAAAAGGTAATTTTTTATTTAATTAAGGCTAAAAAGAAAGAAATGTAGAACTGCATTTACTTTAACTGCTACCTTGGGAAAAATAACTTATAAACCTTTAAACTTAATGCAAGTATGTAATGATGAATACTTGTGTCATACAATTTTTTATTAATCACAAAGAAATATAAAAATCTAAACCAAATATTTTAAAAGGTGCAAAATATCAACAACAAGTTTTGGCTTTCTTAAAAAAGAAGTTATTCACCAGATTTTGACCCCCAAAGTTAAGTTGCTCGGCGTTATAGTGTTTTAATACCACAAACCTTCAGTGCTACATATGTATTCATATCAATATATGAATATATTCAATATATTGAAAACTATTTTTACAAAAATACATTCAAAATTATTTTTTTTAGGAAACGCTGCGATGTACGTTTTAGTGATTTGGAGTCTGAGTTTGAAGATTGCGATCTTGAAGATGCTGCCGCTTTGGAAAATAAACTACGAAAAGTTGCTCGTAGAAATTCATTAACACACGATGAAATGATGAAATTGCTACACGTAATTAAAAAAGTACTATTATCAACCACTTTTTGTAACGAAAATTTATAACTTTACAGAAATTTGTAAAAAATGAGCATATCTTAGCTTTAGTTACACTTAAAGCTGAAGATGAATTGGCCAAAGAGAAACAAGCAAGTGAAGAGCAAAGGGCTATAATTATAACTGAAACACCTTCGATACCAAAACTTACACGTGCAAAAGCACGAGAATTAAATAAAACACCTATAATACAATTGCCTTCATTAAAAGATCAAGAGCCCGAACCAGATATTGCAGCCTTGATAAAGGAGGATTTACATTCAGATGAAGAAGATGAGGAATATATTTTTAAAGAAGAAGATTTTGTGGTAATTGTTTTGAAAAATATACTTATGTATATGCATATACATACTTAAATATGTGCTAATCATAATATTTTTATATGACAGTCTGATGATGATCCCAATACTACTGCATCGGACTTGGAATCAAATCCACGTACTCCTCAAACACCAGCCAGCCAATTAGAGGACTCACCCGTTAAAGTTTCCGATGATGGTTGTTTTAAAGTGCCTTTAAGTAAAAAATCACAAGAACTGTCTGAAGAATTACGTATAGCGACAAGAACAAGATCAAAATTCTGTCTGGAACAGACAACTATAGAAGATTTACAATCAGAATTTGTACCACCCGACGTAGAAGAGCATTTAGAACCAATAGATTTACAGCCCATAGATGAAGATTGGATGCAGTTTTTAAATGATTTTACCAAACCATTAAGTAAAATACTTTAGTTTTTTTAAATACACATTTTTTATTTATTTTTTTTTTATATCCTAGATAACAGTTTAGTAGCAGATGATGATGATCCCATCAATGATCCGGAGTATGTTGCAGCAGAAAAAATACCTGGTAAGAATAATAACTATCCCTATTTTACGTTTTAAGGTTAATCAATTCATAAAGCTGATCAAATCATTCACAAAAACGTTACGCTTTTTGAATAAAAATTTTACAGTTAAAGATTTTAACGTTGTAAATATGAATATTAAAAATAGTTTAAATGAAACTTTTTTCAATATCGTTATCGCATATACATATATACATATATAAACATTTTCGTCAATATATACACCGCTGCAGTTGTTACTTTTAACCACAATTGGTTAATTTTTTATAATTTGTCCTTTTTTCCATTTTGGCTACTTCTTTTCAACGCAAAAATAACCAACAACCACTCTCGGTTTTAATCGATTAAGTTGGAGGATTTAGCTTATAGGGTTTTCTTAATAAAGGGAAAAAATCACTTTGTATGTAAGTTCCCCCATATTCTATTAGGCCAATTTAAACCCTGGTTCTGCAAATGAATACTCTATTGATACTTAAAATGTCTGAAGGAGTCAGCTTTTATATTTTTCCCGTAAAAGAAAGTATTTATTAACTATGTTAAGGACCTTCAAAAGTAATTGTACGACTGGTAATGAAAATTATTACCTTCTTGATGCTCAAAAAGTTTAGAAGATCTATCTTACTGCAAAGCTATATTACCCTTTAAATAGCATACTGCTCCTTCCATACCATCAGTAATATGCTGTCTACGTTTTGTAATATTTTGTCTACTTTTTTTCTCATTTTTTTACTTTAGCTAGCATTTACACACGAAAGTTATTTCTTGAAAATCGCAATACACTTTTTCACTAATACACAATCCGTGTTCTTTCAGCCAATCGACTGTTTCAAGGCGTATTCATTTATCAGGTGGCGTTGAAAGCACAGCTGTGCTACTTTTTTTTCTTTCTTAGAGAGAAATGTCAAAAGTTCTTGCGTTTTTGACATATCGATCAACGAAAGCAACAAAAAAATACATTGGTGTGTTTTTCGTGTTGTTACTTGTTGTAGTATCGTAACCACCGTATACATACATAAATTCGCCTTGGACTGTTTCTTCGATTTTTCGTTGGTAATACGTATACTCCATGGTGAAATAAAATTTTATCATGGTATACTCTACTTGCAGGAAATTACTTTAATGTGTAAACCCCAGGTTTAGGGTAATCGCAATAGTCATTGTGCAAATTTTCAATATTTAAATTTGCAGTGCATATTGTGATTGACCGTGAGCAACCAGTTTTATTTCTTGGTCAAAGGTGCTAATTTTCTAAACATTTGTTTTGGCAACATAAAAAACTTCTGGTAGCACTGCAAAAAATCGGAATTTATTTGCAATTCTACACAAGCATATTAACGAAAATTTCCAATTTATAAGTTTCCTTAACAAACAATATGGCGCTAAATATATACATATGTCAGATGTTATGGCTTACATATGTTTGCAACTGTTCACATATGATCTACTATTTTTTCTCATGGTTGGCAAACGAAATAAAATAAAGAAAATTTCAAATAAGTACATTGTGTTATTGAGTTGTGCATCTTTCGCATACTGCACCACCCATCGTGAAACCCATTATTTTGCAATTTAGTTACAATTATTTTTGGTCGTGGCAACGCTGTTTATGTTCAAGTTAGTAATAAATCTGGCAAGTCTCGAGTTTGTTTATATTACACTTGGTAGCAAAAAGTTTATCGTTCACAATAGTGTTGTCTTAATTACAAGAATAAAATATTTTTCATAAAAACAAAACATTTTCAGTGAAATTAAAAAATAAAAAAAAAAATTAAAAAAAAAAGTTGTTCAATGATAACATGTCTACAAAGGAAGAATTTGAAGTGAAACTTGAATTTGAGGACAGTAATTTGTAAGTATTGCAGATAATTTTATAACTAAATCTTAATATATGTATTGCAGCTACTGCCAAGAATACAGAGATGATGAACAAAGTGAAACTAGTCAATTAAATGAAACAGGGGTATTAACTACCATTAAAACAACCAGTGGTGATAATATTTCAGTTTACCTGAGACTGGGTAATAGAATATTATTTTGTTCCGGCAAATATTTCTACATAGAACACTCGGTAACAGAATAATTTAATGAAATATGCCAATTTTATTTAAAATTCGATTTTTTTAGACTGCCCAAACAGATTATCAAAAGGAATATACCGGCATAGTAAGTATCTGCCATACTTGTGGTGTTAAAATAAAGGGTTCTCTTAAAGTTAGTTCAAATTTTTTATGCCACTTAAAGACCCGGCATCCTGAAGTCTATCAGGAATTTCTTAAACAAAAACAAGAAATTGGTGCTGGTACAAGATTAAAAAAAAACGATCGATCTTTTAATAACAATCGGATAAGTCCTTATCCTTATAATACCCAGATTGGCAGCAATATTTTATTACAGCAAGAAAATCGAGAACAATTCCAACGTAATATTTTAAACTTCCTAATAGCTACAAATCAATCTTTAAATTTAGTACAGGATGAAAATTTTCTTAAACTTTTTGAGTTTATGGATTTTCCGGTACAGCTTAAAACTCCTTGCCAATGTGAACAAATTATTAAAGATGATTGTAAATACAAGCAGTTAGAGTTGGCCAATTTCTTTAGCCATAGTAAAGTTTGTGTCTGTCTTACTTCTGATGCGTGGGCTTTGGGAGAATCGAAATATTTAGCTTTATCTTCTCATTGGATTGATGAACAATATCAACGGCAATCATGTCTTTTGGCTTGTATACGTAGTTCCTCTTTGGAAGAAAAATGGCTACAAACTTTACAAAATGATGTATTTTTGCGTTATGGTTTCCAAAAGGATTATATTGTAAATATTGTAACAGGAAATATACAAAATTATATAGCAGACTTTAAAGAATTTGGTATTAACAAAGAAGTATTATGTATGGATCCGTGCGATAAAACAGAAGATTGTACTTTACAAAAGCAAATACAAGAAAATATGAAATTATTGAATATTAATCAAGAAACTGAAGAAAATGTTGTTGAATTAGACGTATTGAAATTGAATAAGATTTGGGGTATTGGATTTTTAAAAAATTTGGATGACAAAACAAAAGCTATACATCTCACTTGTATAGAAAAGTAAGTTAAAAATCCAATTAAAAAAAAAAATATTAATTAATTTGTTCTCTTTTTAGATGTTTTATTATATGGAATGTTGTCTACACCAAACAATTTCATGACAGTTTTGAAACCATGTTAAATGAGTGGTTAATACCACCGAATTTATTCTCGTTTACATCTCTCTATAATTCTTTGAAGCAATTAAGTTTAAATAAGCATCTCTTACCACAAATATGCAGCTTTCTAGAAAAACCTCCATTTTCAGTAATTGAACTTGAATACTTAGAAGAAATGATCGAAATCTTTGAGCCATTACACTCTGCATTTGAATTTTTAGATATACCACAAAATCATTTCTTTGGATGTTTCCTGCCCACACTGGTTACCCTTAAATGGAAATTGACAAGACTGCATAATAGTAAAAAACTAAAACATTTACATGATGTTCTAATTAAATTGAAACAACAACTGCTATCTGAATTCAAACTATATTATGAATTAAATGATACAAAATCAGAAGCCGTTTTGGCAGCCATAACGTATCCTCCCGTCAAAACAAGGTTTCTAATGGGCTTACAGGAAACAGTATTAAGTTTTAATTTTCAAGCTAGAAATTTATTACTCAAACATGGCAAAGATTATCACATATATGATAATCAAAATGAAGCCAAAGTTTCGACATTTAATCTAAATAATAGCTTGGGAAATTTAACAACTGCTAGAGATTTTTTCGATTTTGGTGATGGTACAGAAAACCGTAAGCTATTTTTTCCTTAAATATTCAATTTTCAATTCATT
Source organism: Pollenia amentaria (assembly GCA_943735925.1). Classification (NCBI taxonomy): domain Eukaryota; kingdom Metazoa; phylum Arthropoda; class Insecta; order Diptera; family Polleniidae; genus Pollenia; species Pollenia amentaria. The sequence continues at coordinate 30,070,206 of OX031010.1, read as the reverse complement.
TTTATTTTTTTAGTGGCCGATGACACCCAAATTCCCAATTCTTTGAAATTAGAAGTAGATGGTTATCTGGCTGATAGCGATAATTCTTTAAATTCATTGCAAAAATACCCAACTATTAAACGCATGTTTTACCGCTTTAATACCTGCATACCATCGCCGTCCAGTGTTGTACGTTTATTTCCTTTACACAAAATATTAAGAACAAGCTTATTCAACTCTTCAACGCATGAACAATTTGAGAATTATATTTTTTATCAGAAACACTTTTTAAATAAATAGTTTTGTAATTTATTTATCTATACTATATTTTAGAAAATAGGAAACTACAAAATTAGTTTTATAATTAATATATAATACTATATAATAAAATTGTATCTATTAAATTAATTATAACTTTAATATTAATTCTTGTGATTGCTAAAAAAAAACTTTCAGCAGATGTGTCTCCGTTGATGTATTTCCGTAATTTTAATAATCGGGTGTTATGTGATGGAAATCGACCGATTTAAAATTGATCGATGGTAAGCATGTGTGGTGATTTTGGACGATTTAAAAATTAAAAAATCAAAATGAAGTAGATTCCAGGACTGTCACGAGTCTGTTATTAATTATACATTATCTAGAGCAATCCAATGGGCAGAATATAATTAACTTGGGTTTAATCCAGAGAAATCAAGAATAATGTCATTTGGAACAAGCAATAGTTCGAATATATCAATGTATATAAAACTTGGTACAGTATGTATAACCTTGTGTAGACTCAATTGTCTGCCTTGAATTAACGATTGATAAGGGATTTGAAAGACATCATGAAAGTTGGTGCTAGAATAATTATGTTAATTAGATCTTTATATGCGCTTAATTTTTACCTTCCTGTGAGTGTTAAATGAAGAATATCTCATGCTCTGCTCATGTCTCATGTGCGTTACTGTTTTGAACAGTGGTACCACAGCGTTTAATTTAAGACGAATAACACCTTTTTTAACCGAATTATAAGGTATATTTATGGACTTAGGATTTCTGATCATGTTTCTCAACATTCTAGGAGTTTCCTGTATTGTTCTTTTCAAGATTTTATAAAGAAAATAATATTAAGCACACTTTCAAATAATAACTACTCAAACACCTTCATGTTTAGTTCGTATATTTAATTTTTCTAGATCTACAAGGAACCCGACACTAATTTATCCAAGAATTACGAATTCTACGTTTGAAAGATCATTTTTTATACGAGCGTGTAGACTGTGGAATACATTACCTGTACATTTTAAAAGATTTAATTTTTCGAAATGAACTTTTAAACAATTATTAATGTGTTATTTTGATCACTAATGCATTTGTTGCTCGTTATTAACATTGATTCCCTAATAAGGTTAATAGAACATAATTAATTTAATATGCACATTATCATATATCATAACAAAGTTGTAAATAACTATATTAATCGTAGATGGCCTAAGGGCTCGACTAATTAATAAATTAAATAAAAAAAATCGACCAAAACTGAAAGTTCATTAAAATATTCCATCTTATTTATATCATTTTTTGAGTACCAATTAGCTTTACAAGTGCATCTCTTAAATCCAGTCACTTTGTAAATAATTGAACTAAAAATCTCGTTCGACTTAAATTTCACTTCATTTCGATTTCTAGAACATGCCCTTAATTTTTTGTTCATAACACATTTCACTTAGCATATCGTTACCTAAAACGCAAAACGCTCTAAAGACTAGTTTAGACTACCACACAAGTCCTACGTATTCCATAATACTTTGTCAGATCGAAATGCAATGAGTTTTGTTGCGACTGGCAAAAATTTAATTTTGCATTACAGTTTGTATTCACACTATCAAACGTGAACATGCTTTTGTTAAAATGCAATCCAGGTCAAATGTACATATGATAAGTATTATTCAGGTATGTGATGAAAATCGATCGATTTCAAAAGCATCGTTTTTAAAAGGTGATGAATTTCGAACGATTTTCAAATCCATTTCTGAATTAAATTCTTAATTTTTGTTCAAAATATAGTCCAATAAGCATTTGCAATATACTTACTATTTAAAAGAATATAGAGATAAAGTAAGAAAAACCTTTTTTAGAGATCAATTTTCATTTCATTTGATTTTTGTTTATATTTAAAGAAACTGAAAACGATATTATCGGTTTTAAATCGTTTTGTTTTTGAAATGGTATGTGATGCACCTGATTGTTTAGAACATTTTCGAAAAACGCCGAAGTCGTATGGGATGTCAATTTTATTTTCGTAATATTTGTCATTTGCATTCACACTATCACACTTTTACATATTGTGCACTTGAGTTTTTGACATATATTAATAGAAAGTATAAAGGGGTCTGTACACGGTCAAAATGCTTGTCATGCCGGCGAATTCACTCGTGTACGTGTGTTAGACATAATATTCGCCGTCATATCTAAATTTTTTGATTTTCCATTCAGCATCGTCTGTGTCACACTTTCAACCATATTTTTACTAATACTACCATAGCGCTTGATGAGAAATGCTTTACAGTGTGCAGAACCCTTAATAGTGTAAACTAGCCTTAACTATAAAACAATCAAACCCAACTTTTAGAATTACATCTGAATTTGTAAAAGTCGGCTTTTAATATTTTGTTAGTTAGGGCGTTTTGCGTTTTAGGTAACAATATGTACATATGTATACAATAAAAATGTATCAGAATTAAATTTTTAGAGATACCGAAAACGATATCAGTTTCGAATCGTTTTGTTTTCTAAATCGGGTCCCATCACATACCTGAATGTTCTTGTTTAAGTTACAGAACTTTTAATATTATAAACAACCATATTTTCATTACCAATTTGTTGAAAACACATTTTACTATCAAGGGTGAAAACCGCTATGGTTATCTGAATTGAACGGTAAATCCAAATGCAAACGTTATTGTGATTAATTAACCCTTTGTGAAATATTTAACATAGTTTATATGAAATTCTCTCTAAATATATATTTTTTAAATATTCTTCAATAGTTGATGCCGAGGAGTTAAGAGATGTAAATATATCGAAAAAAGAACTGTCTGAACTTGTTGCTGAACTTTATGATGGTCTAATGACAGGGGGCTTATCCATGGAAAGTATTGATTTAGAAACGCCTCGTAAATTTTTGCTAAGCTATCAAGACGACAGACTTAACACTACCAATAATATACCTGATAGACTAGAAAATAAATTGGATGCCTCCAGGCAACTAAATTTTGAAGATGCCACTCAGCATCAAGAAGCACAAATTGAAACCACTAATATAACCACAACAAATAATACACAAGAACAGCAAATAACAGACTATCGAGCAGACAATAATGTAACAGACTCAAATAATACTCAAAATGATTATACCTTTCAACCTGATGTCATGTCTACACCTTCAATGCATAATAAACAAATTAATAATAATAAGGAATATAGCAACTTAAATTCGGATAGTATGGCTTTAATACCCATAGCACAATCAAATAACAAAGAGGAAAATCCAAATAATAAAACAGTTGTTATAGCTTCAAGCACTCTAAATACCCAACTAGAGTTAATTGCCGTGCCAATACCAGGCCAACCGAATTGTTTTCAACTAGCCAAAGTAGTAGATAAACCGGAAAACGAAACAAATATCACTTCGGTCTTAACAACTACAGAAAATTCTGACATCTTAGAAGGTTCTTCGACGGCAAAAAAAAATACCAAACCCTACGAAATAAACTATACATGTAACTATATATCAGTAAGACGTCACATTATCGCTGAATATATTGATAAATTTAAAAGTTTACAACATGCTCAAGATAATAAAATATCTAGTACTACAACGGATAGTACAGATTCTTTGCCAGCAAATACAAATGCGGGGTTTTCACAATATCAATATGATTTAATGCAACAACAGTTAAGAATACATGTGCAACAATTAACACAAGCCTTTGTACAAACATATTGTCACCCGGAACTGTGGAAATTGGCCCCAAAATGTAAAGAGCATTTATTAGATTTACAAGAAAGAGCTAAAGAGAATGTTAACTTTCAAGTGTGGAATTTGGAGCCAGCTATAAAACTTATGACAATTTGGCAAAATGAATTGGATCAGGATACGCCAGAAAATACTGAATTAATGAACTTTTTACATCATGAAAATTTAGTTACGTAAGTAAAAAATATATTTAAAAACTTTATACATATGTACCTCATGCATACATACGTAATTTAAATTTCTAAATATTTTAAAAATTTAGCAATCATCAAAGTCGTCAAATTCCCCGTTTTCATCCACGTATATTAGATTGTTATCTTAACTCTCCAGTCTTTATGTATCCCCAGTATTTACCCCGAATGCCTTTTTCAGGCAAACCTTCAATACCCATTTTCTCACCAGTGGAATCTTATCTTATTGCCATGGGCTTGGAAAAACATTTACAGCTCATTTATGAAAAAAAGGAGAAAATATCCTATAAAACCACTCCCCTGAGAGTGGCCTGTAAAAGATTGGCGAAGGACACAGTATGTGGTAAACGTCATAGACGGATATGGGCTCATATATTGCATTCACAAAAAGTTGATTACTATAATCCTATTAAGGTAATAATTCTTTTGTTTTTCCTTTTATATTTTTTAAATCTTTGTTCACAATAGAATGCGGGAATTATTTATTAAAGCTTTCTTACAATCCAAGGGCCTAATCATGTAAAATGCTGCGCAAAGCCATAGAATAACATTGAAAGCACAAAAAATGTCATTAATATTTTGTAATTTTGTTGTTGCTTTCTGCACAAATTCATTTACCGGTATAAAATTTGCAACGCCACAAGCTATGCAGCGTTTGAAATTTTAAAACACAATGTGAATTTCTGTAGAAAGCAACAACAAAATTACAAAATATTTATGACATTGTTTGTGCTTTCAATATAATTCTTTGGCGTTTCGTTGCGTTTTATATGATTAGAGCCTAACACTCTTGTGTAAATTCCCTCAGTATATGTAAAAAAATTTTCACAATTTTAAAATAACGTTTTTTTATTTTTAGTATTTTTTTGAACACAATAGGGCACCACCAGTAGATCACGATCCAATCTGGACTTTTCCTAATAATGTTGTTTTACCTCCTAAAGATCGCATACCACAGTTGCCATTGGTTTTTCAAACTTATTTACAAAAGGTGAGTACATTACAAAATTTTTCCAACAAATAAATTTATTACAAAATTAAAACGAGATGAGATTCATGTACTTCAAATTATCTTCTAAAAATCGATAACTGAAATATTCCATTAAACCGGAATGTTAATAACTTAAAACTAAAAAAATTTAAAAAGTTATACTTAAGTTGTTGGAATAGCTCACAACTTAATTTCTTAATTAATAATTTCTCATTGCAAAACTGCTCTCACTATCTTTTTGAGCCCAAAAATAAATAAAAATCTAAAATGTACGAGAAATTGTTAAATACATTAAAAAAATACCTTCGAATAAGTAGGTAGAAATTTTACAGTAAATTTTTTAATTGAGAAAATGTTTACAGAAAAACTGTTTTCCGGTTTTTAATTATAATGAAAGAATTTTGTATTTTTGTTTACATAGTTTTTATTGTAATTTACAAGTTTTTAGAAAAAAGTATTAAATGGGATTTTAAATTTTATAATATAAAAAACAATTACTAGAAGACATATACAAATTTAGAAATATTCTACTTAATATCCTACACGATCTCTGGGAATTAAACGCAATTCAGACCCGTGTTTTAAAAATACATTGCCTGCAGTCTGTTGGGGATTAATGCCAATACCATCATTGGTAATAATGGCACTGGTGGCTGGAGGCACTTTAAATTCTTCAGCAGCAAATTTCAGTACGGCCGTAAAGGGGGTAACCTCAGGAACAGTTAATACTTTAAAGGGTAATTTAGGATCCGAAGTTAGAGTAATTTTAAAGGTAACTTTAGACATGATGTCTATTAATGGCCTGCAACAACAAATAATAGTGACGTGTCCGAATATATTAATTCCATTATAAACATATTAACAACAATTAAAATATATAATACATAAAAAATAAATACCTTTTTTATGAAACAGTATGTTTTATTACAAAATTTCTTACTTATTTTATTCTTTGTTTAATAGCTTATTTTTTGATAAAGTAAATGGTTACGCGCGAGAAGAAAACAAACTTTTGATTTTTTTGGCAAACTTTTTCACAGTTGATAAAAAAGTAGTATTTTTAACACGTGCGTTTTGTTTTGCATGTATATTAATATACATCCATATAGTTTTGCGATAATAAAATAAAAAGGAATAAGCGTGCACATATATAGGTAGTACCAATCGATCGAGCATAAAAATCTGAATCGATATCAATATAGTTTATTAGATGACACTCTTGCGAAAAAGAGTTATAGCGCAGCAAACTTAAAATTTTCAATATATGTACATATATAAATTTAGTTTTTCGCTAATAACTCGGAAACGATTCCGCGTGCACATATCTCGTTAGTGCCAATCGATAGAGCGTAAGAATCTGAACCGATACCGATATAGCTTATTTTCAAACAGACTTGGGGGGAATAGGAATAGTGCAGCAAACTTTTTTAATTTTCCATATATGTACATATATAAATTTAGTTTTTCACTAATAGCTCCGAAACTATTCCGCGTGCACATATCTAACTGCTGTCAATCGATAGAGCATAAAAATCTGAACCGATATCAATATAACTGATTTTTGATAAGACTTGGGGGGGGGATGTTATAGCGTTGAAAACTTTTTAAATTTTCCATATATGTACATATATAAATTTAGTTTTTCAGTAATAGCTCCGAAACTATTCCGCGTGCACATATCTAGCTAGTGTCAATCGATAGAGCATGAAAATCTGAATCGACATCGCTATAGCTTATTTTCTAAAAGACTTGGGGGGGAATAGGTATAGCGCTGCAAACTTTACATTTTCCATATATGTACATATATAAATTTAGTTTTTCACTAATAGCTCCGAAACTATTCCGCGTGCACATATCTAGCTAGTGTCAATCGATAGAGCATGAAAATCTGAATCGACATCGCTATAGCTTATTTTCTAAAAGACTTGGGGGGGAATAGGTATAGCGCTGCAAACTTTACATTTTCCATATATGTACATATATAAATTTAGTTTTTCACTAATAGCTCCGAAACTATTCCGCGTGCACATATCTAGCTAGTGTCAATCGATAGAGCATAAAAATCTGAACCGATATCAATATAACTGATTTTTGAAAAGACTTGGGGGGGAATAGGTATAGCGCTGCAAACTTTACATTTTCTTATATGTACATATATAAATTTAGTTTTTCACTAATAGCTCCGAAACTATTCCGCGTGCACATATCTAGCTAGTGTCAATCGATAGAGCATGAAAATCTGAATCGACGTCGCTATAGCTTATTTTCTAAAAGACTTGAGGGGGGAATAGGTATAGCGCTGCAAACTTTACATTTTCCATATATGTACATATATAAATTTAGTTTTTCACTAATAGCTCCGAAACTATTCCGCGTGCACATATCTAGCTAGTGTCAATCGATAGAGCATAAAAATATGCACCGATATCAATATAACTGATTTTTGAAAAGACTTGGGGGGAATAGGTATAGCGCTGCAAACTTTACATTTTCTTATATGTACATATATAAATTTAGTTTTTCACTAATAGCTCCGAAACTATTCCGCGTGCACATATCTAGCTAGTGTCAATCGATAGAGCATAAAAATCTGAACCGATATCAATATAACTGATTTTTGAAAAGACTTGGGGGGGGGATGTTATAGCGTTGAAAACTTTTTAAATTTTCCATATATGTACATATATAAATTTAGTTTTTCACTAATAGCTCCGAAACGATTCCGCGTGCACATATCTCGTTAGTGCCAATCGATAGAGCGTAAAAATCTGAACTGATATCGATATAGCTTATTTTCTAAAAGACTTGGGGGGAATAGGACTAGTGCAGCAAACTTTCCATTTTCCATATATGTACATACATAAAATTTAGTTTTTCGCTAATAATTCGGAAACGATTCCGCGTGCACATATCTAGCTATTGTCAATCGATAAAGAATAAAAATCTGAACCGACACCGATATAGCTTATTTTCTAAAATACTTGGGGGGTGAAGTTATAGCGTTGTAAACTTTTTAAATTTTCCACATATGTACACATTTAAATTTAGTTTTCCGCTCATAACTCCGAAACGATTCCGCGTGCACATATCTAGCTATTGTCAATCGATAGAGAATAAAAATCTGAACCGACACCGATATAGCTTATTTTCTAAGAGACTTGGGGGAAAAAGTTATAGCGTTGGAAATATTTTTAATCACATATACATGTTTTTATTTGTCCGTCCAATAAACTTTGTAAACAAAAAATATCCAAGCAGTGCTGCCAACCTATTGTTGCCATAGTGCTGCCATACTATATTCATGCTGTCAGATCCAGCGATTTTAAATACACGTGTTATAATTTTGTTAGTGCAAATCTAGCGATTTTTTACATTATATTTTCATTTGTTTGTAACACTTTATTGTTTAACAAAAGTGTTAAGCATTTGAAGGTAGAAAATGAATTAAGAACTTAACATTACTACAATATAGGTTGCACCAATTAAAAGAATTATGCTGTATTCATAAAAGTATGTTATATTTTTTATCCATGTTTTACAAAAAAAAATATATATATATATATATCGTTACCTTAATATAAAAAGGCCCCAACTCATTATTTTTGGAAATCCGTTTTTTTATTGATTATTGTAGAATGGTTGCTAATACACATTCTATTAAAAATTCAAGCAAATTAGATTAGAAATAAAGAAGTTATAAGCAGAATACAAAAAGCCCTAACTCATACACACAATTTTTCTAAAGAAAAAAAGGCCTAACTCATACACACAATTTTTCGAAAGAAATACATATTATGAATTTCAATCTGAATTCCTCGTTTAATTTTAATAAAGATGTTTTTTGACAATGGTTGTGTAGATATATTATTTCAGCTTTTATTAAGTTTTTTCCTTCTCCTGTAAAAAGTGTTTTTGATGAGTTGGGGCCTTTTTATATTAAGGTAACGATATATACTGGCAATTAATCCGCTACTTCGTTAGCGTCTCGATTACTTTCGTGGACATATTCTTACGCCAATGTTATTATTAGTTAGTTATTATATTAGTTTGTTACTATTTAAAATAGATTAATTTCATTATAAGAAATATTAAAAATTTAAAAATGCTTAAGTTTTGGAGAATTGTATTCAATTAAAAAATACAAAACAAAAGAAATACTCAAATCGCATTAAAAATTACATTAGGTGGGTTCATTTACTTTACTAGCAGAAACTTGCAACGAGAGAGTAAATTTAAAATTTACAAAATTTTTGTCAAAATTACTCAAAAAAAAAATTTAAAAAGTAAATGAACGCTTTACCAGCAAAAACTAGCAAATTAGGTATATTGACAATATTCAGCTAGAATATACGAGATTATCTCTTAATAAATTTAATTGATTTCAACTATTTGCGCAAGAATATTGTTTTTAAATTTTAGAAAGATAAATATCCCATTTTATTGAAAAACTTTGAACTTAAAAATTATGAAAACAATTTTTCTTTTGTATATAAAAACATGAAGTAAAAGGTGCTTGATAAATTCTTGCTAGTTAAAATCTTACTATCAGAAATTTACAAAAAATTTTATCTGTCAAATTTTTATGCTCTTTTTCAACTCTCTTCTTGAAAGTTTTTCGAGTACGTGAACACTTACTAGTAACAATTATTGAAAATAAGCAAAAATTATCTGTACATGAACTTACCTATTATTAAAGAAACTCACAAAATTCTTTACTCAAAAAACTTAAAAGAATTATGCCTGTATTCATAAAAGTATTTATTTATTTATTTCAGTCTTTCAGTCAAAGGAAAGCATATAAGGCTAATTATACCTGTATTGATGTAACCATCTATCCATGATTTACAAAAATAAAAAATAAATATTTATTAACATATACATATGTAATTTCTAAATTAATGGCTCCCCAACCATATAAGTATTACAAAATCGAAATTTAAAATTATAAAAGTTTTATTTATTCCTCTTTTTTATTCCTTATATAAGAGATTTAATATTCAAAGGTATTCCATTATAGAATCTTAAAAGTTTTTTTATTGTGGTCTCTAAGAGTAATATTATATATATATATCGCACAATGCGCCGGAAAATCAGTTCTAGATAATCTAAATTTAAAAAAATCAAAGATTTAAAATGCATGTTTTGACTTAGAATAGAGAATTAAATAAAAAAATAATTAATAATTCTCATAAAAATATTTTTATTAATTATTTGTAGTGTACGTAAAATTGTTTCATTCCATTCGGCACAATCGGCACAAATAGAGTCTGAAATTGAAGTTGAGGCGCCAATCGAACGCTTCAAAGATATGACTATAAACGAACTGTAAATAGCATGTAAATTTTATTATTTTGGATGAAAGTTTTATAAACTGTGACATACCGAATTTCATTATGATAGCATTATTAATTACGGTTTTAGGCGTACTAAACTGTTTTCCGGGAGTAGTGTTTATATGGGACCTAGGGTAAATAATGGCCCGATCTTCCCGAAATTCGGCAGTATGATTTCTCATCCTATAAAGCTGTGACGTACCGAATTTCATTATGATAGCATTATTAATTACGGTTTTAGGCGTACTAAACTGTTTTCCGGGAGTAGTGTTTATATGGGACCTAGGGTAAATAATGGCCCGATCTTCCCGAAATTCGGCAGTATGATTTCTCATCCAATAAAACTGTGACATACCGAATTTCATTATTATCTAGATTATCTAGAACTGATTTTCCGGCGCATTGTGCGATATATATATATAATATTACTCTTAGAGACCACAATAAAAAAACTTTTAAGATTCTATAATGGAATACCTTTGAATATTAAATCTCTTATATAAGGAATAAAAAAGAGGAATAAATAAAACTTTTATAATTTTAAATTTCGATTTTGTAATACTTATATGGTTGGGGAGCCATTAATTTAGAAATTACATATGTATATGTTAATAAATATTTATTTTTTATTTTTGTAAATCCTGGATAGATGGTTACATCAATACAGGTATAATTAGCCTTATATGCTTTCTTTTGACTGTAAGACTGAAATAAATAAATAAATACTTTTATGAATACAGGCATAATTCTTTTAAGTTTTTTGAGTAAAGAATTTTGTAAGTTTCTTTAATAATAGGTAAGTTCATGTACAGATAATTTTTGCTTATTTTCAATAATTGTTACTAGTAAGTGTTCACGTACTCGAAAAACTTTCAAGAAGAGAGTTGAAAAAGAGCATAAAAATTTGACAGATAAAATTTTTTGTAAATTTCTGATAGTAAGATTTTAACTAGCAAGAATTTATCAAGCACCTTTTACTTAATGTTTTTATATACAAAAGAAAAATTGTTTTCATAATTTTTAAGTTCAAAGTTTTTCAATAAAATGGGATATTTATCTTTCTAAAATTTAAAAACAATATTCTTGCGCAAATAGTTGAAATCAATTAAATTTATTAAGAGATAATCTCGTATATTCTAGCTGAATATTGTCAATATACCTAACTTGCTAGTTTTTGCTGGTAAAGCGTTCATTTACTTTTTAAATTTTTTTTTTTGAGTAATTTTGACAAAAATTTTGTAAATTTTAAATTTACTCTCTCGTTGCAAGTTTCTGCTAGTAAAGTAAATGAACCCACCTAATGTAATTTTAAATGCGATTTGAGTATTTCTTTTGTTTTGTATTTTTTAATTGAATACAATTCTCCAAAACTTAAGCATTTTTAAATTTTTAATATTTCTTATAATGAAATTAATCTATTTTAAATAGTAACAAACTATATATATTTATGAATTTTTAAATTTTACACGTTTGGGTATAGCCTATAAACGGCTAATTTCTTGAAAGTGACAACCCACTTTTAGGATTCCTACGATCTTTCTATATAAAAAACAATTTTCCAATTGTTGTCGATTTACATTTTTGTGCTCTATCAATTGGTACTACCTATATTGTACTAATGTTAAGTTCTTAATTTATTTTTTACCTTCAAATGCTTAACACTTTTGTTAAACAATAAAGTGTTAAAAACTAATGAAATTATAATGTAAAAAATCGCTAGATTTGCACTAACAAATTTATAACACGTGTATTCAAAATCGCTGGATCTGACAGCATGAATATAGTATGGCAGCACTATGGCAACAATAGGTTGGCAGCACTGCTTGGATATTTTTTGTTTACAAAGTTTATTGGACGGACAAATAAAAACATGTATATGTGATTAAAAATATTTCCAACGCTATAACTTTTTCCCCCAAGTCTCTTAGAAAATAAGCTATATCGGTGTCGGTTCAGATTTTTATTCTCTATCGATTGACAATAGCTAGATATGTGCACGCGGAATCGTTTCGGAGTTATGAGCGGAAAACTAAATTTAAATGTGTACATATGTGGAAAATTTAAAAAGTTTACAACGCTATAACTTCACCCCCCAAGTCTTTTAGAAAATCAACTATATCGATATCGATTCAGATTTTTATTTTCTATCGATTGACAATAGCTAGATATGTGCACGCGGAACAGTTTCGGAGTTATTAGTGAAAAACTAAATTTATATATGTATATATATGGAAAATGCAAAGTTTGCTGCGCTATAACTTTTTCCCCCAAGTCTCTTAGAAAATAAGCTATATCGGTGTCGGTTCAGATTTTTATTCTCTATCGATTGACAATAGCTAGATATGTGCACGCGGAATCGTTTCGGAGTTATGAGCGGAAAACTAAATTTAAATGTGTACATATGTGGAAAATTTAAAAAGTTTACAACGCTATAACTTCACCCACCAAGTCTTTTAGAAAATGAACTATATCGATATCGATTCAGATTTTTATGTTCTATCGATTGACAATAGCTACATATGTGCACGCAGAATCGTTTCGGAGTTATGAGCGGAAAACTAAATTTAAATGTGTACATATGTGGAAAATTAAAAAAGTTTGCTGCACTATTCCTATTCCCCCCAAGTCTTTTAGAAAATAAGCTATATCGATATCGGTTCAGATTTTTACGCTCTATCGATTGGCACTAACGACATATGTGCACGCGGAATCGTTTCCGAGTTATTAGCGAAAAACTAAATTTTATGTATGTACATATATGGAAAATGTAAAGTTTGCTACGCTATTCCTATTCCCCCCAAGTCTTTTAGAAAATAAGCTATATCGATATCGGTTCAGATTTTTACGCTCTATCGATTGGCATTAACGAGATATGTGCACGCGGAATCGTTTCCGAGTTATTAGCGAAAAACTAAATTTATATATGTACATATATTGAAAATTTTAAGTTTGCTGCGCTATAACTCTTTTTCACAAGAGTGTCATCTAATAAACTATATTGATATCGATTCAGATTTTTATGCTCGATCGATTGGTACTACCTATATTTGTGCACGCTTATTCCTTTTTATTTTATTAGCGCAAAACTATATGCATGTATATTAATATACATGCAAAACACAACGCACGTGCTACTAAATACTACTTTTTTTATCAACTGTGAAAAAGTTTGCCAAATGTCAATCAAAAAGTTTGCCAAAAAGTTTGTTTTGTTCACGAAGATTAAATGGTTTGCCTTTTATTTCTATATGTTAAACCCTATTGTGAATTACTAAAGTTAAGTTGACATTTTCGTGTTTAAACAGGGATGTTTTTTACTGTGACATTTGTAATTTTTTTAATGTTTACATACATTTATTTTGGTATAGTTATTTATTCTTTTTATAAATGTTAACAATTTACATTTTATTTTTATTTAGAAAAACGAAACACCTAAAGAAAAGAACAAATCTCGTAAGAGATCATCAGCAAAAGCTTCCGAAACTTTTAAAAACTCTTACTTGGAATTTGTACAGGAAGCTGTTGGTCAGGTTTTACCTTTACCTAATTTTTTCAATGATCCTGTTGACTCAAGCGATACCCCCCTATCGGATAGCGATTGTAATAACAATTTTACCAAAAAACATAAGAAAGTTTTGAATTCCAAGCCAGCAGCTAAAAGAAGACTACCCCAATCATTCACCATAAATGTGAATTATGTATATGGCAGTAATTTAGATGTATCCACAACATCAACAAACTCATCCTCACTAGCAGTTTTACCACCTCCGTTATATACTGTTGATTATTTACCTAGAAACTTAACTCAAAACGCACAATCAAATAACGTAAAGGATATTTCAGCGCAAAACTTAAATTCTAGTCATATCTCAGAAGCAACAATAAATGACCACAATACTAGCAATAATAGTCTGCCCGATTCAACTATAAATAGTGCCATTGATTTGACTCAGAATAATACATATGCCAACGATTGTCCGGTTATTACATACAATTTCGATTGGAGAACAAAAACGTTACAACAAGCATTTGAGTTAACAACTTCTTCAGAACCAGACACATCTCGACCGATTCCAGTCGAAAAAAAAACTTCAACAACTCCTAGTTTTAAAAATAAAGAAAATGTTTGTTACTTATCGAAAATTCCAAAAATAAGTAAAATATTAAATACGTCTAAAAGGATTATTAGCCCCTTTAAACTTCATAAAAGGATTAAACAAAAAGCTTTGGCTTATCGTGAGAAACGCCATTTAAAAAGACGTTGTGAAGAATTAATTACAACTTATTCTTTATATTTGGATAACATATTATTAAAATTTAAAGATTACCCTTTACTGCAACACTACTATCGTCATTTTAAGGCTTTAGAATTATATACTTACCTATTAAAAGGTTTAAAAACCACATGCAGTGAAAACTGTACAAGTATGTCTAACAGCTCGAATAATAGTCCCTCTAGTTTAAAAAGGACACGTAATAGTAACTCGAATACTGAAGATGATAATAGCCCCTTCTCGGCCAGACAAGTAAGAAAATTGAATCGTCAAGAGGAAAATTTCAGGCACATGCTTTTGCCCGACACCCCAGAGGAAGCAAATCGTAAAGATGCTAGTAAGTTAATTGATTATAATTAATGTTAAAAATAAACAATTTGGAGGTTTTTTAATTTGAGTTGACATTTTTCCCTTCAAAATAGAACAATTTTAAAAAAGATTTTTATTTTATTATTTTAGTTTATGCTTTTAATTTCTATGAAAAAGTTGAAGAAGCTTTTAAGGCTGCTAATAAACCAGAAGACTGTAAAAAATTTAATGCCATACTAAAATCGTTTGATCCAAAAAAGGACATAGTATCAGATCTTTATTATGTAAGTTGTAACTAGGAATGTATAAGAAAAACTACAAATACAATAAAAATATGTGATCGCTTAGTTCGTATACAAAATTTTGACGGAACAGCTTAGTTTAAAATGTTGGTCTTTAGTGAAAGTACGTTAAACTAAGTCTTAATTTAATTCACATCTCAAAAAACCGGCCTTAATTAATCAACCTTTAAGTTTCTATTTTACAATTTTTACTGCCTGGCCCGCAATGTCGACAAAAACATTTCTTTCGTATATTTATATTGAAAACAAAAACAAATTTTAGTTTTTTATTATTGTTTTCAATATATGTTAATATGCGAAAGAAATGTTCTTACCGACATTGTGGGCCTGGAAGTTAATAATTTACTTAATTGAAATTCCGAAAAAAATTGTTAAAGAATTGAACAAAAATGGTTTACATTCTGTTTGACATGGCATACTTTACAAATGCATTAATCATAAATAGTGTCTATATGTGGGACGTCAAATATTTGTTGCGTGTGACCAAAGCTTTTAGATTATAAAAATTGGGTTAATTCATTTTATAATTACCTTTTTTCAGAAATTAGAAAAACTTTTTTTACCCGATCATCCCGAGCTGGCTCAGGTGTTTCTCACCTTTTTACTACCATCGGAAGCTGCAGAAATTGGCAAATTTTTTGAACATTTCATGATTAATAATATGACAACATTTATAAATAAATTAAATATTTACTTCAATAAACAGCCGGCTCAAATACGTAAAATCTATAATTGCCTAAACGATTTGGCCGAAGATTCCGATGTGACCATGAAAAAAGTGGAAACTAAAATAGTGCCACTACTGAAAGGCAATCAATTTTTAATCGATTGGTTTATGCAACAATTCCCACAAATGGCTCCACCTGAAAGGTAAATATATACAAAAAAAAAAATTTTTTAATTAAAATATTAATTTTATTTACATAGATTATTTTCCAAGCCTGAGCAAATAAATCTTAAGGATCAACGGTGCAATCGTTCTGGGGAATATGTAGAAACCGTAACGGACCTTATTGACTCACCCACAAACGAAACCCAGCAGCAACAAAGTTGTCAATTAAGGGTTAGTTTTTTTTTTTTTTTTTTTTTTTTTTTTTTAATTAATGTTTTTTATTTTTAATTAATGTTTAATACATTTAGTACTTAAATGGTCGCATATTTTATGGCTCGAAAATGTTATTACCTGCTAAACTGTCATTCATGGCCTCTTCATACAAAGAAAAAGTTCGACTAAATGATACAGCTTCCTCTAGAGCCTCGAATGCCTGTGTTCATGGAATTAGAAAATATGGCGAACAACGTCTACAGGCTGCAGCAGATTTAATTTCCACACACACTAATACCGCTGAACCTCCATTTAGTGATGACCAAGACAAATCTGAGGAGGAAGATGCCTCAAAGGCATTAGTTATTGACACTACGGCCGATGAAGAGGACAGTTGTTCTTCTGTGGAATTGTGTGATGAGGCAGGTTTAAGGTCTCATGCTGCTAGACTAAATCCTTCGGTTTACAGCTCTTCCAACTGTTATTCGTCAGCCAATGCCACTAGTACACCAAATTTAAATAACAATTTACAAACCCATCATGCTAATGCTAAGAAAACTTCTTTGAATTTTAATGAGGAAGCCAAATTGTCGCCACGCAAAAGTTCGTTTTCATCTTCCAACTCAGCACAAGCAAACTTTATTTCTCCTCTAGGGGCAACAGTTTGTAATTCTCCAGTAACTGGCAAGGAAAAAAGAAAATCTCCTAGTAAAAAAACAAAGTCTCCCTTAAACAACAGCGCTAAAACTATAAAAGCCAGCAATGTTGCGGTACAACCCATGGTAGTGATACATGAAACTAGTTCAGCAATACAATGTGCCAAACGTTTGAAGTCACTAATAGATGGAGAGGAGGCTCAACAAGGAGAGATTACAGAAGCGGTAATTGATTCAAAAGAAATTTTAAAAATAGTTGCCAGAACAAAGAATTCACTGCAGGCAACGCAGGGCTCGACTCCAGCCCCCTTGTGCGAAGAAGTTAAAGAAGAAGATATGGAATTTCTGGCAGAAGACTCAGCACTAAGCCCCAGTCCTTTTCCATGTTTACGCATGGAGACCGATTCAAATGAAGAAGATGCATGCAATTCTTCTACCCCAACATCTCAATCTGCAGCACCGGCCAGTGATGAGGATTGTAAAATTGATATAGTAACTTCATTAACAACCGATCCAAATGAAACATCAGCAGCTTTATGTAATGATGAATCCCCAACAGTTTTGCCATTGAATGCGGCCTGGACTAGAGAAGAAGATAAAATCGTTCTAATCGAAATGAAACTTGGTTCACAAAATCGTCAAGAATTATACGAACGCATCGCTGAAAAACTACCTAAGAGGACAATGTTTGAAATAACATCACGACATCAGTTTTTAATGGATTTTCTGTCGAAATTGCAAGGAAAATAATATTCATTAAATGAGTGTTTTAAATATTTGTTGATAGTTTTTTAAGATATAAAAATTAATCTTATTTATCAACATATAAAAGGTATTTATTTCTTAGTGTTAATAAAAATATTCATAGAAAGTTCTCAATTTGTGTGCCAATAATTAATCGTTTATTTTCACAAATCACTAAAAAAAAATTCAAAAAAAATCCCATAAATGTTAAAAGTCGTTAGATTCCCAAAAATAAAATTCATATGTACATACTAAAAACATGCTTATAAAATATGCCATAAATTGAAACTGTCGTTAGTTTCCCTTATGAGTATGGGCTTAAGTATTTTAGAAATTAATTTATATATTTAAAAAAGCAATTAAATATGAAGAAATTTATGAATGGAGAGGAATTATAATAAATTCAACTCTCAATAAGGGGTTTCCATACTGAACAACTGTTGCCAGAAGTGCAGATTTATCTGTATTTTGCAGATAATGCAGATTTTAAGATTTTTGACCGAAATCTGCAGTTTTTTAAAATCAAAATAAAATAATCTAAACGATGAAACTTTTATATTACCTGCAATAAATTGGCCTTAATGGCTTTGTATTACAATATGAATTAATAAATAAATAAATAAATTGAAAATTTATTTGTTTTTTTTAGTACATTCTGGATATAATTAATAATATAAATATAATCTCAAAGAAATAAATGTTCAAGCTCGAGGTCATAAGATTTTCAATAACGATGAAGCTAGTAAAGAAATTCTGAGAATATAATTAATAATATAAATATAATCTCAAAGAAATAAATATTCAAGTTCGAGGTCATAAGATTTTCAATAACGATGAAGCTGGTAAAGAAATTCTGAGAGGTAAATAGATTAGAACTTTTGTGACGAGGAGAGCCGCTCTAGTCCTCGGCGATACAGAGTTATAAATAATCTTAAATTGAGAGTTGTGGAGCCCCTGTATGGCTCCAGAGTAAACCTATGGTTCGTGGATGAAACAAACGTCCAGGGGAGCTACTCTCTATTGCGATGCGAAAGAAAATTGTAGCAAATCTACTGATTGGTACTCTTTAATACGTTAGCGCAATTATCTTTCGTATCTTTTTATTTTTTCTTTTCGCAAATTATTATTATTTCTTTGGACTCTTCAAACCAAAGGGAAATACATGCAGTTTTTATTAAAAAAAAAAAACAATTATAATATTATTCACACATTAAATAGTATTTAATATTTCTTTTGTTTTGGGATGTTTTCGTTCATTTTTGTATTTTAATAGCAGTGCTACCAACTTTTAATCAAACTTCCCATTTGTTTATAAATACGACTCTGTCATCGTTTCGAACAGTTACGCAGTACGGCTTAAGTTTCGAATCGGAAATTGCTTTCGAAAAATTTTATTTCGAAACGAAATACACGGTAGCCCCCATGTGGTATCTATTGATCATATAGGGAAGCAATGCCATCCTCGCTATCAGTAAATATAAATATATTCCTCGATATGCGATAATACTTAAGCCAGTTAGCTGACAGACGAAAGGGAACGTTTATTTCCAGTTGCTCTATGAAAAAACTCCTATCAACTCTCTTCCTTTCTTTGAATCATCAGAATAGACCTGCGATAGGCAACCTATACTCCTACATTTTGCGATTGTATGCGCTGCATGCATTTTACATATGTTGTTTAATTATCTAAATTTGCCGATCGCAGGTATAGACCCTTAGGGATAGTCCGCGAAAAGTCAATTTCAATACAGCAGTGAAACTAGAGCTTACAGTGAATTTCAGAATGCTGCTTAATATGGGATCTAAGGTAAATTATGGACCGTATATCATAAAATTGCATGAAATTTTTTGTTTGCGCGGCTTAAGCTCGCCGGATGGGGTGGTTCTTGCCGACCAGCTGACGTGAAACCCGTGTACAAGAAAAATACATATTTCATACGAGCTACGAAATTTGAAAAAAGGAAAAAAATAAATTGTTCCGGGGCCCGAAGTAGCTAAAAAGCGAAAACCAAAACCTCATCACTCAACGCTCCACACATCTCTGGCGGATGTTATGCCAGGCTTGGCCCTGCCTCAAGAGACTACATCTCTCCATGGCATCCTAAAAAAACGTTTGGAAGCCCCTGCAAAATATCACACTTACCAAAATATCTACTTACCCGGCTTTTAAAAAAAATTTACCAACTCATCATCATTAAAACCAAGGTAATCTTCATTTTAAAACGTTACAATTGATTGTTTTATTAACAAAAGATTTAAGTTAGGAAAAAAAAAGAAAACAGAATAAAATGTAAATTTTCATGCATTATAAATCCAAATCATATGAATAATTTGTAACAAAAACCACAAACTTTAAATTTACTCATGCAAAATTAAAAAAAAAATTTTACTTTAGAATTACAAATGAATTTATTATTACAATCCTTTTTTTATGGTAAAGAAAATTTATACCTGACTATGCTAGCATTGCAGCTCCAATCTTTGAAACGCTAAAGAAGGGGAAGCAATTCAAGTTTTCGGATGAAGCTAAGGTCGCGTCCTTGAGGCGATCAATCAAGGAAGCTCTTATTACGAACCCACTTCTTAATCACCCGGACTTCTCCAGACATTTCAGTGTGACGCATCGGATGTAGGTATTGGTGAACACCCAATAGCCTATTTTTCGCATAAATTAACTCCAGCTCAAAAATATTATTTTGTCACTGAGCGAGAATGTCTGGCAGTTGTCTTGGCAATTAAGAAGTTTAGGCCCTATATAGATTTGATGCCTTTTTCTATTATTACCGACCACAGCAGTCTTAAGTGGCTTATGTCACATAAGGACTTGACCGGTCGGTTGGCGAGGTGGAGTTTACATCTACAGGCGTACGAATTTACTATCGAACATAGGCAGGGGAAACAAAACGTAGTACCTGATACCCTATCGCGCTACGAGATGTCCGAAATATCGGCAGCGGTTGGTAGTATGATCGATTTAAATTCTGATGCATTTAAGTCAAGTAATTATTTAGAACTTGTTTCTACTATAGAGGCATTTTTGAATTAATTCGCGAATCATTCATGCACTGAATTAGTCAAATTTTGAATTCTGAATTCTTTCCGCCAAAAAACGAATTGAATGAAATTTGAATTTAGCAAACATGAATTGCAAATCATTTGAAATTCAAATGAATTCGGCAAAATGAATTGCATTTCATTTTTAATTCAAATGAATTGCAATTCATTTTCAATTCATTTGAATTGACTTTGAATTAATTCAAATGAGTTAGAAAAAATTAATTGCAATTCATTTCCAATTCGTTTGAATTAATTCAAATGAACTCAAAAAATTAATTTTTTTTTAATTTCCAATTTATTTGAACTGAACTGATTTTGAAAAAAGACTACTGTAAGTAAATCTAAAAAGTTAGAAAAATTAATTCAAAAGTAACTTGTAATTCATATTTATCAAATCAAAAATGAATTGCATTCAATTGAAGTAAACTTGGTGTTTGGAGTTTGGTTCTTCAAGTACTACTTATTTCGCTTTTGGCATACCCTGAATAACAAGACATTTAATATTTAAAATCTATTAATAATTTATGAAACTAAACAAAATTGACTTTTTGATCAGACACAAAAAACTTTAAACAAAACACTATTGACTTTCAATCAAATACAATAAACATTAATCAAAACCATGTGTTTGAAATCGCAGCAAGTCACACCCTCAGTTACATTTACTTACAGTAGTTTTTTCAAAATCAATTCAATTGAAATAAATTGGAAATGGATAACAAATTCATTTTCGAGTTCATTTGAATTAA
Organism: Pollenia amentaria; assembly: GCA_943735925.1. Taxonomy (NCBI): domain Eukaryota; kingdom Metazoa; phylum Arthropoda; class Insecta; order Diptera; family Polleniidae; genus Pollenia; species Pollenia amentaria. Next base: position 30,048,552 of record OX031010.1, on the reverse strand, counting down.
TTCAAATGAATTGCAATTCATTTTTCTAACTCATTTGAATTACTTAATTAGAATTAGAAATGAATTGCAATTCATTTTTTCTAACTCATTTTAATTAATTCAAAGTCAATTCAATTCAAATGAATTGGAAATGAATTGCAATTCATTTTACCAATTCATTTTTGCAAATTTATTTGAATTGATTCAAATTTCATTCAATTCTTTTTTTTTTGGTGAAAAGAATTAATTCAAAATTTAGCAAATTCGTAATGAATTAAAATCAAAAAAGATTGATTCATTTACAATTCTGTTCCTGTGTTACACAGTAACCAGCTGGTTAATTCCGTCCCGTAGAGAACAAAATTTTAACGCAATAAATATGTATATCTGCTACGGTTTAAGGCGTATTTAATTAATTTTCCAGAGCGGGCTTTATATGGGGCCTATGGTAAATTATGGACCGATCATCACTACAGTTATTAGTGCAATTTCTAGTTCTGTAAAACTGTGAAGTATTAAATTTTATTATATCATTATTTATTACGGTTTTAGGTGCAACTGTTTTCCAGGAGTAGGGCTTAGATGAAGCTTATACTGAATTTTACACCGATCTTCACAAAGTTTTCCGGGAGTATGTTTAATATGGGGACAAAATTTCACCACAATATAAAAATTTGCTGCAATTTAAGGCTTAGAAAACTGATTTTTGAGAACATGCTTTATATAAGGCATATGGTTAATTATAGAAATATCTTCACGAAATTTTATTTCTTGTCTTAGCAAATTGTAGTTTTGGTTAAGGGCGTAGTAAAGTGAATAAATTAAGACTCAATCTTCACAAAATCTAGTTCTGTGATTTCGAGTCTTATGAAAGTATAATATGCTTAGCTTCACCGTTATTTTTCCCTAATTTCACCTTAATTCAAGAGTGGTCTTAATATGGTGGCGTAGGTTAATTATGGACCTACCTTCACGAAATTTAATGACATACATTAATAACGAATTTGTTTAAATTAAATGACAATCGGTGATATCGAGGAATATATTTATATTTACGGACAGCAAGGCTGTCATTGCAGATCTGGCTGGTGTCTTCACGACATACATATATGTTAACAGTGGAATGTAGTATGTCTCTAAATGAGATCGCGGAACATTCCAGGGTACCGCTAGCATGGGTACCAGGGCACAGTGGATGCCCGGGCAACCAAACTGCAGACGGTCTGACCAAAAAGGGCTGTCTCTTGGACGACATGTTCGGCATTTTAATCGCTTGCTTCAAGACTCATCAGACGTGTGTCATATAGAAGGGTTCAGGAGAGCTGGCAGGGGGAGTATACCTGCTCGATGGTCAGGACTATATGGCCTACTATGTCGCTGCGAGAACCCGCGTGCTACTTGGTCTCGGTAGGGACCAGATAAGGACGGTGATATCGGTCATTATGGGTCACTGGGTGATAGGGACTCATACGGGGGAAATGGGTCTTGATTATAATGACTACTGTATAAGCTGTCATGCTTAACTTTCTCTGCCAATGTGCCGGTCGCGGAGATTTTAGGTTTAGGCATTTTGGGAGACCGGAATTGCCATGTCTGGACGATATGGGTAATATGGGACTGAAATCGATCTCTCTCTTCTGCAGGGAGTCGGGGTGGGTCAAGGCTGCAGTGACTTCTGTTGTTGTTGTTGTAGAAACGAGACCTGAAGAACCGGTACTGCTGGGTTGACAATCCTTGGTCAGTGTTCTTTGAACTCCGAGTCGTTCCGGTGCGTACAACCAATTTCGTGGGAACGTGACTTCTGTTGAATACTCTGGTGGCTGCTTCTTGTCACTGGCTAAGGGTAACACAAAGGGACTGCTATTAGAACCCAAGTGAACCGTCCTCGTGGTGGCTGCCCATTGAATCTAACCTAACCAATAACAATCGGTGCCTACCACCACCAATTTTTAGTTAATTTTTGTCTATTTATTTTTGGAAGGTTGTTTCACAATTGGGTGCATAACTCTTTTCCTATTAAAGCGATTATGCTGGAATTCAATCCAAAACAGCCTATAAGTACTAGAAACAATTTGACACCAAAAGTGCTAAATCGACTTAGAATTACTGAAGGACCCAGAATATAAAGAATGACCCACATAAATTTACTTTTCTAGCAGAAACATACAACAAGAGAGTAAATTTCAAATTTACAAAATTTTTCTGAAAAATACTCGAAAAAATAAAAAAGTAAATGAACGCTTTACCCGCAAAAACTATTTGTGCAAATTAATTTTAGAAAAATAAATATCCCATTTTATTGAAAAACTTTCTCCAATTTTATTGAAAAACTTTTAATTTATATATGAAAATTAATTTTTTTTGTGAACAAAAACATTATACAGCTGGTTGAATAATTCTTGCTAGTAAAAATCATGTCCCAAGATGTGCAAAAACTAATGGGAAGAATAAAGAGACATGTTCGTTCTTTCATTCGTAGTATCAAAAATTTAATCTTATTTCTTATTTTCTATAAATTTAAATAAATTTCCTTAAAGTAATACATTATTTATAAAAGTTATAGCTATTTTAATGCGTCCAGATTTTAAGTGGGCCATTCTTTATATACTTCATGGTATCTTAGATGAATATTAAAAAAGATTCACATGGAATGACAAACTTAGTATACCTTCATACACCAATGCTGATTAAGGGCTTAAAACTGTAAAAAATATGTATGTTTTTAAATACGGTGAAATTGTTTCAGAATTCCTACTTCGTAATGTTGAGTTTACAGTTTCTATTCGCCCTTTCAGAAATTATCTTCCCCTAAGACTTCAATACTTTTAGCATAATTATGCTAATGCTATGAATTTAACAATTTTTTTCTTTGGCACGTTTGATGATACGTTATTTTGTTTAAGAAATTTTTGCACTTGATGTAACGTCATTTTGAATTTTGTTAATCAGAGGGGCTACTCTCTATTGCGATGCGAAAGAAAATGGTCGCAAATCTAGTGATTGGTACTCTTTAATGCGTTTGCGCAATTGTCTTTCGCATCTTTTTAGTTTTTTCTTTTCGCAAACCATCACTATTTATTTTATTTAAATTTTCCAATTTAAAATATTTTTACATATTTTGGCATTTCATTGATGTCAATCTGCGCAATCTTTAATTTTTATTACCAATATTGCTTCATTTTAAAAAAATTTGCGAAAGTGATAGAGAGCATGGTGGAATAAGTAGGTGGCACCGCTATGGCAACAAATACAACATTACAACAAAAATGAAAAATAAGTCTCCGTATGCGTCAAAAATTATATTAAACTAAAATCAAATTTTGCCACCGAACGCAATGTAATAAATTAATTTTTAGCCAATTTTTATTTCACTGTGGTTACTATCTTATTTAATTTTAATTTAAATAATCAAAAACTTTAATACAATACAATAATCACAGCAAAAAACGTGGACTTTTTGCAAACATAAGCAAAACTTTGACATAAGTCTAGACAAACAATACAAGAGCAAAAAATCGTCATCTGGCGTAGTAATGCCACCTGTTTATTTCATCATGATAGAGAGTACCAAGTTGACATTTATCTTTCGCATCGCAATAGAGAGTAGCCCCCCAGGTATGTGATGGAAATCGATTTGGAAAACGAAACGATTTAAAACCGATAATATCATTTTTAGAATTTTTAAAATTGTTTTTTTATACGTATTCCTCTCATTTTCTGTCCATATTCTTTTAAATTATGTATTACATGAGTTAATTGTACTGTATTTTGAACAGAAAATTTAAATTCTAGTTCAGAAATTGATTTTAAAATCGCTCGAAATTCATCACATACCCGAATATCTTGTTTTTTTTTTTTGAATGTAGAAGCTTTAAATTTTGCAAACCTATGTAATGTGATATAGTAAATCAATAAAAAAGGCAATTTCGAATTTTTTGATGATACGTTGTTTGCCATTTAATATGTACTATATGTACTTTGCTTTAAAATATTTGAAATTTTTTAATCAACTATTAAAAATTTCAAAAATTAAATAAATTTTGTCCCAGACATTTCCATCAATGATGTTAATTGTTAGTACATACAATACATATACACTAATAAAATAGTTAACCATTTAAGTTATTAAAAAAAACAATATGTCCCACATTGGCATAAATGGTTTTGGGCGCATTGGTCGCATATTTTTGAGACGTTGTCTGAAGAAAGGTGCTTGTGTTCTTGCAATTAACGATCCTATGATTAATTTAGACTGTATGGCCTACTTATTGAAACATGATTCTACCCATGGTCGTCTTAATGCCTCTATATGTGCGGACGACAAACATCTTATTTTAGATGGTAGAAAAATACGACTATTTAATGAAAAGGAACCCGATAGAATACCTTGGTCTGAAGCTGGTGTAGAATATGTTGTAGAAGCTACTGGAAAATTTTTAACAAAAGAATTAGCTGGAAAACATTTGAAAGGTTCAGTGAAGAAAGTAATAATTTCAGCACCTTCGAAAAATGCGCCTATGTTTGTGTGTGGTGTAAATTTGGACAAATATCAGCCCGATATGAATGTGGTATCGAATGCCTCTTGTACCACTAATTGTTTGGCGCCTTTGGCCAAGGTTGTACATGAAAAGTTTACTATTGTTGAAGGCTTAATGACCACATGTCATGCTCTGACTGCGTCCCAAAATACCGTCGATGGCGTCAGATCGGATTGGCGTAGCGGCCGTGGTGCGTTGCAAAATATAATACCAGCATCTACTGGGGCAGCCCAAGCAGTGGGAAAAGTAATACCTGAATTAAATGGTATATTAACTGGAATGGCTTTTCGTGTTCCTACACCAAATGTTTCAGTTGTCGATTTAACGGTACGTCTAAAGAAGCCAGCCAAAGCTGAAGTTTTAAAAGAAGAAATAAAAACTGCATCTGAAGGTTTTCTGAAGGGTATACTCGGTTTTACAGAAGATGAGGTGGTTTCTTCCGATTTCAACACATATTCGATATCTTCGGTGTTTGATGCAAAAGCCAGCATTTCTTTAAATGAACATTTTCATAAACTTATTGCCTGGTACGACAATGAATATAGTTACTGTTGTCGTCTTTATGATTTAATAGTACACATGAGAAATGTTGGGAGTGGGTGTAATTAATTATTGCCCATATTCTAAAAAACAAAATCGGTTGAAATATGTGTTTTGATTTGAAAAAGCCAAACAGGTGTTCTGATAAGCGAAGACGCTTGAAACTTTGCATTTTTAAACCACTAGTGTATACAGAAACGATTTGATCTATTTTATTGCAACTGTACTTAGAAATAGAAAATGAAATAATGCACAATAAAATTAATTTGCTTTTTTTATTGAAAGAAAAACTTTTAACATTTTTTTTAACGATATTTATTAAAACAAGAGTGCTATTTTCGGCTATGCCGAATTTTATGTACCCTTCGCCGTGGTGCGATAATAGCAGAAAGTTATAAAAATACCGTTCTTTAGATAAACATAAATAAATCTGTTTTGCGTCATTCCCACTTCCCAGTCCCGAACACATTTTGTAAGATGTTGTGTAGATATTAATAACCAAGATGCTCGTACCTAATTTGGAAGCTTTGGCTCTTGCCGTTCTCCAGATATACAAAAATCTTTGTCTTTGTAAGAGAAGTGCCATGCCCACTTCTCCAATCCCGCCCACATTTTGTCAGATGTGTATTGATAGATAAGATGCTTGTTACTAATTTGGAAACTTTGCCTCTTGCCGTTCACCAAATATACAGAAATCTATAATGGTATTGTACGGCAGGTGCCACTCCCACTTTTCCAATCCCGCCCATAGTTTTAAATAGATTATGTATTAACAATCCAGCTATGTGTACCAAATGTGGACAATATTTCTCTTACTGCTCTTTAGATATCTGAAAAACTACGCATGAACGAATAAGTGTTTTTAAGCCCCTTTTCAGACTAGGCAACTCTTGATTTGTAGATGTCAAGGGTAAGGTCGCGGTAAGGGGAAACATTGAGTACAGACTTTGTTGTACTTGCGCAATTAACTTGCCGAGTCTGAAGGGGTCTAATTATCTAGTTATTTTTCAAAATCCAGGTAAGCATATATGCACACTTATGATCAGGGAAATCGTAAATATGTTTTTTCTTGTGCGATCAATGAAGGCAGAAACAATATATTTATCAGTTTTTGGGCTTTTTATTCTTTGTGTCCATAAAATTAACTTCGTATTTAGAATAAAGTTGGCCTAAAATATTTTACTGTAAATTAAATTTGGTTGAAATGATTAACTTATTTTATCCTTTTAAATATTAATATTAATATAAAATTTAGCGACCTTGCCTTTAACCTTTTAAGACAAAATATCTCATATATTTGATGCATCTAGATAATATTCAGCACAAATAACTTTTAAAGGAATCTAATCTTCATAACATAACTTTATTCTGGTGAGACTATTAGTGCCCATCGGTTGCATATAGGGTACAATCTCGAAAATTCGTCTGCAAATTCTAAATATGGTGTATGGGCATTATCGACTACATTTTTATTTTTACTTGTTACAAATAGTACGAATGAAATTTAGTCGACATTTTATTTTGGGAGTTTACTATTAAAAACAATTACCCGAATTGGCCAACTAAGTGTATGGCAATAAAACGCAGATTTTTATTTAAAAAAACGGAAGGAAAAAACGAGGATTTAAAACTAAGGGTGAATAAATGCGACAGGCATTAAAGCCTAGCGTAATTAAGCGGGTTATACTGTATTAGTTCCACTTCTTGGAATAAAATAACTGATTATTACTTAAGATTACTTTCTTAACATTTAATGAAAATATGTTTAAAAACTGAATATTTTTTTTTAATATATAACGCAATACATATTTATTTATGTTTTGTTTCGTTTTTTGAAATGAACTTTTTTCGTTCGTTATAACCGAACTCCACTGATTTTGATAATACTGACCATAACATACTTCAAATTGGTGATACAATTTTTCCATTACGATTTTTCTGTAATATTTTTTATAATCAATATACAAGAGAATAAAACGAAAAAATATAAAACAGATCTTACTTTTAGACATTCTTTCTTTAGATAGCTCCCTTCCATATCATATTTATTTTCTTAGTGTTTATTTCGACAAAGTAATTAAAATCAATTGTTTGTTCATCAAGAATTGGCTTACTACTGAACATCATTTTATCATACAACACTAGAATTATCATTTAATTTTACTGATGAAATACTCATAATTTCATCATTACCACCTTCAATAATCTCATCTTCATCATCGGGGTCATTGACTATGTCATCTAATGTTGGCGTTTTTATGCGATTTCTTATGATAATATCACGATCTGCAGGAGTTTGTAAATGCAAGGGATTGGTAACAATTTCACAACCATCAATATCTCTACCATGAAGACCTAATGTTAAATTAACTTTGGATTGAATGCCAGCAGTCAAATCACTAGCAGCTGTAGATAATTGGGAACCTGTTGTTCTAATATTAGATGCAGGTGGAGGTTTAAGACGTGAGGGATCGAGTAGAGAAGGCATTTTTGATGGTTTAATCATTGAACGAGCTGGAGAACTTTTTCGTGAATGGTTAAAAGGTTTCAATTGTTTTGCTCTGTAAAATTAGTTTAGGAAATAGTATTTATAAAAAAAAAAATCTTTAAATGACTTACGCTTCTATTAATTTTAACAAAATCCTATGATATGCCTCATATTCTTCACTACCAAACTCATTGGGATCATGTCGAGCATGCTCATACATGTCACAAAATTGATGAATCAAACGTTGACCAGTGCCATTGAGACATGATGAAAGTGTGGTCAAAAGAAATGCTCTTAAATTATCATATGGATGACGTGTGGAACCATCATACTTTGCTATTTCACGTTCTAATATAAAATAAATATTATTTTAAGTTACATATCCCAACCTTATATGCATTTTATGTATTTAGATATTTCTCATATATAATAAATACATATTACCTAAAATTTTAATATCGTCAACAGCTTGCATGCGATAATAATATGCAGGAAGAGGCTTATCACGTTGTAATATATATTTGTCATCGTTCCACAATAATTTTGGTTCCTGTGCAATTTTTTGTATGCAATCTAAACGTCGTTCTATTTCTTTTCTTAAAGTCTAAAAGAAAGAAAAATGTATGTTTAAACATACTAAAACTTTAAGCCTCTTTCTTACCTTTTTAGCGTCATTACCAACTGGCACATGAGGCCCTCTTCTACTCCTCAAAGTGAAGCGCATTATTTGTCTCTTGGCAAATATGAATAACATAACAAATGTCAACACCCCGCCACCAATAATAATAATTATCATAACACCCGATAATTGTTCCATTTTGCTGCTGTTTTTGGCCACAGTTGCTGCTCTTAAGGTCGGAGTTATATGTAGAAAACCCGTTGTTTTAAAAATATGCTTTATTTTTTTTAAACTTAAACCATCCATAGGCTTTAAATTAAATATGATTTGTAAATAAACATCACTAATTAAAATACTTTATCTTATAAACAAAAATAATTGATTTTTATACATTGTTTTTTTAATCGAAGAGCAGTTTTTCAATGACAGCTGTAAGTTCTTTTCAAGGCGAATTCATGTATACGGTGGTGTCGATACTACAACAAGTAACAACACCAAAAACACATCAATGTATTTTTTTGTTGCTTTCGTTGATCGAAATGTCAAAAACACAAGCAACTTTTGACATTTCTCTCTCTAAGTAAGTCCCAATTTACACTAGGGACATTTCTTGCCGGACAGACGAAGTTTGATGGCGAGGGGTCGAAAAGGTAGAGTGTGTAGTACATGCCTATCTGTACTGGACATTTTTTCACTTCTCTTTCTTACTTTTCGTAGTTTACATCTTGTTGCTTTATATTATTTTTCTCAATTTGTCGTCAGTTTGGCTTGTATTGTGTTATGTTTGTGGTGTTGTTAACTTGCCTTGTGCTTTCTAAATAAATAAACTAATAAATTAAAGTAAAAACAAAAAATTAATTAATAAAAATACATTTTTGTGGTAAATGAATATAATGCTCGGGTTTTAATTTTACAAAAATGTTTGGCAATTTAAATTTGCAAAATAACACCACAGACTATTATAATAAACACTACAAGAAAAAGCCGCCAAACTTTACGAATGAAGAAAAGAAAGAAACAAGTATAAAATTTCTGTCTGACTTCTAATGTTTCATATGTAAACGCTACAGGTAAGATTAAAAGAGAATTCAAAAAATGTCTGGCAAGAAATGTCCCTAGTGTAAATTGGGACTAAGAAAAAAAAGTAGCACAGCTGTGCTTTCAACACAACCTGATAAATGAATTCGCCTTGGTTCTTTTGTTGTAATGATTGTGAATAGATGTTTTAGTTGAAACTATTGGGAATGAAAATGGATGTTTCGCTTACTTGGAGGCCACACGATCAATTTTTGTCTTTAAATTTTCTCTCATGTGACATTTGTTTTATAACTTGAAGGCCATACGATTAATATTTGTCTATCAATTCGCACTCTAATTTTTTTACTAAAAACACACTTTTTAGTTTGACCACGAGATTGCTCTCAATTTTAACTATCCATTTGTTTGGCAATTTTACGTTCAATTTAACAGCTGATTAGAAGTTTAGTGAGCAAATTTTTCGTTTGTCAGTATAAATTGTTTTTTTGATGACATCTTGAAAGTAAATTGTTTAAAAATTGTATACAGCCTACGTCACAGCCTTCAACAGTGTATGTAAAGGATTTTTGTTTCGACTTTTTACCCTTTTTTGCAAAGTTTCTCAAAAGAAACAATTAATTTGCAGTAAACTATAACAATAGTCAAATTAGTCGTTAACATTTTAAAGCAATTTACAGATTTTTGCTTACACATGGCAAGTACTTGAGAAATTTTTCGCAAATTTTTAGTTAAATTTTTAAAAAAACGTTTTAGCAATAAAGCTTTTATTTTACCACCGTCTGTACGAAGCTTTGCTATAAATAAAAAAACTAACGGTACTTTTGAAAATAAGTTGATATAATATTATTATGAAATGTAGAAGGCCATACAATAGTTTTAGAGAGTTTCCAAGTTTAAACTTTTATAATTTTCATGATATACACATAGTTTTTTCTTGGATTCTTGGTCACATACTTTATAAACTGAATTGAAAGATTTTCATTATTTTTAAATTAATTTTAAAATTCAATGAAATTAAAGACAACTATTAAAAAACTTAACTTTATTTAGCAAAAGAAAACTATAAACATTAATTTTTACAGTTGATCAAGAGACTCGAACACACATTGCACAATAGAATTGATAGACTTATGGCCAATTTTCAGGATTGACATTAAACACATTTATGTTTAAAATGGTTTTAAATGCAAAATTCTCTTCTTCACTAAACACTTAAATGAGACTTATGGCGATTTCTTTTCTGAGAAATATGTTGCATAAATGGTACATGCTCTATCTCTTTTGTGTAGAGCATGTACCATTTATGCAACATTTTTCTCAGAAAAGAAATCGCCATTAAGCCACCGATGTGGTACATTTAAATTCAACTTAAGTTTCCATTCGATTAACTTAGCAAGGTGGCCTCAATATCACAACAATACAAAAACAACATACAAAGTAATAAGAACCAGCTGTTTTTGAGACCACCTTGTAAACAACTACACCTTTTTATGATATTTTTTGTATTTAGTAGTGCTACCATACTTTTATCTTAATTAAATAAGGCTTTTCATATAAAACTCAAAAAATCAATCTGTAATTAAATACGATTTAAGTTTTTATGAAAATTAACATGATATAGATTTGGAACAACAGCTCCAATTAAAAAATAAGGTACCCAGGGTGATTATATAAGAAAGTTTGCGCAAACGCTTAGTTTTCGAGTTATGGACGTTTAAAGTATTCATATAAATATGCACATTTCCACTACAATTCTAAACATATATGGCCAATATTGGTATCATTTTAAAGCTCTTGAACAGATTTTTCTGAATATACAACATTTATTTAAAAATTTTAAATTATTTAGCTCACATAACAGTTTTTTTTTAATTTTACGTCAAAATGTAACGGAAGTGCAGTAGGAAAGTATATAGTTAATTTAAATAATTGTAATACAAATTTTATAAAATAACAAATACCAACGTCGCAAAAAAAACTTACCTGCAAAGCCGGCCTTCGGCCGGGCGCAAGGATTTTCTCCCCTATGGTATAAAAATATACCGGCTTCGCTAACTAAAGATTCTCTGCATTGCCGGCCTTCGGCCGGGCGCAAATATTTTCTACTCCATGGTATAACAAACACTAGCTTCGCTAACTAAAGCTATTCTGCATAGCCGACCTTTGCCCGGGCGCTAGGATTCTCTCTTTTTATTATAACATACACCTTCTTCGCTTACTAAAACTTTCCAGAATATCAATTAATACGGTGATAAACAATTAAAATAAAGTAAAGAACAACAGGAAAACATATACACATACAGAACTAGTGAATAGCTTTGCAATGATACCAATATTAGCCATATACATTTGGAAATGTAGTGCAAAATCACATATTTATATGAAAACTTTAAACGTCCATAACTCGAAAACTAAGCGTTTGCACCAACTTTCTTATTAAATTTTTTCTTCTTATTTTTCCATTTTCTATTACCCTAGGTACTTTTTTTTACTTGGAGCTGCGTAGGTAAACTAGATTTAAGCCATAGATTTAAATACTATCCTGAAAATTGGAAAAAAAAACAATATTTATCTTTGGTATAGACGGGGTGCTAAGCTGCTGCGGTATTGAAAATTTAACGCCGCCATTAATTGTAGTTGGAATTATTTATTTACATATTTTTATTTACCTGTTGTTATTAATTTAAACATTTATTCAGTGATAACACACATATATATCTACCTTCATAAATTAAAGTAAAATGATGCGTCATTTGCAATTATTATTAAATAAGGTACATAAGTACAATGTAGAAGGGCTTTTAAATATTTTAAATGAAATACAATTGTTTCAGTCTTATACAATAAATAAGTTGCCACTTGCTAATATGTGCTCCTTAACCTCCGGCTCCAATCGAAGCTTTTGTCAAATTCACGAAAACAATGGTGTACGTGAAATTATACTTAATGATCCTAAAACGCGAAATGCCTTATCACTGAAAATGATGGATGACATATTGAATGAACTAACGAAAAACTGGCATGATACAAATTTACGTTGTATAATTTTGTCTTCCATGGGACCTGTATGGTCGGCTGGTCATGATTTAAAGGAATTAGCTCCCGAATGTGGTTCCAAACAGCACACTGCCGTTTTTGAAAAACTAACAGAGATTATATACAGTATACGCAAGGCACCGGTTCCGGTTATAGCTAAGGTTAATGGAATTGTGGCTGCTGGTGGTGTCCAGTTGGTGGCCTCCTGTGATATCGTAGTATGCTCAGCAAAAAGTTCATATGTAACACCCAGGTAATTGTTTGCGAGTATTTTAAAGAGGCTATCGACATGGATTTACTTACATACAAATATGAAATACAATACATAGTTCCTTTGAGACATTATCAATTTTTTGGTTTGCAAGCAAAAGTAAACCTTAAGCAATATAAATGTAACATATAAGAATATTACAAAGTAGTAAGCGTTAATAATAGTTTCAGGCCGAAAACTTTATTTAAATATGTATAAAGAAGAAAACGAATTTAAAGAGGAAGAAACAATAGGAAAAAGGCGTAACCACTCATTTACTTAACTTTATTACTAAAAAACATTTTAAATATTTTATATATAATGATTATGAATGTTCTTCTTAATCGGGGATGAGGGAGTCGCTGGGATGCTCGAAAATGTATTGCTTTATTTTGTTCTTCTTTTGTTAAATACTCATAGTACATATAGGTATTGTAACATGTAATACGAATTAAACTTTTGTTTTCAATATAAAAAACTTGATTGCTTTTCATATAAATTTTTCTACTCGTACAATCACTTGTGTGAAAAGCACTCAGTTTTTGATTGTTTTGATATAAATTTAACTGCACGTTCAATCACATGTATTGTGAAAACTGCACATTAGTTTCAAGAAGAGGCAGTTAAAATCTCTTTTGAATACAATTCCATTCCCTGGAAATTTCGATTATCTTATTTAAAATTTTAAAACTTAAAATTAAATGGTTTTTGAGACATTATTAATGTGATGTTTTCACAACACAAGTGAGTGAACGTGAAAAGCGCTTGGTTTTTTGAGTGTTTATCATATAAATTTTACTACAGGGTCAATCACTTGTGTTGCGAAAACAGCACATAAATTAGTAATAATAAAATGAAATTTTTATTATATTTTATATTTAGTGCTAATTATGGCGTATTTGCTTCTACTCCTGCCGTGACCATGTCACGGATAATGTCACACTCAAAATGTTTAGACATGTTAATGACTGGCCATCCCATAACAGCCGAAGACGCCTACAAACAGGGTTTAGCTAGTCGTGTTGTGCCTGAAGATGAGCTTAATAATGAAATTTATAAAATAGTAAGTGCAATTAAATCAAAAAGTCGTACGGTACTGGCTTTGGGCAAAGAGTTTTTCTACAATCAATTAGAGTTATCGCTGCAAGAAGCTTATAAACAAGGTGCAAAGGTAAGATTTTAAAGACTTATGTATATCATTTTAATACAAACCAAAATATATATACATTGTATATATATATATATATATATATATTTATATGTATATATATATATATATATACATATAAATATATACATATATATCGACCATGTTCTAGAAACCGAAATCACGTGGAATTGAAATCGAAAATTTTTTGAAAATTCCTCCGTGTTCGAAGTTCATAAAAATATTTCCTTGTAAATACCTCATACTTTGAGGACCACGTTTCTCTACCTAAACTTCTTTTGAAATGAGGAAAACCAACGTTAATTTTTACAAAAATTCAATTAAAAATCTTCATCGATTTCAATTTTACGAGATTTCGATTTGCAGAACATGGCCGTATATACATATATATGTATATATACATACATACATACATTTGTATGTATAAATATTATAATTTTTTTTTTAGAAAATGACTGAAAATCTACAACTTAAAGATTCACGAGAAGGTATAAGCGCTTTTATGGAAAAACGTAAACCCGTTTGGTCTCATTTGTAGAATGTTACTAATAAATTTTTGTATGAAGATACTTTTTTAGGTTAAATATAAAACAGGCATACCTATAATGGTTTAAAAACTACATACTTTATATGGTGGCATGATGGTATACAACTATAATGTCGATTTGAGAGAACGTTCTTAATTTTGGTTTACATTCGTTACACATATACTTAGGTTATGTGTAAATTTAACATACCTAAGAACAACAAAAACAAAAAATTAGAAATTTTTCATTTTGACATTTTTCATAATATAACACTTTTTGTTTAATTTAATGGCACAAACACATAATTAACACGTAAGAAAGTATAGTCGGTCAAACCCAACAATATGATAACCTACACCACAGTATATATGTATATATTTTTTTTCTCAGTATTTATTTATTGAATCTTCATATATGAACTGACAATAATTAATCAAATCTTATCCTTACACTTTATTTTATATCCTGGCAGTGCCAGACAAAAAATTTCGTCATCACGATTTCTGTTCACATATGTAGGAGTTTATCGCTCTTCTGATTGGGTGAGTGCAGCAGTTTCTTTTCTTCTTAAGCGAGTGTGGCCGCCATAATTTTAAATATTTCGAGCTAGTGGATTTGAGTGCAGTTCAAGCCTTTTAAATATTTGACTGCATATTTCGTCATCATAATTTTAACTAATGGCACATTGAGATCCTTGTGAATATTTGAATTTTTAACGTACCAGGGAACAGCTGTGGATATTCGAAGAAGTTTATTTTGGTGCTTTTGAATTTTTTCGATATTAGAGGCCAAGGCAGTGCCCCATAACTGAATACCGTAGCACCAGATTGGCTTTATGATAGAGTCGTAAAATAGAAGTTTGCAGTCGAAACTAAGAAATGAATTTCTTCCAATAAGCCAATTAATTTGAATTGCTTTAAGTTTCATTATTATTTGATTATTGATTCTAATAATCAATGTGAATGTTACGTGTACGCATTGTTGCTCAATGACATTTATCCTCCATTGTTTTAACCACTTTCAAAGTTCAAATATATGATCCTGTAAGTAACGAAATGCTTCATGACAGTTTTCTTGTACGCTAAGAAAAGCTGTATCATCCGCAAATATTGAAGGTTGGTCGTCTTTGTTTGTTGGCATGTCCAAAGTATAAATTATGTATAATAGAGGGCCCAGGATGCTGCCTTGTGGGACTCCAGAGTCAATTGGCTGAGGAGAACTTTAAAATCGCCTTCTTTAATAATAAATTTAGGACCGACTAAGTAAGTAGCTTTATACTAGCTTGTGTTTGCTGGTAAGTTTTGCTTCAATTTATGTAATAAGTCTTAGTGCCAGACTTTATCAAAAGCTTGCGAGACATCGATGAAGCGTGCAGAGCAATATTTTTTAAAGGGGTTTCTTATGACATTAAATATTCGATGAGTTTATTCAATTGTGGTGTGCTTTCTTCTAAAACCGAATTGATGGTTTGGAATACACATATTTTTTTTTTTCTCACAATACTATAACCTAGCCTTTAAAGGCCATAATCGGTTACAAATTTCTACAAATAATTATAAATAAATTAATATATGAATCTATGTATGTATATTTACAAATTAAAGTGTGTATAATAACAAAAGTGTAAGATAGCTTAATAATAATGTAAGAATACTAGCTATGAAAAATCCCAAAACGAACAATTCCGAAAATTATATGTAAATCTCATATTTACCTATACATATGAATACATTTCCAATAGTTAAATCTATGCAGAAAATTTGTATAAGTAGTTTCTCAACTAGCTTTCATATAATAGATAATAAGCTAATAGGCCTGTATGACTCAACTTTTGTTTGATCCTTTTCTGGCTTTGGTATCATGGTTACTAAGGAAACCTTCCGTTCTTAAGAGTAGTATTCAAGGCGTAAAATAGCATTAAAAATAAAAAGAATAAATTTCTTTGCTATGCGAGGTAGCTCCAAAAGCATTTCGTTACTGATCTTGTCAATACCGGGTGCCTTCTTGGTGTTTAAATCACAAATAGCCTTTTCGATTTCACTTAACTCAAATCTTAGGGGAAAAGCTGCTCTAAAATCAACGGGCGGTAACTCGACTGCTATATCTTGAGATATATTTGTATACAAGAACAAATTTTTACAAGTGCTTCTATTTGGGACCTAATTTTGAAAAATGCATAGCTAATATGGCTATATGAATAGGGATCTAGGTTTGGACCTTGTGCCAATTAGAACCTATGTGCCACATGTCGTCAAATTATCAACGAACACCGACCAAGGATTGTCAACTCAGCAACACCTGTTTAGCAGGACTCGCTGCTACAACAGCAACTCATAAAGTGATGCTGAGTCGATCGAATACTTTAAGGTGGGTCTATGACCAATATTTTAAGGTGTTATACACATCAGCACAAATGCATTATATATAACTTTTCCACTATTGTGGTGTGGGTATAATAATTTTTTCTAACACATTTTGCTTATTTGCTTTTGCAAAATATTTTTATATTCACAAACTTAAATTTTTTAAATTAATTTTAAATCACTAAAGCTTTATTCTCAATTGTAGCAACAATTTCGTTTTTTCTTCTATCTTATTTCTTCCCAAAGTATTTCGTATACAATATTTTCCTTTAATTTTCCGATCAAAAATGTAACCAAAGTTTTTTTTAAAAAGTTGAGTCAACTTCTACTTCAGCAACAATTTGTATACAATTTTAAATGATGTTTATATTTTTTTTTAGTTTTGAATGAACATTTTAAAAAATGTGCAAAATTTACTAACGGGTTCTTCTTAATTAAAAATGTGTGTTGGTGTAAAAAATTTTTGATTTATAGATAGTGAACACTAGTGAAAATGTTGCTGCCATTGTGAACGGAGCTTAATACATTCTGTTGTTGAATTTTATCAAAGCAGAGTAGCATTTTATGGTATAAAATTTTTTAATTTTAGTAGACATATTTTCAGATTTTGCAGAATGAAAATTAAACAAACTTTCTTTTTAAGAGTTTCGATTTTGGGAAAAAAAATCCACATTCTATACGATTTTGTGCAAATATAGAAGTTTTAAATAGCGATACATAAACAAAAAATATTACTAATACAAACATTGTAAGTTATGAACTTTTGACATAAGTCTTATGAACTTGTAAAAGAGTCAGCATTCTAGTTGTATATTATGTTCGAAAGTGTACATATGTATGTATAAATTCGAAACTTAATAACTATCGCATATTTTTTTAATATACTGTAGATTGAAATGATACGTTAGGTTATGTTCTATGTGCAGCCATCGAGACCCAGCTCACTTGGGTTCTTCAGTGGTTCCTTGTGATACTCAGCGCCAATGCCCATCGTATAGAGCAGATGTCGTCACTGTAGAAGTCAACCAATTCGTCTTCCAAATGAAGATAAGAAGCGACCTAAGTTATATCCTAGATAGATCCTACAAACAGGCAAACACTGGTTCTCCCAGGTATTTTTCCCTGATGCCCTGTATCCCACGACATTGACAAAGGAAGTGAAGTACAGTTTCCTCCTCCTCATCATCATGACGACTTTTGCAGTAGTCATTGAATATCAGACCCGTTCTCCTAGCATGAGTCCCCACATGAGTTTCCCCTTTCCTCGAACCATCAGTATATACCCCTAGGGTTGGTCCATGGAAACTATCTATAACCGACAGCACATAGTTGTGCGCCAAACGTGTCGCGTATCCTGCGCTGATGGTTATATGAAATTTTTTAAAGCAATTTATTAAAGTTGTATCATTTTGTGCTGCATAAATTCGCCCCGGTAGACTAGCTGGTATTGAGCTAGTCTATCAGTACCGGGGATGCAGGTTCGATTCCCGCCAAAAACCCTGGTCTCCTGCAGACAAGCGAAGAGCTTCGCGGTATTAGCGTAGGAATAAAAAAAATCGCATGGTTTATAACGGTCAACCAGTGTTGTAAAGGGTTCAGTTGATTTTAAATTTTTTATTGGTTGTATTGGTTTAAAGCAATCAGATGTTTTTGTTTTCAATAAGTTATGCATATATGTACATACATACATACTAGTTGATAAGACAGTAATAACACAGTAAGAAAATTTCCTCTAACATGATCAAGATTATGAAAATTTTAAATAAGGTATGTTTCAAAATAAAAAATAAATTAAATTTCTTTTAATTTGGTTGCTTTCATCAAGCCATTTGCTTCCAGTAAGCAATTTAAGGCAGCTTTGCACATATCCAATTTTAGGGCTGCTAAAGTATCTGTCGAAGTTATACAATCCCACGGTATACGAGAAATATGTTTAAATGAGCCAAAAACGCGCAACTCCTTATCTTTGAGTATGATGGATACTATATTAGAAGCCTTAACATATGATTGGCAAAATAAAGAATTACGTTGTATCGTTTTGAGCGCCAAGGGACCTGTATGGTCTGCCGGTCACAATCTTAAAGAACTAATACCAGGAAGTGAAAAGAATTGCCAAAAGGAAGTTTTCCAAAAGTTAACAGATATAATTCTGAATATATATAAAGCTCCAGTACCGGTATTAGCAAAAGTTAATGGTTTGGCGGCTGCAGCTGGTTGCCAATTGGTGGCGTCTTGTGATATGATAATAGCGTCGGATAAAAGTTCATTCTCTACACCAGGGTATTGTTAAAATTACCGGTTTTGTACTCTTTTTTTT
Source organism: Pollenia amentaria (assembly GCA_943735925.1). Lineage (NCBI taxonomy): Eukaryota > Metazoa > Arthropoda > Insecta > Diptera > Polleniidae > Pollenia > Pollenia amentaria. The sequence goes on along the minus strand of OX031010.1, from coordinate 30,029,689 downwards.
TTAAATTATTTTATTTTAGAGCTAATTTTGGTGTATTTTGTTCGACACCTGGCATTGCTATATCCCGTAATATGTCAAGACCTCAATCAGCTTATATGCTGATGTCCGGTTTACCCATAACAGCTCAAGAAGCTCTAACTGCCGGTATTTAATTTAATCTTTACTTTAAAAATTATTTTCTTAGAATGAATTTATTTAGGTCTCGTAAGTAGGGTTGTGCCAGAGGCAGAATTAGAAACTGAAATGCAGAAAATCACTGGTGCCATTAAGAATAAAAGTCGTTCGGTTATTGCTTTGGGCAAAGAATTCTATTATAAGCAATTGAATTTATCTATTGAAGAAGCTTATATATTGGGAACTGAGGTGGGGTATTTTTAAGTAAATTACTTCCTTAAGTAAATGATGATTTGGTAATTTCAGAAAATGATTGAAAATCTTGGTTTAAGTGACTGTCATGAAGGGCTTCAAAGTTTTGTAGAAAAACGTAAAGCCGAATGGAAACATGAATAAATAAATATAACAAGATAATCTATTAAAAGCTAGTTATTTTTGGATTTAAAGTGCATTTATTAGAAAATAAATAAAATATATGTATGTACATATGTATGTGAAATATACAATAATAATTTTATATTGTTCAAAGCAATAAAATGTTTTTTTTTATTTTGTAAATGAATGATATGGGCTTTTAAATTAGAACGTTTCAAAGGTACATAGTGTCAATTATAATAAACTTTTAAAAATAATTTTATTTTGTACTTGAAGTTTGTCGTAAGTAGCTCTTATTGTAAATATTTATTAATATAGATATGAAATTGTTTGTATACGAAGTATGTATTAAACAAAATATGTTAAAAAAATCTGCTTTTCTAATATGTAAATAAATGCAAAAAATCATTTGGACAAAAAAATATGCTATAAAGCAGTTCCCACGTTCCCGTGTTTCGCTCTCCCATTCCGGTTTCGCGCCCCAAACATAATATTGAAACATGTTTTGCCATACAAAACTTTGAGAGCGAAACAGGTCGTTCATTTTGAAACATGTTGCGAAACAGGAAAAATCTCCAATTCTCATAACAGTTACCGCTTGTTTATCTGAACTAGCTCCCAAGAAAACTCAAAACGAAGAAAAAAAACAAAATAAAAATTAATGTTAAATAAAATTAAAATAAAGTGATAATTATTAAATAAGGGCTAATAAATCAGAGCAAGTTAAACTCTGTTTTTGGTTTAAAATGTGCTTAAACCGATAAATCTATAAATCAGTAAACATATAAACCATCTTTAAACGCATAAAATTGGGCGTTTAAACTACCAATACAGACCATATGAGTTTGACAACATTTATCGTAGTGCTGCCACATGTTACTTTTTAGACTACATATAATACATGGGACACTGATTTACAACTGTTGAGTTTAAACTACATATAAATTTAAGTTTAGTTCAACTAAACCAGCGTTTAAGCCCTCACTGATTTATTAGCCATAATAGTAATAACAGGTCTTAATAATATATTTTTAATTTTACTTACTTTTTAACCTATTTTAAATAAAATCACACTAACAACACAAAAATGAAACAAGAATAAGTCGTATGAAGAGCATGTTTGGCAATCTAGTTTCAGAGGGCGAAACAAGTGGTTTAAATCGCAGTATGAACCAAGGCCTATCCAATAGGTATGCGCAAGGAGCCAGATGTTTATTTTTCTTTTTCCCTTAGGTTGTCAAAAGTTGTTTACATATTGCTTATACATGTATATTTTTGTTTACATATTTTGTTTTTTGCCACACATGCATGCATACAAAACAAGTTTTTTCTTTTGTTTTCCCTATGTAGTAGTAGGATTTTGACAACTGCGAGGAAATTTACACAAACAAAATGCCTGTTGATTTTTGTACTGTTGTATTGTTGTAGCGGTAAGCAAACCTATTGGATAGGCCTTGGTATGAACATAGCATTTGTTACGAAAACTTTTCCCAGCGTGTTTTTTTTTGACTTCCCGCCTAGCTCAGCTCTCACAATCGGGTAGGTTCTCAACCCTTATCAACACTAGTCTCTCACAATAAAAAAAAATATTTCAAATTCTTATTTGTGGAAATCCATTTACGTACAAAAAATCCCCCCGCCAGAAACAAATTATCATTAAACCGACACAAACACAGAAAGCTGATGTATTTCAATCTAGGATTGGTGTATCCCCTAGACGCGCCCATGCCCTTCTCCCAACCTACGTCATACTCAAATATATTTTCCTTGCATGACCCCTTTACTAATCAAACCTTCATCAAAAACTTACGGTTTATCCATTCTGTTTTAGCCACCGAGAACTCTGAAATCTAAAATCCCCAAAAAAAAAAAAAAACAATTTCCAACACAAATACATATTTACACTCTATTAAGGCATTACTTTATTTTAAAAAAATCTAAACTAAAATGCATATACTAATTTTTTGCTTTTAATTTTATTCTTTTTTTTTATATCTTATATGGCTTTCATATCTTAACACAGGTTCTCCACCTGAGATAAGATATAAGATTTTTATATCAGCAAACGTCAAATTCAATCGCAGAGAGTATTTTCTTACGTGTGGACTCTCAAATAGTGTTAGTATTAATATTATAATAAATGTTATGAGACAGTTGTTATGAGAAATCTTATAACAACTATCTTATAAGATAAGCTGTCAAAAATACACATACATATAAATTAATATTAGCTGCGTTCGAGAACACAAAAGTTGTTACTATTTTTTACTGAACTTTACTGCATTTTACTAAATTGCGTTCGCGTACACAAAATACAGTAAATGAGAACACAAATTGAGAGCGTAAAGTGACAGTTCTTGACTGAGTACTTACAAATTTTTACTGCAGAAATTTTTGCAGTAAAATTTAGTAAAACAAAAAAACATGTTTCAAAAGGTAAACAAACAAGAGTAGCAAACGAAAGGCATACAAATTGTTTAAAAAAAGAAAAGTTGAAATAAAACTAAAATAAAAACAAAAAATGAATTAATATTAATTAATTAAACTTGTTTGTGAAGAATTTATATGGCTAAACACCAATTTTTTGAAACTTTGTTTTGTTATGTTAATTTTTTGGAGTTGTAAGAGTGTCAAGTACTCGGGTACTTAGAACAGCCCTTGTTTTTAAAGTTATCAATAGTAAAAAAAATATTCGTGTACTATTGATCAAATTTAGCCGGACACAAATTAGCAAATTCAAATAAAATAAAAAACAAACAAATATGAAAGATTACATAAAATAATTTGTTTGTATTTTCCAAAAATATTCGTGTTATAAAAAGTATTTAATCGAGTACCGATAAGAAAACGAGTTAAGTAGTCAAAAGTGTAAACATTTTTTAACACTTCAATTATTTGCGATCAGCTGTTGCCTTTATTTTACGAATTTTTACAAATTTTGCGTTCGCGTACTTTTTTGGACAACAGCTTTTTATGAGAGCAAGTTTTTAAGTTTACTCATTTACTGCATTTTACTGTAAAAGTTCTCAAACGCACCTATTAAGACGCTATCATTAAAATGTTTAATTTGTTTAGTGAAAATAGTGTAAATCTTGTAAAAAGTGCTTGAAAAACAAAAATAAATACTAAAAACAAAGAAAAAAACTAAAATATAATAAAAAACGACACAAGTTTACTGTACGAAAATCAGTAAATTATGAAATCTTATAAGATACATGTTCCCCTTGTTTAAGATTAAGATTACCATGAAGAAATGTGCTCTCTCATTCTGCCGACGTTCTCTCACATATTATATCAGATATTATCTCAGGTGGAGACCCTGTGTAACAAACCCCAAAAAAAGCATAGCCTGGCGATCACTTTTAATTCATGGTTTGCTGTTCTTTATACTTTTCCCCCCTTCTCAATGTGCAATAATAGATTTTCTTTATAAATTTACACTAACATCATCGGGTTTACAAAAAAAACCCCCATTCAAAAATTACACTAATATAGAAATACACTAAATTATAATTATAAATTGTAACGATTTTATTTTAATTTACAAAAGTTCTTTATTCAATCAGTTGCCGTGATTCTCAAAAATTCTCATTTATTAAATTTACAACAATAACAATCTGCAAGACAAGAATGAGCTGCCTTCGTCGAGTGTTCTGCTTTTATACCCTCTAATATGAGCTTTCAACTCATCAAACAACCAAACACTTGTTAGTTTTAAATAAGCTTTAAGTCAACGAAAGAGCTTTCTCCTGTTGTTGCAGTGTCGTTTTCAAAGTAAGTCACACATGCTAGTGACGTACAATCTAAAGTTATAGTAACCATTACAATTAGACAGGTTATCAATATAATAAATTACCAAAATAAATACGGTAATAAATAAATATGTAATTAAATATGTAAATAAATATGTAAATAAATATGTGCCGCTACATTCTCCCCCTTTGACGTACAGGTTCTCGCCCCGAGCAGTACGTCAACATCCTTCAGTGCTTCATCCACTAGGCTTCATCTATTTGGCATCATCTACTAGGCTTCATCTATTTCGTTCTTCTTGGACGGCCACGTCTCTTTATAGGATTCACAGGTGCTGGAGCCACCATTTTGTTAGTACCTCTGTATAATGTCAATGCCGAAGCATGATAGGTACCAAGGGGAATACTCAAGTTGTTTGGCAATGACACCTCATATGTGGATGACCCAATCTTGCCGGTGATGATGTAGGGACCATCACGTTTAGGCACAAACTTTGATGTTATTCCCTTACTTGCATTACTCAAAACATGGGTTGTTACCAGTACCTCAGTACCAATTTCAAAGTTAGGCTGTGGTCGTCTCAGTTTATCAACATACGTTTTGTTCTTATCCTGGATCTTTATTTCAGTCTCCTTTGCATCCCTTAGAACATTTGTGATAGTTTTTAGATATGATGTTATTTCCGGAATAAAACTTTCGGCTTCAATAATTCGTCTAACATCATGTTTGACATCGTCTAACGTACGTAGCTCTCTACCAAAAGTAAGGTAGGCAGCGCTATAACCCGTACTCTGACATTTGGCAGTATTCATAGCAAAACGTATAGCAGCCAAACTATCATGCCAATTATCATGTTGATTTTGAACCAATATGGCCAGTTGACTCTTCATGTCCCTGTTCTTTCTTTCGACAGGATTTGCTTCGGGATGATATACGGGTGTGAATTGCTGCTGTATACCAAGGCAATATGTGACCTTCTGCATTATAGCGGATACAAATTGTACTCCGTTATCGGATTTGATACGTCTGGGTATTCCATATCGCAAAAAGATTTCGTCTATCAGAATCTTTGCGCATGCTTCAGCAGTTGCATCTTTTAACTTAAAAATTTCAGTCCAACGGCTGGCAACGTCTTCCACAATTAATATCCATCGATAACCATCTTCAGTCTGCGGCAAGGGACCAAATAAGTCCACAGCCACAACTTCAAATCTTTGTTTACTGCTAGTTGTCTGCAAAAGTCCAGCAGGTTTCATATTAGATGCCTTAAAACGTTGGCATTCAATACAGCTCTTGACATACCTGGCTATTTCACTGCGCATTCCAGGCCAGAAATACCTACTAGTTATACGTGCAATGGTTCTTTCCGTGCCATAATGGCCTGCAGTGCTCTCATCATGGTACGCTTTTAAAATTTCAGAGCGTTCTTGGGCGGGTATTACGAGTTGTGCATCTTCACTATCATCATTTGCATAACAATACAAAATGCCATCATTCAACAGATAACTCCTATTCATCCATCGAATTGAGTTTTCATCCTGTTTCTCCAAGGAATCTATTATCTCCTTTATATACTCGTCCTTCATCTGCTCTTCTCGGATTTTCTTAACCGTTTTCGTTGGCATGTCAACATAAAATGCACAGAAACGATTATCATTGACCTCATCATCTTGATCGGGACAAGGTGGCCTGGATAGCATATCAGCTACCGCATTTGCCCTACCAGGAACGTGTTCGATTCTAAAATTGTACTGCTGAATCTGCAGTCCCCACCTAGCAAGTCTTCCCGTTGGTGATTTTACCGTCAGCAGCCATTTCAAGGGTTTGTGATCAGTTAGAAGTTTAAGCTCCTCCCCTTCAATATAGCCACGAAATTTACTACAGGCCCAAATTATAGCCAGAGCCTCTCGTTCCGTAGTAGAGTAGTTACGTTCAGCGTTGTTCAACAAACGGCTTGCATATTCTAAAGGGTGCTCTTCCGGACCCTCCCCCTGGAGCAAAACTGCTCCAAGAGCATAGGCGCTCGCATCCGTCTTAATAGCATATGGCATATTGTCGACAGCTTGTCCCAGCACTGGAGAAGTAGTTAAGGCGTCTTTCAAAGCGCCAAATGCCCTCTGTTCCTCAGCTTCCCATTTCCACACTGCCGTTTTCTTAGTCAAATTCGTTAAGGGTCTAGCAATTTCAGCATAACCATCAATAAACCGCCTATACCAGGAACAGGTTTGAATGAATGATATCAGCTCCCTCACATTTCTGGGCTCTTTACGTTCCACTATAACTTGGATTTTGCACGGATCCACAGCAATGCCTTCTGGTGTGAGAATATGTCCAAGAAATTTTACACTGGGGCAACAAAACTTGCATTTACCATTATTCAAGCGTAATTCAAACATTAACAGACGTCGTAGTACCACGTTGAGATTTTCCAAGTGTTGTTGGAAACTCTCCGAGCATATGATTATATCATCAAGATAGGCAAAAATACATATGTCAGGAATACTGGATTTAAAACGATTAACAAGCCTCTGAAAGGTTGCGGGGGCATTTCGTAACCCAAATGGCATTCTTTTAAAACGAAAAGTTCCAAATGGTGTGATAATGCATGTTTTATCACGATCCTCTTCAGCTACTTCCACTTGGTAGTAGCCACATTGCAAATCGAGGGTTGTCATGTATTTTGTGCTCTTTGCCGAGTGCAACATATCATCCATACGAGGTAATGGATACCTGTCGGGAACAGTGATAGAGTTCAATTTTCTGTAATCAACACAGACACGTATTGATCCATCCTTTTTGGGGACCATAACAACGGGAGACGACCAAGCAGATTCACATTCTTCTATGATATCATTTTCCAGCATACCCTCTATTTCACATTTTAACTCCCTAGATTTTGCAAACGAAAGACGATAGGGTGGTGACGCAATAGGATGATGGTCACCAGTGTCTATTCTGTGGACAGCGTACGGTGAAGGTTTTCCCAAGCTACCATATTTAAAACTATTCCCGACTCTTCCATGAAATCCTTGCCAATTAATGTACGGTTACTCTTATCCTCGGGAAAAATCAAAAACTGGATATTTAAACATCTTCCGCCAATAACAATCTTACATCGCGTTGTTAGGCACTTTCTGTTACAAGATGAACCATCCGCAAGAGAAACGTCACAGATAATGGATTCGTACTGACAACCCTTAAAATCCATTATCTTCTTTAAATTTGTACCAGCCACGCTAGTTTTAGCACCAGAATCAAAATACGCCTGTCCAGGAACACCAAATAGCTGCACATTTACCACTGGTATATTCCGGCCAATACATAAACCAAGTGAATTAAAACTCACACCCACCGGTGAACTTCCATTGGTCTTTTTGCTGCAATTTGGACAATTAGCAAGTTGGGAAAACAGTGCACGTTTTTTCCGAATGAAGCAATCTGTTGACTCGTTCTTCTGTTGTTTTATTTCATAAATTTCAGCATAAACTCTCCATGCCGGTTTGGGAGGCGAAAACGACTCACGCAACATACGCACCAAATCATCAAAAGTTCCCACATTGGTCTTAACACCACGCCACCACTCCGCAGCATCACCCTCAAGTAGCATCGGCATACCATTAACAGCATCAGAGTCTGATATTTTCTCCACTAGTTTGAATGTAGAAATGGCAGAAATAAATTCCTCTACCTTTGAAGGATTTCGTTCACCATTATAACGTGCCGAACAGCTGCTAAAAGAGCCACACCTTTCACTGGGCTTACCAACAGCACTCAGAAGTTGTTCAAATTGTTCCGTTGATAGCGTCACCATTTCTAATTTGCCTGCCAAACGTTGACTTCTTCTCAAATTTTCACAAAAATTCGCCACGATTTAAAAAAAATTTCACAAAATTATATTTTCCCTTTCTCCATTTTTCCCGTTTTCATATATTTATATGGGCGTTGTCCACGGCCTCTCAGTTGGGCGCCAATTTGTAACGATTTTATTTTAATTTACAAAAGTTCTTTATTCAATCAGTTGCCGTGATTCTCAAAAATTCTCATTTATTAAATTTACAACAATAACAATCTGCAAGACAAGAATGAGCTGCCTTCGTCGAGTGTTCTGCTTTTATACCCTCTAATATGAGCTTTCAACTCATCAAACAACCAAACACTTGTTAGTTTTAAATAAGCTTTAAGTCAACGAAAGAGCTTTCTCCTGTTGTTGCAGTGTCGTTTTCAAAGTAAGTCACACATGCTAGTGACGTACAATCTAAAGTTATAGTAACCATTACAATTAGACAGGTTATCAATATAATAAATTACCAAAATAAATACGGTAATAAATAAATATGTAATTAAATATGTAAATAAATATGTAAATAAATATGTGCCGCTACAAAATAATATTAACTAACAAAAGGACCGGACCAGATTTAAACTCGACAAAAAAATTTAATGCTTGCCTGAAACAAAAACTATGTATATTTACGATACACTTCCCTAAAGAGCTCTCTAAAGGAAATACAATTTTAACTTTTGGCAATGGCCATAAACACGCGCAAAAAAAATTAGATTAATCTCTCGAATGATCCTCTTTTACAAATTTTACCTACATATTTCCTACTTACACTTATTCTAACTATATAAAAAAACAACTTTTATCTAAATCTATTTTCTTATAACTTCCCTAAGAACAGTTTCGATTTTAACAATTTCCTAGCGAGGTTTAAAATTTTGGCATTACCAAAAAAAAAAAAACTACAGTGGGTTAAAGTCTCGGCTTCTTCTTTCTTGGGACAGAAAGCTCTTCTCCTACAACCACCTCCGGAAATAACACAAATGTATAGATTTTTATTATATTTGGTGCCGCTTGTTCTTTTAAGACTTCCTTTTGCTTCTGTCTTACTAAACTTAATTATTTCAAAGGATGGGTTGCTCGCCTCCTGTCCCTTATTTTATCCGGCCCACTTATCTCTTCTTCCCGTAGTCTGGCTATTTTTTTAATATCTTAAGCCTTGATCTTCTAGTTTTTCTACCAATTATACTTTAAACAAATATAAATTTTACATTTACATTTTCCACAAAATATCAACACTTACACTAAATTCTTTTTCTTTATAATTTAAAACAATCCTTTTGGCATAAATACTTCACAATATAAATATTTGCAGTTATTTTTGTTTAATTAAAAAACTTTTCTTCTTTTTTATTTTTCCAGAACTTTTACCACTTTTATCAGTCGACTGCCACTTTGTAAATAATTTTAAATACCTATTTCACTTTTTAAAATTTTATGTAAAGCCACCATCACAAATTAAAATAAACAAACACTAACAAATCTCTATGAATAAAAAACATCCCTCCAAGCAATTGGTAGAGTTTTTCGATTGTCTACGAATTTTAACTACTTCGTCACATTTTGTAGTTAAACAGTAGATATTTCGGAATTTAACAACAACAAAATCAGATAATTGTAACAGTTATACAACTGCAACAATGGCACAATTGAATATTTCACATATTATATTGACTTCTTCGCAACGATTTGCTGTTTAATAGTGAATATTACAAAAGCAAAATGCGTAAAAGAGCACAGTTTGTATTTAAGTTGCCATGTGATCGGTGCTACGTGCGTGTAAAATAATATAAATTTTAAATAAAGTAAGGTAAAATAGAGTGAAATTTTTAATATTTGAAAAATGAAATAGTTATAGTATTGTACTTAAAATTAGTACTCCGCGGAATCCAAATGTTACCGAAAAAAAATGTTCACGAAAGTTGTATAAATGAGTGCACAAAACAGCCCAAACTTATTCATCGGTTAGATTGGTTAAAGTTTTAATAATTTCTCATGCATATTTTTTTAGAGCAAATGAAAATGAAATTAAAAATAATAATTTGATAATTATCTTTTTTTAAAGGATATTAGTGATTTTTTAAACTGTCTGTTTATGTATTGACTTTAAAAATTTTAGTGTGAAAATTAGTGTTTTTGTTAAATTTTTCTAGTGAAGATCAACAATAACGTTGAGTGAAGAAAATTTGTAAAATAAGTTATGTAAAGCAATAAAAAGATATGCTAGTTATAATATGATGAAAGTTTACAAAGTTTGTGTTTGAACAAATTTGTGATTTTGTGTAGTTTTCTTTAACAAAATTTGTCCACATTAGGTTTTTAACTTTAAAACATTAACAGCTATTTTGATTAAATGTAACGTAGATTTTTTAATATTTGTTTAACATAAATACCTACACTACCTATTTCACCAACTAAGTGTGTACCATTCCGCTTGTACCATTAATTTCTAACAACCATAAAAACATCCAGACGAGAAAAAAACATCAAGCACAAATAATAATTGTATAAAAAAATACTCAACAATTAAAATAAAATTCCAACCACCCAACAAACAAAAAAATCATCCAAGAACTACAAGCAATTTTCAACAACAAACAATAAACTCCAAGAATAATTTATAGACGAAAAAAAACCGCCAAGCAATCGCCCCACACCTGTCCATGCAGACAACAACTACAACAAATACACCAACTACATTCATTTAACCACCAAAGAAAAACACAAATAAACGAAGAAATAAATACTATATATCATATTTTTTTATTTATTAAATCAAATTAAAAAACAATCTCGGCACACAAGACAAAAACTGTTTTCTTACAAAACAGGTCAGTATCATAAAATAATGTCAGTGACACAAATGTCAACAACGACCACAACACAGAATATGTAAAAAATAAATATACAAATACCCATCTCTATCAGCTAAATCTAGCAGAAAGAATGAAGAAATGGTAGCACTGTTTAAAACCGATATTTTAGTATATCGATATTTTACGCCCATCCATATTTGCTTTAAATGTAAACATTGGGGATTTACCTATTTGAATTGCTTTGTTTATTATTAGTTGTGTTTTTCCCATTCATCCGGCAGTATAGATTTAATAAAATTGGTCATATTTTTTATTTATTAGTTCAGTATACGGTATATTATTGAAATTTTCACAGTCTAAAATCCAAAAAATATTTTAAAGTAAGGTTGCAAATTATTTTGTTTATAATAAAATTATATGCTTAAGTATATTTTAGTGTTTTACGCCATATGTAAATACATATTTAAGTATCTATGAATGTGCACATAAATTTTGTATTAAAATATGTAGTACATACATACGTGTTTGGGAACGATATTTTAATTTTAAATTATTGTTAGTGATAAAAAATGCATTAAGTATAACAATGCAACCAAAGTATAATTTTCCAACATTATTTAGCTTGATAATTTTTATATACATAGATAGCTCATTTACTGCAACGTCGGCATAACTTATAAAAATAAATTTCGAAATAAGTTTTGGCAAAAGTACGGGGCACACGAAAAAAAAGTTCGATCCCCTCTGGAATTAAAAAAGAAAAAATCAAAATTAAAATTTAAGGGGCTGAAGCCCTTGGGGACTCCTGGACCAAAAAACAGCCACTTAGTGGTAATAAAAGTAATTGAGTAAGAAAAACGAAAATAATAAATTCTGAATAGGTATGGTGACATTTATTTTTTATTTTTTTCGTGTGCCCCGTAAACTGCATTTCAGTCAAAGTTTATAATTCGCTTTAACCACTTTATAAAGAGGAAGTAAGAGTTCCATATTCGGCTGTGGCGACTCTTTGATACCCTCCACTTGCAGTTAGAATATTTCAATAGTGGGCATTATATGGGACCTTTGCTAAATTATGGGCCGATCTTTACAAAAGTTGACAGTGTAATTCATAGCCTTATGCGCCCCATACACGGTTCAATTCAGTTGTCAACTGAGTCTTTCAACTGAATTGATACTTGGCCACACACTTCTTCAACTGAATTGAAAGATTTTAATTCAACTGTCAAATTTAGATTTTTTTTTACATAGATTTTGACAGCTGATCAAGAGACTTGAGCACACACAGTACAATCGAATTGAAAGATTTAAGGCCCAACCATAATGTGCTTAAGTTGGCTTCAGCAAATGTGCGAATACATGTAAATCAAAATGGGCAAACCATATTCAACTTAAGGAAACGTTTTGTTAAGTTTTATGAAATTGACATTTGCTTAAGCAAAGTGCGAAATTGATCGCACATTCCGTACGGAATCAAATGTTTTTTTTATTTTGTTTTTTTTTTTAAATACATTTGAGAGACTTTTTGTAAATTTTTGACAATAGGTTAAGCTAGGCTATGCATATTATGGTTGGGCCTTTAGTAGTCAACTTGAAAAAATCAAAATCTTTTGATTTTTCTTCAACCAACTCGACAACCGTCAAACTAATCAACTGACAAGGCCATACACGCTTTGATTTGGACAACAACCGACTCAGTTGACAATTTAATTGAATCGTGTATGGTCTGCTTTATAAAACTATGACGCCAAATTTTATTTTAATACATATATACATAGGTATATAGTTTAACTGAGACCTCAAAAACCCAGCCTTAAAGATACTTAAATTAAGAAAGAACAAATACAAAAACAATATAGGTAAATATTTTCAATCGTGAGCAAATTACTTTTATTATGAATTAAACACATTCGAGACAGCAGGCAACACGAACACACGATTACAAATGCTGCTGGCTTAAATTTTAGTCGCGTAATCAGCTACTGAATTATTTTGAAGAGGACAGCTACAATTGAAAAAAACATAAACAGCTGCTTTTTTTTATTATGTTTCTATATTTCAGTATTAATTTTTAAAAATTGAACAAATACCTATTTATAATACACTAGCGACCCGGCAAACGTTGTTTTGCCTAGAAAAGCGGAAATTGTTCATACCAACATAGAAACCTTTGCCGTTTACGATTTAACTCTGAATCTGAAATTGGTCATATCAACTTATAAACCTTCGCCGGCTCATGCTGAACAACTTTGCTAAAAATCATAGCATCGTCAAATGCAGAGTTTACGATTTAATTCATACTGAGTAATTTTCAATGGCGCCACCATCGGCATGTTGCAAATTAGTTTTTTAAGCACAGCGTTGCCGTTTTGCCACTAAAGTGGAGAATTTTACCCCTTTTTTAAGGACCTTGCCACTTTTATGACCCTTTTATAAAGTACTCTTTTGTATCATTTTGAATAAATTCACTTTTGGGCTATTTTTTAATTTTATGCCACGAAATTGTTTCAAGAATAAATATAAAAGGGACGAGAATGAATGTTTTTATTTATATATATAATTTTGAAATTGTTTCAGAATTCAAGACATAATGTTGCAAGCAGAGGCTTTTGTTAACGAATTTAAGTTATAAGAAAATATATTTAAATTTACAACTGGTAAATAACAAAACGTATGAAGCCCAATGCGGAAAACTTTAAGTTTGAGGTCGGAAATTTAATAGTTTGTATTCGTAAAAACATTTAGTAAAAGGTATTTTTGCAACTTCTAAATTAATTTTACGACAGTAAAGTTCAAATTAAAAGTACAATTTTCGTAGTTACCTAACTTATATATATATATACATATCTGCTATTTTGTAATTTATTGAATAGGTTAAATAAACTTATGTTGTTTGAGCACTAGCTGCCTGAAATAAAACCTTTTTCGACGCCCTCATTGGTAAATACTATTTATAAATATCTTCACTTGTTTTTACTATGAAATATCCTTTTTTTTAGAAAATCCTCTTTGTGACCCTTTTAGAACAATTCCAACGGTAACCCTGCTTATAATGTACTCATAAAATCAACTCTACACTAAGCAACAACACAGAAATACCATTTTAACGTACATTTTTTTCTTTGAATTAAAAGATAGAAATTGTATTGTTGAAAGATAAATTTTTGAAAAAATAAAACAATTAAAAAAAGAAAAAAGCTTAAAAAAAATTCAAGAAGTGAAAAATAACAATACTAGAATACTAATCTGAAAAAAATTTTGAGGTACCTACATAAGTTATAAATTCGGCTTGTAAATTAATAAAGGGTACGTTCGTAAATGCATTACTGCGCGGCATCAGTGATTTCAAATGTTTATATATATGTATGTATATGAATGAAGTAGATGTGAACCAAAAAATTTGTCAAATACTTCATAAATTTAATAGTCACACAATAAACAAAATTATAATTGCTTTTTTATTGACATTACAAAAAGTTTGCTTTTCTGATCCAGAGCAGTGATGCATTTACGAACGCTCGCAAAATTAACTAGTTTGTGTAGGTATTTTTTCAAGTAAATTAGTGATCATCTAAGCTTGCCATTTTTGTTGCTGCAATTATTAAAATTCTGAATTGGAATTGCATTGGTGTTTAGATTATGAACTGCTAGTTTTGCAATTTTTGTATATTCATCTTGTCTCCTCTTCTTTTTATATTTTATATATGTAGGTATACATAAATACAAATACACCTGCAGCCAACTTTAAGTTAAAAAGTGTGAGAATAACAAAACAAAAAAGAATTGCAGAGACATGGAACTTTTTACTCCACTCAACAATAATTGCTCTTTCACACTCTTCCAGACAGTCGCCAAGTCTTGAGTTTTTAGGAGGTAGAGGTAAAAGCCCAAGACATGACGACTAAAACAGTGTGAACCAGCACTTAACTAAACAAAAATCACAAGTCTGGACGATAACATAGTCTTAGTCCAAACTTGGACTTCAAGTTAAAAAGTGTGAGAATGACAAAACAAAACAGAATTGCAGAGTGCATGAAACTGAGTACCCCTCCCTAATATTCTCATTCCTCTCTCCCATAAACTCAAGAATTTCTGCAACAAAAATTGCATGTATGGACCAGTGGTGTCAATTATGATTGTGTTGGTGCGAATACTCTTGTCTCTTACATTCCCAGCGGGAGGAATCTGCGGTTGCGAGGCCTATTACGAGGCCTAATTAACATACATATTTTGCTATGAAGACTTTAGAGCAATTAATAATAATACAATTATTGAAAAATGTTGAGTTATGGACAGACACAATCAGTTATTATTTAAATAAATTTTATTTGGAACCTGCATTTCGCAGAAACTTTGCTTATTTTTTGGAAAAATTGAGCATTTGACAATATTTGAAGTCTTTTTACAACCTTATACAATTCTTTCCAAAATTTTTAATTTGGTGCTCAACATATCTTTGCGAATGCCAACAATGAAAATTCATTTGCACATACTAATGCAAATAATAACCCCATTAAGTTTAAAAATATTCTATAATTATTAACCACCATTATAAAAAGAGAAGATTTTACTAGCCTATAACAATATACTTTTATTTACCAATAATATCTTCTGCATTTACACTTGTAATTTTCAAACTAGTTTATGATCGTAAACTACTTTCATAAACTATATCGTTTACATCAGCAGTTTTGACAGTTAACAGTTTAACAGCCGTGTCACAAAACAGCTGACTTCAGTAAAAAAAAACTTAAAAACGTTGGTGCACGTACATTTATACATACGATAAACATACCTTTTATTTTCGTTATCCATATTATATAAAACAATTTTCAATTAATTTTTTTAAACTTTTTCTTGATGTGTTCCTTTTTTTAACGCAAACTTTTTTAGGCTTAAGTCCAGTTTACCAACGCAGCTCCAAATAAAAAAAAAAGTACATAGGGTGATAGAAAATTGAAAAATAAGAAGAAAAAATAAAATGGCAAAATTCTCGGAAACGCATAGTTTCCGAGTTATGGACCTCTGAAGTTTTCATATGAATTTGCGATTTCCCATTACATTTCTGAACCTATATGGCCAATATTGGTATCATTTGAAAGCTTTTGAATAGATCTTTCTGGATATAAACATTTTATTTAAAAATTCTTAATCCATTAAGGAGCGGCGATGAATTTACGAAAAAACAAAAGTTTTTAGTAAGCATAAAAACCAATATATGTATTTATGTTTTAAATTTGTTTTTTAATTCACTTTTTTCTAAAATAAACTTAACTTAACTTTTATACATACATACTTATTTCTATCTACACTAAGAAATTAAAAAAAAAATTAAAAAAATTATTCGCTCTCTGATTCGGGAGAAAACCTATGCAGAAAAGCATTAGTAAGCGAAGCCGGTGTTTGTTATACCATAGAGGAGAAAATCTGTTCATCCGGCCGAAGGTCGGCTATGCGGAGCAGCTTTATTTAGCGAAGCCGGTGTTTGTTATACCATAGAGGAGAAAATCCTTGCGCCCGGCCGTAGGCCGGCTATGCGGAGAAGCTTTATTTAGCGAAGCCGGTGTTTGTTATACCATAGAGGAGAAAATCCTTGCGCCCGGCCGAAGGCCAGCTATGTGGAAAAGCTTTATATAGCAAAGCCGGTGTTTATTATACCATAGAGGAGAAAACCCTTGCGCCCGGTCAAAGGCCGGCTATGTGGAGAAGCTTTATTTAGCGAAGCTGGGATTTTTTTGATAAAATTTTTATTACCTAGTGCACTTCCGTAACATTTTGATATAAAATTTTGTAAAAACTGTATTAGGAGCTAATGAGTTAAAAAGTTTTAAAAAGTTTGCATTTCCAGAAAGATCTGTTTAAAAGCTTTCAAATGATACCAATATTGGCCATATACGTTCAGAAATGTAGTGGGAAATCACAAATTCATATGAAAACTTCCGAGGTCCATAACTCGGAAACTATGCGTTTCCGAGAATTTTGCCATTTAATTTTTTCTTCTTATTTTTCAATTTTCTATCACCCTATGTACTTTTTTTTTTATTTGGAGCTGCGTTGGTAAACTGGACTTGTTCCCTTTTTTAACTTAATTTTTTTTTTTATGAAATGTCAAATATCACTAGCGTTGCCAGAGCAAAATTTGAAAAGAACAGAGTTGCATTAACAAAAACTGGTTGTTTGCAACTAGTTTATCTCAAAAGCTATTTACAAACGTGTTTATAATTTGTATGGATAAACAAGTTTATTAAACTAGTTTATCATCATAAACAACTTATAACCTGTTTATGGTGTAGGTGTAGGTATAAGTTTATATTGCAGTTTCGAAACAACAAAACATTTTTTAGGTTTGCGGACGTTAATTTATTGCGTTGTTTTGAGCAAATGTATTTCAAATCGTAAAATATTTGTTCGCAAAGATATATTGAGGAAAAAAAGCGACAAACATTTGCAGGAATTTTTTTTTAATACAGGATATAGTGCCCCGTCTAAATTTTTCCAGAACTCAATAATATTTTCCCTATCTGGATCATTAAATTTTTAATAAAATCATCCGCTTGTATGCTCGTTATCGCTGTTTACAAGACTTATTAATAAAATTCAAATTTGAAGTTTACAGAAGCTCAATAAACACAACATCAAGGCGAATTCATCACAGTTATTCTTGATACTACAACAAGTACACTACACCTCGTACAAAAACCACAAGCAATTTGTTTTTTTAAAATCATTGTACAATGTTAAAAACAGAAATAAAACAAAACAGAAACAAAGATAATAAATATATTATTTCTGTTTAGAGGCCTCAAAACAGGCCGTGCGATATTTCCCGCTGAATAAGAGTGTTTTGCAGTAAACAATTATATTTTACGCTCGCAAAATAAAAGAGCGTAAGCGTACATGTGAGTTTTGCTGACACAATTGTGTATGACGCTGGTATCCCTGGTCTGGACAAAGCCTTACGGTTCAAATTTATAGCATTTTCATAAAACGAAACCTTTTTGAAATTAAACCAAACCTTTTTCAGAATAAACGAAACTTTATTCAAAATAAATGAAACCTTATAGGTAGGTACAAAATAAACTAAACCTTTTTGAAAATGAACGAAACTATTCAAATTAAACAAAACTATTCATACAGTTAAACATTTTTCACATTATATTAAACCATTTTTAAAATCTTGTAGGGATCTATTTTTTTTTCTTGCTGAAGAAGGTGAAAGTTGTTTTGCCAACCGTAAGGAGAAATAATATGACTCTAATTGCTACGACAGATAATACTGGCGTTGTTTACCATAAGGATTTTTCTGTTTCCACTGTGAATTCGGCCCGTTTCCAAGTATTTCTTCGGGAGCTCTTAGATAAAATTGAAATCAGCCCAAGGCTACAAAATTTATTTTTTTGAATCCATAAATCCCAAGTAATATGACATTAGGTGGACAAAGGTGAATGTACATTAAAATTTTACCACCTTATTCTCCTATGCTAAACCCGATAGAGAAGACATATCCAAAGTTAAAATTGCATGCCCAATCATTATTAAGTTATTTTACCACTGATCGTAATATAATAAGCGTCGCCTAAAACTTTGAGAGAACAAGCTCTTCATTAATCAGTAATGCAAAGCAATACAAAAAACAAATTCGTTTATTTTGAAAAAGGTTTCGTATATTTTGAATAAAGTTTCATTTATTTTGAATAAAGTTTCGTTTATTCTGAAAAAGGTTTCGGTTAATTTCAAAAAGGTTTCGTTTTGTTTGAAAAGGGTTTTTTTAAACTGAAAATGGGGTATTACATTTTTTTTTTTTTTCTAAACTGCAGTTTACGGGACAAACAAAATTTCAAAAAATATATTTAAAAAAAAAAAACTGAAATTCAAAGTTAGGTGTGGGTACTCAAATTAAAGGTGATTTGCTCAGGATTGCAAATATGTGTTTTGCTTTTGTTCATTATTTTCTCCATCTAGGTTAACTAAAGTACCTTTTAGTTCAATAAATTCGGGTAAAAAATTAGTAATTTTTTAAATAATTTTACCTTAATAACTATAAAAAAAAAAAAAATAGAAAAAATCGCAGGAGAAAATCCTTGCGCCCGGCCGAAGGACGTCTATGCAGAGGAGTGTTAATTAGCGAAGACGGTTTTGCTATACAATAGAGGATAAAAAGGAAAATACGTATATAATCGTGAGAGAATTTCCTTTTAATTACTCATATCTAGATATAAAGGAGGGTACACATTTTTGCTCTACGGGCCTCAGCCATCTTAAATTCTAATTTTATTTTTTTTTTAATTCTGAATCGGGTGGCATATTTTTTCGTCATATCAGCCAAAAATTCTTTCACGTATATTTTAAGAAAAGTTTGTGCAAACTAGAGAAGAATGCCAATCTGGACTAGTTTTCGCAAATCCCGGGATCCCGAAAAATTCGTTGTGGAAATTAAAATTTAAATACTTTTTATAGATATTTTTTTTAAAAAGTTATAAAAGAGATTTACAAACAAAAGTTTTATAATTAATTTCTTGTAACAAAGTTAAATATAATGTTTATATTGATTACTAGAATTTAAATAAATTGAAAATTATATTTTTTTTTTCTTATTTAATGATTAATTTAAATAAAATACGATAAAAAAACAACGAACGATTTTAAACAATGTGGTTATTGAATCGATTAAAAAATAATTAACATAAAATCTATATTTTATTCAATTAATTTTCTTCTTTAATTACATCACTTCACTTCTCACATTAAAATTTCATTATAATTTTTGAACACTCTTAAAAAGAATAACAAAGCTTAACTTTTTTCTTTCGTTTTCAACTATTATCAGAGTAAATCAAATTAATAAAAAAAATCAAGATCAATATCCTCTCAAGGGGGAATGTCATGATGATTTTTTTTATAAAAAGCCAAACAAAAATAATTAAATTAACAATTTCGATATTGACTAAATCCCGGCACTAAAAAATAAAATCCCGCGATTTTCGGGATCGGGACTGGCATCCCTAGTGTAAACCTTCTTTATCGTTATTTTCCTACTAGAGTTTGTGGCGTACAATAGAAACCAATAATAATCTGGCGAAATCTTAAAAATTCCCTAAGTATTTCTTCTCAGCTAAAAAGTTGCCTGCAAATTTTACAAAGTTAAATTTCAGGTAGTTTATTTTTAAAATACATAAAGTCAGGCAGAACTGTGTGACAGGCTTAATAGTCATTCAGTCTATTGCGATAAGTTATGTTAGTCGTATCGGTGTGGTTTAAATTCAGTTATTATTGATACTTTCACTGTGTTAAACTAAAATATTTAAAAGTAAGAGTGAAATTTATTTTGGTAAAAACCCAATTATTATTTTTTGAATTTTGATGGAAAGTGTATATTTTTCTTATCTTTATGTATTTCCACTATAAAAGAAATTACTATTACAGTTTTGTGTTAAGTAAACAATGAACATTATATACATATTAAATATGAAACGAAGCTTAAAAATAAACAAACACCGAATCCCTTTTTTTAAATGAAAAAAAAAAAAAACATTCAGTGGATTTATGTATGTGTATCTAAAAATGATAAACCAAAAAATTTGCAACGTTTTCTTGTTTTTGAGTTTGAAACTATTATTATTTATATTTATTATTATTATTAAAATTTATAATAGATATTCAAAAATTTTTAATACCATAAATTTTATACACAAAAGTTTTCGGGTATATAAAAAAAAAACATTTTGTTTCTGGGAATGCAAGAAAGTAAGGAACAATAAGAACTCTAATCGTTCCGGTTCCCAACCATTCAATCAATTACACAGGTCGACATTGAAAAAGTTTAGCTGATTCTTAGTTTTTTTTTTGCTTGCTTAAGCCGAATATAAGCTCAGTTTTCTCCCACCGCGTCACATTTATCAGATAACGGTACAAATATTGGCTAATTGATTATGCTCGGGTAAAAAATGTCTGAGTTATAGTAGATAAGAGCTAAGATTTGATGAACATTTTAATGTTTTTCACCAATTGTTGTCATTTCGGAAGATGTTTTTTACCACAATGAATACCATAATCCATAGTTTTATTACTTTTTTGTATAGCCCAATTCATTAAAAAAAAATCAACCACCATTATGTATCGAAATCGGATAAAGGCTAAAAATCTTATATTAAAACAAGTAGAGTGAGTGCTACAGTTCGAATATTTCAGGAGTGGGCTCTATATGATATCTATATATTATTAATTAATCATTTATACGGACGCTTGCGGTTTAGACCTCTATTCAATTATTGACCGACAATCAGAATGTTTTATGCTTTTCTTTTAAGAAATTTGAACTAGCTTGAGTAAAATATCATGGATTATAAAAGTTTAAAAGCCGAACTAAAATTATTTCCAGGAGGGGAATTTATACTAGATCCATGGTAAATTATGGACCAATCTACCCAAAATTCTGTTGAGTGATTTCTGGTATTAAAAACATAAATTAAAATAATTTTAAATATATGAAAATAGTTTTAGCGTTTACAGTGAATTTCAAAAGGCTGCTTAATATGGGATCTAAGGTGAATTATGGACCGTATATCCCAAAACTTCATGGCATTTTTTCTGGTCATATAAAGCTAAGTTGGAACAAATTTTACCGCAATATCTATATCTGCTGCGGTTTTATGCGTATTTAATTAATTTCCCAGAGTGGGCGTTATATGGGGCCTATGGTAAATTATGGACCGATCTTCAAGAAATTTGGCACTGTGATTTCTAGTCCTATAAAATCGTGACGTACAATATTATTACAATAGCATCATTCGTTGTGGTCTTGGGCGAAGGCCCCTATTACGATTTACAACTCAACTCAGTTGTGTTGTAACTAAAACAACTTGTGAAGATTTGTAATTTTTTGATGTTTTTGTTCACAGCAATATAGCAAAGTTGTAAACCATAATACAGAAATTAAGAATTTACAACTCTACCGAATTGAGTTGTGAACCATAATAGGAACCGCAATAAACTGTTTTTCGAAAGTAGGGTTTACATGGGGCCTCTAGTAAATTATGGACCGATCTTTACGAAATTTCACAGTCTGATTTCTTGTCCTTTAAGACTGCGGCGTACCAATTTTCTAGTTATATACATATATATTCTAATTATAACATTATTTATGTTAGTTTTTGTTACAAAATTTTGTAAATTTTTTAGGGCGGTGGTTCCACATTTTGATTCATAGCTCTGATCCTACTTAACCGATTGTGCTGGATTTCAATCCCAAACTGCTTAGGATAACTACAATCAATTTTACATCAAGTTTGTTCTATTCTTTTAATTTTTTACGTATGTAGGTAAATTCGTTTTCAACAAACGGACAAAAACAAAAATATCAGTGTTTAAAATTCTTCATATTCATTCATTATCGCACTTAAATAGAAATGCATACACAACATTCATGCTAGTAAAGGCCGGTATTCACTATCCTATTTAGTCGCACGATATGTCAAAAAAATCGTGTGTGCTCATTATATATGACAGTGTGGCTTAAAAATGAATTGAGTGACAGATATTTTTGACAGTCTGCCCGACTTGCAAATATTTATGAAAATTTTCATAAAATGATAGATCGGAGTTGCATGTTCTTGTAAAGTGGGATAGTGTGGCATTGTCAGCCGATTTTGCAGACAATTTTTTATGTCGGATAGAATTCCGTCAGATTTTCGTGTGAATGAATCGAACGATTATGTAGGATAGTGAATACCGGCCTTAAGTTGAAATGCTAGTGCCCAAGCAGAACATACGACTCTTCTAAATATTAGCTCTGTTTCTTTACTCTACTTTGGGATCCCTCGGGATCCCAATTTGCACGAAAAGCGTTCCCGTACTTTAAATTTGTTTAAAAGAGAGCGATTTTGAGAGAATAAAACTCTTCTTCTTGCACAAAACAGCCCAAACTTTTTCTTCGTGTAAATTGTTAAACAGCTGTAAAACATAAACAAAACAAAAAAAGGTATGGAAAAATGCTAATGAACAAAATTTTGGAAAGTGTTGTGGAATAAAATAGTGTTATTAAATAAAAAGGTTTTTTATTTAAATATCAAGAAAAATAATGTAAGTTATTGTAAAAGTGTTTGTATTGTTCTATTTTTGGTAATATATAGTTTATTGCTACAATTTTTCAAAAGTGGCGCAAACTTTTATTGGTTTGTTAAGACTGTCAAAACACTTTGACTTTTTATTTTGTGCTAAAAATGGTTTTTTCTGTTCCCGTACTTTTGTGTAATTTTGTATCTATGTGAGAGAAATTTATGCTAGTTCTCATTTTCACGAACTTTATCCAAAAAGTAAAGAAACAAAGCTATTATGTACTGTCGCGACCCTGTAAATACAAAATGTTGACTCTTCTAAAAATATTGTACCATCTCAAAACTGAAGACACAAAATTACAACCTTAGTTTTTTAATACTGTTTTTACAAAAATTCTACAACACACTAAATACAAATATACGACTTTAGTTTTGTAATGTCGTATTTACAATAAAACTATACTGCTGCAATACTGTATATACAAGAACTTAACCTTAATTTCCTAATACCGAGTTTACAATAATTCTATACCGCAACTAAGCTGTATAAACAAAATATAGTCTTAATTTACTATATAGTCTCGTATTAAAATTTAAACAAAAAACTATTTAAGGTAAGAAAAAATATACAAATTTACTGCAAAATTTTGATTGTTGATTACACGAATTTATGTAGTAATATCTATTATTTCATCATTAAATTAATATTTACATTTTATGTTTATTGATCCAATGTTGTTAATTTAAATTTAGGGTTTTGTGACAATATTGAAAACAATAGTCGGAAGGCGGGTATTTGGCGTTATCATTTAAATGTTGTGACTACGTTGTAAATTCGTGAATCCAATATTGTAAATTTAAATTAAGAGTATTGTGGCAACACTAAAAACAAGAGTCGGAAGACGCACATTTGGCGTTATCATTTTAATATTGTGAGTACGTTGTAAATTTTATAAGCAGTACGTTGTATTGATGTTGATAGTACCCCCATCAACATCGGCACAGCGTCGTGCTGATTGTCTTTTTCTGCCTGGGTGGTTTCCTTTTTTATTATTGGATTTTTAGTTTTTGTCCGGGTTCGGTCCGTTATGGCTGCCAAAATCATAAAAATCTGCTGGAATGTTAAAAAAAACTTTTAAAAAGTTTTAAACCTGTTTTATCAGTTGTCGATTATCCTTGTTTTATAACCGTTCGAATAAGATTTCATAATTTTTAACTTGTTCGATTAGCTAATAAAAACTTTTGCTCGAATGTAGAATGAAGAATAAAAAATTTCATACGAATAACTTTGAAAAATTAAATAGAAAACGAAATTTTTGCTTTACTTTTTTTATTAACTGCAGAACTAAAACTAATAATTTTATCACAAACTTAAGAATGTTATAAACACCAGATCATGATAGTCTTGCAATTTTTGTAGTTTTTTCTCCCTGCAAATAACGTTGGACTACTTGATTCATTTTAGATAAAATGGACTACTTACAACATGGTCCGATGTAATGCAATCATGGACCATGTCATTGTAAAAAATGAGCTTGTAGTTAAACGACATGTCTTCGTTTTTAAACGACATATTTTCGTTTTTAAACAATTTCAAAACTAATCCTCTGGGGTATACCATGGATAGTTTCAAAACTAATGCACTGGGTGTATGTATGAACATAGAGTAGTTTAAAGATAACTCAGTTGTGTATGGATTAGTCGTATTATTTGCAGTTTATATAAATACACCTACAGCCAACTTCAAGCTAAAAAATATAGAATAACAAAAAAAAAAACATGTTACTGAGTACCCCTTCCCAATCTTCTAATCTCTCTTACTCATAAACTCAAGAATTGCAAGTCTGGACGTTGACTAACGGTTCAAATTTATTAAATTTTTTTTTGGCTAAACTGCAGTTTACGGTTCACACAAAATTTAAAAAAAATGCCACCCGATTCAGAGTTAAAAAAAACCGAAATTAAAAGTTAAGTGAGGGTACTCAAATTAAAGGTTATTTGCACACGATTGAAAATATGTATTAAGCTTTTGCATTCGTCCATTATTTCCCCCCTATAGGGATATTTAAGTATCCCACACTTACCACTAAGTTTTTTTCGATCCAGAGGGACCTACTCCCTCTTAAATTCTAATTTTGTTTTTTTTTTTTA
Source organism: Pollenia amentaria (assembly GCA_943735925.1). Lineage (NCBI taxonomy): Eukaryota > Metazoa > Arthropoda > Insecta > Diptera > Polleniidae > Pollenia > Pollenia amentaria. The sequence goes on along the minus strand of OX031010.1, from coordinate 30,004,586 downwards.
ATTCTGAATCGGGTGGCATATTTTTTTTCGTGTGCCCCGTAAACTGCATTTCAGACAAAATTCTTTCATGTATATTTAAAGCCAATCTGGACTGATTTTCGCAAATCCCGGGATTTTTCGGGATTCGGGGTTTTTGAAAATTAAAAGATAAATGCTGTTTATAGATATTTAAAAAAAATTCTAAAAGAGGTGTACAAACAAAAGTTTTATAATTCATTTAATATTACAAAGTTAAATATAATTATTATATTGATTACTAGAATTTAAATAAATTGAAAATTATAATAGCGGAATTCACCCTTGATAGTAAAGTCCCTTGTAGACCTTGTTAATCTTATAATTTTAGTAAAAATACTAACATTTACAACACTGCAACAACAAAATGTATTAGACTAAAAAATACTACGCTGTGGTTGAAAAATCCCACAAAAAGTAGTAGTAAACAAAGTGTGTGAATTTACCAGAATAAAACAGTTGAAGAAACTTTAGCGGTATTCACCCTTTGTATTAAGTGTACGACTCTGTTATATTTAATACGATTTTATACTTCAAAGCTTGAGTGTCTTTTTCGTATGCATTGTAAATTAATGAATTTGCTGAGTGAGAGAAAGAGACAGATAAAGTTTCTTCAACTGTTTTGTTCTGGTAAATTCACACACTTTGTTTACTACTGATTTTTGTGGGATTTTTGAACCACAGCGTAGTATATTTTAGTCTAATACATTTTGTTGTTGCAGTGTTGTAAATGTTAGTATTTTTACTAAAATTATAAGATTAACAAGGTCTACAAGGGACTTTACTATCAACGGTGAATTCCGCTTTTATCTGTCTCTTTCTCTCACTCAGAAAATTCATTAATTTACAGTGCATAGGAAAAAGACACTCACGCTTTGAAGTATAAAATCGTATTAAATATAACAGAGTTGTATACTTAATACAAAGGGTGAATACCGCTAATTTTTTTCTTAATTAACGATTAATTTAATTAAAAATACGATAAAAAAAACAACGAACGATTTAAAACAATGTGTTAATTGATCAATTAAAAATGAATGGTACGTCTTTGGCCTTTTAGGCTTATTGTACCACAAATAAATAAATAAATCTATATTTAATTCAATTACCTCAGTTGTTTCAAATAAAGAAATACTTAATATAGTAATTGATGGAGCAAACTAGTATTTGATCAATTATCTATATAAAAATATATAAATGAATTTATTTAGATATACATAATGAATTTATTTAGATAAACATAATGAATTTATTTAGATATACATTTGGCCAAAACCACATTCTTATCAGTGGTAGGAATTATGTAGTGTATAAATTACACTACTTAATTTAGTGAAATCGCTGCATAAATTACCGTAGAAGCCTTAACCTGTAAAGAAACTAAAACCACACTGAACTTTGGTTTTTAATTTTTTGTGTATTTCCAGACTTTTTTAATTAATTTTCATTTTTAATTACATCACCTCACTTCTCACATTAAAAATCACAAAAATAATTAAATTAACAATCTCGGGATTGACTAAATCCCGGCATTAAAAAAAATCAAATCCCCGGATTTTCGGGATTGGGATTGACATCCCTAGTGAACACCTTCTTTATCGTTTTTCTCTATAAGAGTTTGTGGCGTACAAGCGAAACCACTTATAATCTGACGGAATCCTTAAAATTAGTATTTCTTTTCAGCTGAAAAGATGCCTGCAATTTTACAAAGTTAAATTTCAGGTAGTTTATTTTTAAAAATATTCAAAGTCAGGCAGAACTGTGTAGCAGGCTTAATAGTCATCCAGTCTATTGCGATAAGTTATGTTAGTGGTGTCGGTGCAGTTTAAATTCAGTTAATATTGCCACTTTCACTGGCTTAAAACAAAAAAATTTAAAAGTAAGAATGCAATTTATTTTGGTAAAAAACCAATTATAATTTTTTGAATTTTGTTGGAAAGTGTATATTTTTCTTATCTTCATGTATTGTCACTATTAAAGAATTTACTATTACAGTTTTGTGTTTAAGTAAACAATAAACATATTAAATATGAAACGAAGCGAAAAAATAAACAAAAGCGAATTCCTTTTTTTTTTAAATTATGCTTAAAAAAAGTTGGAGAAAGAAAAACATTCAGTGGATTTATTTATATTTAAAAATGATAAATCCACAAATTTTCATCGTTTTCTTGTTTTTTCAATTTGTTAACAGGGATACGAAATAACAAAAAAAAAGTGCAATTTAAAATGTATTTTTCAGGTTCAGGTTTTGTAATATTATTGGGTACTAATTGTTACTTTATCAATATTTACAAAGCAGAAGATATTAAAAAAATTCTTGCAAAAACATAATGAATTACTTGTGGATTAAATTTTTTAAAAACTTTTTGGAGACCTCACACATACAAGCCCTTATATTAGGGAGGTTCAACGATTATTTGACCGGTTTTAACCGGGTATTTTAGTTTTAGTTTTAAAATTACCATTTTTCGAAAATCAAATAAACCGGTTATTTTTGTAATGTGTAATACATACATATACGTTTTCCTTACATTTGTTGTAAATGTACCAGTTTTTTTTAATTTATAAAAACGTGTGTTCCTGAAAAAAAACTAAAAAGAAGGTAAAAAGCAATTTGTATGATAGTATTCTAAATATTAAGTATATCTTTATACATATGTCATCTCTGAAGATATTTCGAAGAGGATTTTAAAGACAGAGGTGCTTGAAGTGCACTAAAATGATAAGTGGCAAAAGTGCTTTAACGTCACGACTTATTAATCACCTCTAATTAGCCGAGAAGCTTTACAGAAATGTGTGCCAAATAAAACTTGACTCCGTTCAAAGTGGTTCTTAAGAGATGGCAAATAATACATTGCTGAAATTCGCTGCCAAAAATGAATCATTGGGTAAAATTCGAGCAGTTGTGTTGCCGAGGACGGCATAACCGATAAGGCACTAAAAAATCTTAAGTAGTTCTATCATATCTTCATGCCTTAAACTACAATATGCCAGCGGAATCAACGATATGTTAAAAACTTACCTGTTTTATTATTTAAAAACCCAGAACAAAACAAACAAAATTAAAGAAATCAAACAATGTCATGAAAGATTGTTGCCATTTTGGAAGATATTTTGTACCACAATTAATACCAAAATCAATAGTTTTATAACTTTATTGTATAGTCCAATTGATTTAAAAAAATCGGATAAAAAAATCTTATAATAAAAAAACGAAAATATTACTTTTTCAAATTCTTCATATTCATTAATTTTCGCACTTAAATAGAATACACGCAAGTAAATTTAAATGTTAGTGGTTTCCTTTTTTTATTAAAGGATTTTTATTTTTTTTATCTGATTTCGGTCCGTTATGGCTGCCAAACTAATAAGAATCAGATGGAATATAAAAAAAAAAATTTTTGCGAAATTTTTTTGCTTTACTTTTTTATTAACAATAAGAAATCAATCCACTACAGAAGTAAAACTAATAATTTCAACACAAACTTAAGAATGTTATAAACACCAGATCATGTTCTGTAAAAATAAACATATCGCTTATTTGTTGCAACGTCGTCATAACTCAAAAAATACTTTTCGAAATAAACGTGTTTAAAGTTTTTAATTTGCTCGAACGACTTAGAAAAATAAAGACTTTTTCTCTTTAAACGGGGAAAGTATAAAATATGTAAAAATTAATTTTATACACAATAGAAAGAAAAATATACGAAGAATTCTGCAGCACTAACTCCAATATTAAATTTTTTGAGTTATGACGACGTTGCAGCAAGTGAGCGACATTTAGTATATATAAGGGCTTCCATACAGGACTGGTTTTTCCGCATCCCGGGATTCGGGATTGAAAAAAATGTTTCGGGATCCCGGGATTTTCAAAATATTTTTAGTCCCGGTATTCACGAGATTACTAAAAATTTTTCGGGATTTTTTTAAATTATTTTTTTTATAATATAAAAAAAAACTTTATTAAAAACAACTTAATTTTCCATTTAAAATACATATTTCATGCACGTATAAAATTTTTTTTAAATAAAAAAAAAATAAAAGCAAACTTAAAAAATTATTAATTGATCATAATTCATAAAGATCATGTAATAATAAATTTAACAAAAAAAAAAAAAACATAAAAATCTTATTTTCATCCATATTTGATGATTATTGATATAACAAATTACACTATTTCCAATTGTATATTAAAATTTTCCAAATATATTTTAAAAATTTTAAAAACTAATTTAAAAATCGCAGTGCAAACTTTTAAAAGACATACGTCTTGAGAAGAATACACCTCATTATTTCAAGATGCTTCTTAAGAATATTAAAGTATTCAATGTTGTATCTGACAAAACTTTTGTCGGATTTTTTGAATTGTGTTTTACAAAATTCATATTTTAATTATATAAAAATCGTTTAAACTTATTTAATGGATATTTTCTGTACACAAAACACTTTCTGTCATTTACAAATTGTAATGTAATTATTTTTGTTTTGGTAAATTTTGTTTATTTTTTAACAAGATGTATCAAAAACTTTTGTTGTTACCAATTGCACGTAAAAAATCTTTATACAAATTATTGAGAAAAATGTGAAAATATTAAAAATATAAAATAAAATCAGAAATCCCGGTTTTCGGGATTTGCCTAAACCCAAAAATTCCAGGATGTCCGGGATCGGGATTTCCCGATAGGAACCCTCATATATATGTCCATACGTTTTAAATTAATCATGTAAAAATTATTAAGTTTTTTTAGCTTGCAGACGAATCTTCTTTCTTCTTATTTTTAACAAAAGAGCAAGCAGAAAAATTCCTTTCACAAATTGTTGACGTTGGCGATACAGTTAAAATTAGGGAAGTAACGAATATCGATACTGATATATCGGCGATACTTCAAGTTTTCCGATATATCTGTATCGGGATATTTTACTATCGATACGACGATACTTTTTAAATTTGTTTTTTTTTTTGAGATTTTTTGAACAAATAATTTAATTTTCTAGACTACTCTTTTGCATAGCAACTATGAGAAATAACCAGAGAAACCATTAATATACAATTACATGTTTTTCCTTGTGCGATCAATGAAGGCGGAAACAATATATTTATTCGTTTAGAGATTTTAATGAAGAACTTTCGCAGCAAATAAAAATATTTTTTTTTAAAAATTCGGGGTTTTCTGCTTTAAATATCTTTATACCCAAGGTGTTGCTTTAATTTCGTCATCTACTTTTAATTTTTGCAATAAAATTGAAGCCGAAGCAGGTTGACGTTATAGATAAGTTTTTCAAGTTGTATATCTATATAAGCAAAAATTGAGGAAAAAAAAATTATATACCTTATTGGCGATGTAATACATAGAAATCTGGACCAATCTAATAGTAAACCTACCGACTTAGAACCACTTTTTAAAGCTGCGATCGGCAACCTATACCATTAAATTTTGTAATAAAATAAAAAACGCGCCGCCCTGATTTTTCCGGTCGCAATTTTAAAGTGATCTAACGGTGTCTATTCGTCCGTTGGGCATATGGATTTTAACCTCATAAAATAACTTTTTTTTGTGAGCCTAATCGTTTGCAAATAGGGTAAAATTTTGGAAATTCGTCATGTGCTTGGGCTTTACCGATTACAATCCTATGATTTAAATTGCCGAATATTTTGTTTTCAAACGAGCAATTTTTTTGGGCATATTTTTTTAACAATTTTCAGGACATATTTTGGAGTTTTTACTGCATGTTTAATGCGCATAAAACGCGATTTTATAGCATATTTCCTGTTTCCCTGGAAATAACACATTAAAAAGCAGAACATAAAATAAAAACAGAGTAATGAAATTAATTCATATAAAAAATTAATCAAGGAAGATGGATAATAGTTCGGGGTATCAAAATTTCGCGGTTGACTTAGCATTAGCTCTAACTAAAAGATTTAAGTCATTAGAAAATAATAAAACCTATTCTTTATCTACAATTCTTGACCCCCGATACAATGCTCGAATATTTCAAAGACAATCGAATTCATATCGAAAAAACGTCTTGAGCTACTTTTCAACACTTTATGCATTCCGAAAGTGTTGAAAATCCGGTGACACCTACAGGTGGTACAGGATCTGACAAGTCTACAAGATCTGATTTTTGGAGCGTTTGGGAAAAAATTATAAGAGGATCCGAGGAGGATGAGCCTCTTTCTATCCTATGCTGTAATTCTGCTAAAAGCCTTTTCTTTCAACTGTTTTTTATTTGTTTAACAATTTTTTTTATAGAATTCCAAGCTTTAGCACTTTTTTTAAACGATACTGTATGTTTTATTAACTCTTCAATAAGTTTTTCCTGGATGATTCACAAGTTTCTTAAATTATTCTTTTTTGTTGTCAGCTGATTACTTGTCAAAAATACACAATGCGTTAAAAAGTTCAAACTTAACCAACTTTCTGATGCGTACGCGTCAAAAAGTTTTTTGTGTAACTCGTTCTATGAAAAAATATCAGTTTAACTTTATTTGACAGCAGTCTACAGAGCGCGCGCGCACTTACGCGTGTTATGTACTTCTACCTTAAGTTTTTAAATGAGTTCTGTCGCATCTAAGAGATAGTCTCTTCTTCCACTGCTGGTCAGGAATTGCGAAATCGTTTATTTCCGCAAAAGTTAAGAATACTTTGTTTATTAAACAAAAATCTTATTAATATTTTGTTTTTGCTAATTTTATAATGAATTCAAATTTCTTTGTTTTTTTTTTGATCTTATTAATATCGATTTTAAATATTAATAATCTCTTACACTCTAATTTTTGTATAATTTACAATTCACTCTACTTGAGTTTTGGTAAATTTAACTTGAATCCAAATTTAATATGCGTATCGATACCAGCGATAATTTTTGTTTGAGTATCGGTACCGTATCGGCAAAAAACCGTATCGTTACATCCCTAGTTAAAATAGTATTGAAAAGTTTATTATGTTTCTTTGTGCTTTTCTTTGATTTTTTTAAATAATTTAAATTGTCTTCGACGTTGTAAATTTTTCTTTATTTTTTTTTTTAACTTTTTAAGAACTATCATTCAATTCAGAAACTAATTCTGATTCTTCAGAGTAATTGCACTCATATTCGAATATTCGTCAAAAACTATTCGAGTTATTTTTATTCTAACCCCATATTTATAAACATTATTATTATTTTTGATTAATAAAGGTTTAATTAAACAAATTTTCATAGAAAATTCGTTTCATAAACCTGCTATAAACCTAAAATATTTTTTGTGAATAAAAATTTTGTTCGTACGAACAAAAATGAAAAAGTGTTGTTCGAATAATCGGAAAATTCTAATTCGAATGGCAAAACTAGTATATTGACAAAGTGGTATAATAATAAATGATCTTTAAAATATTGTTTATATTGTATAACGAATCGTTTATATTGTATATTGAATTCTGCAAACAAACAAATAAATATATACACTTACTTATATACATATAGTAAAAATTATCGATAAATTTACTTATAATTTTTTTTATTATTTTTTTCAGAATAGAAATAGCAAAAATGTCTAGTGACGAATCTACAACCTCTACACATATTTCCACATTTTCAAATCCAGCTAAAACCAAACAAACAGTAAGAGCTCACAAGCCGGAACAATGGGGTATGTAAAATTAACTTTGTTTAACATCTTATATGTTTCACTATTTATAATTTAGAGATAAATTTGATTGGAAACTTTCTGCTTGGTTTATATCATCGATCACTAATATCAACCAACAACGAATGGTGTGTCAAGAAATCCGATGTGCGCAAAGAGTATTCAGCTTTTATAACCGCAGAGCTAAGAATAAAATTAAAGGAACTTAATGGCACTGATAATGTAAGTATTTAAACAATGACAATTTAATTTTTAAATATTTTCTTTTCTTTGCAATTTTAAGAAAAGCACCATTGAAGTTAAGAAATTTAAGTGCTTTAAAAAACTATTAATTGTATACATATAATGAAAATTTTCTTTCTTACCTTAAAAAGTACTAACAAACATTCTCGAAATTTGTATTTTAAAATCAAAAATTTCCAAGTTTTAGCATATGTTTCTTAAAAAAAACTAGCCATGTTCTGGAAATCAAAATCACGTTTAATTGAAATCGATGGAGATTTTTAATTAAATATTTTTAAAATTGAACTTGGCTTTTCCTGAAATTATTCTGGTGAAGACAAGTGGTCTCCAAAGTATGAGGTACATATACATACATATACATATATGTAAAAGCAAATTTTTTTATGAATTTTAAGCACCGGATAGTTTTCAAAATTTGTTCGATTTCAATTTAACTCGCATTTGATTTCCAGAACATAATTTCGATATCATGAATTTGTGTTTTTTATGACTATTATAATTATTTAATTCTTTTTTTAAGATTATGTATACTATTATTCCGGTGCTAAGCCCGCAAAGCTTTACGCTTGTCTGCAGGAAATAATGCATAAATCAAAATATTGAATATTTTATTTATTTATTAAGAGTTACAAACACAATTGCAAATTATACTCTAACCTTATTATCCGAGCAATAGTAACTTAGACCTTTAGCCCGTTTGTAATGAAACAGACCAGACTCTGGCGGGAATCGAACCCGTAACCCCCGCACTGATAGACCAGCTCAAAGTTTTTGACTTTAAGAATAAGCCAGGACTAATAGTTAGATTGTTTAATCTTATAATAAAATTACACTACCTTTAATCCTCTTTCACGTTTTTGAGTGAATGATTAAAGCTTTTGACATTGGCATATGCATTGACAATTTCTTTGTGTATAAGTATGGCCCATTAAAACAAATGTGAAAAATTGTGATTAAATTCGGAATGTGAAGAAGATGAAATTCGAATATTTTGTATTGTGCTAAAAATGTTTAAATAAGTAAATAAAATAGAAAATGAAGCAAAACGATCAAGCAATATTTTATCTATCGATGTTAAACATTTAATATGTAAAACTTGTTGATAAAAACCAGGACACCATTGGATGTTTGGTCATTTAATATTTTTCAACAAATTTTTGTCTTTAACAAAATTCAAAATATTTCGAACTTATTGCCCTTGACTTGTTAATAATTGTCAAATTGAAATAATCAAATATTTAAAATTTTTTTATCATTTGAAAAGTCCTTCGATTTTCTACAATAGTTTTTATTTGTATTTATGTACTTTCATAAGCAATATTTCCTTCTATCCGCTGCACATACCTTTGACAGTTCTGTAGCAAGTTAAAATCGCCTACTAGTATTAAACTAGCAAACAAAATAAAATAATCGATTATTCAAAAAAGACTTTCAAAGATTAATTTAAATTTAATCGTTTATCTTTAAGCCAGAAACTAACTAAATCTATAAATCAGTTAACATATAAACCATCTCTAAACGCTTAATACAGACAATATACATATATATGACAACATTTATCGTAGTGCTGCTGCCACATGTTTTTTTTAACCATATAAAATAAATGGCACACTGATTTACAGCTGTGAAGTTTAAACTACATATAAATTTAAGTTTAGTTCAACTAAACCAGCGCTTAAGCATTCACTGATATATTAGCCATTAGTGTTTAAACTAATAGTGAACATATTTCCTTAAAATCATATTAGTTTTTTGGGAAACACATAAAACTTAACTGTATTGTATACCTGGATAGTTATAAAAACATAAAATGTATCTGCTGTGTATACTTCGGATTGTCATAAGCATCTGCTGTGTATAATAAAGTCATAAAACCATAAACATGATAAGCAAAATGTAATAACGGATTAACGTTGGGAATTTTTTGTATCTTTAGACTAAAATTTTAAGCATAGCTGTTAAATGACGATTCCGATAAGTAAACAGAAAGATTATTTGTTTAAAAGAATTGTAGTGGTTATATAATCCAATACGATTAAAATTATAAATAATCTTATTTTAAATTATTTTAGATTTATTTATGATGATTTAAAGTAATCGTATTTTCAATAATTAGAATTGTGGTTATATTGTTGAACTGTTTATGGTTTTTTATCCAAAATGTTTATTTTTTAATCAGGCTTAATTTTATTAAATTTAGTTTTCCTTAATTTTTTTTATGATGAAAGGGATTTTACACCGTTAAATGAATTGAAATGTGTCCTTTAAGTTGTACTGAAAAAGGTCAACGAGGAAAAGAAAGAAAAAAAAAAACTTTAGACTTCAAGAAAAATACTTGACAAAAAGTATAAAAAACAGAAGTAAGGAAGAAAATGTAAATTAATTAAAATTGATAATCATTCACAAAAAACTTCGATCCACCAAAGCGGTGAAAATACCATTAGGCTTAAAGATTGATGTTTGATTATTGACTGTCAGCCATCGTCAATGGCGGCGACTGTTAAGCGGCGAAAATTTCTGACGAGATAGTGTGGTTACTATCGAAGCATGTCAAATCGACCTGTCCGTGAACGTGGGTTCGATCCCCAGCTAAGAATGAAAAATCTACAAATTTCAATTCATTTCATGCTGCAAAATTCCTTTCTTCATAAAATAATCGTATTTTTTTGCGAGTTATTCACTTTACATTTAAAATAAAAATAATCTAATTATATAAACTTACAATTAGTAATCATTATTTAACAGTTAATGTTTTAAATAAAATAGCCATGTTTTGAAATCGAAATCACTTGACATTGAAATCTCTGAAGATTTCTAATCCAATTGTTTTAGAAGTTAATGTAGTTTTTCCTGATTTTAAGAGTATTTCCCCCCTATGGTAATCCCGTGAAGCTCTACGCTTTTCTGCAGGAGGCCAGAGTCTCTGGCTGAAAAATCTTCATTCTGTGAAAAAATCTTCATATGAGAAAAAACTTAAATTTTTTTTTTGGTTTTCATTTTGTGTAATAAAAAAATATTCATGTTAATTACAATAGAATTACGAATTATTTACTTGTTTAACCGAATTAGAATTGTAAAAAAATGCAATATTATAGATAGCTAGATTTTTCGAAAATACCGCACTAAATTTATTTCAGTGATTTATGGATAATTTCAATAATTCTATTTAAATATCAATTAATTTTTAAATATAGTTTTTCATGTAATTTTATTTTTATTCGACATGAAAAACGAATTATAAACCTAAATTGATACTTAAATAGAATTGCGGAATTTCGGTTTTTTGAGCTTTTTCAATAAACTAAAAAGTTTTTGAGTTACGTGAACATATGTTGTGCAACTTCCTCCGTTTTCGAAATAACGGTATATCTCAAAAACCAGAGCTAACCTAAAAAAAAAAACGGTAAGCCCTACTGGATTCAGCGTGCCCGAATTAGGTTAAAACACCAGGACCCTAGCTTGCTTGTTTTTTTAACTAGTACAGTGTAATTATACAATCAGTCATGTAGTATAAATGAAAAGAGTTCAAAGGAGTGTATTTTCTAAAAAAAATTCTAGCCACCCTTTACTTAAATTATTGTCTTTTCAGGATGCAGTAATGCAATTACGTTTTCGTTGATTTAAGAAATATATTTATACAAACTTGTTGTAAGATCAGCATATTTCGGTCTATATAATGTTTTACTGGGTGTTTCTTCCTATGTGTTATCCAAAGCCTCCAGGTATTGTTGAGGTTTTTTTTATTTTGGAGCAGGCTACTTCAAATGTACGAAAATACAACGCCAATAGTTTTTCTTGAATGTATTTTCCAATATTGCTCAAACTTTCCACCTTCGGCATAAAATCTAATATGATTTGTTGTTTTGTACTGACTTAATGAATTTTTTTTTATCAATACGCGCAGAAAAGATAACTTATAGCTAATTTTTTAGGCCGAGTTTTTAAGGTGTGGGTTAAGTTTAAACCTAGTTCAACGTACTCTGAAACTCGGAATTTTCCAGCGAAATGTGATTTTTTTTTATAATATTATTATAATAATATAAGCTGTCCCGTCTTAATTTTGTATACAAACTTGGCAATGGCGGCACAAATATGTTTTCAAATTAACTAAACCTAGATTAACTGAGATCCCAAAAACCTAGCCTGAGAGTGACACATAGGCGTTTAATATGGTTAACTTAACCGCGATATTAAATTTTGGCATGTGGTAAAAAATCCTTTTACTTTTTCTCAACTTTTATTTTTAAGGTTTTTTTTAGTAGGTAATAAAAAAATCGGCTGAATAAATTTTTTTTAAATATTATATACAATATTTACGCGTTAATGTTTAAGATTTTTTTTGTAGGTATGTTAAAAAAATTCGACGATTACAAATTTTTTTTTATATATATTCTATCCAAGCTAAAATTGTACGCTTAAAAGGATGACGTTATCATTTATGACAATATCGATAACTAAATCGACCCAGTCTAATATACATTGTACATTTATCAGATCGAGTTTGTATGCTTCTGGTTGTTTTTATAGGTATATTTTTGTACTAAGAAACGCTATGTTGCATTTTTATGTAAACTTTATAAATTAGCAACACAATTCTTTATTTTTCAAAAAATCTTCATTTCGGAAAAAAGATATTCAAATCTTATTTTGACTAAAAAATCTCAAAAATAAAGGTAAATTCTTCTTTCTGGCAGCGCTGGCTGTACGCCTATCATGAAATATATGAAACATAATATTTTAATAAACTATTAACACTCGATCATTTTCAGTCAAAGTTAATTTCACTCGAATTCGATTACCATAACATGGCTGATAATTCATAAATTTTAATTTTTATCGCACTATAACGATCTTAAGAAACTTTTTTATATATTATAACTGTCTGCTAAATATTATAATCTGTAGCGAAATGTGTTATATTTTATTTCACTTAAAGTGAAGTGTTGAATGGGATGTAAAGATTTTCTTAATGCTCGATGAACGTTTAACATGGGCATATTAGCGTTCAATATTATTTCAATAACAATTGCTAAAATTAAATGTAAAATACATACAAATAATTTTATATTAATAATAAATTCCTGTATTACATAATGATAGCGTTCATATTCGGAATTTACGGTAATTTTACGACATATAATTTTGGTATTTTTTTTTTTTCAAATTGCAGACATATTTGACATTAATTTTAAGTTTTTTAGATATTGGTAAAAATTCTGGTTTATCAATTTCAAAAGTTTTAAATTAAAACACAGACTTTTCTAAAGGTTTGAGTATCCCTTAATCCGAATCTGTATCAGAATTTCTTCTTTCCTCCAGGTTTTCGAGCTAAGATATTAGCTGAATGTTAAAAAACCCTCTTTTCGCCATATTCGAGACGTTATAACTGCACGAATTCATCTTTATTTATAACACCTGATATGTCGCCTGAAAGTGCTACCAATTATAAAATTAATTTTGACCTTTGTTATAATATAATAATAGTAATATAATAAGATATTATCTGAATTTAAAAAAATTCGGAGTTTCGCTATATTCATTTTTTTAAGTTTTTATATTTATATATTTGTTGGCCTGTGTAATAAATCTTAGCATATATTAGGAGCTAAATATAAATTTTTTATTCGTTTGTCAATAATGTATCTAGTAGTTTGTCATCATAATATAAAAAAACATCTTTAGATTTATAATAACAGGACAATTAAGTGTCAATAACAGCGTAAATCTTATAAACTTGTTACATTATTTTTTACAAAAGATTCGCGAGAATTCCTGGCAACAAAACAAAGGTGAGAAATTGTCGTACTTAACATTCCTTTTTTTACAGATCGGTACCATGCTTGACCGCTGCGGATTTATGTTCAATACTCCGCGAGGAAGTGAATTTTATAAAATAAAATATTCAACATTATTTGAATATCGGAATAATAAGCTGAAGGAATTGGATAAATTAAAAATAAATAGTGATGGCAATAAACAAGGAAATTACGTTGATAATGCATACAATAACAACACATCATATTTTCAGGGAAACAAGTCAAAAATTATATTGGAAGGTAAATTATATATTATTTGTTTTTATATTTTTATATCATAGTCCGGAGAATAAAGATAACAAAAGTGGCAAACTTTGAAGTAATTAAGGGAAAGATGAATTTTTGAACGAAGCTTCCTTTTGTGCTTCAAACGTTACCGTTAGCGAGATTTAAAAAAAAAACCGTTTTTCTTGGACGGGGATTTTTGGGATGTTATTAAGAAACACACCACATACTAAATAATATTTCATTTATTAACAATGATCTCAAATATATACATTTCAGATAATTTTGAAGTGGATGAAAATGAACCGAAATTACTTTTGGAATATCAAGGCACAACAATGCAACAACGTCTACCAAATTATTCTGCTACAAACTTAAGTTGTTGCATATGCCAGGAAGATTTTTCTACCATGGATTCATTTGAAGAGCACATACAGATACATGGTGACGATACAGATTTTGAATTCTTAACTACAATGAGTAAATTGTAAGTAACATGTTCCATTTTTTCGAACCAGGAACTTAATAATATCATTTTATTTCAGTGATAATCCGATATTTACCATTGGCTATAGATTATGCAAAAACTCCCATCATTTTTGTTTTGAAGTTGAAACCTCGACAGAAGATTTGGTAATCGAAAAAATTATTATTGTACAATCGCGTTCATTTTTTTATGTACATAATATGCGTGTACCGTACAAGTTTCCAGAAAATAGAAAAGATCGTTTTTTTGTAGATTCACATTTGTTTACCATACACATAGAACAACCGATAATTTTGATATGTCATATGGAAAGCTGTAAGGAAACACGTATAATAGAACAGCATCATTTTATGGTAAAATTTTATTACAAATTTCGTTTGTGTTATATAAAATTATTTTTTAAATATCTAGAGTTAATTTGCAACAAAAGAACATTAAATTAATAAAAGTTTGTTTAATTTTTTTTTCAGCGCTCTGAAGAATTTCCTAAAGTAAATTTCTCCATTAATCCATTTCATTTGCCAAATAAGAAGTAAGTAAAAAAATTCTTAAAATGTTAAAATCCGTTGCGTGTTTGTAACTAGCAATTAATTTTTTTTACAAATCGAGTCATCAGGAATCATTTTTATATTCTAGTATAGAGCACAAAAAGCTACCTTTTGAAAATAGATTTAGAAAAGTGGCCTATGCGGCACAAAACAATATTTTTCATTTTCAATTGAACATTATTAATTACTAACTTCATTCAAGTATAGAATGTGACAATAATTTCTTTTTATAAGTAATTTTTATTATATTAACCGTTTTAATTTTTTAAATGTGCAAAAAGTATGTGAAATATTGAAGGAATAGGACTATTGCAAGAAAGCTTCATAAATTGAAATTTGTTTCATTGAACGCATTCGAAAAACAATAATAAAAAAAAAGTTATTCATTCATGAATGTTCACAAAAAATTTAATACAAAAAAATTCTATCGGTTATATTTTGAATACACTTTATGCAAACCTTCTTTATCCTTTTTCTCAACTCTTACACTTTTTGGCATATCCGCCGCACCAATAATGAACAGACGATATGTACATCTGAAACTTCAGACTGGAAACCATAGGTTAACTAAAGCAAAAGCTGAAATATTGGGAAAATAGGATTATATTAAGAAAAAGCTTTATAAATTGTCTGGAAGAAGCACAAAGAAAAAAGAAAAATTCCCGAATTTTATTTATTAACTTGTCTCACCTTATAAATATCTAACCAAATTTGCGTCAATAAGACCTTTAAATATTTTTTTATTATTATTTTGAAAAAGAAGCTCTATAAAATGTTTATCTCCTTATTTCGCAGAATATTTAAATCGAAATTTAAGTTGCCCGACTATTTTCCGCCACAAGAAATACAGGATGCATTAAAGGATAAGGATTTTTATCATAAAAGTTTAATGAAAACGTCCAATGATTTTCGTGATTATGAACGTAATGGAAGGAATTTGCAATGTCATAATATGGCAGCCTCATTGAGCATACTATTGCAAATAGAAGATATGGACACTGTACGAGAGTACTTTAGCTTAACACAAAAAAATATTAAATTACGTAGTTTTGGCAATGAGTATAGTTTTCAGGTATATTAACTACGTATATAGCACACTAATTCATAAACAATCACAACTAAAAATTTATCAAAATCGTTTATTATTTTTTCATAAACTAGTTCACACATCAAATCCATAACGACCATGAAAATTTCGTTGGCGTCATTGTCTTCTTTAACTTTTCTCTAACATATGTGAAAATGAATTTGATTAAAAAATTGCAAACATGATATTGAAGCCAGTTTTTTGCCTCTCCTGAACATTTTTGAATTTTGATTCGTGACTGTTTTTGATTTATTGTGCGATATATTGATTAAAATATTGTTAATATCAAGAAACATATTTTATTTTTATATTATTTAATGAAACAGCTCAAACCTAAGCAAAGAATATTTCTGGAAAATATATTAGGCGTTTATGATGAGGTAGTACTAACCACACGTACTGACATATACACAAAACCCGATGAAATAATGCAGTTGATGCTGCAGAATAAGCCCGATATAACACGTAAAAAGAATACGTTTGTGGGTATAATAATAGCTGTGAATACGGGACGTATTAGTTTTGAATGTGATCAAAAAATCAATATAAATGATTCATATACCGTTATATGTAGGCCGTCACGTTTAATATTTCGTTATCAATATCGGTCTCTGGAATTGTTATCGTCCAATATGGAGTTTTTAAAGAAGTTTCTTTTTCCGTCCAAAATAGTTCCTATGCCATTGTCCAGCAAATGGTAAGTTTTTCTTTTTTTAATTCTTATTGATATTCACATGTCCTTAGAAATTAGGTTAGCTCAATATACTATTATTAATTCGTTTTCTTTGAATTAGTTTAACTTTGTATAATGAAAATATAAACGGCGAACAATTGCAAGCAGTACGTAATATAGCTGAAGGTCCTCGCAATGACGCCACCTATATAATTTTTGGACCACCAGGTATTAATTTTGTTTCAAAAATATTTTTTAAATAATAATTATTTTTGCTTTTAATAGGAACGGGGAAAACGACAACTCTAGTAGAAGCCATCTTACAACTATTAAAAAAACCCGAAACCAAGATAGTAGTTACTGCCTCTTCAAATAGTGCTTGTGATGAAGTTGGTTTACGTTTGTGTAAGTATCTTAATAAATTGGATATTACACGAGCAATGATACGAGTATATTCACGTTCATCTGAAAATCGCGCCGAAACAATTGATGACGAGTTATTGGAACATTCTAATATGTACAATGGTCAATTTTATCCGGATGTAGAGATATTACATGAATATCGTGTTGTCGTGTGTACGTTATCTGTATTGGCCAAATTGTCAACGGGAACATTTGGTCGTAAACAAAACGGCGGTACATTGTATACGCATTTATTTATTGATGAAGTTGCCGCTTCAATGGAGGTTGAAGCCTTAACGGCGATAACAACAATTTTAACTCCAAAATCCTGTTTGATTATATCTGGTGATCATAAACAATTGGGACCGATTTTACAGTCAAAAAGAGCGGAAGAATTGGGACTTGGTGTTTCATTAATGGATCGTTTGTTAGCTCGTGATTGTTATCGGGTCGATATTGATACGGGCGATTATGATCGTACCATACAAACGCGTTTGGTACGTAATTTTCGTTCTCATCCAGCAATTGTTAACCTATATAGTGGTTTATATTATAATCACAGCTTGGAAGCTCTTGCAAAAAAAGGTTAAATTAAATTTGTTTACTCTTTTTTTTTTTGTAATATTTATTTTAATTTTTTTTTTTTTAGATGATGTTTCTTTATGTGAAGTTTGGCATAAGTCACGCAGCAAGACTTATCCGATTATCTTTCACGCTATTTATGAACCTTCTAGGTCTGATCGACAGTCGAATAGGTGGGTTAACTATTTTTTTAGGCCCTTATCGTGTAAACCGTAACGCAACGCCAAATAATTACATTGAAAGCTGACACAATGTCATAAATATTTTGTAATATTGCTGTTGCTTTCAACAGAAATTCATGTACCGTTTTAAAATTTCAAACGGTGTATAGCCTGTGGCGTTAAAAAATTACAAAATATTAATGAAATTTTCTTTTGCTTTCAATGTTATTCTTTGGCGTTGCGTTGCGTTTTACATGATTAGGGCCTTAATATTTTGGCTTTATACATATAGGGCAATTAAATAAAATCTTAAAAGAAAAAAGTTTAACATAAAAGGTTTTTTAATGTTTTTAAATTTTTAATTCTTTTGAGTACTTTCCGTACAACAACACTATGCTAAACGCAATATTTTTATAATATGTTTTTAATATTCTAGCCTTTACAATTTGCGCGAGTTAGCCGTTGTTATGGACTACTTAAAAGATCTTATGTATTTTGGTATAAATGGCCAAACAGTAAAAGAGAGCGATATTGGAATTATATCACCATATAAAAAACAATATAAACGCATTCAAGAAGAATTAAATTTAAGAAAATGGTTTAATATTGAAACTGGTTCAGTCGAAACATTTCAGGGCAAAGAAAAAAATATTATAATAGTAAGTTTTGTGCGTTCTGGCACTACAAATTTGGGTTTCCTGGATAATCCAAGAGTAAGTTGTTCCAAATATTTATGTTGAATTTTTAATTGAATCCAAGTGAATGTCAAATCAAACCTTTTTCTTAATAATACTGTTTTCAATATCTAATTACAAAAAATATTATAAGCAATTTAAATAAATAATAAGTAAAACTTTAGAACTAACAACTATACTATATTCTATTCTTTTCTATATAATCTATTAGACATTCGAATATACTCTAGTCTACACTAAAGAATAGAACTTGAAAATCCTTTTAAATTTAATTTTTACAACATCGATTTAAAAAAAAGCTTTATTTAAAAATGTATATTTCAGCGTCTAAATGTTACTTTATCACGACCAAAGTCCCTCTTAATATTAATTGGAAATCCCCAAACGCTGAGTTTAAATAGTGATTTCGATTATATTATAAAAGAATGTCAACGTAACAATACGTTTGTGGGTCCGACTAAGAAACCAAAAACCGTTAATCTTAACAAATCTCAAGAAAATTTAACACGTTCAATTAAAAACGTACAAGACTTAAAAGAAGAATCTAATGATCAAAACAATGTTTCAGAGTCATCGAAGAAAAATAGTCTTGGTCGACGTCGAGATCGTCGTGGTCGTCGTGGTCGGGATAGTACACAAAGATTTGGCGAATCTTTAAGGAATAGACAAAAAAGGAATACACATTTAGAAAATAAAGATAACGACGTTAGTGATACTGATAAATCTTCCACGTCTGCCTTAGCTGCAAATAAAAAGGAAAATTCAAGAAAAGGTATTAGTATTTATATTTAAAAATTGTATTTTATTATAATTTTGTTTTAAATCAAATGAAACTTCCATGTAATATGTTTGTTTCATGGTTTTAGGGAAACAAATATGTCTGAATGATTTTCGAAATTAGGCATAATGTTCTTTAAATGGCTAAAAATGTCAATATCTATGTATGGTTCATACATATTTCTATTTAAGTTAATATTTTTTTTTTTTTTTTAAATTATACCAATATTTTATTTATTTATTTACAATAATATAATAAGCCTCTTTAGGCCAATTGACTTATATTACATATCATATTCCTTAATACTTCAAAAAAGAGAAATAATTAACAATAAAATAAAATATTTAAATATAAATTTATTTTATTTTTAGGTTTTAACAAGCGCCAGGCAAATAAAAATGCTACCGGAGAAAATAATGGTAAATTTGGTCCTGGTAAACAGGAAAATGTTAAAAATCCACTCCAATCATTATTTGATGAATTGCCACAAGTACCCACAACAGTAACACAAATAGCTCCAACTTATACTAGAGAACAGCTTATACAACTGCAACAACAACAGCAATTTTATAGGAACTTTACACCGATCCAATATTCCAATAATTTTAATGGCGCAAACAAAAATCTTATACCTAATAATTCTAATTTTAATGTTCTAAATGCACCAGCTCCGTATAGGACAATGATTGGTCCTTGCGTGGCTCAGCAACCGCAACATTTTAATGCAATTTCCTTTAATCCAAATTATTCGACTCAAAGTAATTCACTTCCGATCGGTATTGCGAATTTGTCAATTAACAGAAATGGCTATACTGTTAAACCAAACAGCAATAACTCCTTGAATATGACAAATCACTCAAACGAATTAAAACACAGTGGCGCTGTCGGCAAAACTAAAATAGTCAAATCAAATAATTTACAAGCTGCTAAGGAAAGTAAAAATATATCAATGAAAACTGTTACAGTTAATGCACCAAGAAATAGTACCAACTCCGTTAAAAATGACGTTTTACTTAAGAATAAACTTCCAACAAAAGCTGAAGATGTTTCTAAAATAAACAAAAGTAATACTAAATCTGCTTCCATTGGAGATAGTGCAAATGTAAGCTCTATGTCGATTAAGATTTCTAAACCATGCACTAATAATACTACAAAGGCAATTGGTGTGTCTTCTACTAAGAACAATAACGAATCCACTTCTGCTGAAGTTAATTTAAATATTATCTCAAGTCCTGCAAGTATTTCAAACTCTATTATTTCGGATACTGTTGGAGCGATTGGCAATGGTAGATGCCCTTTAGGTTCAAAATTTGCTGCAAAGCCGCTGATACGAGAAAGTCCAACCACAAAGTCTACTGCATATATTTCAAAATCTGAAACTGTTGCGATCAACAATAGAGAATATTCTTTAGGTCCAAGTACGTCTGCTGCGGTTATAAATAGTGGAAATTCTTCAGGCTTAACTTCTATTGATAAAACATTGTCGTTAGATAATCTAACTAAAACTACTTCAGTGATTGGGAAAAGTGGATTTTCTTCTGTTTCAAATGCTGATGTTAAACCGTTGCCAAGAAATATCCCAAGTACAACTAGCGCAGCGACACGAAAGAGTGGATATTCCTCAGGCTCGAATTCTATTGACAAAACGTTGCCAATAGACAATCAAGCTAAAAATGGTTCAGCGATTGGCAGTAGTGGCTTTACTTCAGGTTCAAATAATGTTGTTAAAAAGTTCCCAAAAGATATTCCAAATACACCTAGCGCATCGACTGGGAATAGTGGATATTCTTCTGGTTTGAATGCTACTGACAAAACATTGCCAAGGGGTAGTCGAATTACAACCGCTTCAGTGATTGACAACACTTCATATTTAAATAATGCAGTTAAACCGTTGGCAAAGCATATTCAGCAAAACGATTCAGTGTTTGGTAATAGTAGATTCTCCTCAGGTTCAAAAATTATACGTCCAAGCAGTTCAATGGATTCAGCAAGTTCCATTAACATACATACTCCCTCGACTTCTAACATTTATCGTATTGACGAGGATCCGAGTTATAGGCATCATATTTCTATAGGCGAGGAGCCAAGTTATAGACGTCCGACTCGTAATTTTAGTACTTACAAACAAGGTAAAGAAAAAAGCGATCGATGTGTTATTTCTTAAGAAATTTGAAAACATAAATATTTTTAATACTAACATTTTTCTTATCTTTGTTAAGTTTTACATAGTACCATTGGGGAATTTACATACACATCTAAACATACATATAAGTATATATGTAGAAAATACGTATAGTCTAACGTTGCAAGTTCAGCAAACCTGTATCCCTTATTATTTACTTTTCCTCACGTTTCCTCAGGAAATACATTTATTTCCTCTCTCTCTCTCTCTCTATTGAGTCCGTTCGTCAATTCCATTAAACGCATCCGCCCAGCTGATCCTTTTTTTTTTATTTTTTATTTAAAATAAGTTTGTTTAAATGTTATGTTTATGTATAGAACATATTTGTATACAAGATCGTGTCTTGTCTTTATTTCGAAAAAGAATAGCAATTAATGGAAAACTCAAAGCGCAAAATGTCCATGCTACTGCTTTAAATCCCGCCTAAAAAAGAGCAAGTTGTGTATCGTCAAGAACAATAATAATTGTGTGCTGGCATAAAATAACAACTTGTAGACAAGCGAGTCATAGAGATTGATTTTTATTGCGATACAGTTTCAACCGGCCTTAACCCCGCATTACTAAGCGAGAAAATTAAGAAGTGAAGAAGCCTTTTAAAAGGCGTAAGACCTACCCGCCACATTCCAATTTACACGTCGTGTTATTGAAGGTCTGGTCTTCCCGCCTCTAGAAGGCCCTCTAAATATATTAATAAGACTTAATTAAGTCTTATTTTATCATTATTGTTGTTGCTAATAAAGTGAATTAAATAATTTATGTTGAGTATTTTTTTGTAAATTTGAGAAGCAATTTCTCGTGTTGAAGGCTCACTTTAATTAGTTTTAAATGTTATCATTTTCAGTTCTTAAAGAGTGGTATTAGTCTGTTATTTTACAATTTTGTACATGATGTAAACTTAGGTGAGTTAATGTGGATGTCGATTCCAATGTTTATTTTCACAATGTTTTATGCATTATAGAGAAATTAGTGCTCGCTGAGGTGAGTTAATGTGGATGTCGATTCCAATGTTTATTTTCACAATGTTTTATGCATTATAGAGAAATTAGTGCTCGCTGTCCCTTATTTTTGTATGTAGCTTTTATGTGTTGTAAATAGTAACCTCCATACAAGAAAAAACAAATTGAAAGCCAGCAGCATAACTCTCTGAATGTGCTTTGGTCGATTCAGAAGAAAAAAATTCAAATCATTTGATATAAAAAGAAAATGTTTAAACTTCGCACGAATGTATATTTTGTAAAAATGATTTGTTTAAAATCGAAAAACAGATTTGTATTTGGATATTTCGATATGAAAGAAATTATTTTTAAAAATTAATTACAAGTCGTAAGAAATTAATTGTCAGTCCCACGATTTCGAACGAAAACTTTGTCGCCTTACTTACATTTAAACCAAAAACAAAATTTAAAATGTTCAGCCTTATTCCAGTTGTCGTTGTCGTATACGACTTTTACAGATTAAAGTAAAACACAACCTGTGTTCTTTAATCTACTACAAATAACGACACAGTCGTATACGCCAACGACAACTGGAATAAGGCTGCTTGTTTTTATTTTAAATGTAAGTTAAACGATCGAAATTTTAATTCAAAATCTTGAGACAGGCGGCAAAACTAAAAATGTTTTTGTTTTTTGAATTAAAATACACAAAACAATTTTAATAGGACTTATTATGTAAGGCGTTGTCGTTAACGAGTGACTCGTTTTTTGTAAGAGATTAAAGTAACACACAACCTGTGTTCCTAAAACTTTTACGAAAAACGACTAACGCGTTTACGACAACGCCTTAAGGCCCAACCATAATATGCATAGCCTTGCTTAACCTACTGTCAAAAATTAACAAAAAGTCGCTCAAATGTATTTAAAAAAACAAAAACAAAATAAAATAACATTTGATTCCGTACGCAATGTGCGATCAGTTTCGCACTTTGCTTAAGCAACTGACAATTTCATAAAACTTAACAAAACGTTTCCTTAAGTTCAATATGGTTTGCCTCATATGATTTACATGTATTCGCACATTTACTGAAGCCAACTTAAGCACATTATGGTTGGGCCTTTACAATATAAGGCTTAACTTGTTTTCGAATTCATAAAACTAAATCATCTTTTAATGTAAGATATGTGTAAGTCTATGGAAATTATGGATTATATTTACTATATAATTAAATTTTGTAATGTTTAAAGTTTAATGTGCTGTATTTATTATGAATTTTCGTATAAAATACCAGCACATTCATTACAATTATTAATTAAATTAATTATAATTTTTCCATTATCACGCCTAACACAAATATGTTTGTATTTATATTATAAACGCACACATTGTATGAATTATCAGATATATGTATACAAATTTTATTCTATGTTTTAAATACATTATTATTATTTATTATGTCCTGTGGTTCCTATAAGGAACAAAGGGCCACAAAATAAATTAAATAAATAATATTTTAATATTTACTGTAATACTTTTTTTTTGATTAAAAATTGTTTATTTTAAAATAAGTTCAATTAAAATTTTACGTTTCAATAAAACCTAAATAATTTAAAAACTTAAAGTCTTAAAGCAAAATTGATTATTTATTTTAAGATTTTTTAGGCAGGATTTACAGAGTTTAATAATAGCACAAGTGAATTATACGGCAATATTTCTTCACGCACAAAAGTAGGGAATAGTACATGGATTCCAAAATCGATTTTCGATCGTTTTTTTTTTAATTCGATTCTTGAAATTGATTAATCGCACCTCAAAATCGATATTTTAAGCCAGTTTAAATAAATTTGTAAACTTTTAGCAACTTTGTTCATGGAAAATTTAGTAAAAATTTAAATTATATAAAAAGTTTCTGTATTTTAGCAACATTTTTTTATAATAAATTAAAAACATTTCAAAATATTGAAAATTAGACAATAAATGTACATACATATGTATGCATATCCAACAAAAAATATTTCTAAAGTTCAAAATAACCACACCACATGGTTTGGCAAGCAAGTTGTTTGTACAAATGTTTTGTGTTGTTAATTTGGGTGTTTGCTGTTTGTACAAATGTAATCATTTTAGCAGACTTTGCACAAACTTTGCAGAGTGAAGACGTAGAAGCATTAAAATAATTTTCAGTCGTAAATTCTATTTTTTAAGCAGTATTATTTGCTTAAAACAGCTCGTTGTTTAAACCACTCTTAACTCTAAATTCTTTGCCGCAGCACCATCGTCGTCTGCATTCATTGAAAACAAAAAATAAAAATTATTGTTTGTACGAGTTATGTATGTTCCTGTTGTTTGTTGGCGAACACAAAAAGGTAAGAAAGTGTGTGATTGTCATGCCATTTATATGGTTATGACCAGTGTGGCCATTTTGGCATTTTTGCAGCTAAATTTAGCATTCAAAATTTTTATTTAGCTGCAAAATTTTCATTTAGTACTTGGCATTTTAATAAGCAATTTTGGAAAATGTTTTTAGCTTTTTTTTTAGGATTATTTAGTTTAAAAATTTGTATGAATAGTTTTATTGATTTTACTGCCCTTTGATATTACAATATAAAATTACAAGGAAATTTCATTTTGTATTTAGATAACAATTCAATAGTGTAAATGTTTGAAAGAAATATCTGCGTTCGAGAACACAAAAGTTTTTACTATTTTTTACTGAACTTTACTGCATTTTACGAAATTGCGTTCGAGTACACAAAATTCAGTAAATGAGAACACAAATTGAGAGCGTAAAGTAACAGTTCTTGATTGAGTAGTTACAAATTTTTACTGCAGAAATTTTTGCAGTAAAATTTAGTAAATCAAAAAAACATATGGTTCAAAAGGTAAACAAGCAAAAGAAACAAACAAAAAGGATACAAATTGTGGAGAAATTGTTTTAAAAATGGAAAGTTGAAATGAAAATTAAACAATAACAAAAAGTTAATAAATATTAAATAATGCATTTATATGGCTAAATTCCAACTTTTAAACTTTTTTTGTTGTTGTTTTATTTTTTAGAGTTGTTAAAAGTACTTGTATTTGGGTACTTAGTACTTCACTTATTTTTTAAGTAATCAATAGCAAAAAATGTATTCATTTATTTTCATCAAAATCAAATAAAATCAAATAAAATAAAAATGTGAAAGAAAAATGAAATAAATTGTTTGGATTTTCTTAAAATGTTCGTGTTAAAAAAAGTATTTAATCGAGTACCGATAAGAAAACGAGTTAAGTAGTCAAAAGTGTAAACAGTTTTCAACACTTCAATTATTTGCCATCAGCTGTTGCCTTTATTTTACGAATTTTTATAAATCTTGCGTTCGCGTACTTTTCTGGACAACAGCTTTTTGTGAGAGAAAATTTTTCACTTTACTCATTTACTGAATTTTACTGTAAAAGTACTCAAACGCACCTATTGTTTGCTATAAATTGCTGGAAAAATAAGCTTTGTTTCTTTACTTTTTGGGTAAAGTTCGTGAAAATGAGAGCAAGCATAAATTTCTCTCACAATGATACAAAATTACCCAAAAGTACGGGAACAGAAAAAACCATTTTAAGCACAAAATAAAAAGTCAAAAGTGTTTTGACAGTCTTAACAAACCAATAAAAAGTTCGCCACTTTTGAAAAATTGTATATTATCTGTCGAAATAAACTACTATTAACAAAAATAGACCAATACAAACACTTTTACAACAACTTACATTATTTTTCTTGATATTTTAATATGAAACCTTTTTATTTAATAACACTATTTTATTCCACAATACTTTCCAAAATTTGTTCATTAGCATTTTTTCTATACCTTTTTTTGGTTTGTTTATGTTTTACAGCTGTTTAACAATTTACACGAAGAAAAAGTTTGGGCTGTTTCGTGCAATAAGAAGAAGAATTTTATTCTCTCAAACTCGCTCTCTTTTACACAAATTTAAAGTACGGGAACGCTTTTCGTGCAAATTGGGATCCCGAGGGATCCCAAAGTAGAGTAAAGAAACAGAGCTATAATAAAAAATAAAATGATGTAAAAAATTTTGTATATCATAGAAATAAATCGATTAAATTTTGCATACATCCGAGGTTTGTTTCAAATATAATCTCAACTACCTGTGCTACATATTTATGTGTATCAGATGCTTTACCAAACTATTTTAATTTCGTAAACAATTTTTTACTCAAATGTATTTAGTTTCGAATTAAATTTCATACTGGTAATAAACTTTTTAACAAAAATCTTGAAAAAGATTTAGAATTATTTTTAGCATTTTTTAAATCTTAGCAATTTATGACAATAGTGCTTGTTTGGTGATTTCTGTTCTGTGTTATTATTAACACTTACATTGCATTGATTTAGGAAGAATGCAGAGATATTATTATTGATTTCGGGTTTTCCTCTCTTCTACCACTGGTCTGTTTAAATATTGGCGTAATTCAAAAAGAATTCCATGGGTTGCTTAACCTGTTATGTTTCTTTGATATAATCGTGAATTTCACTAAGCCCACTTTCAATGATTGGTTCACTATGATACGTTTAGGGCTGTTTTGTTGACTGTTCATTTGAAACATCAATTTCTTAAGAAAAAGTGGACCTACATATATTGAAGTTGAAAGATACCAAGGCTGCTTATAGGTACATATATACGTTAAACCGCAACTTTTCATTTTGCTTCAAACTTGACAAACTGCTCAAACATATCTACAAATCGTCACCTAAAATCCAAAAGGCCGTAATTAACAAAAAATTATATTTTTGATTTATTATGATGTTAATAACTAAACTTCATCTTTCCTTAAAATTTTACTTGAATATGTTTAAATTTTACGATTTTATTAACGGATTTCAAAAGGCCGTAACTTCATTGCCAACAAATGCTGAAATCAAAAAGCCGTAACTATTTTTTTTAATAAAACAGGCGGTCTGTTTTATTTCCAAATTCACGTTGTTTTATAAGTTTGATATTTTTTATTTTCCAAAAATTAATCACCCTTATTCCATTTAACGTCGTCGTCATGGTCTTCAATTTAATATTAACATAAATTTTTATCGACGTCGTCATCAGTTCGATACAAAACTTGTATTCTATAACAGCAATGTAACGATGTCGATTGTTTATTGTTTTAAAAAAAATGCAATTTGATGTTCGTTTCTTAAAAATGTTGTGCTCTCAAAAAGGGTAGCTTAATTGATTCTGAAAAATTCACTTTTGCACTTTTCGCTCCGTATAAATGGACAGTGTTCGAAAAGCCCAAAAAAGCTACGCGAAAATTGCAAAAATAGCGAAAATTCGCGAAAGTTTTAACTAATGGCACATTGCGATCCTTGTGAATATTTGAATTTTTAACATACCAGGGAGCAGTTTATTCGAAGAAGTTTATTTTGGCGCCTTTGAATTTTTCCGATATTAGAGGCCATATTTCCCCATATCTGAATATCGTAGCACCAGATTGGTTTTAAGATAGAGCTATAAAGTATAAACTTGCAATCGACCCTAAGAACAGAATTTATTTCAATAAGCCAATTAATTTGAATTGCTTTTGGTTTAATTTGAGTTAATTTGACTTCTATATGCCATTTCCACGTTAAAAGCCGATCTAGATGTATACCGAGGTATTTTACATGCGAGTGTTGAGTTACTATTTAATTTTTGATTTTAATAGGGGGCATGTTTCCCGAATGTTATATGACCTTTATCTTCAATTGTTTTAACCACTTTTCCAGGGGAGCTATTCTCTATTGCGATACGAAAACTATTTTGATGCGAAAGCTAAATGCCAACTTGGTACTCTCTATCACTTTCGCAATATTTTTTTAAAATGAACCAATACTGGCAATAAAAATTAAAGATGGCTTAGATTGACAGCAATGAAATTCCAAAATATGTAAAAATATTTGAAATTGGAAAATTTAAATAAAATAAATAGCGATGATTTGCTATGATGTGATGATTTCATTAATATTATTTGGTTTTAAATTATTACCTTATTATTCAAATATTATATTTTCATATATTTTTCTCAAGCTTTAAGTCACTTTTTTTATAAAAAATTAATTAAAGTATTTTTTATTTGCGAGAAAAATATATGAAAATATAATATTTAATAAAAAAGGTTGAAGTAATAAGAATATAACTTATTATTCAAATTAATCTATCAAAATCAATATTATAGTTTAATACAAAATTATGTTTTTTATTATCATGCTAAATTTGGAATATATGTATAACTAATTATAAATGACTTCCAGTCCTGCCTCCACCTGTGTATATGGTTAACAATTTTGTTTTTATATTTATATAAAATTAAAATAAAAAGGTTAGAGTGTTATATTCGGCTGTGCCGAATCTTTGATGGAATTTTGGAAATTTATACTGGATCCATGGTAAATTATGGACCAATCATCCCAACATTCTGTAGAGTGATTTCTGGTAAAACATAAATTAGAATAAATTTGAACATATGAAATTAGTTTTAGCCTTTACAGTGAATTTCAGAAGGCTGCTTAATATGGGATCTAAGGTAAATTATGGACCGTATATCCCAAAATTTCATATCCAACAAATTTTACCACAATATCTATATCTGCTACGGTTTTAGAAGTATTTAATCAATTTCCCAGAGTGGGCGTTACATCGGGCCTAGGGTAAATTATGGAACGATCTTAACGAAATTTACCATTGTGATTTCTTGTCCTATAAAACTGTGACGTACTAAATTTCATTATGTTAGTATTATTTGTAACAGCTTTAGGCGTACCAAACTGTTTTTCGGAAGGAGGGTTTATAAATTCCCGGCGAATTTTTATTTATAATTGGGTTGAATGAAAATACTTCTAAAATTCTAGGACGATTTTTTTTAAGTATCCGTCTGAATAAGACTTTTTAGAAACTACGAATTTGTATAGTATTGATGGGTAGCCGACATGGAGTCCACTCATTTGGGTCCCTATAACAGTCTTTTTGTGATACTCTGAATCCTAAGACCAGTGTTAAAGCTAGACTTCTCCAATATGCATCACTGCAGCCTTTAACCATTTCAATTGCCTACTGAAAAGCAGTGTGGCCATTTTGGCATTTCTGCAGCTAAATTTAGAATTAAAAATTTATAAATTTTCATTAGCAGTTGGCATTTTATTTAGCATTTTTGGAAAATGTTTTTAGCTTTTTTTAGCATTATTTATTTTAAAAATTTGGGCGAATAGTTTTATTGATTTTACTAAAAAATTTTTTATAAATTATAATAAATTTTGACTAAAAATAGTTGTACCCAAAATGAAATTTCGTATGAAAATGGATAATTCTTATGTTAACCCTTTCAGGGTCAAAAATAATTTTTGGCGAGATACAAATCTAAAAATTTGTATTTAAGGTAATGTGATGGCGCTGAAGCCCGGAAAAATAATAGTTCTTGCCTCATGCAGCTCCCCTGGTTTTTTTGGGTATGCCGAACATATTCAAAATTGACCTTCAAATGGCCACAAAAGAACCTAAAATTTATTTTTGCAATATTTTTTTTTTTTTCAAGAAAATACTTATTTACGCATGTATCAATACTAAAATTTTTTTTATATTCGCCTGATGCCCGAAATTATTATTTTTTTCTTTCTTCCTAAATCTAAGCTTTTTACAAATTTCCTGACTTGGGTACGACAAAGCACTCAACAATAAGAAAAGAAAGTCAATGTCTACTATAATAACAATTTAAAATATCAAAAGTGTCCCTCTTTCAGATAAAACAAAAAAATATAATTAACTGTTCATTTTTATACAGTAAAAGTTCGTAAAAAGAGAGTACAATGAAATGTCGAATATATTCGACAAAAACACTGAAAGGGTTAAGAAACACCTTACCTGTCTTTTTAAAAAAAATACAATATTCATTTCGATATCAAGTCAATTGTAAATATTATATGTCCTTTGATATTATGACATACAAGTACAAGGAAGTTTTACTTTGTATATACATTGTAGATAAAATTCAGTGGTGTAAATGTTTGGAAAAATGGTTTGCTCTCAAATGCTGAAAAAATAATTATTTTAAAGCTTAAACTATAAAAAATAAAATGATCTAAAAAATTTTGTATAAGTATCATGGAAATAAATCGTTTTAATTTTGCATACATATATCAGGTTTGCAGGCCTCCTAAATTTAAAATTTAATTTAACTACCTGCGCTACATATTTATGTACATATATGTTTCAGATGCTTTACCAAAATCTAGCCACTTGATTAAATATAACCATTTATTTTTATTTCGTTACAAAATTAGTCACTGAAATGTATTTAGTTTCGAATAAAATTTCACACTAGTAATTAGGGAGATCGAACGGTTATTATTCGACCGGTTTTAACCGGTTATTTTAGTTTTTCCCAAGTCGGTTATTTTAAAATGTGCATTTTTCGAATATCAAATAAACCGGTTATTTTGGTATAATAAACCGGTTATTTTAATAATTTGTAATTTATATACGTTTTCCTTAATCTTGTTGTAAATGTACCCGTATACTCAAGTATTTTTTAATTGAATTTTGGAAAACTTAAACTTTTTATGAAGAATGTCAAAACAAAATGTAACAAAAATCAAACACCATTATGTACAATGAAAATACAAATCGTATAGTAATTTGTGCGAGAGTATTCTAAATATTATTATAGATGTTATCTCTAGATATATTTCGATTGGGATTAAAGAGACCAACTACTGATTCATATATAGACATGCTTAACCACTAACAAATTTTTTTTTTTTTTTCTCAGTATTTATTTATTGAATCTTCATATACTAAATATGAACTAACAATAATTAATCAAATCTTAACCTAATATTTGATTTATGTCCTGCCAGTGCCGGACAAAAACGATTTCGTCATCACGGTTTCTGTTCACATATGTAGGTGTTTACCGCTCATCTGATTGGGTGAGTGCTGCAGTGTCTCTTCTTCTTAATCGAGTGTGGCCGCCATAATTTAAAATATTTCTAGCTAATGGATTTGGGCCTTTTTAAATATTTTACTGCATATTTCGTTATCATAGTTTTTACTAATGGCACATTGAGATCCTTGTGGATATTTGAGTTTTTGACGTACCAGGGGGCGGCTGTGATTATTCGAAGAAGTTTATTTTGGCGCCTTTGAATTTTTTCGATGTTAGAAGCCGAGGCATTGCCCCATAACTGAATAACGTAGCACCAAATTGGCTTTAATATAGAGTTGTAAAGAAGAAGTTTGCCATCGAGACTAAGAACCGAATTTCTTCCAATAAGCCAATTAATTTGGATTGCTTTTAGTTTCATTTGAGTTAATTTAGCTTCTATATGCCATTTCCACGTTAAACGCCGATCAAGATGTATACCGAGGTATTTTACATGCGAGTGTTGGACTATTATTTGATTATTGATTTTAATAGGGAGGCATGTTTCCCGACGCAATGTGAATGTTATATGTGAGCGTTTTTGCTCATTGATCTTTATCCTCCATTTTTTTAACCACCTTTCCAGTTCAAATATATGATTCTGTAAGTAACGAGATGCTTCTTGACAGTTTGCGTGTACGCTTAGAAAAGCTGTATCGTCCGCAAATGTTGAGGTATGGGTGTAGCTGTTTGTAGGCAAGTCCGAAGTATAAATTAAGTATAATAGAGGGCCGAGGATGCTGCCTTGTGGGACTCCAGCGTTAATTGGCTGTGGAGAACTTAAAAAATCGCCTTCTTTAATAATAAATTAACGACCGACTAAATAGCTTTCTAACAGCTTTTGTATGTTTGCTGGTAAGTTTTGCTGCAATTTCAGTAGTAAACCTTCATGCCAGACTTTATCAAAAGTTTGAGACACATCGATGAAGAGTGCTGAGCAATATTTTTTTTCTTCAAAGGCTTTTCTTATGACATTTACTATTCGATGAGTTTGTTCAATTGTGCTGTGTTTTCTTCTAAAACCGAATTGATGATTGGGAATACATCTGTTTTCATTTAAAATCGGCGTTAATTTTGACACTAGTAGTTTCTCAAATAGCTTTGATATATTAAACAATAAGCTTATAGGTCTATATGACTCAACTTTTGTGGGATCCTTTCCTGGTTTAGGTATCATGGTAACTAAGGATACTTTCCACTCTTGTGGGTAGTATTCAATTCTCAAAATAGCATTAAAAATTAGTAGAATAATTTTCTTTGCTATGCTGGGAAGCTCCAAATGCATTTGAGAACAAAATTTTATAACAATTTGAATTCAAATGTCAAAATCAAACAGTTGATAAAGTCACTTCATATCAAAGGTTTTACTTCGTGTTTTTTGGATAAATGTGAACATATTTCCCTAAATCAAAGCATAATTAGTTTTTGGGAAACACATAAAACTTAACTACTTTGTGTACTAAGAATAGTTATAAGTCATAAAATATATCTGCTGTGTATATTTAGGATTGTTATGACAAGTAAAGTACATCTGCTGTGAACAATTAAGTCATAAAACCATAAACATGAAAAGCAAAAGGAAATAGCGGATTAACGTGGGAAATTTTTTGTACCTTAAGATTAAAATTTTAACCATAGCTGTTAAATTACGATTCCGATAAGTAAACAAAAAGATTATTTGTTAAATAGAATCGTAGTGATTATATAATCCAATACGATTCAAATTAAAAATATTCTTATTTAGGATTATTTAAAATTTTTTTTTATGAAAATTTTAAGTAACCGTATTTACTTTTTTATGAGTAATCGAACGATATATATAGCTGATTCACACTCTTCAAGTTTTAGCCGCCAAGTCTTGAGTTTTTAAGCGAGAGAGGAAAAGAAATGGCATTCTCTAATCCCTTCTTTCCTAAAAGCCCAAAACTTTACGGCTTAAACTTGAAGAGTGTGAACCAGCACTTATTATTTGTCCTGACAATTAGTAATCGTTATTAAACAATTGTTGTTTTAAGTAAACTATATGCAAATATATAAAATTCTCGTGTCACGATGTTTATGTTTAAACTCCTCCGGAACGGCTCTACCAATTTTTATGAGTTTTTTTATGTATATTAAGTAAGTATGAGAATAGGTCGACATATGTATATACATATTTCATACCGATAGGTCATTAGTGTGTTTTTTTTATTATTTATTTACTTCTATATCTGAGGTACAATATGAAACATAAGTTTTTGTGACCTCAGCGCCATTAAAGCATTATTGAGGCAAGTTAGCTAATTTACATGTACTTTATAAAATATACATAAGTTTATTTTTCTAATAATTCCAAATTCTAAATAAGTTTCCTTTATAGAGAGTAGTAGAAAAGCGTCTCAAGTTTTTTAAATATATATTCTTTTAGTTCTGTTTGAAATAGCGATATTCTGTTCTGCTTTCTTAGTTGTAGAGGGAACTGTTTATAATTAAAACAACCCACAAATTCAATAAGTTGTTTTGTTTTTTTTTAGTCTACACCTTGAAACTCTAAAGTTTCGTATAGACGGTGGTCAGATCTTACAATAATGTATATATGGTCTGGCAATGTGCTGAAAATATACTGCCAAAGAATAATCGCTTCCAAAAGTAAATTGTCCGTTCAGACGATCGTAAGAAAACCATACAATTTCATTGGCAGACAGTTGTCTGACAATAAATTTATCTGCCAACGAAAGTTGTCAGTTCACACGGATTTCAGATAATTGCGTGACAAAAGTTGCCAGATCAATTTTTAGATATTGTCATAAAACTCAAAGACAGACTTTATTAAATGTCAATTGTTTTTTTTAATAATTAGAAAAAGTGAAAATAATATAATAATATTGTGATGGAACAAAAAAAGAGCGGTTGCAACGGCTCTATCTGCATACATATTAGAAGTGACCGAGTCCCACATTGGACATATCGACCAGACATGGCAATTCTGGTCTCCCGAAATCCCTAAATCTAATATCCCCGAGACCGGGGCGTTGGCGGAGAAAGTGAAACACCGCCTCCTCCTCCTCCATATCATGAGATAAAACGATGGGAAATATTAAGTTTTCTTTGAAAAAAAAAAAAAGTTTCAGTCGCTTTAAAATGTAAATCCGAGCTAAGCCAGAAAACTGGGGTTGCTCGTTTCGATAAATACTATCAGAAATGAAAATCAATATGAAGTGCACATATAATGACCTTGAAAATGTTTCACTGTTTGTTATATTCGTTGAATGTCAGAAATAAGGCTTATTTTGGCAGTCAATAAAAGGCATCAAATCATATTTTTACTAAATTCCAAAAATGGATTATTCAAGAATCTTAAAAATATTTACAAAAATTTATTTTAGGAGCAAAAAGCTTGAAAAAACTTGTCCTTGTTCAAAAAGTTTGTGAAACTTTACCTCTCGTGTTGGGGGCCTGGTAAATTTATACAAATTAGACAATAGCGGTTTTCACCCTTTGTATTAATAGTACAACTCTGTTATATTTAATACGATTTTATACTTCAAAACGTGAGTGTCTTTTTCGTATGCATTGTAAATTAATGAATTTGCTGAGGGAGAGAAAGAGATAGATAAAGTTTCTTCAACTGTTTTATTCTGGTAAATTCACACACATGTTTACTACTGCTTTTTGTGGGATTTTTCAACCACAGCGTAGTATATTTTAGTCTAATACATTAGCGGTATTCACCCTTTGTATTAAGTGTACAACTCTGTTACATTTTAGACGATTTTATACTTCAAAGCGTGAGTGTCTTTTTCGTATGCATTGTAAATTAATGAATTTGCTGAGTGAGAGAAAGAGACAGATAAAGTTTCATCAACTGTTTTGTTCTGGTAAATTCACACACTTTATTTACTACTGCTTTTTATGGGATTTTTCAACCACAACGTGGTATATTTAAGTCTAATACATTTTGTTGTTGCAGTGTTGTAAATGTTAGTATTTTTACCAAAATTATAAGATTAACAAGGTCTACAAGGGACTTTACTATCAAGGGTGAATTCCGCTATTTTGTTGTTGCAGTGTTGTAGATGTTAGTATTTTTACTAAAATTATAAGATTAACAAGGTCTACAAGGGACTTTACTGTCAAGGGTGAATTCCGCTAATTACTAATAATAAATTTTAGTTTCAGATTAAATTTGTGTCAGATCATGTTCTGAGTCAATTTTATTTTAAAAACAGTTTTCTAAATTTTATCGAAAAAGTCCTCTACTTCGTATCATTGAATTTAATTTTATTTACATAAATTTTTTATTTCATTTTTCAAAATTAACTTTTATCTAATGAAATATTTAATAACTACGTGATTAAAGTTTGTAAAAAATTTTCCTTTGAAAGTTTTGGGGTATTCCGACTTACTTTATTCATATATATTGATATTATATAGAATAAGATATCGATAAAAAATTTTGCAATTGTGATTCAACAAAAATCAAGAAAAAGTTTAAATCTTAAGATTATGGGACTAAAATGTTCAATTATTTCAATATTAAGACGTTTTAAAAAATTTATTTTATAAAAAAACTAAAATTAGAAAACAATTTTATATAATTAACTTTCGTCGCACCTAATACTTATAAACAATTGCCACTATTTGATTTTCTTTTTATGCATCTGGCATCTCCCTTATGGCTTTGAAATAGTTTGACAGTCACTGAGACGCAGGTTCAATTTTTTTTATTATTTTTTAAAAAGTCAGTTTAAAGAAAACACCTATTGAAAAATATTTATGTGTTAATAAATTAATTTTTACATATCGTATAATAATTTGTGACAAAATAATTTCGATTTATCATATACTGTTCGTAATGGCTAATTATTTGGTAAAGAATAAAAAAAGGATTAATTTATAAGGACAGAAATTCAATGTGTGAGTTTGGGCATTTGTTGTTCTTGTAGTCCTTTGTGGTGGTATTGTTTGTGCTTTTTTGTGTTTTGCAAAGAAAAATTGAGGAATTTTCCCCTAGGTGGGAATTCTAGTGTTATCTTGTTTTTTGTTTAAAGTCTAACGAATATGGATTTAGAATCCTTGAATTTTGCGGAATTACGAGATGCCGAAATAGTGGCACGCATGCGCAAATGTAATTATGAAAAATTTAAAACGCTTGTACGCATGCATTTATCATTTGAATTGGATTTAAATACAGATGAGTAGGTGTGGCATCCATTTCCAGTTGGCATTTGTAATTGGCATTTTTTCCATTTTAAATTATTTTAGATTCGATTTACCCTGCCACGAAATTGTGTACGAGGATAAAGGTAAATTAAAGAAATGGAATCGTTTAAGCAAAAAACACAAACATGGTGTTATGGCAGCTGCTTTTGCAACCGGTTCAGCTGGTTGTGCTGCAGTAGGTGTGGGCCATAAAAATAGTGTTAGTGGTTATTGCGGCAATGGCAGTCCCCCAGAAGGCTTACATCAGCAAATAGATCCAGGTTTTCTATTTCATATGCAGGAACTGAAAGAGTTTCTTATGTTAGAAAAGAGTAAGTTAATTTTGTTATAAAATAATAATTATCTAAATTTCAAAATATGAACATATCGCACTGGTTCCTCTAAAGGGGGTTAACTCAAAATTTAGTGAAGACAAAAAAACTGTTTTTTTTATATGTACTCTTATATCACAAAGTGGGACACAAAGCATTTTTTTTCAGTTGACTCTCTTTAGAGGAACCGGTGCGATATGTATTTTTAAGATATATTAAACATTTTTTTGATTTCTTTTGTGGGCAGTAAATAGTTTCCACTTCAAAAGCACCTAAGGTTAGGTTAGGTTAAGAAGGGTTATGCGCCCAAGGGCGCAACTCCACTCGAAGACCAATGAGGTCCATTGTGAATCCCTTCAGTAGAGGAGAAAAAAGTAAAAAGAGAAAAAAGAGAAGAAAAGAAGAATAATAGAGAATAGACCTAAGGTTCGGTATATTTTTAGAAGCGCAGGACAAATTCCCCCCTACGGCCCCCCCAACTGAAACAGCCGTCCTACTTCCCTGACAAACCCCAGCAGATCGGTTGGATTACATCCAGCGATACACCCCAGTTCATCGTGAAACCTAGACCCTAGCCATTTCTCCCTGGGGCCGTGCATCCTAGGACAGTGGCACAGTACATGCTCAACCGTCTCGAGCTCCTCGGCATCTCCGCACAACCTGCAGAAGTCCGGTCTCCCAATGTCCCATTTACCCATAAACGCCCTAACAGAACAATGCCCCGTCAGGAACCCTATCAGAGTCCTGAGACTACTCCTATCCAGTCCTAATAGAACCCTGGTTGCACCTGCGTCCAATCCGGGCCATAAGGCCCTTTACACCCTGCAATCCGTTCTATCCCTCCAGGACCGGTTAACGGCATCACGAAATCTTTCCCGCAACACCCCATAGTAGTGACATAAGGGGGGTTTTACCCCTCTGTCCCTTACCTCTAAGTCCAGATTCGAACCCCCTCTCGCGAGTTCGTCCGCCACCTCGTTGCCATCCACCTTGCAGTGTCCTGGTACCCAACACAGCCTTATTGTGAATGCCAACATGAGCTCTCTCAGAGCATTCCTACACCGAGCAACCAGGCACGATCGCACCGTGTGATTTGTCAATGCCCTTAGCGCAGCCTGACTATCGACGTAGATTGTCACAACAGATCCCCCCACGATGTGATCCAGTATCACTTCCGTAGCCCTCCAGATCGCTAGGATCTCAGCCTGGAAGACACTGCACTCATCCGGGAGTCTGAATGACCTTTTCACGTCAGTGTCAGCAATAAAAACACCAGCACCAGTGCCAGTGTCCATCTTGGACCCGTCCGTATATACTGCCCACCCCTCAAACAGTCCGTTGGATCCACGCCAAACCTCCCTATCCGGGAACTCCACCGGTGGTGTTACACCGAAGTCCAAGGTCATACTCCTATGATCCGAGATTCCCCCCGGAACCCTTTCCTGATCAAGCAGACCCACTTCGTATAGAATCCTTGTGTGGTCATCTCGCCTAGGTCTAATCAACGAAGACTCGTAGAGTCTAAGTAAGTTCCTGGCAGCCACACTCTTCGCATAATGTTCAATGGGGGACAAATGTAGTAGGATGTCCAACGCCGCCTGCGGCGTGCTTCTCCTTGCACCAGTGATGCCAAGTGATGCACTCCTCTGGGCCTTGTTAAGCATCTTCCTATAGCTGTCCACTCTCAACGCATCCCACCAAACAGTGCATCCATAGGTAAGAATAGGTCTAACCACCGATGTGTAAATCCAGTTTACCATATCCGGTCTCAGTCCCCAATTCTTACCGATGGAGTTTCTGCATGTGTAGTAGGCATTGAGTCCTCTTTTCATCCTCTCCTGGGTGTTTCTTCTCCAAGACAGTTTACAGTCGAGGAAGTTACCCAAGTACTTAGCACAGTCAGATAGAGTTAGCTCGACGCCATCTAACATTGGCCCCTTAAAACCTTCTATCCTGTACCTTCTGGTAAAAAGAACCAGCTCAGTCTTCGCCGGGTTTACCCCCAGCCCTCTATCTTTTGCCCAATCCGAAAGTTCGCCCAACATCACCTGCATAATTTCACTGATCGTGGACAGAAACTTTCCCCTGACCAGTAGAACTATGTCATCCGCATAGGCGACGACTTTCATACCCTTGGAATCAAATGTTCTGAGAATACCGTTGACCGCGAGCAACCATAGTAGAGGAGATAGAACCCCCCCCTGTGGTGTCCCCCTGGTAACCTTCCTCCTTACCCTATGATCCCCCAGGCTAGAGTTTATAATCCTGCTGCCAAGCATGCAGACTATCCACTCCACCAGAAAGCCCTGAACTCCCAGCTCCACTAAGGAATCCTTGATCGCCTCAATCCTAATGTTATTGAAGGCTCCTTCTATGTCCAGAAACGCGGCGAGAGTATATTCCTTATGCCTCAGGCCGTGCTCAATGCAACCCACCACCTCGTGTAGCGCACTCTCAACAGATTTACCCTTAAGGTAGGCATGTTGAGCGCTGCTAATGAGGTGGGTACCAATATTACCCCGAAGATAGAGGTCTACCAGTCTCTCTAGTGTCTTCAATAAGAATGAAGACAGACTAATAGGCCTGAAATCTCCCGGCTTCGAGTGGCCTGCCTTACCAGCCTTGGGTATGAAAATTACCCTGACCTCTCTCCACCCCCTAGGCAGATACCTCCCACTGAGGCATTTCCTAAATATATTCACTAGCAGAAATAATGCGTCGTCCGGGATATTGCAGAGCATGGCCGGAAAAATACCGTCCGGACCCGGTGATTTATATGGGTCGAAGGTATTGACAGCCCACTTAAGCTTCTCCCTTGTGACTATTTCCTCGACGCAGGCGGACTCATGACTCGATATCACAGACATTCCGTCCCCTTGACTATCGTTCATACCTCCGTCTTCCGTGCACCCAGGAAAGTGCGTCTCCATGAGCAAGGTTAGGGTCTCAGAGCTAGACTCAGTCCATGAGCCGTCATTCCTTTGGACATACCCTAGGGTCCTAGGATCCTTGGATAAAATCCGTCGGAATCTAGACAACTCGTTGACATTATCAATGGATTCACAGAACTGCCTCCATGAGAGCCTCTTTGCCCTTTTAAGATCCGCCTTATACTTATTGAAATGCACCTTATGGGTGTTCCAATCACTCGATGCTCCCGTGAGCTTGGCCCTGTTAAACAGCCTTCTTACCGTCGACCTTTGAACCTGAAGTTCCCTGGTCCACCATTTGGGCTGTTCACGCCTACCCGGAAAAGTTACCGGGCAAGACAGCTCATAGCTCTCTCTTAGCAGATGAGTGAATCTGTTCACATCACCTTCCACATCAGTTGGCAGCAAGTCGCACAGGGCCCATTGCGCCACCCCAGAGCGGACCCTTTCTTTAAAGAAGTCCCATTTCGTCCTCCTCGGGTTCCTAAACGGATTAACCCTAGACAGGTCAAAATTCAGTGTAAAGGTTATACGGCTATGGTCTGAGAAAGTACAGTCCGTTGCCACCCTCCAATCCGCAACAAGTTGCTCGTCGCGGTTCACTAATGTCAGATCTATAACTGCCTGCCTATCCTTATTTCTGAACGTCGGAGTGTTACCCATATTACAGATAATAAGATTGTTAGTAGTTATAAAATCAAACATTAACTCACCTCTTTTGTTAATATCAGCGCTCCCCCATTGGTTATGATGTGCATTTGCATCACATCCCAAAACCAGGATGGCGCCACTCCTTCTTGCATACGCCACCAGCTCTTCCACCTTTGCGCCAGGTGGATCTACTGCCTCGTACGGCATATACACCGAAGCCAGTGTAAGGGTACGCTTACCTTTGGCTTCTCTATTAACGACGGTCAAGTCACCGCACCTAAAAGAATGAGATATTAGAAAATTCAATTCATTCCTCGCCAGTATACACGTTCTTACCTTGTCCTCTGTGGACGGGACAAAAAGAGTGTATCCCGTAACCCTTAACCCGCAAACCTTATTTTTGTTTATCCAAGGCTCTTGGATTAGGGCTACGTCCGTCAAAAAAAGCACCTAAAGTTAAAAGCTTATTTTAATATTCAATTCCTTCTATCTGACCATTTTTTGTAAAATGATTTTTAATGCAAAATACTTTTATGTATTTACTTCGAGACATATTTATCTCCCGTATTTTTGTTTGAGCTAACTGAATACCTTTGGTAGTTTCTTTGATCTCAAATACAACTAAACACAGAGTGTACTTTTATTGCAATTTGAATTGTTTTTTTCTTTCTATATATATCCTCTTATTTTATAGGTGTATCGTTTTAGAGATTTTCCTTTTCATGACAAATTAAGAAAAGCGCAATCGATGTTGGAGACTTAACGCGCTTATTAAAGCCATCGTATAACTAAATTTTTCTTTAAAAAAAAAATCGAAAACAGCGGCTTTATTGAAATATATATTAAAATGATGCACTGAGGACAACTTAAATTAAAAAGTTTTTTTGAAGTTTTCCACTAGTTGCAATGATATTTTTGTTCTATGAATAGGCTTTAGGCTTACGATTAATTCCATGTCTTCGTTTTGTTGTATCATAAAAGTGGATTATTTTTCTCAAGTTTTTTAATACGTTGGCATATGTCAGCCGTAGAACCATTATCTTTTGTTATCATACAGATGAGGTAGTTAATTAAATCGACAACATCATTTTGGGTTCCAATACGCATGAGTTTTGTCCTTTAAAAATTTATTATCAAGCCTACTTTCTTAAAGCTACTTTACACTATTATACTTTGTAACGGGTTATCCATTTTTTGGATTCAAAAGAAAAGTTATGTCCCTAATACGGTTGAAATTTTGCAGTTTTGTTTTACGGTAATAAAAACATCAAACAATTACAACCCATCACTAGTTGTAAAGTTAACTTGTTAAGTTTCAACTCAACTGAGTTGTAAACCGTAATAGGGCAATTAAAATCAACACATATAAAGCTATGATTTCCATGCAATTTTTGTTTCGTTATAATGCTTGCACCTTGCCTTTAGATACGAAACATAATGTCATTTAAATGACCGCCTTAATGTTGTTTGTAAAAATCTATCCTTTTGAGGAAGTTTTCGACCAAGTTTCCGCACGTTATCTTGGAGAAAACTTGACCAATGTTGGATTTTAATTGCTTCAACGTTAGGGAATTATCCGCGTAGACACTGTCTTTGACTTGATATTACACGTTTTGAAAACTTCCCATGAATTAAGAAAAAGTCGGTCGTATTGTGTGGCTCGTGTCACCGTCTTATTGAAACCACATATCGTCTAGTTCATCATCTTCGATTGCAGGTCAATAATGAGTCCCATTGGCTGAGAACGCCATGGAATCGATAAATTTAAATTATCCGTAACATTTTCACTAGCAAAAGCGATGTTTTCTGGAGTGCGCACATTGTCATGATGCACTTCTGTAACGCTTCCAGTCTCTTTAAATTTCTTTATAATCTTGCCGATTTCTCTCACAGTAGATCGATTATGACGATCATAATCACCCCGTAACAGTTCAAAATTGGCTACGTGTGAACCACAAATTTTGTAGTAAATTTTTTTTATATTTTTACGAACTCTTCGGTTGTTAAACGATCCATATACGTAAATGGAAAAATGTGAATGCAATGTGTTATGAAAATTATACATACTTCTCATTACAAAAAAAAGTTGACATCCATACGACTTCATTGTTTTTTTTTAAATTTTTGTAAACAATAATACTTTTCATTTGATCAGGGTTTCATTTTAACAAAAGCAAATAAAATTATTATCGAATGTATGATAGTGTAAATGTAATATTAAATTAAATTTTTTGACAGTCGCGACAAAACTCATAAGATTTCTATCATAAAGTATTAAGGGATACGTCAAATTACCCTTTATCATACTCAATATCCAAAAATCGATGGCCAAGGAGGCAGGTATTATCGGAGTATTCAATATCAATTAGGTACCCCTACATACTCCACCAGTGCTTCTCCGTTGGTATTTTATTTATTTATTAATCTATATTGTAATACAAAGCCATTAAGGCCAAAAGCGTATTCCAATTAGGGATATCGATTATTCGACTTTTTTCAATAACCGGTTTTCGAATATTACGAATAGTTGCTATTTTAAAAAACCCGGTTTTCGGTTAAGCAATTTTTAAATAACCGGTTAACCGGTTTTATTTCGAATACTTAAAAACACAAATATCAAATAAGTTTTTAAATAAAACGTTAATTTGAATAAAAACAAAACAAGGTAAGGAACCAACAAAGTACATAGATATGACTTAGATCAGACCTAACAAATAGTTTAGGATAAAATCGAAGAAAAGTGGGACCAGTAAATTAATCAAAATTTAGCTAAATTTTCAACAATTTTTTATTGATTTACTAAACTTTATTTGTAAGAAGATATTTGTATAATGCAATTTAGAAACTGTTGAATGATATTTGATCTAGAGAAACGTTTTGCAAAAGCAAATAAATTAAAGGGATTTTATAAAGTTATTATTTGAAATATTCTCTCAAATTTATTTTGAATGAGTTTTAATATGA
Source organism: Pollenia amentaria (assembly GCA_943735925.1). Classification (NCBI taxonomy): domain Eukaryota; kingdom Metazoa; phylum Arthropoda; class Insecta; order Diptera; family Polleniidae; genus Pollenia; species Pollenia amentaria. The sequence continues at coordinate 29,961,127 of OX031010.1, read as the reverse complement.
TGGTGGTTAAGTTATCTATATAAATCAACCATATTTTTCAATAGTTGCAAACAAAACCTCTTAGCCAGGATTATCTTTTTCAAATTATTTGGTTTCAGCATTATAGAAACGAATAGTGAACTGAACATTCTTTTTGTGTAATATATTTGTCAATTCGTCGACTACAATTTAAAACATTCCATACATTGTTTGGTTTCTTCAATTTTGTTTTTTAGTTCTTGCTGTTTTAATAAATGAAACTGGTAGAAATTTTTCCCATATCGTTGATTCCGCCGTAGTGCTGTATTTTTCAGCATGAAGAGATGCTAGAACTACTTAAGAGTTTTTAGTGCCTTAACGGGCATTTCGTCATCGGCAACAAAACGGGTTAATATTTCACCCAATGATTTATTTTTTGCAGCGTACTTTAGTAAAATAAAGTATTATTTGTCGTCTCCTTAGAACTACTTCGAACGGAGTTAAGTTACATTTGGATCACATTAATGTCAAGCATGTATACTAATTAAAGGTGATTAATAAGTCGTGACATGAAAGAACCTTTGTAACTTATCATTTTAGGGCACTTCAGGCAACTATCTTTGTCTTATTAATCGCGTTCGAAAAATTTCTAGAGATTACCTTTATATAAAAATATATTTAATATTTAGAACGCTCTTGCACAAATTACTATTTACTTTTTAACAGCACACGTTTTTGTAGAATTTTAAATAGTTCTTGTTTTTTTTCTACAAGAACACACGCTTTTATAAACGATTTGTATTTACAGTGTTCATAATGTTTTTTGACCTTTGTTACGTTTTGTTTTGATATTCTTTATAAAAAGTTTAAGTTTGGCCAATATTCAATTAGAAAATACTTAAATTACGGGTACATCTACAACAAGAGTAAGGAAAATGTATATAAGTTACACATTACTAAAATAACCGGTATATTATACCAAAATAACCGGTTTATTCGATATTCGAAAAATGGGAATTTTAAAATTACCGGCTTGGGCAAAGCTTAAATAACCGGTTAAAACCGGTCGAATAATAACCGTTCGATCTCCCTAATTCCAATACACTATCCAGAAGTAGTAGGAATGTTGTTGGGGATAGAATACACCGTTGTCTTACAGCTGTGGTTGAATTGTAAGTATAACTTCCCAGCTAGCAAAATATTCCGATGTTTTCTTATAGCCGAGGTGGCAAGAAAAAAAAACACAAACTCACGACATGTCTGCCAGAATTTGTATCAAACACTTCATATATTTTTATGTAAATATCTGACAGAATTCGTATACGGTTCCGACTTGTCGACGTTTCTCTTAGATATTTAGAAAACTTCCGACTATTTTGTTAGCTGTGTTTCTTTTACATTTTAACCAACTTTAGATTGTGTTCTGTAATAAAATTGGCGTATATATCACGTAATTTTTTCTGGTATACATTTATCTAATAACACTGACCAAATAGTTTCCCGAATATACGTTTCGAATGCACGCTCAAAAACAGTGAATATTAGGTAATAAAAAAGAACCAAAGATTTCCATCCTCTTTTTTTAGTATACCCAGATTTCGAAATTAAAATCGCCGCTTTTAAATGTTAAATTTAGGTGATTATTTTGTAATACACCTCACTTGAAAAATATATTCGTACCAACATTTCAAAATTCTAAAAATTTTATATGAAAAATGTTTCAACACAAGGTGAACGGATTTAATTTGTTTTGCTAGAATTATGTAATAAACAAATTTATTTATACTAGTGTTTGCCTAGTGATCAAAATTCGACCATAATTATTTATGCAAATATGAAGAAAACTTACATATAAGTATATAAGAATTTATATGTTTCGAAAACTTCGTTTTTCCGTCTTAGTGTACCGATTTGGGTAGAGACCAACCACCGGCCTATATGTTGTCTTCCAATCAACTGTTTATTTCAATTTTGAAAGAAAAAATCAGAAAGTACCAATTAAAAGACAAAAAAGTATCAAAAAGTCTTCTCTTATAGTTTCTTAATTAATCTGGACTCTGCATGTTGAATTTTGTGTTTCTAAGTTCAGTATTATTAAAAATTCATAAAGTACCAGTTAAAGAACGAAAAAGTACAAAAAATACCCTCTTACAGATTCTCATTTACCCAGGATCTTGCACGTTTAATTTTATGATTCTAGGTCTTATACTAACGGAAATTCAAAAAGTTAAAGTTAAAGAACAAAACAGTATCAAAACGTTTGATCATTCACTCAAGACATTGCATGTTTAATTTTATGTTTCTAGGTCCATTATTTACGAAAATTCAAAAAGGACCATTTGAAGAACAAAATAGTACCAAAATTTTTCATCATAAAGGTTCTTATTCACTCATTTGCGTTGCAAAACTGGATCAAACATCATTTAACAGTTTCTTAATTGAATTATTCAAATAAAAAAAGGAAATCAATAAAAATTGTTAAAAATAAAGCTAAAGTTTGATCAATTTGCTGGTCATGCTTTTTAATATTTTTTCGTCAAATATTTGCTAGGTCTGAACATACCTTAAGTTCAATACTATAAAAAATTAAAAAATTACCACACGCAGCCCGTAAAAGTAATAGAAAGAAATTAATTTTCCGTATATCCCCCTTCTGATACTTTTTTTCTCCCCATTGAAGTACCAAAAATTTCAATATTGTAGTGGAAGCCCATAATTTAATACTATACGCACAATGAAGAAAAAATTTGTTAAAAAAGTACCAAACATAAGTAAGATTTTTACCTCTTTAACGTTCGAATTTCTAAAAAGTACCAAATTCAAATTCAAAACTGCTAGAATTTAACACTTTTTTTCTGCCAAGCGGGGTTAACTGACCGGCTAACCTAATTCGGGTACGCTGAATCCAGTGGTACTAACCGTTTTTTTAGGTAAGTCCTTTTTTTTGAGATATACCGGTATTATGGAAATGGAAGTGGTTGCATAACGGATATTCGCATAACTCAAAAACGGGTTACTTTATTGAATAAACCGAAATTCCGCCATAAAGTCACCTTTAAGTAAGGCAAAACTTTTTTTTGTAATCTGCGCAGTCATTTCGTTAGATCAGAGACTTAGAGATTATATGATGGCGGGCCAATAAGTCGTTGACTTTTTAAAATGAAACACATGTCTGTGGATAAAAAATCATTTTATTTTTCAACATAGTCTCCTTTGAACTCTATTCACTTTGTCCCACGTTTTTTCCTAGTTTTTTTTATCCCTTCCGAAGTATACGATATGTCAGGTCATCAAAATAGGTATTTGTTTGTGAGATGATTTTATCGTTAAAGTTAAATAACTTTCGGCTGATTTGGAAACAAAAAATAGTCACTCGGGGCAACATCACGCTTTCGTATCTTGTAGAAAATTTTCTGTCTGCATGTATCAATAATTAAATATTTCTTATTTTGTTCAAAAAAGATTAGATTTTATTAACGTATTTTAAAAAGCCTTAAATATTAAAAATACCCATTATATCCGTAACAGATTTGCAACAAGAAGGAATTTTTCGGAAAACTGGATCAGCTTCTAGACAAAACGATTTGCGAACTCAAATACAAAATGACAAACTGTTAGATTTAGATGCGGGTGGTTTTTCAGCTCATGACTGTGCCACAGTCTTTAAAGGCTACTTGGCTGACTTGCCAGAACCATTACTAACAGATGCCCACTATCCAGCTCACTTACAAATTGCACCCTTATGTCTAGGTATTAATTTGCATATCGATGATAAACCTAATCAAGAGAAATCCCCAGAACGTGCTAAAAAAGAATTACACGTTTTAAATTCAATACAATTATTATTACTACTTTTGCCCGATGAAAATCGCCAATTACTTCAAAACATTATTGATATGTTGCATGCTGTGGCTCGACAACATTCCATAAATAAAATGGGACCCGATAATTTGGCCACACTATTTGCACCTCACCTTATATGCCCTCGAAATTTACCGCCTGAAGCTTTACACTATTTGGCCAGGAAAATGTCTAGTATTATTGCATACATGATAATTAGATGTCAAGATATATTTTCGGTACCCCCTAAATTGGCCACAGACATTAGGGCGTATTTCCTAGAACGTAAACGCAAAAAGACTATGTCACCAGAAATGACTTTAGACGATTCGATATCGGATATGTCAACTGTTAATACTGTATACACTTTTGTGGATCGTGAAAAGACGGCAGCTGCTCATAATACCAATACAACCGAAACTGAATTGGCTCAATTGTATGCTCATATACAATCGTTGCCAGAGTCTTCGAAGAAACGAAGATTGATAAAACAATTTAACAAACAAAATGGTCAAGGTAAGTGTTTTGGAAGTCTTTTGCAGAGAGTTATTTATTTTTCTTTTTTTTTTTTAATTTAAGGAACTCCTTTGCAATTGCAAGCAATGAATCGTATTAAAAATTCTGAATCTACTCGTACTGCTAAATCTCTAAGTGATTCGATTAAGAAACATATTTTTCACAAGGGTATAATGTCAAGAACACCTAAACGTCAGCCTATAGCAGCAGTATCTTTAGAAGTAAATTATTCTTTTGTTTTTTAGCATGTTGTTTATTTTTATATTAAAAACTAAATTTTCTTTTCTAACTTTGATTTCCTAAAATCTTCCAAATAAACCTAAAAATATAACAAAATTTAGACACCAAACAATTCCAGCATGAAACCGCACAATCAAAGAATTTTATTCCACAGTCCAACTCCTCAAACATTTGCAACAAATCCCACAACAACATCTTTATTATCGCCATCATCATCGTCATTATCTTCAACATCTTCTGTACAAACCGGCTCTCTTATAAATCCAACTAACAATCATACACCTTATAACATGAAATCACATCCTTTACAAAAATCCATATCCTCTTCATCATTACTATTGAGTCAACAATATACTTTGAAGGGAAGGGTTGTTGTGCCCTCCACAAATATATTATTGAAAGATGAAAACGAAACTTTATCATCATCGTCATCTTCTACCTTAAGTTGCGACATAAATATACCGCACAACAACCTTCTTAGCGTCAATAGTAATAGTAGTGATGGTTTAGTTTGTAAAACGAAATCTAACTCTGCTCCCGTTAGTCGTCAAACATCTTCGGACTTACAAAATCATATAAACACTTCCATAATCTCAACACCCTCATCGTCATTATCGTCTGGTTTAATGGGTTTGCCACAACATGTGGATCCAAATGGTTGTATAACACCTTTAAAATTAATTTCGGAAGCAGCTAAACATTTAATACCTAGTAATAAAAAAGCCGTGGCCTGGGATGATGCTCATCTTGTAGATATTGAAGGTAATTCCGTTCCTTTGACACCGCTTAATCAAACACCTTCGAATGATTTAAAATCTCGTTACAAGTCAGAACCAAATCTAAGTTTATCGCACAATATTTGTGATACACCAAACTCTTCAACGCCTTATGCTCAGGGTGGTTATGAAATGGTTACGCCCATAGCCAAACATCTCACAGGGCGTTCTCTAACTCGCAAGTTAATAAAAGGTGTTAGTATGGGGAATTTAAAATTTCCCTTTAGCACACCCGAGTCTACTAAACGTTTGGTGCGCACAGTGTCCTCTACATTAAAACGTTCTACTGATGACTCTCAGATCTATCAGCAAGCTCAAGGAAGTTTTGCTGCTGCCATTAACAGGGGTAATGCTCCGCTCTTGCAAGATATGGACGATAATGATATTGATGACGATACATTTGAAGATGAAGATTGTGGTACGGATACGGAAGTTGATACCAGCGATGGTGAAGATAATAAAGATGAGAATATGTTAATAGAAAATATAAGTCTTGTTGTGTCTGGTTTAATAGAAAATGCTGGTGTTGGTAGCAACAGCAACTCCTCCGAAGTGTTTCAAACTTTTGCCGGATGTTCGGCTACTTATCAAAAGTTGCTATTGCAGCAAAGTGGCCTATACCATAGAAATTTAAATTCAATAACTAGCACACCATCACTACTATTGGGACGCCGATCTATGTCGCCCATAACAAAATCAACACAAAGAATGCCTAAAGCAATGCAGGTAAAATAATTTAACACAAAAATACAAAAGAAATAATAACAAAAATTAAACTAACGAATTAAAACTAAAATATTTTTAAAATGGTTTATTTTCGTTTTTTTTTTATATCTATCCTTATTGCTTTATTATATATTTTAGGAATCCATTATGACACCCCGTTCGCGCAAGCCTGTTATGGTTTTAACTACCACCACAAGTTCCACTGATCAAAATCAAACTATAAATCAAACAAGTTTTTCAGATTTTCATGAACAGCCTGAGGAGCAGAATGACGATAACATTGAGGATATTAACGATGAAATTGAAGACGATTATAATGATAACTCCGAAATAGATAACGAGGATTCTATAATAGGTATGACTATTAGGCATCCCACTTTTTTGGATACAAAGATAACAACAGCGCCACCGAAACCTGAAATCATCAATGAGGATGCTACATCTTTAGGAGGATTTTCGGATATTTTTAAACGTCAACAGTTTTTGCAAGCTAATCAAGGGTTTTTACAACAACATTCGGTTGACTTAGGTCTAAGTTCTGACTCAGATTCTCGAGCAAGCTCCCAAAGAAATGAACCAAGAAATGTTATCAGCCAGGAACTCAATGTTACTAATGCAGATGCTTTAACGGATCATTTTAAGTAAGTTTATTATATTAGTTATTTTGAATTTGAATTTAGTATTAATTTTCAAAAGAACCTTTTTTTGTATTTCCAGAGACTACTTACGAACTCGCAGTGTTTTAACTGCTCCCCCAGAGGATACTTCGTTTACCAGTCATTCAGATGATTTCGACAGTTCTCACGAAATCGAAGAGCTCGTTGAGAATCAATTAAGTTCAAGTTTATTATACTGTTTGGATGGTAATAGACCTGAAGTACCAAATGATTTTAGTAACACAGATACTTGTAATGAAAGTAAAGAGAATCAGGAGATTACAATACATACAAATGATGACAACAATGCACAAACATTAGCTACTATTAAAGCAGCTGCTATTGGTAATATAAGCAGTAGCAGTGGCAGTAGCAGCAGCAACAGTACCACTTCAAACAGTAGTATTAGCACAAATAGTAGTAGTAAGACTTCTTCCTCTCATTTGCGATTAATAACCTCCAATCGTTTAGCTAACAATCCCTTTGTTATTCTCAACAATGCACGCAAACGTGCTGCTACTCAAGATTTAGATAAAATCTCATCTACACTATTCAACTGTAATGTACAATCACCAAATATTTCTACTCATACTTCCTATCAAACTCATTTTATACCTGGCAACCAGTCAAAAACAGCTTCAAAACCATTGAATTCTCCAAATAGTAAACAACATAAAACAATGAACGATTTAATGACCAATTCGAGTTCATCATCGAATAAGGAAAATTGTGAAAATCATAATAATTATATGGTAACAAAGAAATTACTTATAAGTGAGTATCCTGGAGAAACTTCATTTTAATATATTTTTTTAAATGATAATTGCTATTTATTATCCATTTACGTATTTTATTAAACAAAAAAAGGAAAATCTTCATTAAAAAACCGTTGTACGGTTCGTTCTTCCGAAAAAATATGTTTGACTAAAATTAGAAGTTAAGAAATTTATTACTTTTTTTAGAATCGAAGAATGGATTACAAATTGCTAAAGTTTTTTTTATACGTTTTAAATTCACTAATTAACTGCCTGTTTCCTAATTTCGAAAATAAACGTTTGCATAGAAATTTATAGCGATACGTCCTATCTGCATAAATATACTTGATCAAAAGATCGGCCAAACTAAATAATTGTAACAATATTTTATCATTTATAAAAATTTAACAAATCAATATGTTTTTTGCGTTTTAATTGCGGACAAATTAATAATGTACTGCCGTATTCGTAAAACCTAAATTGAATTAAAAATTTTATTTAAGGAAAAAAAATATGGAAATTAAGTTTTTAAATTAATTCACTTTTTATACATACGGCAGATGGACGCTTTTGTAAATTGCAGAAAAAGCGAAAGAGAAAAAAAAAGTAAAGTGTGTCACGATACAGTGTCACCTCTTTATCAACAAACTTTGTATGTCTGCCTTTCAATTTCTGTGTTGTAAAAGGGGTCTTGAACATACCTTCACATTTAACAAACATTTGAAGAAAAAATCCGAAAAAACGTGACAACTTAATTGATAAATCCTTATTTTTTTTAAACAATTTTTTTTTTTTTGATTTGCTGAACTTTATTTTCGAAAAGATCGAAGTTATTTTTCGCCTTGTGTAGTTATGATAAATGAAATGAGTCATTTTTATTTTGCAAGTTTTAAAAATGTTTATCCGAAAATTGCAAACTACTTAAATGATAAATGAAATCAATTCTTTCAGAGATTTGCCTTTTTAATGTATACAAAAACTTAACTTCTGTACGGGTTTTGTTTTTAAAATGTTAATTCTTGGAATGAAATGATTTCTAATCTATAATTTTATTGCATTTTTTAATTAATATACATAATTCCTGTTTTTTTTTTAAATCTTGTGTAGTAATTTTTCTAGCCATTTTTTTTATTATAATTTTAGCCATTTTTGGTCGTGAATAATTGCAAACACCGTTTTAAAATAGCCAGAGAGCCAGTTTTGATTAAAATTAAAACTCATAAACTATAACATTTAATTAACCTTCATAAAATTATGCAGATAGCCAGATTTTTTTTTTCGAAAAACACATGTATAAAAGGGGAAAAAATAAAGACAAAATATATTTTTCTTGTTCAAAATGCTGTTAGAATTAATAATTAAAAATTTGGCATAAAAATCTCGATTATGAAAAATATGCAGACAGGACGTATTGAATGTAAGCCCACAACAGAAAATTAATTTGCAAAATTTTTTGTTTTTATTTAAAAAAATTGTTTTGAAAATTTAAATGTTAATTGTTTTGGCGAAAAAATTTAATAAAACATTTTTATTGTTTTCCATTTGTTAGGATAACCTGATTTTTTTTTTAACAATTTATTGAAATTTTTTCTATCTCAACAATTTCTGTTTGACATTTATTTGGACTTAATTAAATAATTAATTAAAACTTCAACGAATTGTAAAAAACTTGTTTGTTTATAATTCTTTTATAAAAATACTTTTAAAATCTAATATGCTTTATTATATGTAGTTTATCTTTATGTTGAGATAGAAAAAATGTTTTAACAAACCTAGAGTATTAAGTTAATTTAATTTACATCTTAAGAAATTAAATTATAACTTTTAAAATATTTGATCAAAATTAACAAAATCATAAATATGGTGTTAATAATTATTATTTATATATTAAACAAAAAAAAAAAAAAAAAAAAAAAACATATAGAAAAGTATTAAGAAAACCTTCTTGTTTGGAAAACTGAATTCGAGTGATTTTGAAATCGAGACGTATTTTTCACAGATCAAAGCAAAAATCACGAAATATTGCTGTAATTTTTAAAAGAATTTGTGTACATAAAAAATTTGCTTGATTCCTCTCGAATTCGATTTTCAAAACATGGTCCATGTTTTATTTTTTTAAATTTTATAGTTTTAAATACTTACAGGAAAGCATTCAAGGTCTTCAAGTTTAAGCCAAGCGTTTTTCTAATAAAATATTAAGCAAACAATTTACCAAGATTTAAATTAAAAGAAAATTTTTTTTATATATTTTTTTTTTGCATTTCTGTCATTTTATATCTTACACTGACGACATTTTTTAATGCAAAACTGTGTACATATTTTTTTAAGAATATTTGAACGCACGTTAACAGAGAGCTTTACTTTTAAAATGTGGTGAAACTGGCACAAATTGTTTCTCTATTTAGCAATGTTCAGTATACAAAAATTGCTTTTTTCAAAACAATATAATTTTTTATGAAATCGAAATGGAAATTTTACGATTCAAAAAAGTGTCTTTAAGAAGAACTTGGACTTTTTTGTAAAAAAATGCTGCAAAAGTCCTCAAATTGTTGAGGAACATGTACTCTTCAAAATCAAAGAAATTATTTTCCACATTTGAAAAATGATCCTTCATTAAAAAAAACTCCATATTCTTGGTAGAAATTTTTGTCAACCTGTTCTTTCTGAAACCACAAGGAGACCCTTCAAATATGGTAATTTAAATGAACGCTTCGAAAAAGACTAATAACACTGTGCTAGTTGAAAGCCTGGCGTTTTAACCTAACTCCTCGGGTACGCTGAATCCAGTGGTGCTAACCGAGATACATATACCGTTATTTCGAAAATGTAGGAGGTTGTACAATATATATTCGCGTAACTCAAAAACGGCTTAGTTTGTTGAACAAACTAAAAAAACAGAAATTCCGCAATAAAATTTCCTTTAAGCCTTTTTTTCTAATATGCTCAGTCGTTTTAAGCTAGATTTACACGATTGAAATTTTCTTCAAAATTGCTCTTCATAATGCTTCAAACTCGTGTAAACAGCAAAATTTCTTCAAAATTTATTGATCAAAATTTATTTGAATAATATTGATCAATAAATTTTGAAGAAATTTTGCTGTTTATACGAGTTTGAAGCATTTTGAAGAAAATTTCAATCGTGTAAATCTAGCCTTAGAAACAATTTTTTTTTTTGCAAAAAAAAAATATTTTTTTTATCAAAATTTTATTTTTTAAAAAACCATAAAAAATTGGAAAATACAGCTATGCTTCTAATTTTTTCTAGATATATATATATATATATATATATATATATATCTGTTTACAACTTTTGATTTAATTCTCAAAACAGGAAAATTTTTAAATAAATTTATGAATTTCAGAAAACGCAATATTTGTATGGGAGCCCCCCTAAGAAGTGAAGATAAAGTGCAAGTATATTTTGAGCAAATGTAAGACCAACCACACTTTATTATTCATCTCCATCATTTATTTATAACATATCTACCCGCTATCTCCATTTCTTAAAGGAGCTCCCATACAAAATATACAATTTTCAAAGTGTCAAATTTTAGCACAGGGTCAAACGAAAGAAAACGTTAAAAAATCATAAGGATTAACACAATATATTATTTTCTTTTATTTCCAAGCATTGGAATTCATTCAAAAATAAAGAAATTGGCTACAATATATACACAAAAACCGGGAGACGACGAAAGCCAATTATAAATAACGAATTATGAATATGTAATGAATAATGAGAGTTTTGCAGTCGGCAATTAATCTACTTAAAAAGATCAACCAGAAAAAAAAAACGAATAAATCAACAAACACAAAACTGTACTTTTCTATTTGTCTTCATCTTAAAAAAAAGCTGATGCCTCTAAGAAATTTATTTTGGGATATCCATATCTTAAAAAGTTAGAGTCAATGGAAGGGGTGTATCAAATTTAGGTATCCTTAAAAGCAATAGACCTAAAGAGGTTTAGAGTGTTGCTGTTAACTTACATCACTGTGAAGCAGCCTTAACTAGATAAGCAACTCACCTCATCGACAATAACGTGAATGTGGCTTTAATCCAAGAGTCCTTTATTACTAATAACCGGGTAGTTGAACTGAAGGTCACTAGGTATACCCTACAAAGATGAGAAGGTACGAAGTCGTATACTGGTAAGAAATGAGCATAAATTTATGAATTCTATTTATTCCAGTAATGAAAACATCACGGTCGTGGCATTAGCGTCGGTATACATGCCATATGGGGCTACCGATGCACCTAGTGAAAAAGTGCGTGATTTGGTAAAACACTAGAACGGGATTAAGGATTTCTTTGGGACGCCAACGCACATCATAGCCAATGAGAGAGTGCCGACTTCAACAAAATAGGTGAGTCTGTCTTTGATTTTATTATTGCCAACCATCTTATTATCTGTAATAGGGGGGAATAAGTCCACGTTTAAAACAAGGGTTAGGAAGGCAGAAATAGTTAATACATTGACGAACTGGGGGGCTACTCTCTATTGCGATGCGAATACAATTTCGATGCGTAAGCTAAATGCCAACTTGGTACTCTCTATCACTTTCGCAATATTGTTTAAAAATTAAGTAATACTGGTAATAAAAACAAAAATAGCTCCGATTTTCAGTAATCAAATGGCAAAATATGTAAAAACAATTTAAATTGGAAAGCTGAAAAAAAAGAAATAATGATTATTTGCGAAAAGAAAAAAGAAAATTATGCGAAAGACAAATGCGCAAACGCATTAAAGAGTACCAATCACTAGATTTGCGACAATTTTCTTTCGCATCGCAATAGAGAGTAGCCCCCCTGTATTAATTTAGTATAGGATTGAGGTGGCGTACAGGGTAGTTAAAGCCTCAAAGATCTACTGCCAGGAAGTTGTTTAATAAGGCGAAACACGCATAGAGAGGCTTGAAGTTACTTAAGAATAAGTAATAATAGGTACAAGGGAGATCAAGAGATATTAAGACATTAAAGGCAGTGTCAGATACAACTTTGTCGCTTTGCGTGACGTTTCTACCTTTGGCAGAAAAACGCAAAGCAAAAGGTGTATGACACAATGAAAACTTTGACAACATTCACGAATTGTTTGTTTATTTATAAAAGCGGTAGGTAATTTGTACATTTAATTCTTTGTTATACAAATTAAAGTTAAAAATTTAATTGGACGGTTTTTTGGAATTGAATTTGGCAACAATAATTTAGAAAAAAAGAAAATTATACTAGCCAAATGTCAAAGCGCGCAAAAAGATGAGAGTTGGCTAACTTTTTGCTTCGCTCAGCTTGAAAAGTACTTTATGTGACATGTTTCGTATAAGTATGTATATTTTATCTTAGATGTCAAAGCGAATCGGTAACGCAACGCGAAGCAAAAGTTTTATCTGACATGGCCTTAAGAGATCGAGTGCTTCAAATTTATTTATTTATTTATTTATTAATTCATATTGTAATACAAAGCCATTAAGGCCAAAAAACGTATTACATAGCACTACAATCCTGAGTTTAGTACTTAACCTAATCTATATAATATGGCTTATATAAATACAAATTATATAAATACATATCGTCCCCTTAATAAAACAATAGTGTATAATTTTTTTGCCATTTCGAGATAATAGAGTTTAAAATTTTTGAGTTATTAGACAAATGGTAAAACACTAATATCTAAGAAAATAATCGATGTTTTTGAGTTAAGGTCATTTAAATATGTGATGGAATAATCAGGCTACTAGTTGATGATATTTCATTAATTCACAAGTGCTTTAATTGCAAATAAATGGGATTCAAAGTACCATGATGTCACTTAGGCTATTTTACTTGTTTTATAATGTGTATGAAAATCATAATACACTATTTTATTTTGTATGGTATACACTATTTTATTTTAATATTTTACACCAAATATATTATTAAAAAATTGTGTATATCAATATACGTAATTTTTCGATTTTATTTTGTTATAGAATAATAAAAATAGTGTATAAGAAAAATAGTGTATGCTTTTTATACCCTATTTTTCTTTGAAATGATATTCAGAGTAACAACTAATTTAAACACCATACCTGCACTTACACAATTATTAATGAAAAATTTCAAACACGCAATTATACAATAATATTTCAATAAATTTTTTGGCCCACTTTGTGGAAGTAGAATTTCACCAAATTTTGACCACATTTAGAATCAGTTATGAAGATTCTTATTATGCAATAAAAAAATAATGGTGTAAATGCGTATACACTATTGTTTTATTAAGGGGACGATATATATATTATATAAATACAAATTACAAAAATTTTTACTCCACCCATCAATTTAACTCGACTTATTGGCCCCCCAGCCATAACAAATTATATAAAGTAGTATAAAAAAGAGATTCAGTTTAGAAGTTTTAATCCGGTACTTGTCACAACTCATATCGAACATTATGAAACAAGAAGCAAGTCTCAAGACAATTTAAAAGCTAATATGCACAAAACGTATAGACTTAAAAATTATTATCGCAAGAAATTTTAGAAATGCTTCATAAGCTTTAGGCGAAACACATTATTGGATTGCGAAAAGACACGCAATTCATGCGGTAAACAATTCCAACAGCGAGCAACCCTTACAATGAAAGATCTCTCAAACAAAGAACACCTGATTCTAGGTATTAGGATTTGTTTATTTCTGTTAGACCGCGAAAAAGTAAACTCCTTACATAATATTACGATGTAGTGGAATCTCCAAATGAGATGTCAAGGTCCATAAAAATCTTATACAAGTGATCTAGTGTTCCGGGATAGTAGAGGAAAAATTCATTCTAGATTAGGTATCATGGGCGGTTAATGCGTTTGGTTCATAGAAATCGGCAGGACCGGATGGTATTCCGGCCATGCTGCAGAATATCCCGAGATCATCACTACTGTTGCTGGTTTCCGTTTAGCTATATGCTACAGTTTTCACTCTCTCTCATTTTTTGATATAAATACTCAATAGCAATGTTGCCACTTAGTAAATTTACGTAATTTTTTCTTTTTTGTTACCTTTACAATAATATATGTAATTTGCAAAGCATTTTTTAAATTAAATTTAAATTTTTTCCTAACTACTTTTTTAAGGACTTCCAATCAAAACACATTGCTGCAAAATGTTTTTGAAGATAAAATAAAATTTTTTTGAAGTTTAAAAATTTACATTAAAAACAATTAATTTACATTGAAAACAAAGTGAAATTTGTATTATTTTTATTATTTTAATATTAATGTACTTCCTTATCTTGTTGCTTTTACTCTTCATGGTTATTTTTGTTTTTTTTATTCTTTCCCAATATTTTTCATTTCTTGCAACTGGCAATACTGACTTTAAAATAAATGTGTTTTTCCATGAACTTATTTTACATTTATTCAGTAGTTGTTTTGTTTCAGAGTTGTTAGTATTCATATTCGCTTGTTTAAGTAAACAAAAAAACTGCATCTTATTCGTCTCTTAAATTTCGTGTGTTTGTTGCTTTCATTTCGTAGTTATTCATTTTAAAGGCGAATTCAACTACAGGTGGTGTCGATACTACAACAATCCAAAAACAACAGAAACCACACAGGGTTTTTTGCATTGCATTGTTAGTGTTAACTGTCCAAAATGTCAACCATTCCTAACACAGGGTCTCCACCTGAGATAATATCTGATATAATATGTGAGAGAACGCCGGCAGAATGAGAGAGCACATTTCTTCATGTTAATCTTAATCTTAAACAAGGGGAACATGTATCTTATAAGATTTCATAATTTACTGATTTTCGTACAGTAAACTTGTGTCGTTTTTGATTCTTTTTTAGTTTTTTCTCTGTTTTTAGTGTTTAATATTATTTTTTAAGCACTTTTCACAAGAATTCAACTATTTTCACTTAAAAAATTAAACATTTTAATGATAGCGTCTTATTATTAATTTATGTGTATGTATGTATGTGTATTTTTGACAGCTCATCTTATAAGATAGTTGTTATAAGATTTCTCATAACAACTGTATCATAACATTTATTATAATATTAATACTAACACTATTTGAGAGTCCACACGTAAGATAATACTCTCTGCGATTGAATTAGACGTTTGCTAATATAAAAAACAGATGTCGTTTCGACACCACCTGTAGTTGAATTCGCCTTGTTCATTTTATTGAATACAAACGAAGCAAATACAAAATTATAATGAAAGTATCATGAACATCATTATTAAGTTTCATGCAGATGTTTAATAAACAACAATTATAAAGTTTGATTTGTTAAATTTTAATATACAAAGGTAAAAAATAAATCCAAAAGGCAACAATCAGTACTAATGAATGTGGCAGCACTGTAAAAATAGCGCACAATTATTTGCTCGTGATTTAGAACAATGAATATAATTATAACGAAATATATTATAATGAAACACATAACACTACTTAATGTTTGTTACTTTCGTGAAAATAGTTATGAACGGTATTAAAGGTTCTGTAATAATACACTAAAACAATAAAAAATACAGATATCGTACGCTAAATAATACTCGGTTTAATTTCGAACACTGATATTTTTATATTAGGTGTGTTCATTTACTTTACTAGCAGAAACTTGCAACGAAAGAGTAAATTTAAAATATACAAAATTTTTCTCCCAATTACTCAACTAAATAAAAAAAGTAAATGAACACTTTACCAGAAAAAACTAACAGGTTAGGCATATTGACACTACTCAGCTATAATATACGATATTATTTCTTAATAAATTCAATTGTTTTGAGCTATTTGTGCAAGAATATTGTTCATTAATTTTGGAAAAATAAATGTTTAATGTTATTGAAAAACTCGAATGTGTATTCTAAGTCAAATTACAATTTAAAAAGCTTTTATACTTTAATAGTCTTATTCCTTCAATATTTTCCAGGAATATTTTCTATGCACTATCACATTCGAATTAATGTAAAAATTTCAATTCAAAATGAAAAACTCAACATGAGAACTAAAATTCCCAGATTCTATTTGTTATTGAAAAACTTTTTATTTAAATATTATGAAAATGATTTTTGTTTTGTAAATGAAACAGGTGGTTGAATAATTCCTTATCTTACTATCAGAAATTTAAAAAAAAAAAAATGTTTCCTCTCTCGTTGCAAACTTTTCGGGTACGTGAACACTTACTAGTAACAATTATTGTTACTGAACACACCTATTGAAAACAAGTTAGAGTGCTATATTCGGCTGTGCCGAATCTTTGATACCCTCCACCGACAGGAGTGGGCTCTATATGATAAATACATATATATTATTAATTAAGCTTCACAAAAACGAACGTCAGCATAAAAATTGGTTGCGGTTTAGACCTGAATTAAATTATTGACCGACAATAAGAACATGTTATTCGTTTCTTGTAAGAACTTTGAACTGGCTTGAGTAAAATATCATTATTCGTAACAGTTTTAGCCGGACTAAAATGATTTTTAGGAGCGTTATTTGTATTGGACCTATGATAAATTATGGACAAATCATCCCAAAATTCTGAAGACTGATTTCTGGTATTACAAAAAATAAATTAGAATAAATTTCAATACAGCAGTGTAATTAGTTTTAGCGTTAACAGTAAATTTCACAAAATTGCATGATAGTTTTTCTTGCCATATGAATTGAAGTAAAAAATTTCACCGCAATATCTATAAATCCCAAAGTGGGCTTTATTTGGTTTTAGGCGCAATAAACTATTTTCCGAGAGTAGGGTTTATATGGGGCCTATGGTAAATTATGGACAAATCTTCACGAAATTTGGCAGTGTTTTCTCGTCCTATAAAACTGTGACGCACCGAACTTCAATTTGATAGCATTATTTATTACGGATTTAGGCGTACTAAATGGTTTTCCGGGAGTAGGGTTTATATGGGGCCTAGGGTAAATTATGGACCACTCTTCACGAAATTTGGCAGTGTGATTTCTCGTCCTATAAAACTGTGACGTACCGAATTTCCATTTGATAGCATTATTTATAACGGTTTTAGGCGTACTTAACGGTTTTCCGGGAGTAGGGTTTATATGGGGCCTAGAGTAAATTGTGGAACGATCTTCAAAAAACCTTACAGTGTGATTTCTGGTCCTATAAAACTGTGACGTACCAAATTTAAGTATGCTAACGTTATTTATTGCGGTTTTAGGCGTACTAAACTGTTTTCTGGGAGTAGGGTTTATATGGGGCCTATTGTAAATTGTGGACCGATCTTCAAAAAATTTTACAGTGTGATTTCTGACCCTATAAAACTGTGACGTACCAAATTTTAGGCGTACTAAACTGTTTTCCGGGAGTAGGGTTTATATGGGACCTAGTGTAAATTATGGACCGATCTTCAAAAAATTTTACAGTGTGATTTGACGTATTATAAAACTGTGACGTACCAAATTTAAGTATGCTAACGTTATTTATTGTGGTTTTAGTCGTACTAAACTGTTTTCCGCGAGAAGGGTTTATATGGGGTCTATGGTAAATTATGGACCGATCTTCACGAAATTTAACAGTATTATTTGCAGTCGTATAAAGCGAATTCGTGTCATTCCGTGCATTTTTCCACCATTTATGTTAGTTTTTGTATCAAAATTATCAATTTTTTTTGGGTAGTGGTTCCACATTTTAATTCATAGTTCTGATCCTACTAAGCCGATGTTGCTGGATTTCAATCCCAAACTGCTTAGGATAACTACAAGCAATTTGAGACCAAGTTTTTTCTTTTCTTTTGCGTTTTTCGAAAGTGAGCGTGTTTTCAACATACGGACAGACAGACGGACATGGCTAAATCGACTTAGAATTACTCAAGGACCCAGAATATATATACTTTATGGGGTCTTAGATGTATAATAAAAAAGTTTCACACGGAATGACAAACTTAGTATACCCTCATTCACCACAGTGGTGGTGGAGGGTATAAAAATGTTTATATTTGTTTTATATTTAGGGTTGCCCTGGTTGGCTAGCTGGTAGTGAGCTAGTCTATCAGTACCGGGGTTGCGGGCTCGATTCCCGCCAAAGACTCTGGTCTCCTGCAGACAAGCGAAGAACTAAGCGTAGGAATAAAAAAAAATAAGATGTAAAAATTTCATGTTATTGTTACTATGTAACTACTTTTTATAATATTCACATACCACAAAATGTTTTAAATGTTAACGATTAACAAAAGAATTAGTAGTAGTAAATTTGTTGCCATAAATACAAATAAAAACTACGGGCTTGAATTAAATTTTCCCTTGTTAAAATAAGATAAGAGATCATTTATATTCATAACAAAATTATATTGTTATTTTCCTTATCACAGCCTTGATAATGAAGATCAAATAAACTCTTTATATCAAACACATTAGAGGAGTAAATATTTAGAATATGTAATGGCAACTGATTTAGATGCTGAGCAAAGCAAATATTTAGTTTTCTAACAAGAAATTTTCCATTGTGCTAATGTCTGCTGGTCAGCTGTTGCGATTTTAACTTCAACATAGTTTTTATTATTTTTACTGGTTTCATTAATTTTCTAAGCAATTTAGTTTAATATCAATTGAAATGCGTTTTAATATTTTACTTAATACCGTTACAGTAGGTAAAGGATATAAGAACATCTCATGTAAGAAAAAAAAACGTATTTAAGAAAGTATTTCAGTATTTCAAGCACCGTGTCTTTTGGTTTGTACCAACATAAAAAGTATTCTGTACAAGAAAACTTTTTATAAGAAAATAACTGATACAATAATTATTTTGCCATGCGTCAATAATAAAAACACGTACAAAAAATATTAATTTTTTTTCACGACAATACTGTATTTGCTTGCACAATATTTCCAACTTAGTGTGTACCATTGAATGCACAATTAGAACCACAAGTTTTTTTTGACTTCCTACACGTAACCACTAGTTTTGTTTAAAAATTGTTTTCTTTTGCAAAACGTTTGCTAGATCAAATATCATTTAACAGTTTCTAAATTACATTATAGATGGTGGTCGGACCAAAACCCACGATCTTAATTGTAAATAAAACAAAAAGTTTTCAGTGAATTATCTTAATTTTTTTATTATATTCAACATTTTTTATTTTTTCGAATTTATTCTATGAGTTAAATTTCAGTTATGTATTTTATAAAGCTTTTTGTAATCGCTCTATTCCTTCAATTTTTAGGAATGTCTTTATACACTACCAGACTGTTATCTTGTATCTTCTTGTTACATTTTACCTTAGCTAGCCTTTGGATAGCAATGAAGTATATTGTATACCACAGCACTAAATCGCTACTATTAAACATGGTGGATGCAACGTAATGGTTTGGGTTGCTGGCGCTTCTACCGGAGTAAGAAAAGTTAGGATTTATTAAGGGTAATATGGATCGTTATCACTACAAATCCTTTTTGGAACAAAATTTGAAACCCTCTGTTGATATATTAAATTTTGGCCAGAGTTAGATTTTTCAGTAAAGATAACAATCCGAAGCATACGGCTCAAATTGTCAAAGATTGGTATGGCAGATGCTCCCCGGCAGCTGTACACACCACCGGATAACATTGTTATTGAGCACGTGTGGAAGATTGTACAAAGAAAAGTTAATAAAAATCATATTGCCAGTGCCCAAATGTTGAGAGACAAGCTTCAAGAGGAATGACAGAATATTACGTCCGTTTAATTAAAAAATGTAGTTTCCCGACAAAATTTATTTTTGTTTTAAATGTAAGTTAAACGAACAAATTTTACGCTCATGTTCTAAAAACAGGCAGTAAGTTTGTTATAAATTTTGTTTGTTTTTTGCGTTATATTATTAAAAAAAAAATACATCTGAAAGAAAACTGTATCATTATTGCTGTATCGTTGTTGATTTCTCAACCAAATTACAAAATATTTATGACATTGTTTGTGCTTTCAATGTTATTCTTTGGCATTGCGTTGCGTTTTATATGATTATGGCCTAAATTAAAAATTTACTACAGACTAAATTATGGAATAGACTAAATATTTAGGTTAACGACTACAACTCATAAATGCTCCTACTTTAACATAATTTGCAGAAGTGCGTTAGTAAGCTTTAATTTCTAGCAAAAAATCTGATCATCGACGTCGGTCTTGTTTAAATAAATCATAAGTTAAAGGTTATCAAAATAAAAAAACTAATCAAAATTTCCCGACTCAAAACTGGAAATAAGAATATGATCAAAAATCTAATTATGCTCATATGAAAAGAATTATGCAGTTTTAAAAAAACAGTATTTTAAAAAAAAATTAATTAAAATATCTGTGGGTTTCATGGGCAACCGCTATGCCCATTTTTCGATTTTGAAATGTTGATACTAATTGCTCATTTTTAAACTTACATGGTTCTAAAAATTTCTGAAAAGGATGGACCCATTCCGATTTTTTAACGTAATAAGAAAGTTCAAAAAGTGCAATGCCTATCAAATAGTTTCATCTAGAGTGGGGTTTTGGCTCTCTTAGAGCTTTGCGGGATTAGCATAAGAAAAAAAACCACAGATATATTATTATAATTTTAAGATAGGTCTTACTACCCCTCATGTCTTTCAACACTCTTCCCCTGTTGCCGTTAGCAAAACAACTAACATATCAATTTGATTTGGCTTTTAATAAAAATTATTTACAAATATCAAATAAAATCGTGATTTAAATTTTGCTCTAAGTGCCCCGGCGCACTTGCTATTCTATCAGTATTGGTTTCAATTCCCGCCATATACTCTGGTCGGTTTCGCATTAACGGATTTTAGGTCTACGTTACTTTTGCTCGTAAATTGCTACGGATTGTATCTATGTACTTTTTCAATCCATCAAATGCTAACTATAAGTTAAAAAGTACCTTGAGTGCAACTTTCTTTAACTCACGAATCAACATTTTACTGTAGTCTCTATAATTTGTATTTACTAAAATATTCGAATTTTTTATTCAAATTTAACTAGAACCAATTGAATTAAATTAAACTAAACTTGTTTGTGGTTTTAAGATTTTTTTACCAGCAATTTTTTTCAATCAACATTTATTATTTTATTGTCTATCTCTCTCTCTATAAATTAAAGCAACATAAATAAATTTAATTTGTGTATACGATTTGACTTTATTTCTCTTTGTATCTGCGACTTTGCAACAGAAAAAAGCAAAGAGCATTGAGTGTAGCGTGTGTGTGTGTAAGTTTCCTAACAGTAAATTATTCATATGTATGTAGTTGTGCTTCTTCTTAGCTCTTAGATAATTGTACGTAACGGTTTAAATTTACATTCCTTTAAGGATTTTGCGGAAGCGATCCAAAACAATATTTGCATGTTTTTCGGTGAAAATGAGAGCGGGTCTGAACCGCACAGCCAAATCACCGCAACCACCAGTTTGTAAGCCTTGCATTTTGAATTTGTTGACGATATCGTCACGTGCTTGTGTGTTCTTGCAGTTAAAGGCCAAGAAAGTACCACGACCTCTGGTGGAATTGATAATAGTAGGAAATTCCTTTTCCAATTCTAAGAGACCAGATTTCAAGACCTTGCCGGATTTGTTGACCTGTTCTAAGAGGTTGTCTTGTTTAATGGTCTTAATAACTTGTTCGAGCATAACGACTTTGGCAGGTTCACCCATCCAGGTGTTGAAAATACGGAAGGGTTCTTTAGGGCGAAATGAAGAGTTGTGGAAATATCCACCCAATTGCATTTTCTTACTGAAAGTGACTACATCGGGAGGAGATTCTAAGTTGAAGTATTCGTGGCACCACATTTTACCAGTACCACCACCACCAGTCTGGACTTCATCCATAAGCAAAGCCATGCCGTTGGCTTTGCAGATACGTTGCAATCCTTGGAAGAATTCAGGAGAAGCTTCGTTATCACCTCCCTCACTTTGAATCGGTTCAACAACTACACCGGCTACAGGAATGTCGTTTTTGCCGTATTGTTCAACAAGATCTTGTACCTCGGCCAAGCATCGTTTGTCTTGTTCTTGGTTGTAGGCAACATTTTCTTTCAAAGGATAACGATAAAGAGGGAAAGAGGCTACAGGCCAATCGAATGCGGGCACATCAATTTTGTGTATATACTTCGAATGAGTAGTGGACAAAGAACCCATAGTGCGGCCATGGAAAGCTCCTTTAAAGGACAACAAACTTAATTTGGGAGCACCGGGAGCCATATTCATCATACACGAGTTCTTTTCCTCTTCAGTAAAAGTGACATTTTCGCCACGCTGAGTTTTTCTATACCACATAAATATATTTTTGTAGGCATTCTCATTAGAACACGAACCACACATCATGGTAGTTAAGTTATCCATACCTTTAGGAGCCACTTCCAACAAAACATTGTTCAATTTTTGGGGCCAATCCTTGTTAGGGAACACACCCAAAGCTGGTCTGTTAATCAAACACTTAAGGTTGGCTTCGTTTTGGAAGACATTTAATAAATTGGGATGATTATAACCCAATGGCATTGAGGAGATTTGTGTATAAACATCTAACAGCATGTTGCCATCTACGTCACACAAATAGTTGCCTATCGAACGTTCATAATCGGCAAACAATTGTACACTTTCAGCATTTTGTATGGCACTCAACTGTTTTTTCAATTCAACGGATTTGGGGCCAGGAATAGTGGATGTTTTTAGTATAGGTTCCTTGGGCTCGGCTAGGCTGGCAAAATGTTTAACATTGTTTAAAGTGGAAGCTCTAGTTACTTGTTTAAATCCTAAGGCAGCGCGCATTGTTATTTAGTTTCGTTACTTTCTTTCGTTTAAATTTAAAAAAAAAATTATTAAAGTTCTTTTTGTTTTTTTTTTTTTTTTTTTGCCTTTGTATTCAGCAAATCAATAACTCGACCAGAAAAATTAACTATTTAAATAACTGAACAACACGAAATACAAATTAATACTAAATAATGTCATACAGTATTTCCTTCCAAATACCATAATATAGCTCTAAAAAGCTGAACAAAAAAAGATGATAGATGAAAGAAGAAAAGAAAGGAGAGAAAACCCAACAATTATCAGAGCAACCACTATAACAATAGACTACATTCTTGTATGTATTATGGGATTCAGTCGTAGCAACAGCTCCAGCAGCAGCGTTTACTGCGGACAATTACTACTTTACGAGCAGTAAATTATTGAGAACCCCAATAATTTAAACCAGATTCGGCGCACACTTATTTATGATTTTGTTTTTTATTCTGGCCATAGAAGATTGTCTAGAACGGACGCTCTCCCAAAAGAAAATAAAAAATTATCTCAAAATTCCAAGCGTGTGAAGTTGCAATAACAAAGTAAGCATATTTCTCACCAACACAATCACAGAGTTAGATTTTTTCTCCGTCTCTTTCCATTCAAACCAATCTTTTATGATTCTGGGGTTTTTTTTTTTAGATTTTATTAACACAATTTATCACCAAAAATTATTTTGATTACAAATTTGGACAACAACAACATTTGGTTTGGCTTTAAATTGGAATGACAATGAACTTTTTATACCCTACAAAATTGGAATTCGAGATGTTCAAAGATATGATTATTAGCTCAACTTTATGGACAGTATGGACAGCTGATGTTATTGAACACATTTTTTTGCACGTATATATACATATGTATGAAAACCAATCGAGTAAAATAAAATCCTGCAAAAGGCCTAGTTAAAAATAGTTTAAAAAACACAGTTGCAAAAAATCAATTAATAAAATAATGATTTCTAATACTTTAAATACTTATGTATTTCTTATCTTATGCCCGCATATGTATGTATGCATATGTTTGTATACCTACGTATCTAAATCTCCTTGTTGCTATTACAACATTGGGACAATAATTATTGTTGTTTTGTGGATTTTTCTATTAGTTAGGCTGGGGGGCCAATTGTTGAAAAATTGTAATTATGCATAGTATAATCTCGTAGATATAAGTTAATATTTAGGATTTAATCTGTTATTCAGGATGTATGTACCTATGTAATATAAAATTTTTGGCCGTATAGGCTTATTGTATTACAATGAAATAATTAAATAAAATAAATAAATAAATCAAAATTATAAAAGCTGGGGTCTAATCACCGCAATTGATATCGAGCAAAATTGATCAACATTTTTAATTTTGGTATCATGTCGTATGTATGTAATGTGCCGGAATTTGAGATGATAGCATTCGATATCGAGTAACCGAACAGATAATATTACTCGAGCCTTATATATGTACATACTACGATAAGAAACGTCAGAGCTTATCGTATACATTCTGCAAGTTTATTTTACAATCAAAAGAAAAAATATGTTGTCCAAATATATTTTAAAAAATTGGGACTAAGAAAGAACAGTGGCCAATAAGCTTGTGGAACAGATGTATAAAACGTTAAATAGAGCTAGGCCACCAATAAAAGATGTGAAGTCATGGCGGCACTGCTGTGGATATACTCCCAATAAAATTTTGCTGGCAAAGAACGTAACTGAATGCTTCCTTTGTCAGTCGAAATATTGTTTTGAATCCGAAAAAAAACATAGTAGCGGTTTTCACCCTTTGGGTTAATTGTACAATTCTGTTCTATATATGTATGTATGTATGTAATACGATTTTATACTTTAAAGCGCGAGTGTCTTGTTCGTATCTACCATAAATAAATGAATTTTTTGAGAGATATAGAGACAGAGTTTCGTCAAATGTTTTATTCTGGGGCAGAGTTGTCATAAGCTTTGGGAAGAAAATCATCATTTGGCGAAAAAAAATTATATTTTCAAGAAAAAAATCTCTAAATTGTTTTTTAATTAAAAATTTTAATAACAAGGACAAAAAAGTAAAAGTATTAATTGTTTATAAAAAAAACTACTTATTAGTTATGTAAACAATTTAAATTGTAATACATGCATACATAAAAAAATAATTGCCTTATTTATACAAAATTCAGTAGGTTGTTAAATTAATTTTCCATATAAATTTAATTAAAAATACATTTTAAGTAATACCTAATAACGTAAAAAAGACCATCTAAATAAAAGAAGTTTCATTGAAAGTAATTAAATTCTAAAATTTGTTTTAATAAATTTTGGACAAGATGATTTTAGCTTGGGATCCATGGAGCTCATACATCATATGAAATCTTAAGACTTCTTAATTTAATAGTATAATCAGCCCTATTATGAAAGTCGACGGCACCGGAACAGTAACTGTATTTTCTTAGTCGTTATTGACAATAATCAATTACTAATGACAAACACTTGCTATTTTCTAAGGCTCTTTTAAGTCGACGTCGAGTAGAATTGTCTCTGTTTTAGTCGAAGTTTTGTGACGACTTAGATGAAAGTAAAAGAAATTTTTAATAGAATTAAAAATATTTAAACGTATTTAAAATATAAAAATTGCAAATTTAAAAGAATTATATGTGAAAATCCAAAAATTTGAAAAAGGTTGCTAAATAGCGAACATTTTTAACTTGCGACGATTGACCAGAGAGTTACAAAGTTATTGCAAATTGCAAAAAATCTGAAAAGTTTGCTAAAAAAAGCGAAAAATTTTAATTTGCGACGATTGCCTCAAATTGCAACAAAGCTACACGAAAATTGCAAAAGCTCGGAAACGATTGTCTCAAATAGTAACAAAGATACATTAAAATTGCAAAAATTCTAAAAAGTTTGCTAAAAAAAGCGAAAAATTTTAATATGCGACGATTGCCTCAAAGAGTAACAAAGTTACGTGAAAATAGCAAAAATTCTGAAAAGTTTGCTAAAACAGCGAAAAATTTCAAACAAAGCTACGCCAAAATTGCAAAAATTCGAAAAAGTCTGCTAAAATATCGAAAATTCGTGAACATTTTTATTGGAGACGATTGCCTCAAATTGCAACAAAGCTACGCAAAAATGGTAAAAATTTGGAAAAGTTTGATAAAATACCAAAAATTTTTAATATCTTAAACAAGCCATAAAATCGATTAAGTCCCTAAAAGAATTAGAAATGGCAAAACTTTGGTAAAAAAAATTGCTAAATTAGCGGAAATTCTCTTCTAGTCTTATGTCTATTAAAAAACACAGTAAAAAATTGCTTATATCGGGAATATGGCAAAATTCGCGAGCAAATCGTTGGCTGATAATTTAATTGTCGTATGGGGATTCCGATAGTTTCGAGTAAATTGAGTTTGAACACATTTAATTTGAAAATTGCTTCACCAAATACCACAAACGACAAACTCAACACTCCATATCTCGAAAACCTTTTGAGGTATAGAAAAACCGATTACGCCAAATGAAAGATCAGGTCGGAAAACCTAAGGAAACATACGACATTTAAATTATCAACCGACGAAATGTAAATTCGGAAACAAACTAAAATTTATTAGAAATCGCTTAATCGGTTAAAAAACCAAATGTCGTAAAATAGCGATATACAATGAGCTATAATGCTGAAGAACATAAATAATTTAAAAATAATAAGAGATGGGACCGATAACTAAACGACGTCAACATAACATTCTTATAAAATACTAAACTATGTAGTCGTCGACTTGATATGAAAACAATTTAAAATTAATGTTGACATCGACAAAGACGTCCATACTAGTGGTAAATATTTTTAATATCTTTGTTATTTCGAAGACATTTTGAGAAAATGGCATTAAAAAAAACTCATTGCAAAAATATTGATTTTCCTATATAAGATAGTTACAAAATTAATGTTGGTACACACCTTTTGAAAGATATTCTTAAGCACTTATATATGGGCATTTCCAGCGCAAAGTCTACTTTTTGTAACGTAACGCCAGCAAGTAATTAGAATTGTTTCTCATAAAAATTTTAGATGTATAATTTACTTTTTTGTATTTTTGTGTAAAGCGCAACTAGCTCTACATTAAGTGACAAAAGGGATAACATTTGAACAACATGGGCCTTAAATCCAAGCTTATTTGCCTGCTGGCGTTACGTTTAAATTTAGTTTAAAATTAATAGCAAAGCGTGATCTTTTCACCTCACATAAAAATACAAAACTTAAAAAGTTTTCTCTCTAGCCGACACATTTCTTTATTTTAGACTGCAAGCGAAATTCATCAGACTAATAGCATATTTCCGATGTGCGAAACAAATACATTTAAAACAAAAATAAATTCTTAAAACTTTGTTTTTGTTTTAAATGTAGTTGTACGAACAAGAATTCTTTCGCACATCGGAAATAAGCCGTAAGTGGTAACTACTCGTATTTTGTGTTAAATGTCTATTAATTATTCTTCTCTCTAAAAGTTTAAAATGAGTTCTGTTAACCCAAATAAAACACTTGTTAATTGTTATTTCCACTAAAAAGATTGTTTTTAATGTTAATAATGTTTTTTAAAATCCTTTTTAGTTCATATAAATTGCAATGCATACTGTTCATTGTAAATTATTTTCTTCTAAATATTGGCTCGAAATGATGAAGTGTTAGTTAATGAACTATCATTTTTAACATTCGTTGATGGAAATTGATTATTGAAATTGAACAAAGTTGTCTTAATGTAGTTTTAAAAATGTAACAATTTTTGATTATTTTCAGTTATCTCTGTGCCGTTTACTTTTAGTTTTGTAAATACAGACTTTTTCGAAACTCCTAAGATATTGCGAATTTTTTTATATGCGGTAGGACCTGGTTTGATACTTGCAAGACGAATTTTGAAAATTTCGGCTTGTTCAATTTGAACTTGTTCTTTAATAATAATTTTAATCAGTTGAATCTGCTTTGATAATAGAAGATAATTCGGCTGTGTCCCATCTAAAGTTCTTCTAAAAAGCCGCTTTAACTCCTTTTGCCAAGCAAACTTTAACTTTTATAAATTCTTAATTCTGTCCAAGATAAAAATATGCTTGTTCTTGATTTCGATTTGCTCACAGTGATTATCAGTTACTTCATTTATTGCAGAAGAAAACTCCTCAACAAAATTGTCAATTTCTAAATTTGATAAGTTAAGGAAAATTTAAATTTATTTCTGAAGTTGCTTCACTTTTGAAAGAGTCTCAATTAGTATTTCTGAAAGAAGTAAAACAAATTCAAAGGTCAATAATTTTAATTGAAAATATAAAGGAAAATGATCCGAAAAAGATAAAGATTAAATTAAATTAGTATTAAAGGTATCAACAAAATTTGTACTTTTTAAAAAATGATCTAGGAATGAGCTTCCATTAGGGAAAGAAAGTTTAGAGTCAGAAAGTCTAACAAAATCTGAACAAAAATCTGTCAACCAGTCAAATAAGGAAATATGCTTTGCATTGAAATCACCGCCCAAAATGACACCATCATATTGGGAAGAAATTGCCTTGATAGCAGATAAGCCATTTTTAATTAAATTATAATTTAAATTACAAGGAAAATATAGGGAACCACATAAAATTTTTTTAGGCAAAACGTCAACCAACAAAAAAACTTCAACAAAAAGATTTGGGAATAAAATAGAATCTAAAGTAATACGACTAAAAAAGAGTAATTTTCCTTCAAGGCCATAGCAACGCCTACGGAACTATTATCTTTTACAAATGAGTAATTTTCTAAAACAACTCTATGAGTTGGACTAAGATCTGTCTCCTGTATAAAGGCAACATTAATCTTATTGCTTTTGAAAGTATTAACTAAATCTATTCCTCTACCGGAACTAACTAGGGAACGAACGCTAAAAGTTAAAATATCCATATTTCTAATTACCATAAATAGATTCATAGCCTATTTCTAATGTGCGAAAGAATTCTTTCGTTCGAATAAAAACATTGAAAACAAAAACAAATTCTAAAAATTTGTTTTTGTTTTCAATGTAGTTTTTATCCAGCTGGTTTTTATAAGCGAGCCGCTATCCAATTGATTGAATTGCAAACTCATTATTTTAGAACTACGTATGTATTTTTCAAAAATTCTCAATCAGAAAAAAAAATTCTTAGTTACTCGTATATGAAAATTTTATTATTTTTTTATTTTCTATTTAACTAAGATACGTCTGCTCATTACGATATTTTATTTTTATATCCTCTTGTTATTTTATATACATATGTATTCAGATAAGGTTTTTTAAAATTAAAAGGATTGTACAAATTTAGGCCCTAATCATGTAAAGCGCATCGCAACGCCAAAGAATAACATTGAAAGCACAAACAATGTCATAAATATTTTTAAATTTTGTTGTTGCTTTATACAGAAATTCATGTACCGTTGTAAAATATTCAACGCCACAAGCTATGCAGCGTTTGAAATTTTAAAACGCAATGTGAATTTCTGTAGAAAGCAACAACAAAATTACAAAATATTTATGACATTGTTTGCGCTTTCAATTTTATTCGTTGGCGTTGCGTTGCGTTTTACATGATTAGGGTCTTAATTAATATAAATTGGCTCTTATTCGACCTTAAAAATTTTTTAATTAATCCTTTTTATTAAGCTTGAGGTCTTTTTCTTTTTTTTTATAAATAATATTAAATTTTATTGAATCCAATATTTCGGCACTCCGTTGTGTGCCTTCTTCAGGGATTTTTTCTTGAATATTTGACAAAAATTAACAATTTTCAATAAATTTAACAAATTAAACAAATTTAACAAAATGTCATATTGAAAAATAAACTCAACACTAGGATAGCAGGACATAAGTCAGATCAAAAATGTAGGAATGTTTCATCACAAAAAACAGCTTTATCAACCCATTGTGCAAGTCTAAATCATTATCCTGATTTTGAAAAATATATCAGTTTTGAACACGGAAAAGAATTATAAGCGTAGATTTATGTTAGAAATGTTGCAAATTATAAATTTACCAACAATATCAAGAATTAATTTTAAGTCAGATACTGAAAATGTAGCCCAAAATTATAGACATTTAATTTATAAAAATAGAAACGGATATTAAAAATTTATTTAAACTGTAATAGATTAGGTTAAAATTGGAAAACCTTTTTGTATTTAATTGAAAATATGACATTTTGTTAAATATGTTTAATTTGTTAAATTTATTGAAAATTGTTAATTTTTGTCACAACGGAGTGCCGAAATATTGGATTCAATAAAATTTAATATTATGTATAAAAAAAAAAGAAAAAGACCTCAAGCTTAATAAAAAGGATTAATTAAGGCCTTAATTAATTTTATAACATTTACATTTATAAAAAAAAATGAAAATAGGAATTTTTTAGCAACAAGACATTTTCTTTAACGCTTTTTAAGGAACTATGTATGTGTATTGCAAACATTAGGTGTGTTCATTTACTTTACTAGCAGAAATTTGCAAAGAGAGAGTAAGTAGGAATTTAAAGAAATTGCTCTCAAAAATAATTACTAGAAAGTAAATGAACACTTTTCCAGCCAAAATTTGCAAGTTAAAGTAGAGACGAATGCACAGGAATATTTGAGTACCCATTAATTATTCTAAGACTTGGGAAAATTTTATACATTACGGCAAAAATAGTGTGATTTTATTAATTTATTTGTTTATGTTGAATACAATGAAAATTGGATTTTTTATTTAGGAGGTGAAAGAAGAATTCGGGTTTTCATCAATAATAAAAAAAACCCTTTGTTAACAATAAAAGTATTTATAACGCATAACAAAATATTTAATTTAACAATATATACATATATAACTTATATATCGTTACCTTAATATAAAAAGGCCCCAACTCATTATTTTTGGAAATCCGTTTTTTTATTGATTATTGTAGAATGGTTGCTAATACACATTCTATTAAAATTTCAAGCAAATTAGATTAAAAATAAAGAAGTTATAAGCAGAATACAAAAAGCCCTAACTCATACACACAATTTTTCTAAAGAAAAAAAGGCCTAACTCATACACACAATTTTTCGAAAGAAATACATATTATGTATTTCAATCTGAATTCCTCGTTTAATTTTAATAAAGATGTTTTTTGACAATGGTTGTGTAGCTATATTATTTCAGCTTTTATTAAGTTTTTTCCTTCTCCAGTAAAAAGTGTTTTTGATGAGTTGGGGCCTTTTTATATTAAGGTAACGATATATGGGTATATAAAATTTCAACGTTACGGTCTGACTGACAGATTCATCTTCGCACAGCCTTAACGCCGTCTCTCGCTAAATCGATCCACTAAAAATCGAAGAAATTGCCTAATAGTACGAAAATTGTGTGTGTGTTAGTGAACAAATTTAGTGCATTGCGACTCGCAAGAAACTACTTTCATATGTAAATGCTAGGTAAGATAGAATTTTTGAAAATTCGAATGTTGAGGGGCTAAATAGCGTAAAAACGAGCAAATTATCTAACCTCATAACTCCTAAACTAACCGTGGATTCATCCATGCGTTCCGAACAATACTTTTGTCTGAAGAATTTTTTACGGAGAGTGTTCTTCAGAACGATTCACCTATTTCGGAAAATCAATAGGGAGAAAAAATATAAAAAAATGGTGAAATGCGGAAATTTAAATGTCTTTGTTTTACTTTTTCGTTCTACAAGTGGTACCTTTTTAATTTGCTATAATAGATATTAGAAACAATATTATAGGGGCAGGGTCCTGAGTGAATGAGAATCTATAAAGTTGGTAATTTTTTTTTAAACTTAGAAACATAAACCTTGACATTTAAATATGACCACGAAAGATAGGTAACGAGGTAGCGGGTTGTAAATAATTTAATTTGCAAACAAATTTTTTAACTAATCGGGTATTATACTGCATTAGTGTTAAGTATCGGGTGTATAGATAACCATTATACTCACAGTACTAATAACAACGCCTGATAGGTTAAAAGCAAAACAAAATACATAAGGGATTTTTTTTAACAAGTTCGTTATTTTATTTAGCAATAAAAACATCGAAATATCTGTCCTAAGTTAAACAAAAGTATGATTTCTCATCTCATAAATATTTTTAATGATTTTAAAAATCAACATTAACTTAAAAATTTTGCAAAATATCATTATTTAAAACTTCTTTTGCAAAAGTTTGTTTTGT
This sequence comes from Pollenia amentaria, assembly GCA_943735925.1. Taxonomy (NCBI): domain Eukaryota; kingdom Metazoa; phylum Arthropoda; class Insecta; order Diptera; family Polleniidae; genus Pollenia; species Pollenia amentaria. Next base: position 29,928,757 of record OX031010.1, on the reverse strand, counting down.
AAACAAAAACGTGAAACAGCTGTTTCAAAAATTCTTGCAAGTAAAAATTTCACCAGTAAAAATTTGCAAGAATTTTTTTGTCTCTCAATTTTTTCTCTCTTTTGACGCTCTCAACTAGCAAATTTGTTGAGTTAATGAACACTTTCCGATACAATTGTTACAAATTCGTAAAAATTTTTAGTAAATGAACACAGCTAATAATTAACCGCGCTTAATTTACTGGAATTGAGGCCACTTTAGCCCATTAGAATTTCGTATCGTTATTCCTTATCAGGTTTAGAGGTGTAGAAATGTATTGCAGCTAAAATAGATATTTTTATTAAAATTAACTAAAGTATGATTTTTATACCTAAATACATAAAAAATTTAATATATACATATTTTTGAAGCTGTTGGTGCTTTTTTCTGCATTCTGATCTAACTACTAAAGAATGCCTCATAGAAGGCATCCTCCGTATAAAGATACACATTCCACATTCCCTTCTATGTGAAGGGAGAAGAGAAGGAACACAATTTTTGTTTTTTTTTTTCAACGTAAAAGCCAAAGAATTCAGATCCCGTTACAAAATCAACATTCTCTGAAAAGCCTTTAAGATCCATTAATTTGAATGCCTTTTAGAATATCTGGCGAAAGAAGTGAGAGCCGAAGGTCTACCACGAAATGACAACGTGTGTAAGAAAGATATGAGTATGGAATGGAGCGAACAGGCTTTGTACATCTCAAAGAAGGAGTACAGAGGCCTTATAGAAGGTATCCGTACCCCTTCTTTTTACCGCTAGACAGTAGTAGTGTTTTGTTTCTTTAAGCAATGTTTAAGCGCTTTTAACACTTCTTTGCATTACAACTTCTGCAATAACAATTTGCTATTTAACAGAGCCTAAATTGTTTTGTTTATAAGCATATTCCATATGCATATTAATGCATTACAATATAATATATTTTTAATAAATTAGTTTTCACTATATAAAACATTTTTTTAGTGTATTTTACTGCCCGCGTTTGCAATACAAATTTTGGTTTGGGAATTTTCATTAAAAAAAAAGAAATATAATTTGTAATTGTTTCCAATATATGTAAATTCCCTAACGAAAATTTTAATTTGTATTAATAAAATATATTGTTTTTACATATCGGACTTGATCAACCCTTTTTCACTTTCTGGAAAAAATCAACACGTTATATTCATATCTACCCGCGGAAAAAATATCGTGCTATATGGTCAACTTGTTGGTAATGAAAGGGTTGGTTTTAAAATTATTTTTCATATTCCTAAAATATTAAATTAAAAAGTGTTTTGCTCCTACTAAAAATGCTTAAATTTCAAGTTAATATATCGATCGCACAAGAGGATCAAGTGCGATCGATATATTTTCCGTTTTTAAATATTTTAGCACATCAATTTTTGTTAATTGTTGGATACTTGTTTTAACAAAAATGTTGTAAAATAATGTAAAATTTGAAAGATTTGCATTGATTCCAACGAAACTATGATAAAAACGATTAAAGCAGATTAAAAGTACGCAGATTGAATCGCCGCCGAACAATAACAATTGCGCCGCGGATAAATAGTGTTCGGATTGAACTAAACTACGGCTGCCAAATAGAATGAAAAATTTATTGACAATTTGCTATTAAAAAAATTGTATCGCTATTGAAAAGGAACAATCGATAGTCCAGTGGATATCGAAAATACTATCGTTTGTTTGCCAGCTCTAGTACCGACTGCTTTAGCCAGTGATGTCCGACATAGCGAAATTTCCCTTTTTTAGGGAATTTTCTTAACATTTTGGAGGGTAGAGAAAAATGGACAGCTTTTCATTTTAAGCGAAATGTAAGAAGTTTTACAAATTACACAAATTTAAAAAAAAAAAATTATTTAAACTTTTAAAAAATTCATTTTACTCACAAAAAAAAATTAGGTCGGTAATACTACGTTAAAAAATATTTGAAAAAGTGGCATTACTCTACCAAGTTCGATTTAATGACCGCTCTTTTTATTTGTTGAGTTTGGTTTACATACCGTCCAGACTATTCATTGTTAGGTTTGCTCAAGAACAAAACGTTTATGTTAAGGTTCTTTGGCAATATGATAAAGAATATTTACTTTTTACGTGTTGAACTATTTTAATTCGCTAAATGCACTTTTCCAATCTCAAAAAGCTTTTGCCGATTTATATAGTCGAAATATTCGAAAACCAGTTTCTGAAAAATGTCAAATAATCGTTCACAATTTTTTTTTTTATTATTTGTTTGAAAAAACTTTGTGTGATAGAAAATAACAAATATTTTATTTATGGGTTGTGCATGTGTTAGTTGCAAATATGAACGCTTTAACTCCGAAAATATTGAACGGATTTTAGTAAAATATATATTGTGCACTTCTGTAAAGCCAGCAATACACTATCCTATTCAGTCGTTCGATTTGTAAAAAACAAGTCGTGGGAGCGTATTAAGTATGAGAGTGACACATTTTTTCCAAAAGTCTGTCCGACTTGCAAATGTTTATAAAATTTTTCATAAAATGATAAATCGCATACAGAGTTGCGTTTTCTTGTAAAGTAACGTATGAGTTTTCATCTTTTTTGTAGGATAGTGTGGCATTGACAGCAGATTTTGACGACATTTTTTATGTTGGATAAAATTCTGTCAGCTTTTCGTGTGATTCATTCACACGATTGTGTAGGATAGCGAATCTCGGTCTTAAGTAAATACCTTCAAAATATTGTAAAGGTTTGTTCTAGCCGATGGGCAAACAGAGGAGAAAAGTGTTCTTAACTGTTTTTTCTTTGCCGATTTATATATGTATAAGATTAGTGTACTATATATTTAAAATTAATAATTACTTTCTTACTCAAGAATGGTTAAAAATAAAATACCATTTCTCCGAGCGTGAAAACTGTTTATCCAAACTAAACGTGGAGCAATTTTGGTATAATATATGTAAATCCAAAAACTTTTACAATACATTATTATATCTAAATTTTGCAAAATTGGTAATAAGTTTATTGTCTTTACGACATACTAATGCGGATGCAGAGATAATATTTTCTATAGTAACAAATGTCCGAACAAAAAAGACGAATAAGTTAATTAGATATAGCTTACAACCTAATAAATCATTAAAACCTAATAAATCAGCTAATCATTTAAAAAAATGAATGGATTTAAATAAAATATTAAAATAAATTAATTATAATCTTAGGGAAAAAACTTTGGGCTTAAGAAAAAATGAGGAATTTTTTAGGATACATAGGGATTTTCGAAAATTTCGTCTGGCATCACCGGTTTTAGCAACAGCTGTATATATTTTCGAATTAACAAAGATTTTTTCCAAACAAAACGAAAATTATTTAGTTTTGTTATAAATCAACTTTACCTTTATTTTAATAACGAAAATAATACTAAATTTTCAACTATGGGTAATTGGTCTATGGAAATCTTTAAAATGGGCATGTACATGACGTTTCCTGTTGCAATGTTTCACATTTTCAATCAGCCAGCCTATTTCGAAGAGTGGGTGACAGAAAGGAAACGTGAACTTTATCCACCGGAAAGTTTGGGCCATCGTGAAGCCATCCAACAGGCAATACGAGATCATCGTGAAAAGCAGGACTTAAAAATAATGAAAGCTCTCGAGGACATGGAGAAGAAACAAAAAGTATGAAAAAAATTGTTGGTAATGTTGTGGAGGCAGGAAATTGCTTAGCAATAAATTATGTAAGAATATTTTTTAATATAAAATTTAATAATTATAATTTACAAATAAATTGTTATTTAGGAAGAAAATAAGAAATTCGTGAAATATGTATTCGTTTGGAATGGAAAATTGAGCAGATAAGTATGTGCCAAATTATTAACATTTCTAAAGGGTGGGCAGTGAAGTTGATTTACCTTTTAATTTGGAAGATTTTGAAAATAAAGATTGATATGTTTTGTGTTTATTCTCAAATATTTTGGTTCTAGCGTTGACCATCCGAGCTGGACCATTTTTAAAAAAGGTCTTTTTTAAGTTTTTCGATTTTTTTGTACTTTGCTACAAGGCGACATAAATAAAATTTGGTATCATCGAAAAGAGTTTTTGAATCAGCATCCAATGGTATATAAAATGGGTATCATATGGGTATCAAATTTTTTTAATTTTTCAATTATAATAACCTGGTGATAATCAAAAGATCCGTTTTCAAACCCTGGATGCTGTGAGATAAATTTATGTTTTTAAATATTAATTTTTTACTTAAAAACATATTAACCTATTAATGAGCACCATAAATTTATAATATAAGACTTAAAATAAATTTACGAAAACGCTAAAAATGGATTTTTCTCCTGTTCATCTGAACAAAACTAAGCTTCCGAGAAACTGTGATAATCTAGCATTTGTTATTTTTGCGACTGCGGTACAATAACCAGTCATATGGATTCTCAACATTTTATAAAGCAACGATTACGGAGTTGTGTGAGTTATGGAAATTTGTTCAAATTCCGTTAAAAAGTTTTCCAGCTATATGGAAGAAGGTGGAATACCTCACAAGGAGATATAGTTCTGTTATCGAAAGTAATCGGTCATATTGCAAAAAAAATGAAATCGTGCAAACTTTATACAAATATAGAATCGCGAAAAGATTTTTTAAAAATTTTATATTTTTTATTGTTATTGTATTTTTCACATTTTGATAAATTCAAAAATATAAAAATAAAATATTTTGCCTATTTATGAAAAAAGATAAAATACATCGCGATTTCCGCGTTTTATGTGAATAATTAAAAAAAAAAATATATTCTAATATTTTAAAACAGATTCAATTTAAAAATCAGAAAATTATTTCCACATACGTAGAATTTGCATAAAAACCCGAAACGAAAATATGTAAATATTTAGTTAAATATCTCAATTAGTAGGTCGCAAGTGGTCAAGTTTTAAATACCATTGGATGCTGCTTCGATGATACCAAATTTTATTGGAGCAAAGTACAAAAAAATTCGAAAAACTGAAAAATACCTTTTTTTAAAAATGGCCCAGTTCACGGATGGTCAACGCTAGAACCAAACTATTTTGGGAATCATCATAAAACATATCAAGCTTTATTTTCAGAGGGGTAACAAAATCACTTTTTTTTGAGTCGCTCTAATGTACATGTATTCAGTAAAAGCCTTACCAACAGTAACCTTCTTCAGCCGGACAGCATCCTTTTTGCTGTATTACCTTTGCTTTTGGTAATAAATGTAATATTATGTTGTCACATCAAGTCGATGAATACACCATGTCGACGTCGACTAGTTATCAAAAATCTTGCAAAAAATTCCATCTACTTTTTTTTTATCATTTTTGTTTTTAATCACTTTAGCTCATTTGTTACGCTATCTACAAATCGAAATGAAGTGTTATTCAAATCGAACGAAATTTTGATTTCAATTATTTACAAAATGACTAGTTTTTCCTGTTTTTAAGAGTTATTCTTGTAAATATAATTGCTACTCAATGAATGAAGTATATAAAAAGAAATATTTCTATGAACTTTCTTTACAGACTCGTTTTCAAAATTTGGGCGATTTTAAACCCACTTCATTTCGATTTACAGAACATACCTGTTTGTTTTTTTTTTTTTTTTTTTTTTTGACCGATTTCAAATACATTTTAGAGTTTGTTTCCAATTTTGGATTTTCTTTTTTGTCATGTTCGCGATACAGTCGAATTTTTACTTTAAGTTTTCTAATTATTTACAGCTTTGACGATTATTAATAAACGATGCCACTGGTAGCAAGGTTTTGCGAATTTCCACTAATTTAGAAATTTTTTTTATCAAATTTTTGCCATATATTTTAATTTTAGGAAATTTTAAGATATTAAAATTGCTATTTCAGCAATCTTTTTAGAATTTTTGCAAATTTCGCGTGGCTTTGTTGGTCTTTGAGGCAATCAAATTTGTGCCCTTCTTTTAAATCTTCATTTTTTTTTAATTTTAAACGTATGTATTTAATAAATATCGCATTTGTTCAACAATAGCGTATTACCTCGAAATTTAATTTTTTAATTTTTGGAAAAAATCGACACGTAATATTTTGCTATTTTGTCTACTTTTGGTAATGAAACGGTTGGTTAAAAATTTATTTTTCATAAGCTTTTAATGTAAAATAAAAAAATTTTTTGGCTTCCAGGTCTGTGGAGTCGTCAAAAAATAGTTCTAACTCCGACCCTAACCGCTAAAATGTTCTAGCAAGAAAACTATTGTACTATTCTAAAATCAGAGGATCTTGCACAATTCTCTGTATGTTCTTTATTTTACTACAGCATCAAGGTTTTATGTTTTCACATAGAAAAGTGATTGTGTATTAAAAAATTAAGCGGTAGTGGTATTTTAAATAAATATAAAAAACGGTTTTTTTTAAATCAGTCTTTAAAAAATTTACGAGCTCCTAGAAAATTTTGTCAAATTAAAGTATTTTTTTTTTAATTTAAATTTGTTGAAAACACAAAAACAAATAATAAATTATAATCCAAAAATGTCAACAGATGCAAAAGTTTTACCACAATATGTGGCGGGATTATCCGCGGCGATGGGATCTTTCGCTCTCGGTACAGTTATCGGTTGGACAGCACCCGTTGAGCCCGACATAAAGGATGGCATGTTGGGTTTCGATGTTTCGAATGCAGAATATGGCTGGATTGGTTCGTTAATGGCCTTAGGTGCCGCTTGTGTTTGCATACCTATAGGCTATGTGATCAATGTAATTGGCAGAAAATGGACCATGCTGATATTGGTGCCACCATTTGTGCTAGGTTGGATATTAATTCTATTGGCTTCCAATGTCATAATGATGTATATTGCTCGTTTTTTGTTGGGCATGTGTGGTGGAGCCTTTTGTGTTATAGCGCCTATATACACTACAGAAATAGCACAGACTAAAATACGAGGAATATTGGGTTGTTTCTTTCAAATGCTTATTACCAGCGGTATTTTATACGTGTATGTGGTGGGAGCCATGGCTGATGTAATGCTTTCTTCAATTCTCTGTACCATAGTGCCGATTGTGATGGGCTTACTCTTTCTCTTGCTGCCAGAGTCGCCTGCATTTTTTGTTTTAAAAGGTAAAATGGAAAAGGCTCAAAAATCTTTAGAATGGCTTAGAGGCAAGAATTATGATATAAGCACTGAAATGTCACAACTTGTGGCAAATGATAAATATGCTAAAGAAAATCAAGTTTCGGTGGCAAAATCAATGGCTAAGAAATCAAATTTACGGGCATTTGCTATATCGATCTCCCTGATGTTGTTTCAGCAACTAAGTGGCATAAATGCCATTGTTATGTACTCAACAGGAATTTTTAAAGATGCTGAAACTGGGTTTTCAGATACTACTTGTACCATTTTAGTCGGCGCTATGATGGTAGTGGCCACATTTGTTTCTTTGTTTTTCATTGATCGTTTGGGCCGCCGTCCTCTATTAATGATGTCGGCAGCCTTTATGAGTTTTTGTACATTTGGAGTGGGTTTTTATTTCTTTAAAAAAGCTGCTGACGAAGAATTTGCCAAATCTATTGCCTGGTTGCCGGTTTTATGTTGCTGTTTATATGTCATAATGTTTTCATGTGGCTTTGGTGCTATACCTTGGCTTTTGATGGCTGAATTATTTTCGGAAGATATTAAGGGCATAGCGGGCTCGATAGCTGGCACCACAAATTGGTTGGCAGCTTTTTTAGTAACAAATACATATCCTTTTATAAGTGAAACTATTGGTATTGGGTTAACATTTTGGATATTTTCTGCTTTAACTTTACTGGCGGTTTTCTTTGTATTGTTTATGGTGCCTGAAACGAAGGGTAAAACATTTTTGGAAATTCAAGCTACTTTGGAAGGCAGTTCGAGTGCAAATGTATAAAGACGATTAATGGAATATATATTTTATAACCCTTATACATTTTTTATTTAGAAACAACAATTCATTTACAAAATTTTAAATAAATTTGTTAATAATGTTAAATTAGTTAAAACCGAAAATTTTTAAATTGAAAATGGTGCATTTGCTATCTTTTTTGACAGATTAGGGTTACACCACGGCTGAGTTCCACACTTCACAATTCTTTGCAGATAATGTCAAAAATATATCATCAGGTTTAACGTTGCACAACTTTTCTGAGTTCCAACAGATCATAATACATACTTTGCAGTCAAAGTAAAAAACGTATCATCAAGTTTAACGATACACAATTTGCTCATTTTGCACGCATGGATAACTTTTTTTGTGCACATTGGAAAATATAACATTGTAAAATTCTACATAGTTGCATTGTAGATGGCATGTAAAAAATTGATTAGCTTTGTTACCGACATTTTAGAACTCAGTCCACGAGGAGGGATGACACTTAATCTCACCATCAATGAATGTTATTTTAAGACGTTTTGATTTGAATGGTATGAAGATAATAGCTTATGCAGCTTATACAGCTGATCACAGGAATATTTCTGTCCAAGATCAGTAATATCATGCAGTCAGCTCTAAGTAATCTATCTTTATAACTAAGCAGTAATGATTTGCAAGTGAATGCAGTAGAAACAGAGCAATGTTTTTCCTTTTTACTAGGCGATATAATGTAGAACCTACTGTACATGTCGGTATTCTACAAGCTCGTAGACCAAATTTATACATTGGACTTACACACCGCACAGAGGAGTATTTGAGCCAAAAAAGTGGCCAAAAGGGCTAAAATGAATTTTTTATTACGGCAGTTTAAGTTGAGAATGATAGTTTCGGGACACTACTAAAATCAGGAAAGGAAAGAAACTTCTTATGTTTTTTCGGTTTTAAGGTGTTTATATGATAACTTTTTGTGGCTAAATAAAAAGTGGCATTACCTTGATTTTATTTTCGCTGAAAGACTTGATCCAAAGCTACTACTACTCAATATTATAAAATAGGCAACAATTTAATAAATAAAGGTAGAATAAAATATGTATAATTCTCTATTTTATTTTTGTTCATAAATGTTGAATAATTTATGCATTCAGATATATTATATATAGTATGTTTAAACAATTTGTTTTAAAACTAAAAAAAGTTTTTTTTTGCATTAATTCGAATGTGTATTCTAAGTCAAATTACAATTTTGTAGGTTTCATACTTTAATAGTCTTACTCCTTCAATATTTTCCAGAAATATTTACTATGCTAAAAAAATGTTTTTAAATTAAAAACATTTTAAACAATGTTATATACCACAATACATTTTGAAATATCTAATTTTAGACACATAAAAAAATTTGCGCAAGTTTGCGCCATTTCACTTTTTTCTTCTAATTTTGTTCATCAGGCACTGTTTCCTATACTTTACTTTGTCGTCATAAACGTATGTGTATTTTATTTATTGATTTTAAATGTGTAGGAAGTTGGACCATAGATAGGATAAACGACGATTTTTTAACTGACTAGGGTGGATCGAGTGTTTGTTTGACAAGTATAGGGTTTGTCATGATATTTGAGTCACGAGAGAAGTTTAAACATCTATCAATAACAGACTTAAGTCTGTAAAATCTTTTTCGTTGGATGGATTTCTTTACTTCTTCGAACAGAATTTTATTACGGCAGATAAAGAGTTTGGGGATTAGTTTGTGTGTCAAAAATGAGACTCTGTCTGCAATTGATGGAAATCCAGATTCGGCTAATATATTGGTGATTGGGCTTGTACGAAAGGCACCGCTGCTTAATTTTAAGTGGGAAGGTGCGCACCAGCCATAGATGGGGAGAGCATAGTCAATTTTAGAGAGTATTAGTGATCGAGTTATGTTCAGCATTGTATTAACATGTATTCTGACATTCTTTGACGTAAGATATTTTATAACATTTAATCGTGAATTTAAGTTTATTCGTAGTTCTGAGCAATGTTTATGGAATGTAAATCGTTTGTCAAAAATTACACCTAATATACGAAGGTGATCCACTTGCTTTATGCTAACATTGTTGAATTCGATATCAAACGGGTTACAGTTTTGTTTGTTACAAATGTGTAATAAATTGCACTTTTCTAATGAAAGTTTCGCCCCAGATGATTGACACCAATTATTGATATCTCTTATGACATTCAAATATATTTTTTTCTACGTGTATGCAGGCGTTCAAGGTCATTAATTTAATGTAAATAAAAGTTTATTTCTTTCATTCTCAATAAAATCCGACATTTCGATGGTATTTTTTCCAACATTGTAAAAAATTACAAAGTAAAATCTTTTTTGTCAGTTTACACCATTTATAAAATATATGTATATATTTTAGTATTTTGTAAAGGTGGACAACACAACACAAAACTTAAACTTTCTATCTATTTAAAATATAATTTCTTAGTATGTCCGGATGTTTGTATGTATATCATATTCTCTTTCCGAACTTTCGGAAGCCATCTGATGACATAGGAAGCATTTGGCATACTTAACGTACTTTCTCTGCGGAAGATCGTAACGAAGCCAGATTTTTGATTTTCGGTCTATGGGCGACAGCTAGTGTATATATAAAAATCGGCAAAGGCAAAACAGTTATGAACACTTTCCTCATCTGTTTGTCAACCGATTTGAACAAAAAATACACCATTTGAAAGGTATTTACATACTTACAGAAGTGCACAATAAACAAACTAAAAGAAAAATAAGCGGACAAGCGTCTGGTTCATTTCTGAAATTCGGGCTTTTGGGGTGTAAACAGGTATAACCTGTATTTTGTAACTTCTTTTTCACCCCATTTAACTTTTTAACCAATAAACATAGAAATTAAGATTATACCAAATTCGTAACTCGTACATAAATATAAATTTCGTACTTTTTCAAAATTCGAACTTTTTTACAACACATATTTCTCTAAGTTTTGACACATATGTACGTATTAAATTATGGGCTCCCACTACAATATTGAACTGTTTTGGTACTTTAATGCGGTACTAAAAAAGGACAAAACACGGGAAATAAATTTCTTTATTTTACTTGCTGCATGTGGTAATTTTTGAATATTGAACTTAGAAACTTAAAATTCTAGGAGTGAATGAGAACCCATAAGATGAAAAATATTAGCACTTTTTTGCTCTTTAACTGATCCTCTTTAAGTTTTCGTTAAAATTGGACATATAAATAAAATTAAACATGCATAGTTCTGAGTGAATAAGAATCTGCAACGGGGAACTTTTTGGTGTTTTTTCATTCTTTAACTGGTACTTCTTGAAGTTTTATTAATACTAAACCTAGAAACATGAAATTAAACATGCAGAGTCCATAGTGATTAAGAAACTATCAGCCGTATTCATAACAAAAAGTTAGCCACAGTTTATTCATAACGAATTTTATCCGTCTGCTAACTTTTAATAAATCAACTCTTAATATTAATGATGCCACATTAAAGTGCTCAAAATTGCAACATGTTTTGCATAAATCATCGCTGGTTTTGTGATTTTATTTTATATATTTTTTTATTTTTTTTGTTTTTGCCTCCCCATATAAAAATGTTAAATGTTTTTAAATTAAAATAAATTAAAAAAAAACTTAATTAAAAAAAAGACAGGGAATTAAAAAATGCAATGGTGTAGTTTGTATAATTTATTTTCCTTATATTTTTCTTGTAAAACCTATTAGTTGTTTTGTGGGCATTTGTGTTGATGCAATATTTTTTGTTTAGATGGGGCCTTCTTCGTTTAGCTAACTATATGTGGTTATAAATTAAAGATAAAAGATCACTGCAATGCATTATATTATATTTTTATTTTATTAAAATGATTTATTTTAACAAAAATCTAGAGAGATTTCCTTAAGCATCTTAAAGCTTACTTTTTAACAATTTACTCCCCCGAACATCGTCCGGTAGGGAATCTACTATCAATTTAAACTCTTTTAACTCACAACAGAAAGTATAACCTTTGGTTTCATCTGGAAAATTGGCATGTAATAGACCCGATTTTTCACAACAATTTGTACAAATTTCCTCTGCTGTATGTTTATTGGGATTATTAACGGTAACAAAAACAATGGCCGAATCACTAGGCCTGTGTACCAAAACCTTGTATAAAAATTTGGGTACTTCGATTTTTTTCTTATCATCCAAATAGATTTTTACAAAATCTCCATTCTTTTTGGGTAGCTCTAAAATACCCATATAACCGTTATACGATTCGATATCATCTTTGTAAGTAGCAGAAACCTTACGGGCCAATTCTTCGACTCTTAACCAATTGCCGGCATTAATTACTTGAAATTCTGGTGCTGCGTTGGTATAATAATATGTAGCCAACTTTTCATAACCGAAAATAAAGTCAGCATCAGCAGCTAAATGACCCCGGGCCAAGAAGTTCTTTGAATCTATATAAGTTTGATCTGCACCGAAAAGTTCTTCAAAACGTTTGATTTGATTTTTTTGTGTATAGAATGTATTTATTTCGGTGGTGCTGAATTGCATGCAACTGGCGGTAAATGGACGACGGGTACTTTCTGAAATGGAATCTAAAGAAGGAAATTTTATTATTTTGTAGTAAAAAGTTTTGTAATAACCAGATAACAAATTACGCCATTCGATATCGATCGAAATTACAATGTTATTTGAATAGAAATTTCGATCAATATCATCGAAAGCCATAATTTGGTCCAGGCTATGTGATTTGAAAACAAACCAATTTGAAATCGATAATGTCATTTTCAGTTTCTTTAAGAATTTATTTTAAATAGATTTTCATCTTTTTTTTCCTGTCCATATTCTTTTAAATTTTATATTAAAGGACATGCTCTGACAATCGCAAAATGCTAAATAGGGTTCTGTAAAGCGCAAGTAGTTTGGCGACTTCAAATTGCAATAGGGAAGAAGGGAAGAAGAATATTTTTAAGAAACCATGACAGATCGCAAGCAAAACGCACAAGTTTCAGAACACCATAAAATAAATCTGGCATTTTGCGATTTCAAATAGAGCGTTTGTCATCGCATATGTATATCGCACTTGAACATAAAATTCAAAATTTTTATTTTTTTTTCCCTTTTTGAAAACAATCGACACGTAATATTCATACATATATACACGCTGCAACGATTGGTTGAAAAACTCTTTAACATATGCCTTTAATATTAAATTAAAAATTGTTTGCCTCTACTGAACATTTTTTAATTTTTAACGATCAAGTGCGATATGTTAATTGAACTGTAGTTTTTTATTTGTATAATATTTTTAGCTCTTCTAATGTCTTTGGAAAAAGTTTTCTGATGAGCTGGCCTTAGCAACCAGCGAAATGCGCATAGAAACTAGCTTTACCTCAACAATAAATGTCAGTGTATTTATCAAAAATAAAAATTGGCACGTCATAGGGAAATCTTATTAATAATGAATTTTGTATTCCCAAAAATAACTTTTGAGGAAAAATATGTATGTGGTTTAATGTAAAAAACTCACCTCCGATTTATGTCACGTACGATATGCACCTATTTTGTTCGATATTTTGGAAAACAAAGTACCGAATGTGATACATAATTTTTTTTCATATAAAATACCCTCTAAATGAAAAATAATGATAAAATTATTTTCCAGTTACATATACATACATACATATTATACCAGCAGATACCCGGCGTGTGCTACTACGTCCCCCCTTCACGTAGCCCCATTTTTGAAAAAAATGTATAACTTATGTGTCTATAGTAGGGATCTATCTATGTTTAAAATTTCATTAAAATCATTTAGACTGTTTCGGAGAAGCAGAAATTGCCCCCTTCCTCCGCTCGTGGCCTTATTTTTAAAAAATGTAAAGCTAGTGTGTCCATACAAGAAATGTATAGCCTAAAACCAACTTCACAAAGTTGCCTTTCTAATGGAGCACATCGGTTGGATCGTTGGATGGACATGTGTAGAGACATTTTTTGTGTTTGCGATTTTTATATATGGACGAAGAAGATGACATTATAAAGAATATACACAGGAAATAAGAGGAAAATTTGTGTAAAAGAAATCAATTTTTAAAGATACGATAAAACGATATTTTTGATTCAAGATTGATTTGTTTTAAAAATCGATTTGCATCACATGCCTGATTAAAAAAAGGTAGTTCATTTTAAAATTAAAAGTTAGCAATTTTTCACTATGTTTTACATTTTAAAATAACAATCTGGGAATTTAGTTCGCATGGTGAGTACACAGAAAAAATTATTTTTCCAATTCAAACAAAAAAATTTTAGAATCAAAACGTTTTTTGTTTAAAACATGACCTACAAACGGATTTGCATATTCAAACAATTTATTTTACATTTCGTTAATTAAAAAAAAAACTCGGATTTTTTCAAACAAATATTTGTTTATTTTGGTTAAATTTGTGTTTGATATTAAAAAAATATTTCAAACAAATAATTTAGCTGAATCAAACAAAAAAGTTTACTGAAATTAATAAAAATGTCAATACAAATAATTTTCAAACAAGCGTTTGCTTGAAAATATTTTAGCAATAAATTGTTCTGTGTAATATTTATTATTAATTTTTATATAAGTTCGAATGTGTATTCTAATTCAAATTACAATTTATAAGCATAGAAATATTCCTGGAAAATATTAAAGGAATAAGACTATTAAAGTATGAAAGCTTTATAAATTATAATTTGAAAATTTAAAAATAAGCAATTTCACATTTTAAAATACGCAATTTTTCACTTTGTTTCACATTTTAAAATAAGCATATTTTCCCTGTTCTGGAACCTTAAACATTCCCCCATTTCCCCCCCTTTGTTTCAATAATACTTACAATCCATAGCTGCTCCATTCAATATACCACGTGTATAAAGGGTTTTCTTTGTTATAATACTGTAGCATATTTCAAATACTGGTCCATAAAATTGGCCTTCAATTAGAAAGCCAGTTTCATAAATGTAACCATTTCCATGTGAACACGTTTTCGAAGTTACTTTCAGCGAAGATGAAGGTATAGTTTTGCATACTAACTCCCTAAGTGTTTGAACATTTTTATTTTCATCCACAAATTTTCCTTTGGAACATTTTAGCTGGAGTGTATCGAAAGTCTTATCCTCAAAAACATTCTTATTGCCGGTACAAACCAACATTAAATTAGAGCCTTCTATTAAGGTGGTTATTTTACCGGTTGGTTTAAAAAGTTTAAAATCATTACCAGATCTTGATGTCAGAATAACTGGAGAAAATCCTTTTATGTCGTCTGGTAAATCAATAGTACAATTTTCAGCTACAGCTAAAACAGAAAATATTTATGTGTTTGAATAATAAAAATGTTTTAATTTAAAATAAAATTTTTTTTATATTATTTATTCAGGTGCTTTTTAAAGCCCTTTCTAATCGCTTCTCCTCATCTTAAACCCACCAAATGTTGTGTATGTACAAACTAATAGAATCAATATCTTCCACATTTTCTAATACTAAGAAACGTACTCCAGAAAAGTTAACGCACCTTTAAACTGTTTTTGAAATTGTCTTGGACTTTTTATAGGAAATTTCTAAATTAAATTAAAATTTTTGTTTAAATATTTGCACTAAATTATTTTATACCTACAAAAATGTTCTACATTTAACGTTAAATGGGTAGCGTTTTTAATTTTATGGTTGGTTTGTTAGGAATTTATTAAATTTAATTAATAATCGTGAAATGCAAAAAGAAAGTACAAGATTAACGTAGTTAACTACCTACGATTGCAGCAAATGACACGGTGCTCTTAATACCAGTTGAAACAAATAATTTCTAACGTTTATGATTATTTTTTAAAAATCTTAATATAATATATACATATATTATAACATTAAGAAATTGAAGCGAAATAATTTCAAGTCTTTTATTTTTGTATTTATATGAACTGATTTGGCATAGATTATGTCCCCATTCTACATCCCCAAATAATGCACATCCATAGATACATAAACCTTCTCGAGAAGGCTAAGACACACATACACACACACACGCAGATAAAACAACTTTTTTTAATATGGTCACCTCCAATAAAACTATTTTTAATGAAAATGTTTAATCATAACTTGGTGAAATTCGCCTTAATAAATTAAAAATTGTTTGAAATTAGCTACAATAATTTTCTCAAATTCTATACGATTTGTGCAACTATGTGTGTGGTGAAAATTGCTTTAAATAGCAATAAGTTTAAAGAAAATCCTACTAACACAATCACTGAATTAATTTTTTTAAACAAAGTTTGGTTTTTTCTCCTTGTCTCTTTCGATGTTAGTCATTAGCAGAATTCACCCTTGATAGTAAAGTCCCTTGTAGGCCTTGTTAATCTTATAATTTTAGTAAAAATACTAACATTAGGTGCGTTTGAGTACTTTTACAGTAAAATGCAGTAAATGAGTAAACTTAAAAATTTGCTCTCACAATAAGCTGTTGTCCAAAAAAGTTTGCGAACGCAAAATTTGTAAAAATTCGTACAATAAAGGAAACAGCTGATGGCAAATAATTGAAGTGTTTGAAAAATGTTTACACTTTTGACTACTTAACTCGTTTTCTTATCGGTACTCGTTTAAATACTTTTTGTAACACGAATATTTTTGGAAAATACAAACAAATTATTTTATGTAATCTTTCATATTTGTTTGTTTTTTATTTTATTTGAATTTGCTAATTTGTGTCCGGCTAAATTTGATCAATAGTACACGAATACTTTTTTTACTATTGATAACTTTAAAAACAAGGGCTGTTCTAAGTACCCGAGTACTTGACACTTTTACAACTCCAGAAAATTAACATAACAAAACAAAGTTTCAAAAGTTGGTATTTAGCCATATAAATTCTTCACAAACAAGTTTAATTAATTAATATTTATTAATTTTATGTTTTTATTTAGTAAAATGCAGTAAAGTTCAGTAAAAACTTTTGTGTTCTCGAACGCAGCTATTTACAACACTGCAACAACAAAATGTATTAGACTAAAATATACTACGCTGTGGTTGAACAATCCCACAAAAAGCAGTAGTAAACAAAGTGTGTGAATTTACCAGAATAAAACAGTTGAAGAAACTTTATATGTCTCTTTCTCTCACTCAGCAAATTCATTAATTTAAAATGCATACGAAAAAGACACTCACGCTTTGAAGTATAAAATCGTATTAAATATAACAGAGTTGTACACTTAATACAAAGGGTGAATACCGCTATTGATTTATGGCTAACAGCATTGTTATGTTTCCCCGTCTTTAAATTTTTGAAAGTAGCATGTAGGGTGGACCATTTAAAATTTTAAATGAAAACACGATTGGGTTGAATAATTGGAGAGATCGGATGAGGTACTGCCGAGCCAGTCGTGGTAGTCATATGATGTGTTCCATTAATAAATGACAAAGTTCAACCTTTCCAATAAAACCAGAAATTTTAAAAAATAATCAGTACTTTTTTCTTTCCGATTCAAATTGAAAATGGCCCGCCCTGTATAAACCAAAATATTTGAACATTATACATTGGAACATGAACTAAGGTAAAATGCTTCGTTTGTGATGTTTGCTTTATAAACGCAAATGGTGTATATGAAATGCCATCACATTTAAATCTTTCATTTTCCCCCATTGAACATTATGTGAAGAGTGTGGCTGCCAGGAACCTACTTAGACTCTACGAGCCTTCGTTGATTAGACCTAGGCGGGATGACCACACAAGGATTCTATACGAAGTGGGTCTGCTTAATCAGGAAAGTATTCCGGGGGAATCTCGGATCATAGGAGTATGACCTTGGACTTCGGTGTAACACCACCGGTTGAGTTCCCGGATAGGGAAGTTTGGCGTGGATCCAACGGACTGTTTGAGTGTAGGGCAGTATATACGGACGGGTCCAAGATGGACACTGGCACTGGAGCTGGTGTTTTTATTGCTGACACTGACGTGAAAAGGTCATTCAGACTCCCGGATGAGTGCAATGTCTTCCAGGCTAAGATCCTAGCGATCTGGAGGGCGACGGAAGTGATACTGAGTCACATCGTAGGGGAATCTGTGGTGACAATCTACGTCGATAGTCAGGCTGCGTTAAGAGCATTGTCAAATTATACGGTGCGATCGTGCCTAGTTGCACGGTGTAGGAATGCTCTGAAAAGCTCATGTTGGCATTCACAATAAGGCTGTGTTGGGTACCAGGACACTGCAAGATGGATGGCAACGAGGTGGCAGATGAACTCGCGAGAGGGGGTTCGAATCTAGACTAATGCCCGTAATTTCTACTAACAGATATCTGGTCGGGTTCGTACCTAACATTTATCTTTACTAATCCCGTAACACTATTTTGTCAATTTCAACGTTAAATTGGCCCACGTGAATTAACTACCGAAAATTGATGGTGTAAAATACACTACACTTTAACCCGTAGGTAGGAAAGTGGTTTTAAAATTCTTTACACCATAGATATCTATACACAGCTAGATATCTATTTGTAGAAATTACGGGCATTAGAGGTAAGGGACAGAGGGGTAAAACCCCCTGATGTCACTACTATGGTGTGATACGGGAAAGATTCCGTGATGCCTTTAACCAGTCCTGGAGGGATAGAACGGATTGCACGGTGTCGAGGGCATTATGGCCCGGATTGGACGCAGGTGCAACCAGGGTTCTATTAGGACTGGATAGGAGTAGTCTCAGGACCCTTATAGGGTTTTAACGGGGCATTGTTATGTTAGGGCTTTTATGGGTAAATGTAACATTGCGATACGGATTTCTGCAGGTTGCGTGGGGATGCCGAGGAGCTAGAGACGGTTAAGCATGTACTGTGCCACTGTCCTAGGATGCAGGCAGAAATGGCTAGGAGCTAGATTTCACGATGAACTGGGGTGTATCGCTGGATGTAATCCAACCGATCTACTGGGGTTTGTCAGGGAAATAGGATGGCTGTTTCTGTTGGGGGGACCATAGGGGGAATTTGTCCTACGTATTTACTGATCTGTACCAAACCTTAGGTCTATTTTCTACTTTTCTTCTTTACTTCTCTTTTTCCTCTTATCTCCTATATTGAAGGGATTCACAACGGACCTCATTGGTCTCCGAGTGAATATGCGCCCTTGGGCGCATAACCCTTCTTATCATAACCTAACCTAAATCTTTCCTTTACTTTTCAAGTGTATGTTTTTATATTATTGTGGTTGCATATTGAATCAAAAGCTTAAAATATTTAATTATTTAAATACATATATGTATAGTTACATACGAGTACGTTTTCTTCAAAAAAAATATGTACGGTTTTTTCTTGATTGTACGGTTTTTTTTGTATTCATTGTACTGTTTTTCCGAATTTTAAATCTGGCTACCAGAGTCTGAAGTGTCATTTATTTATTGAGAAGATTACCATTTACGAATCCGGATCGTTTAACGACCGAAGAATGCGTAAAAAAAGTTAAAACTTACTACGAAAAAATGGTGGTCCAAACGTGTCCACGTTTCCTGCATTACAGGGTGATTACGGTCGTCATAATCGAGCTAGTGTGCAAGGAACTTGCAAAATTATAAAGAGACTAGAAGCGTTACAGATGTGGTAAGGCCCCGAAAATTTGTCTGAATATACTGTGTTGTAGGGTGTTAAATGGTCGGGTTTGACTAGCCGACCTGGATTTTCTTGCTGGCTTTTATAGTCGTTAAAAACACACATGTAGTACACGCATAGCATTAAAATAAATATTTGTCTTTGAAACACGTCAATTAAGCCACTTTCTTAAATCTGGCAGCTGTATAATCGTGCACTAACAAATCGATGCCATTATTTTTTTTAGCAAATTTCTAGTTTCATAAAGTTATATAAGTTAACCCATTTTTCGCCGCACCAAGTAAACTGGCAATATAATAACGAAATAAGATTTTAAGCAACTGACAGAAAAAAACATTGCAACAAAAAAACCGTAAGTGTTGGTGAATATAATCACCGGTCGACGAAAAATGGGTTGATCCATTTTGAGGTTTAAGGGGAAAAACATGCTTTTGCATGACACCCCTTTCCCTGGGCATAAACTTTTGTTTATGTATGAAAAATAAATTTTAAGGTTAATACGATAATTTAGTTGTCGAATTATAAAATTTGGGGATGACGATTAAATTATCCGATTATAATTATAGTAGAATAGCAACCCCTCAATTTCGGTTTCTATTTATTAACAATTGCTTAAGTCTAATCAAATACTTATAAGTAAATAAATACATTTTCTTTTATTAATATATACTTGACTTAGTATAATAATAAACAAAGTCTGAGCAAATAACGTACATATAAAGAAAAATTACAAATATAGTCTGAGCAAATAATGTTAAAAGAAAAATTACAAATAAAGTTGTTATTAAAAAAAAGTTAATAATATTTTAGAAACTTATTAAATTTGTACGAATCGAAAATAATTTTAAAACTGTTTTTGTTAATTTTTTTTTTGGATAATGGCCCAAAAATTTTCGTTGTTTTTTTTTTTTTTTTTTTTTTTTTTTTTTTTTTTTTTTTTTTTTTTTGCCTTAAGAGGTGCGATATTAGCCTTGACAATTTTCCACAGGTTCTCTGTTAATCACCCTTATCGCAAATCTTAAGGGAATAAATTCTAGGGAAAAAATTTTTTATTTCCATGAACAATAATTTGGTATCGCCAATTATTAGGGAATAAAATAAACATCGTTGGAAAGTCTTACATTCTATTGTGAATTCATGTTATTTAACCCAGCCCTCCAAGCAATTGGTA
This sequence comes from Pollenia amentaria, assembly GCA_943735925.1. Classification (NCBI taxonomy): domain Eukaryota; kingdom Metazoa; phylum Arthropoda; class Insecta; order Diptera; family Polleniidae; genus Pollenia; species Pollenia amentaria. The sequence goes on along the minus strand of OX031010.1, from coordinate 29,908,104 downwards.
GAGTGTTTATCGATTGTCTACGAATTTTAACTACTTCGCCACATTTGGTAGTTAAACAGTAGATTTTTCGGAAATTAACAACAACAAAATACGGTAGAATCGCATTATGAGTTCTTAAATTATACTTTTTCGTCACTTTAATGAGTTGTTCAGATAATTGTAACAGTTATACAACTGCAACAATGGCACAATTGAATATTTCACATATTATATTGACTTCTTCGCAACGATTTGCTGTTTAATAGTGAATATTACAAAAGTGAATATAAAAAAGAGCACAGTTTGTATTTAAGTTGCCATGTGATCGGTGCTACGTGCGTGTAAAATAATATAAATATTTAAAATTATGTAAAATAGAGTGAAATTTTTAATATTTAAAAAATAAAATAGTTATAGTATTGTACTTAAAATTAGGACTCCGCGGAATCCAAATGTTACCGAAAAAAAATGTTCACGAAAATTGTATAAATGAGTGCACAAAACAGCCCAAACTTATTCATCGGTTAGATTGGTTAAAGTTTTAATAATTTCTCATGCATATTTTTTTTAGAGCAAATGAAAATGAAATTAAAAATAATAATTTGATAATTATATTTTTTAAAGGATATTAGTGATTTTTTTAAACTGTCTGTTTATTTAATGAAAATTAGTGTTTTTGTTAAATTTTTCTAGTGAAAATCAACAATAACGTTGAGTGAAGAAAATTTAATAAGTTTTGTAAAGCAATAAAAAGATATGCCAGTTATAATATGATGAAAGTTTACAAAGTTAGTGTTTGAACAAATTTGTGATTTTGTGTAGTTTTCTTTAACAAAATTTGTCCACATTAGATTTTTAACTTTAAAGCATTAACAGCTATTTTGATTAAATGTACTGTAGATTTTTTAATATTTGTTTAACTTTGAGCTCATTTATTTGATATTTTACTTAGATTTCCCTTACAAAATCAAACAAAGATAAACAGTAAAATGACCCACCTTTTATTATAAAGAACAATAAGAAAAAATGTAACTTCAAAAGAGTGCTTTTTGGAGCCAAAAGCGATACTACTAAATTTAATTGATATTAAACTACCAATGCGCACTAATTCGTCATAAAATGTAGACACTAAGTGGATTCTTGAAGTTAATATTACCATAGTGGGACACTTCTTCCCGAACGATGTAACTACATCAATAAGAATTGAATAGCAAAAGCGATAGATTTGTGCTTAATGGGGAAACTATTTAGATTATTTTTCGATCGAAATTGTGTGCAGGGTAACTTTGAAGACATTTCTGACGACAGTGATTTTTTGACACTTGCATGCAAGTTAATGTCAAAACTATAAACAGAGTTGCCAAATTTACTTGATTGCAGAAACAATAACAATAGTTTTAACTTTTTTTAAGTATATTTAAAAAAATTGCGTTTATTTTTTTGCAAATATACCTATAGTAGACAATTGTTTTAATTTTAAAACATCAATCTCAATAGAAAACGTAAAAATAATTATTAATACCAAATGTTTGCATAAAAGTGTATCGCTGTTTTGCTGTTGGTAACTCTGATATATAAACAAAACAAATGAACTTGCACTTGACTGTGTAAGTCCCCTTTTACAACGTGGCAAGTGGAAGGCAGACATTTTTCTTATTCTCTTTTGAACTTGCCTTTACCTTTTACAATCGCGAAATTAATAGACAGACAGAAATTATTCGTTTCCTTTCTTTGTTCATTTTCGCTGTTGACGGAGACGAACATTTAACAGGCAATGATATATAAAATAACATTGCTGTGAGAAAAATGATATGAAGCAACAACATGCAAATTGCGAACAGTAAAAGAGAAACATGAAAAATGTCTAGTACAGATAGTCATGTACTACACTCTCTACCTCTACAACCCCTCGCCAACAAACTTCGTCTGTCTGCCTTCCACTTGCCACATTGTAAAAGGGGACTAACACTCAAGCTACTTGCAAGACTTTCGGCTATTTCTTCGAAATTTTCGTTGGTAATACGTATACACCACTTGCAAGTAATTACTTGCATGGCAGGGTTATTTGTTATGCGTACTTTTGTAGTTTTCTTAACATTTTCAGGCCTGTCACAGAAATCAATTCCGATAGAAAGTGATTTCGTTTTTGGTGAACCAAGATACGAAATCACTTCCACTTTCGATCAGAATTGATTTCTGTGACAAGCCTGATTATCTCAAAGAACGTCGCAGAATGAGAGAATACATTTCTTGATGTTAATCTTAATATTAGACAAGGGGAACACGCAGCGTTGCCATAATTTTTTTGAAAATAACTGCATCTTAAGAAAAAAAATGAATTTAACTAAAAAAAACTGCACATAAAAATAGACAAAGTAAAAATATATAATTTACTTAATATTTTTTTTTTAACATATGTACGTGTAATACATAAACAAATACATATTACATTGTATATTATTAACGAGTTAAGAGGGGTACACAAGGACATGTAGTCTAGCGATTTCTTTTGTTTCCTCAATTAATACAAAATGAATTAAATTTTAGTTGGGGGTCAGATTTGCAATTTGTCAAGTTAACATGGAAAATTGCAGCAATAAAATTTTTACAATGTTATCTCAAATTCAACTTAAAAAAAGAAACATTAAAAATCACAAAATGTTAACAGGGACATAATTAAACTTCCAAAAGTAAAAGCCAAATAGGCAAACATGTCAAAATTATACATTTGTTCAATACTCTTGCGTTGTGAATATGGTTATTTTACAAAAGATTAAATCACGTTTGTAGAAAAATCTACATGTTGTATATTTTCCAAACTGCTAGTGCTAAATTTAATCATTTAAGTGAAAATTTTGCAGAGTCAAGAAGGAAACGACGCAACATAAAAATTTAAAAGAATAAAAGTATTTTATTAGAATTTATTGAAAAAGTATTAATTAGGTTTGGGTGGTTTATTTGTTAACAGAAAGTGCGTGTTTCCTAATCCGTTTGTGTTTTTTGATCGGCTCTTAAAGCTTGCATCTTTTATACGAGTATGTGTTAAGCAAATTAGGTAGGATTATGGCTTAAGAAAAAAAAATTATGTAACAAAATTAAAATTAAAAAATTTTAACGCAAAAACTGCACAATTTACATAAAAACTTATTTGTTTAACAAAAAGCTTCAAAACTGCTCAAGACATAGAAAAACCACAAAATGCAGATAAATCTGCACATTTGACAACGCTGATTATAATATTAATACTAACACCATTTTAGAGTCCACACGTAAGATAATACTTTCTTCGACTGAATTTGACGTTTGCTGATATAAAAATCTTATATCTTATCTCAGGTTGAGACCCTGTGTAATAACTTCTCATTATTCAATAAAAAGCATAGTATTTCGTTCCGATTCATATTATTAGAAGAAAAATTATTATTGGTGAAAATAAAAAGAAGAAATTCGAGAGATGCTTAATCTCAATGCGAGACGTGTTAGAATAAAATTATTGATTTAAAAATTTTACAGAATCATTTTCCTGCTATATTTAACCATTTAAAAGGTACTACATAAAACAAAGAGTTTAAAGTCAAATAAGGGGGAGTCTCATATAAATTTATCATCAAGGTTATAGTAGGAGTCGGAGTAAGAGTTAGCGTTAGCGGTTGGAGTCGGAGTTAGGATTTTTTTTGACGACTCCACAGCTGTGAATATAGCCCATTGTAGCTTGTTTGCATTCCCACTCCTTTTAAAAATTTAATTTAACAATTAAAAATAACAAGAAAACTATTTACATTGTGCTTTCTTTTTTAGTCCCAATCAAAATATTTGTGAAAAAAGACACATAATTTTTGGGAAAAAAAAACCCACGGGAATTAAAATAGACGATGTCATAATTTTTCAAATATGCGAGTTTTTTTCACGATTCACAATTGCATCTTTAGGGAATAGGGAAATATTTCGAGCGAAAAAATATTCACGATAGGGGTGAATAATATTTTTGCTTAAGAACCACTTATTTACTATCTAGATATAAGCACTTCAGAGGCATTTTTCTTCAGGATAGAGATGTTTGTCCATAATATTGGTCCAATACCGTTACAAGAAAAACATCCCTATATCATCATGTTTTCACCGATTTACAGTCTTTGTGGTGCATTTTAGTGATACCTGTGCTTTTTGAATGCACAATCTCGCCCATACCATATAACCATGAACAACAACATATAGCTCCGATATTTCTTAATGTAAAGAGTACTAAATATCAAAAATAAGCCAATTCGCTTCAATAGTTTAGGGTTTTGGTACGAGAGGTTAATAGCAAGCTAGATTGTTAAAATTGAGTTCATTCTCTACACATTGGATATTTTACTTTTACAACTCAGTGAAATCGATCTTTTATACATACAAATATTCTCCCAGAATAAGGATTTTAGTATGAAAGCTCACATACGAGCTAGAGGAACAGTTGGCTTTTCAATACTATGGTGAAGGGTATATAAGATTTTGCACAACCGAATATAGCACTTTTACCTGTTGCGCTATAGGAGGAAATATATGCCTTATATTTTCATAAAAAAATCGAATTTTATTAATATATTAAAGTGATTACAGATTTTCATCATTTTCGCTCTAGGACAGCTGCAGCTGGTTGACGAAATAAATGCAATTTAATTTTTTCATACTATAAAAAAATAGATTTTCAATATAAAAAATCGAATTTTGGCAAAATATTAGAGTGATCACAGAATTTCATCCTTTTCGCTGTACGACATTGAAATTAACGAAAAATTTCCAAAGGGAATCGAAATTTGGCAATATATTAAAGTGATCACAGATTTTCATCCTTTTCGATCTTTGACAGCTGGTTGACGAAACAAATGCAATTTTATCTTTTAATACAAAAAAACTGATTTTCTTACTTTCTGCTCTACAACAGCTGTTTAACGGAATTAATGCAATCTTAAGTTTTCATAAAAAAAAAACTATGTATTTTCATATAAAATATTTTAAGAAATGTTCTCTACACAAATACCTCGAAAAAAATGTTGAAAGCGGAAGATCGTTACAACATCAAGAGGGGGGCTTCCCTCTAATGCGATGAGAATACAATTTCGATGCGAAAGCGAAATGCCAACTTTGTACTCTTTATCACTTTCGGAAAATTGTTTGAAAATTTAGCAATACTGGCAGTAAAAATTAAAGATGGCGCAGATTGACAGTAAAGGCCCAACCATAATGTGCTTAAGTTGGCTTCAGCAAATGTGCGAATACATGTAAATCATATGAGGCAAACCATATTGAACTTAAGGAAACGTTTTGTTAAGTTTTATGAAATTGTCATTTGCTTAAGCAAAGTGCGAAATTGATCGCACATTCCGTACGGAATCAAATGTTTTTTTATTTTGTTTTTGTTTTTTTAAATACATTTGAGAGACTTTTTATAAATTTTTGACAGTAGGTTAAGCTAGGCTATGCATATTAGGGTTTGGCCTTAAGTCTCAATTTACACGTTTCATCTTTTGATGCTCAGCTTCTTTTCAATTCCCTATTGAAGATGACATTATGTTTACACGCAGCAACCGGTTTCAACTTTTTTTGCTTCAAAACAACAACACTTTTATTCAAAGCGAACCAAGGAGAAAAAGAAAAGACAAAAATTTACATACATCCATTGTTGTGCATATACCTACGAATGAGAACACAAAGCGTACTGCCCGAGTACAGGAATCTCCGTACCAACGCCTTATTTCTTGCTTTCCTCTCCTTAAAACACAATAGGTGAGCATCAAAAGATGAAACGTGTGAATGTAGACTAATGATATGTCAAAATCAAGGCGAATTCAACTACAGGTGGTGTCAGAACTACAACAATCCAAAAACAACAGAAGCAACATAGGGATTTTTGCATTGCATTGTTAGTGTTTACTGTCCAAAATGTCAACCATTCCTAACAAATCAAAACAAAGTGGCTCGAACTGTCAAAATCAGATGGTGTTTCGACACCAACTGTAGTTGAATTCTTGGTCAAAATATGTAAATAAAATTCATATTGGAAAATTTATATAAAATAAATAGTGATGATTTACGAAAAGAAAAAATAAAAAGATGCGAAACACGAATACGCAAACGCATTAATGAGTTGCAATCACTAGATTTGCTCCAAATTTCTTTCGAATCGCAATGAAAAGTAGCCCCCAAGTTACAAAAATGAGAAATCCTTTAATAAAAAAATAGAACCACTTCTTGTCATTTGGATTGAAAATAAAAACCTTTGAACAAACGGTAATTCAAAAGAAGCTTTAACTTTATTGGAAGAGCTAAAAGAAAATTATCCGTTATTTTTCCCAGCTAAAATTATGAATCTAGGAAACAATTAAATGAAAATCAATACAAATGTATGGAAAATTAGCGACGGGGAATTACAAAAAAATAAGATAACGAACAGTTTAGTACAAATTTAACTAAATATTTGGCTTAAAATCATTTTTATTTTAACTCGTATAATTTTTATTTCAACATTTTATTTATAAATTTATGCTAAACATAATAAATAATCTATTTTAAAAAGTTTATAAAAAAAATTTTATATTAAATATTTGTTCTAATAATTTTTTTGTTATTGTATTAGAAAAAAAAATAAATAAATAAAAAAATTTTAATAAGATGTGAATAAAATATCTACATTAAAATTTATTTACAAAAGTAATTATAACTAATATTAGGGGTATTCATAACATATTTATTAACAATACAAAAAGTCTTTTACTTATAAAATAAGTTAAAGGTAGAAAATTTATTATTAAGAAAAAGTTTTGCCATTAAAATTACATCACATTAAGCTGCCAGCAGCATTTCTATATTATTTTTTTTTTCTTTTAATTAATTAATCTTAGTTTTTTCAATTATATACAAAAAAAAAATTACAAAATATTTTTGCGATTACCCTAATTTAGCCAATTTGTAGGAATTAAGTCAACATTGGACTTACGCCTTAAAATCTGTAAAATACGGTAATAAAGCAATATCCTAGTTAAAGCCAGGTTCAAGTGTTACTTAAAGTTTTAATCCAAAAACGTTTTCCAAGATAAAAAAACGCACGCTCGCTATATCCATTTAAAAGATCACAATCTTCAAAAAAAAAAAAAGGACAATTTGATTATGATCTTTTATTGTGCTGTCACGAAACAATCCATGAATGTATTATTCCTGAAAAGAATGTAGATTTTTCACATTAGTAAAATCGTTTTTAAAAGAAAAATTATATAAAGAATCAAATATGTTAGAATCTAGAAGTGATTTAAAATTTGAACAAGTAAAAAGGTATCGTCAGTGCTCCCGACCATATGATACCCTACAAATGTTCAAAAGTGTACCCTATTTGAAAACCATTGGCAATCATGGAAACATAATTAAGGTTAGTGTTAGTGCTATTAGTGTTTTTGTTTTCCCGCATTTTTGCTTGAAGAAGTGCAAAAATGTTTTTTTGCGTTCCAGCAATTTTGGGTGGTTTTGACAAATATAGAGAGTAATTTTCATTTCACTCTCATTAGTCCGAACTTGCCCGAGATCTTGTGGAACACACCTAATGTTTTTTAATTTTTAATGCTATATCTTATTTACTTTGTTCCATGCAGCTGTGTACATTTTGTTGTTTACATTTTATTTTGCTTTTACTCCTTTGTTCTTCCTGCAATGAAGCGAATCAAGAGTAAATTTATTTTCTTGTCATTTTATTTTTCTTTCGCTTTAACTAGTTGTTTTTATAACTTTATTAATGAAGCAAAGCAAGAGTGAAATTTATTTTGTATTAGGATTCAGATTTTGGATTCAGAATGGGGGTATTCAAAATATAAAAATATAAATAAAATGGTCGCCAGGGCAAACCAATAATTTGAGTTTTTTTATTGTTGTTTCAATATAAACTTCCAAGCGAAATTTTTTATTTTATTTTGATTGGCGAATTTAAAATACGCCTGAGAGTTTTTGGTAAAAGATTTAAGGAAATAAGTTCTCGTTCTCTTTAATCTAGTACCAAACAGTCGCAGGCGTATTTTAAAATCACCAAATACGATAAGAGTGTTGTTTTGTCGATAAGATAACAGCAAAAATTCAATACATATTTCTATTTAAAATTTAAAATAATTCTAGTTTTAAAAAACTTAATAACTATAGCTGCGTTCGAGAACACAAAAGTTTTTACTATTTTTCAGGGACATAACCGTTATAACCAATATTTGAAAAAATCCTGAAATAATAATTTATCACGAATTTTTAAAACCTGCTCTCTGAATAATAGTTACAAATAACCAATATTTTTTTTGTCTTTGGTAACCGTTATAGTTTGTTTCTGTTTTTTTGGGCTTCCATAACCATTACAAAAGATTATAATTTTTTTTGGTCTTCCGTAACCATTACAAAAGACTTTTATTTTTTTTTGGTCTACTATAACCATTATAAAAGATTTTAATTTTTTTTGGTCTTCCGTAACCATTACAAAAGATTTTTATTTTTTCGGTCTTCCATATCCATTCAAAAAAATTTTCTTTCCTTTTTTTCGTTTCTGTTATAAGGGAATTATCTTCATTTCATTACTGAATTTCTTCACAAATTTTATGAAAATATTCATTGGAGTTCAGCCAATGACACTCCTAATAAAATCTATGAAACAGGTTTCGTTACAGTCAATGTTTATGAAAAGCTTCATAGAATTAATGAACCTCTTTAAAGAAACAATAAATCGTCAGGTAATGAAGCATTTTATAGAATCTATGAAACAGTTTCGTAAAAATCATTCCTAAAAAGAGCTTCTTTAAAATACCCTTTTTATTACCATTTGTAATACTAGCAATATTTGCATTTGTTGCGGTTTTTGTTTAAGATTTCTTTACCCTCACTTTAGAATCGATGAGATTTTCATCAATTTTAAGCGCTTGTTTACACTTGTTTCAAGATTTTAAAGAATTGTGTTTAAAGCATTTCAAAAACACAATTTCGGAGGCCGAATGGCAAAAAATCGACATTCTTGTTTCAAGCTTTAAACCAAATGGTATTTCACCTTGGTAGATCGAAATTTGATTTTGAATGAATTATTATCTATTTTAATTGATTTGCATGTTCTTCCTAACTTCTGCTTTTTCTTACTTTTTGTCAAGAATTTTTCTTGAAATCCAAAGTACATTTTGGTTTTCAAATATCAAAAAATTTGCGGATCCTTACCAAAATCAATAAAAAAAAGTTCGTCCTTGTGCAAATATAAGTGAGTGTGCGAAATTTTATAAAAATATCTTAAAATTTGCGAACTGTAGCGTGGTTATAGAAGACAGAAAAAATAAAAATCTTTTATAATGGTTATAGAAGACCAATAAGAATAAAAATCTTTCATAATGGTTACCAAAGACCAAAAAAATTAATAATCTTTCATAACGGTTATCAAAGACCAGCAAAAATAATAATCTTTCATAACGGTTATCAAAGACCAAAAAAATAATGATATTATGAAAGATTAATGGCAATGAAAAGTTAATGGCAGAACTACAATTTTCTGGATAATTTATAATTATTATTACAGGACCAATTTTTTTCAGTTATTTTTTCCATAACCTATTGGATATTTAAAAAATAATAAGAGTTATTTCGGGTCCCTGCTATTTTTTACTGAACTATACTGCTTTTTACTAAATTGCGTTCGCGTACACAAACTACAGTAAATGAGAACACAAATTGAGAGCGTAAAGTGACAGTTTTTGACTGAGTACTTACAAATTTTTACTGCAGAAATTTTTGCAGTAAAATTTAGTAAAACAAAAAAACATATGGTTCAAAAGGTAAATAAACAAAAGTAGCAAGCAAAAGGCATACAAATTGTGAAAAAATTGTTTAAAAAGAGAAAAGTTGAAATAAAACTAAAATAAAAACAAAAAATGAATTAATATTAATGAATTAAACTTGTTTGTGAAGAATTTATATGGCTAAATACCAACTTTTGAAACTTTGTTTTGTTATGTTAATTTTCTGGAGTTGTAAAAGTGTCAAGTACTCGGGTACTTAGAAAAGCCCTTGTTTTTAAAGTTATCAATAGCAAAAAAAAGTATTCGTGTACTATTGATCAAATTTAGCCGGACACAAATTAGCAAATTCAAATAAAATAAAAAACAAACAAATATGAAAGATTACATAAAATAATTTGTTTGTATTTTCCAAAAATATTCGTGTTATTAAAAGTATTTAATCGACTACCGATATTTTTTCAACACTTTAATTATTTGCCATCAGCTGTTGCCTTTATTTTACGAAATTTTACAAATTTTGCGTTCGCGTACTTTTTTGACAACAGCTTTTTGAGAAAGCAAATTTTTAAGTTTACTCATTTACTGCATTTTACTGTAAAAGTACTCAAACGCACCTAATATATATAAAATATTTACTTACTGTTTTCACCAGGCGATAAAGTTATATGTATGTCTTCTCTACTCAGCACTGGTTCTGCAAACGAAAGAAATTTTAAAAAATTATAAGAATTTCATCAACTTTTAAAAATTACTAAAAAAAAATTTGGGTTGTTCACGAAAGGCTTATCAGGTTATACGGTTATATGGTTATATTAATAGCTACAAAACAAATTTAAAAAAATTTAAATAAATGTATTTTGTTGTTGTGAATATAACTAAATAACCATATAACCTGATCATCAGCCTTCCGTGAACAACCCATTTGTTTTTAGTTCATATTTATAAAAATATATTTGGTTGATAAAATGATTCTAAAACCAGTGTTTAAAATGCTTCCACGTTGGCTTAAACGACTAACTCATTTATTGTAGTAGATTAAATAACACAGGTTATGTATTATTTTAATCTATTACAAAAAACGACATAGTCGTTTACGCCAACGATAACCGTTATAAGGCTCTATAAGTAAAAATTAGGAAACAAATCCTACAAAATTCCATATAAAAAGTTTTGCAAACCTTTTCTATAAAGTAGTAAAACAGGCCTGTTCTGAAAATCACTTTAGTTCAAATCACGCGATTTAAAATCACATGTGCCTTTTAATAGCACACGTGTAATATTGTGGTGTTCCGTTTTCGTGTTTTTTGGAGTAATTTTCAATTTCCGAAAGCACACCGAAAAACACAAAAACTGTATGATTTTCAGAACAGCTCAAAATCGCACGTGTGATTTCAAAAGTACGTGCTTTGAAATCACACGATTTTCAGAACAGGCCTGAAAGTTTAACAAAATACATATTGAACAAATTCTACCATTTAGTGGTTTTAGAATCGCCGGTCTGACAAGGCTGCCAACTGTTAAAATAACTGCCATATAAATTATCATTTATTTAGTTAAAAACTCGTTAAACTTTAAATTTAAATTATCTATATAAATTAAACAAATTAAGCCAAATAATGTTAGATTTGATATAAACTAACAGCCAGCCGTATTCATAACAAAAAGTTAGCCACAGTTTGTACACTACGTACAACGAGCTGCTAACTAGAATGCCGATTAAGCTTAGCAGCTTGTTAGCACAGAGTTTATTAATAACAAATTTTATCCGTCTGCTAACTTTTAATAAATCAACTCTGAATATTAATGATGCCACATTATAATACTCAAAAATGCAACACGTTTTGCATTAATCATCGCTGGTTTTGTCATTTAATTTCATTTTTTTTTATTTTCCCTCTTTATATAAAAATTTGAAATGTTTTTAAATTAAAATATATTTAAAAAAGGACTCTAAACTAAAAAAAAAGTGTATTAAAAAAAAAAACAAAATTATTCAACATAAAACGGCTGTTTATCACAAGTTGGCAAACGTTTGTCCGCTTGTTGACAAGAGTTTAGCAAATCGTTAGCTAGAGTTTGGTAAGTATATTATGAATAAACTTTGTGCTAACTTCATGCCAAATTTTCGTTATAAATACGGCTGTAAATGATTACTAATGTTATCATTGAAAATGTTTTAATATTTGTAGTCTTGAAACTTTCAAAAAATATTAAAAAAAGAAAAAAATTTAATGTACAAATAAAAAGCAGTATATAGAAATGGTTGACATTTTCTTTGGAATCTTCAAACCATAGGGAAATACAATTAGTTTTTATTAAAAAAAACACAATTATAATATTTTTCACACATTGCATAGTATGGGGGCATTTACATAGTGTATTTTCAGACATGTCTGTTTTATTCATTCTCTTTCGAACATTCTTCCAAAAACCTATTGTATTTTCACGATGTTTTTTCAAACATGTCTGTTTTCATGTCTAATTGTCTAACATCCATATAAAGGGTGGTTAAATTTTAAGGGGCGATGTTGATTTTGAATAAAACCCAAATTATTTAGGAAATTATTGTCATTTCTTTTTATTATGATAATATTGGTATGGTTTAATTATGTATGGAACAAAATATCGACCAAATTTCAGCCGCGACGTTGGCGGCACACCTCCATCCGATGGTCCAAATTTTCGATGACGCTGAGTCATAATTGAGGTTCTATGCCGTTAATTGGGTTGAATATTTCCTTTCTTTTTTGGATATTTTCGTCCCTTTTGGTATTTTAATAGCAGTGCTAACAACTTTTAATCAAATTTCCCATTTGTTTATAAATACGAATCTGTCATCGGTTCAAAAGAGTTACACAGTACGGTTTAGCTTTCGTATCGGAAATTGTTTTCGAAAAATTTTACTTTTCGAACCGAAATTCGCGGTAGCCCACCAGGTGTCAATGCATTGCATACAAAAATAAAATTCAAACTTATGTTAATAAAATAATAATTTTTATGGCGCCATGTAAGACCTTATTTATTATCTATAATGATGCAGTTGTGGATATAGAAAAGGAAAATTGGACATTCACTCCAACCCCCACACCCCAAACCGTATGAATATGGTAGAAAAAATATTCAGCCTTATTGTGGTTGTCGTTGTCGTATACGACTGTGTGGTTTTTTGTAGAAGATTAAAGAACACAAGTTGTAATTTACTTTAATCTATTACAAGAAACGGCACAGTTGCATACGACAACGACAACCACAATAAGGCTGATTACACTGCGGAACAGCTATTTTGCCGCCTGGAACTTTGTGTAATTTTTTTTACTAATTTGAGGTCGCTGATTCCAAATCTAACCTTCATTTTTCTCTATCAGCTCCAGTTTTAGAGATATACCGTTATGTCCAAAATTAAGGCACTTTCAGCACATATATTGAAATAACATGAAAATGGTGCATCATATTCCCTTAAGAAAAAAAACTGAAATTCGCTAACAATATTATCTTTAATATTATCTTTTTGGCCAGTAATTTCAGAGATATCGTTGAAGTTTTTAAAAAAACAAATAAAAATTTAAGAAAAAAAAATTTTTTTTGTTCTTTAAAAATTCATAAAAAATAAATGTGCAACAAAAGTCACAGTTTGGGTCTAAAAGCATTTAGTTCAACATATTTCGAATGAAATGAGCTTTATTTCATTGCAATCGGTGCACAACTTTTGATTGTGTTCATAATTTACCGAATTGATAAAAATTGCGATTTCCATAAAAAAAACGTATTTTAATAGCGGTATTCACCCTTTGTATTAAGTGTACGACTCTGTTATATTTAATACGATTTTATACTTCAAAGCTTGAGTGTCTTTTTCGTATGCATTGTAATTAATGAATTTGCTGAGTGAGAGAAAGAGACAGATAAAGTTTCTTCAACTGTTTTATTCTGGTAAATTCACACACTTTGTTTACTACTGATTTTTGTGGGATTTTTCAACCACAGCGTAGTATATTTTAGTCTAATACATTTTGTTGTTGCAGTGTTGTAAATGTTAGTATTTTTATTAAAATTATAAGATTAGCAAGGTCTACAAGGGACTTTACTATCAAGGGTGAATTTTAGTTTTAATTTTTAAAATGTATTAAAATTTTTAAAAGACATTTTTAAAGAGATTATTTAAACTCATTAACCTAAGAAAGCGCTGTTTCTTTACTGGAAACTTGTTTATAGGTTCAATATTTTTAGACTTATTTAAAGCAAATGGTGTGTGTGAAACGGTATCAAAGTTCTATGGTAAAATAAAACTGTCAAAAATGTCTATGATAATATCAAAATTTATACTAGTCCCCAGAGCTTGTAAAATTGCATTCACCTCAACAGTGTCAAAATGTTACTTTCATGAGTACTTTGTTTTACACACACCCAAAGTAACAAAACATGTAAAAAAAGAGTTTAAAATTTCGTGAAAATTTGCAAAAAAAAAATTTTTTTAAATAATAAGGGTAATCACGATGGGTAGTGCAAAATGTGCAAATGTGAGCAAAAATACACACATTTGCACAACACAATAACAAAATGTACGTATTTGCAATTTGCTTAATTTTACTTCGTTTGAATTAAAAAAAAATTTGAGCAAAAATAGTAGTGCATATTTGCTCAGTTGCAAATAAAAACAAACAACAAATTTTGACATACGGAAAGCCATATCTTTTTATTTGTAAAAAAGGAAATTTTTTTCACTGGTTTTAGGCTTTCTTATCTGTTAAAAATTTATTTTAATACCTATGCTTGTTCAAATTTGTAAACAAAAATGAAGAACTTTGACAACTTATGAAAGTGTTGCCAGAAGGCATATTTGCACATAAAATAAGAGTGGTATGCTCACGAGCAATCATAATATGCACTGAAAATTTACAAAGTGAAAATTTGCACAATGACCATCGTGATTACCCTTCATGAAAATTTGCAAAATATTTGCTATAAAAAAGTAAACATTTTACACTTTACTTTAAACTATAGAAAATTATCAAAATTAAACTATTAAAACGGAATGACAAAGTTATATATACCCTTTTACCTTCGGTGAAGGGTATATATAACTTTTTTCTCAAAAAAAATCTTAAAAAATTAACGATAAAGTAATAAAAGTTTTCCAAAATACATATTAAACATTTAACAAAACTAACCATAAAATGGTAAATATTTTGGAAAAATGTTTACTAAAAAGGCTTATTATAATCAGCTTCATTACGGTTCTCGATGTCGAAAACGACTCTGTACTAGATTAAAGTAACCCACAACCTGTGTTCTTTAATCTGCTACAAAATTCGACTTACGTTGTTACCGACATCGAGATTCGTAATAAGGCTGAATATAACGCAAGTTTGAAAAATTTTCATTAAAAAATAATAAAAAGTTTAAAGAAATGTACTATAAAATAACGAAAGTTGAACAATAAATTAAACAAAATGTGAAATTTCGAAAAAAAATTCTATAAAATATGGAAAATATCTTAAAAATGAGTAAATATTTTTCTATAAAATTGTGGTAATTTAAAAAAAAAAAAAGATTTAAAATATTATTAATAAAGTGAATATTTTCGAAAGCTTGCTATAAAAAGCAAATGAAATTTACAATATCTCACTATTAAAGACTAATTTACACTATCAAACAAGTCTTATGTATTTTGAGGAAAATACAACCCTGTAATGAGGACTTGTTATTGTTTTTAGAAAATTTTCAAACAATTATTATATCAGGGATGCATTTTTGTCAAAATATGTAAGACTTGTGTGATAGTATAAAGTAGCCTTAAATAATAAAAGTTAAATTTTTTTTATAAAATTCTAAAAACAATTTTGCCATAAAGCAGTTTCGCAAACTAGTAAACAGTTTTAAATTTTTGCTAGAAAACAGTGAAATATTTACAAATTCTTTAAAAATTTGTTATAAAATAATGATATTTTGCAAAAATTTCATTAAAAATAATAATAAGTTTTCTATAAAAAAAAACCCGAGATTTTGAAATATTTTTTATGAAAAAGTAAAAAATTTTGAAAAATTTCCACAAGTAATTTTGTAATCTCAACAAAATTTTAATTACAATATTTCCTAAATATTCATTAAGTAAACTGATTGTTTAGAAAACACATATTTTTTACTCCAGTTTTTATCAGTCAGCCCATTGTGCACCAGTTGGTATCTGAATTATTTGTGCGGTTTGGCTAAGATAAAAAAAGTTTCAAATGCCAATAGTTTCCTTATTTAAATAAAAAAATTTACCGCAAAATATTATAGTTATAACTTTATTTTTTTTTTAAATATATTTTTCTTTAATGTGGTTGATTATATGGATATTTTTATGTATATAAGTATGTCTGTATGTATAATTTATATATCGCCACATTAAAGACGAAATAACCTATCAGCAGTTTTCAAAAGTTTACAGGAGAGGGGAAAAACGTTATAAAATTGGAACTATTTACAATATTGAAATGAAAATTACACATTTTGATTTAAATGAAACCAGAAATATACATCGGTTGAGAAAATTTTGTTTTTCTAAACACAGCTTATGTTATGTCACTTAGGTTATTTGGAATTTTAAAAATCTGAAACCAAATAACCTATCAGCAGTACTAATAAGTATGAATAAATAACAATTTCTTTATACATATGAATATTATATACATTAAATAATAGCAGTTATAGTTTCTTTTACTGGTGTTAGCAAAAAAAAGTACTTAATGTTTGTTTAAATTACACTATGAAACAAAAAAAGTGATTTTTGATGATTTATTTTTCTCTTTTTTAAGTGGGTAACGGTCCTCTAGGTACAAAAACTGTCGAAATTTAAATTCTATGGATAAAGATTTTTAAAAACAGCTATAAGTGTTTTAATATAGAAATTATTTTTTATTTATTGCAAGTTATTTTACTAAATTAAAAAAACATTATTTCAATAAATAAATGAAAAATAATACAAAAAATTACTCAAAAAAAAACACAAAGAATAACAAATCAAATGTAACTTCTTTTCAAAAAAAGAAAAGTAAATTAAATAAATAGTTACTTAGGTTATTTGGTTTCAGAAAATTGTACACTTGCTGATAGGTTATTTGGTTATTTGCTAATCACTTGGTCATTTGTAATATTACATGTTCAAAATTTTGCACACATATGCGTTATGAATAAAAATCTATAAAAAAAACTCAATTTTGAAATTTTTGTAGATAGGTTATTAGGTCTTTAAGATGACGATATATTTTTGATATACATGTATTTCGTATAAGTTTTAGTTACTTTATTTAGATAATTTTTAAGAAACCATTTTAGTTTTAAACATTTTCAATAACTATCACAGATTAAATAATACTTATTTATACAAACAGCAAACACTGATAAATTACATTTATTAGATATTATGTTTTAAACAAAAAAAAAATATTACAAAAATTATTATTGTTAAAAAAAAAATAATGAACTGATTTTTTTATTTTAAAAATTAAATGAACGGCATAAAGTAACATTATCTGCAAAAAGGCAAGAACTGGTATAATAACACTAATATTGAGATTTTTAGTTTGGTAAAATTTTGCAAAACTTCTTGATAGTAAAAATTCAAGAAATTTTTTCTGAAATAGTTATTATTTATTGAATATAATAATTAAAGTTTTCCTAATCTCCTATACAATAGGGAAAACTGCCTAAAAAATTTTGAAAAAAGGTAAAACATCAACAAATTTAGAAAACTTTCTTTAAAATAATAAAATTTTGTAAAATTTTGTTTAAAATTAAATCAAAAACTTCGTTCAACATTTGCAAAAATTTTCTTAAAAAAAATTCCTATAAAATATTAAAAAATTATAATTAAAAATTTTTTTTGAACATTTGCAAAAACGTTTTAAAAAAAATTAAAAACTTTGAAAATATTTACTTAAATATTAAAAATTTTCAAAAGTTGCAAAAAGATAGGCAAAATTTTCCATTATATAGCAAATAGTATGTGAAAAATTTCTTATGAATGGTAGAAATTACTTCGATTATCGTATGCAATCCAAACTTTCAGATACATATGTGATGAAAAGCTATTGGCTTCAGAACGACGTTTTTAAAGGATGTGATGAATTTCGAGCGATTTTAAAATTAATTTCTGAATTAAGTTCTGAAGTTTTTGTTCAAAATACAGTTGAAAAACCATATTTGATACAAAATTTCAAATAATATGTATAATCAAGAAATAAGAGAAAAAATTTGATTTCTTACTGAAACGAAATTATCGGTTTTAAATTGTTTGGTTTAAAAATCTATTTCCATCACATACCTGCTTGTTTAAATTTTAAAACAATAACTTTGTTCTTTGTTTATAGTTGGGTTGTTCACGAAAGGCAAATTATCAGTTTATATGGTTATGTAGTTATATTAACAGCAACAAAATATATTTTAAGAAATATTAATAAATGTATTTTGTTGTTGTGAATATAACTAAATAACCATATAACCTGATAACCAGCGTTCCGTGAACAACCCAATTGTAAATAATCGAAAATATATGTATTACATTTAAAAAAAAATCAATGGTTATATTTTTGTTGAAATTATATCATTTAAAACAATTATAAAAAAAATTTTTTAAATCGTCAGAAAGTTATTTATGAGTCTATAAATCATTAAAAAAATTAAAGTTTTAAATATTTCAAACAAAATTAAGACGAGAATTCGGTTCCAACATTTCCTCTTTTCTTTCTCCTTTCTCTTTCACCTTAAAGTTCACACTTGCCTAATATAAATATTTTCTATACGCCTTCACTACTTTCTGTTTATTTTTTATTATGAATAAGAAATTAAATCGAATTATAAATGAGATGTTAGTAAATTTAATTTGAGACAAACGAGCAGTATTTTCTATTCTCCTTTTTTTATATTTCCTTTGTATTCTTCTCTCTTGTTTCCATGCTAATAATTTATATCTACGTACTTACTATTTTATTAACTAAAGGCTAGATTACACTATTATACTTTGTATTAATACATGTCAAAAACTCAAGTAATCCCTGCCGTCAAATGAGTAGCTAACTACAAAAAAAGCCAACATTAAGTTAGCTTGTATGGACTAACTTAAAGCCAACTACTAAGCAATGCAAAATTTACATTAACCAAAGTGTATACAAACACTGTATATTAATACTTAAAATTTTAAGTAGAGGGAGCCAAGTCGATTAACAAACAAACGTCATTATAGTCATTATAGTCAAAAAACATAGTTTTTTAATACAAAAACTACACTGCCCGGTAGACTAGCTGGTAGCGAGCTAGTCTATCAGCACCGAGGTTGCGGGATCGAATCCCACCAGAGACAGAAAAAAAAATAAAAAATAAAATAAAGTAAAATAAAATAAGAAAAAATAAAATAAAGTAAAATAAAATAAGAAAAAATAAAAAAAAAAAATAATTAAAAAAATAATAAAAAAAAAAAATTAAAAAAAATTTACTTTATTGACTTTTGTGTAACTATATATTTTTATAAAGTTTTTGCTGGGTAGCTACAAAAAGTTAACTTTAAAGTTAATTAAAAGTAGTGCAGAGTCGGACAATTGACTACTTCCTAGGACATCGCAATGTTAAAATAGTTAGTTAATTTCATATAAAAGCAATGCAAGTGTCAACCACCACTACTTGAGAAATAGTTAGCTTTCAGTTAATTTAAAGTTAACTGAATTTCCGACAGGGATATGACAAAGTGTGATAGTGTGAATGCAATGTGTCACAAGTACTTAATCGTTTTTTTAAAAATTTTTAAACGCTAATACTTTTCATTGGATCAGGGTTGCATTTTAACAAAAGCATGTTCATGTGTGATAGTGTGACTACAAACTGTAATGTTACATTAGATTTTTTGACAGTCACAACAAAACTCATTAGATTTCCATCTCACAAAGTATTATGGAATACGTATGAAATGTGTGATAGTCTTAAGAAATATAATCAGCCTCATTACGGTTCTCGTTGTCGGTAACAAAGTAAGTCGAATTTTGAAGTAGATTAAAGAACACAGGCTGTGTGTTACTTTAATCTACCCATAACCCTGGGTCTCCACGTAGCAATATTTATTGCGGCAAACGTCAAATTTGATTGCTCCATAAAATTTGCGACGTGTGGACCGTATATTGCCATGACTGGCAATCCATTACGCAATGATTGCTCTTCTGATTGCTTGATCAATTATTGCTTACAATCTGGTGTTAAATCAGTTGTCATTTATCTGACATTTCATTTCTCTATACGTTTGCTTATGGCAAAGCAATTTCACATGTTCTCCAGCAATATAATCAGCAATTATTGCGTCATTATTCTGCCAGTGTTTTTCCGACGTTTTTGCTTGTGCTTAGCAAAAGAAATTGCTAAGTGGATACCCAGCATAATAAGGCTGAATATAATTTTGGATGCAAATTAACGTTTTTTTATTCTTTTTCGCTCTTTTCTTTACTAAAGCCTATAGTACACGGCATGTAAAAAGACACATGCGCATGTGGTTCTGACGTAATTTTGACGTCATCACACAACACGCAATGTTTATTGTGGCTTTGCATTGACGTCAAAATTACGTCAGAACCACATGCGCATGTGTCTTTTTACATGCCGTGTACTATAGGCTTAACAATAAAAATTTATTTATTTTTTCTCTTAAAATTTGCGAAAAATAAATTAATTTGAATGCCGAATTTTAAAACACCAACTATAAACCCATTTTTTCTTTTATTCTTAAACTCTTTTCTCTCTCTCTCTCTACTACGGAGTAGTATACGTAACGTATACTGATGCAACGAATATCAATTTTTTAATATTCGCGAATACGAATATCTGCGCCGATGTTCGCCGAATACCAAAAATTCTATCTGAAATTTATCGCCACTCGATATTCAAATTCAATTGAAAAATTCCTCGTTTGCGTTGATAACAATAGATTGACAGAAATAATACTGTCACACTACTAAATGTATTTAATATTATTATGACCTTCCGATGACTGCATTTGAAATTATCAACTTCGGACATGAATGCCACTATTGAGCGTTTTTATACTTACTGACATGGTGGGAAGTAAATAAGGAAAAGCACGAGCTGGTTTAACCTACAGACAGGCAATACTTAGTGGCACCTCCAACGAGTGTTCTGAGCGAGCGAATGTAAAACCGTATTGCAATAGGCTTGAAGGATAAATTGCTTAAAAACTTTTATTTTTGAAATTCAGGCCCTAATCATGTAAAACGCAACGCAACGCCAAATAATTACATTCAGCCTTATTCCGGTTGTCGTAATCGTATACGACTGTGTCGTTTTTTGTAGTAGATTAAAGAACAAAGGTTGTATTTTACTTTAATCTATTACAAAAAACGACACAGTCGTATACGACAACGACAACTGGAATAAGGCTGATTGATTACATTGATAATTTTGTTATTGCTTACTACAGAAATTCATGTACCGTTTTAAAAATGTCAACGCCTCAAGCTATGCAGCGTTTGAAATTTTAAAACGAAATTTGAATTTATGTAGAAAGCAATAACAAAATTACAAAATATAAAAAAAATATTTATGACAATCAGCCTTATTACGGTTGTCGTCAACGACTGTGTCGTTCTAAGTAATAGATTAAAGTAATACACAACCTGTGCTCTTTAGTCTTCTACAAAAAACGCCATTCTCATTGACGACAACGACAACCGTAATAAGTTTTTGTTTGCAATATAATTCTTTGGCGTTTTACATGATTAGGGCCTCAATATTGCTCTACTGAGATTTCGTTATTAACTTAACAGGATATGAACAAATAAGACTTTACCTATTTAATACTAGTGTTGCAATATATTTTGTTTGTTTTTTACTTTACTTAAAGAAGATTATCGTCGGCTTAGTGTATAAGCCTTCCATTTTTTACATTATATGATATTTTGATACCGTTCGAAAGATAAGGAGACGCCGAATCAACTAAGAAAAACATTTACTTTAATTAAGGACTCTATAAAATATTAGAAAATAAAACCAAATATATATATACACTACATTAACTTAAATATCTGATTGATTTTTTTTATATATCTAATGCATAAAATTTTAAAGCTGAATAGACTGAGCAAATAAAAAAAAACAATATTAAAAAAGTACTAAATTTTAAGAAAATTTTTGGTCGAAAAAAGAGGATATAATTATTAAACTGCAAAATATACGCTTAAATTTGGCTAATACGAATGGCATGAACTAGGCCTATTTTCGGCTATACGAATATTCATAACATCACTTATAAATAAGTACTTTCAGGTAAACTGAAACTCTTACGTAAACGTATACGTTGCATATAAGATGTTTCGTTTTCCTTATCAAGCTTATGTATAAATACGTACTCTTACGTTAACGAAATGTTGCGTTTACGAAATATCTGTTACAAGAATTTGATGTCTGTTTATGTTAATTAATAAAACGAACACTCCATCGTTTTTTTATACAAAACGCACAAATAACAAAAGCTAAAATATGTAAATTATATAAATTTTGACAAACTTTCTATTTTCTTTTTAACACATCGTCAGCACATTATTGGTTTGCCGACCGACCATTTAAAAAAAAATTAAGTTAGGTTCCAAAACCTGTCTCACGAAACTTTTTATGGTTTCTGAGATATTTAACATTAATTTTGCTCCATATCAACTATTTTAAAGTTAATTAAGTAACATAAAAGTAGAAGTTTATTAAGTATTGTTTTGCTCTACACGCCACTGTTTGGCGAATGGTGCAAATTCCTCATACAAAAACGTACCAAATAAATTCCAATCTTTCTTCGCTTCATTGCCGTAAGAAAAACAAGTAGTTAAAGCGAAAGCAAAATAAAATGACAACAAGAAAAGAAATTTAACTCTTGCTTCACTTCATTGCAGCAAGAAAAAAGTAGTAAAAGCAAAAGCAAAAAATGTCAACCGCTCAAAACACAGTAGTAAGTATACGTATGCAGCACAAAAAGCTACTTTTTAGAAATAAAATTAGAAAAGTGGCTTACGCTGGGTCTATACATATCAATTTTTTTTTTTTTTTTTGCTAAGCACAAGCAAAAAACGTCGGCTGAATAATGGCGCAATAATTGCTGATTATATTGCTGGAGAACACGTGAAATTGCTTTGTCATTAGCAAACGTATAGAGAAATTGAATGTCAGATAAATGACAACTGATTTAACACCAGATTGCTTAGCAATAATTGCTCAAGCAATCAGAGGAGTAATCATTGCGCAATGGATTACCAGTCAATTTGCGGTCCACACGTCGCAAATTTTATGGAGTAATCAAATTTGACGTTTGCCGCAATAAATATTATTACTACGTGGAGACCCGGGGTAATGCGGCACAAAATAATGATTTTCACTTTAAATAAAATAATATTAACTTCTAAGTTCGTTAATGGACATCCACAAAAATTAAAATTTTTCTTAAGATCATGTGCCAGTGGGGAAAATACAAAAAAAATTCTATCTACAACTTTTTGGCATATGCATCAAACCAATAAAGAGCTGACGACATTTCAACACGTTTACGTATTTCAAGTAACTTCCAATCATTGAAGCCGAACACAATGCGTTCCCACGGCAATTGGTTCTACGCACCGGAACGACTTGGAGTTCAACGAACACCGACCAAGGATTATCATCTCAGCAACACCTGTACTTCAGGTCTCGTTGCTACAACAACAATAACGCTTATGTGCCCGTAACATTTACGTATGAGCAACGAGGCTTTAAGTTGATATGGAGTAATTTAATTCCAAATTAAATCCTTTTAAATTTGTATTCGAAAATGTTTTTTTATGTTGATATCGAAAGAAATTTAAATTTTTTTCACTTTCATATCTACCCGCTGTAAAAATATCGTGCTATTTTGTCTTCTTTTAGATAACGAATGCCTTTAATATTAGACTAAAAAGGGTTTTGCTTCTACTAAAAACTTTTAAATTTCGAGTTAATACCCCCTTGCTGAGCCAGTGCGATGAATGCAACAAACCTTCCTGCCTACATTTAAATTTTTTTTGGTTTTTATTTTTACTTCTTAATTTCAAAACTTGAAATTGATCGGTATTTATATTGATTTTTAACTTTATTTATCTATTTAATAAACGAGTGTATGAAACTGATTTTAAATTATTTTCCTCAATAATAACTTCTAGTTTTCGCATTAAACTTGTAAAATAAATCTATTTTTTTTTTCTTAATATTAATTTTAAACTAGAATTTTGTTTTCAATATTGATATTGTATGTATGTATGTTTAAATCACTTAATTGTTATTTTCTCAGTTACAATTAGGAATTAAAAAGAAATTTAAAAAATTAGTGTTATTACCAAACATGCCTTAAAAAAAAAATAAAAAACAAAAAGCTTTTAAAACAAACAAAAATTATAATAAAATTTAACGCTAAAATAAAATGCATTTTAACATTTACATAAAATAATTCTAAAGTTAGTAGAAAAAATTTAAAGATTTAATTAATAAAAGTATTAATTAATTAAAGAATTTTAACGCAGCTTTAGAAATTAACACAAATAATTACAACTTTTTTTTAGATATGCAAAGCAAAATGCTGTAATTGCTGCTGAACTAAATTAGTATCATGCTCTAAATTTCCATTAGCGGCATTCAAGTCATTTCTGCTACTGCTATTGCTGTTGTTAATGGTATTAGTAGTACCAGCTGGGCCTCCCAAAAGGCCCAAAGAAAGTGAGTTAGCTGAGGCCGAAGCTGTTCTGTCAACTGGTGCTGCAGCAGTTGTTGGTGGTGTATTAGTAAAATTTGTATTTGCTAAAGCACGTGATAAATTTGTTAGCCTACCAGGTATTATTCTAACGTTTTCACACGTCTCACAAATATTCAACTGTGGATGGTTGCGGAATGTACACATACTGCACTCCCAGGGTTCGCTGATTTCTTCATATTCGTCAAACTCATTCTCATCACTTTCGATCGGATCTTGAAGATCATTATAAAGATCATTATTATTGCTGGCATTTAAAGGAGCCGATTGCTGGTGATAAAATGGTGGTGAGGTAAAACAAGTGTTCATATGATTTTGTTGCTGTTGTTGTTGTGGTGAATTATAGAAATTTAGATTTGGTAAAGAGGCGGCAGGTGGTGTATGCGGTGTTGGTGTTTGACTACTATGATGTTGTATTATATCTAGACTAGTTTGTCGTGGTGGTGGTGGCCTTGGTGGCGGCCGCGTTATCCTTTGTCTTGGGAATGGTTGGGGTTGTTGTTGTTGTTGATGATAAATCTGTTGCTGCTGTTGTTGGGGCTGATAATTTATTGCTAATTCCTGTTGTAAGGGTGGCTGTGTAAAAGTGTTACCTATTGGTTATATTAAAAAAGAAAATAAAATAAAATAAAAAGAATATAAATTTTTCTTTTTGGTAGATATTATATTTTTTCTTTACTTACTACTTCTAAGCATGTCTTGACAATCTCTCCTTAACTTTGTTATCTCCTCATCCAGTCTTTCGGACAAGCCCTGAGTGGGTATTGTGCCCGTTAGTAAATTGATCTCTTGTTCAACATTCCCCAAACGTTTTTTATACTCACGCAAGGCTGCTGCCAATTTATCTCGTTTTTTCTTTTGGCGTTGCAAGATTTCTTGGGTAGGAGCTGGAAATTAAATAAATTATTAATTAAATCCTAAATCTTTATATTTTGAACATTTTTTAATCTTTTGAAACTTTAAAAAGGTTTGAAAATTTCAAAACAAATTTCAGTCCAAAGTGAGATTCTCTTTAATTTTCAAAAGTTAAAAAGAAACAAAAAAAAAAAATTTAATTGCTTATAAAAATAAAATTCCCACGGCATTTAAATGTTATTAACACCCACCAACTCTTGAAATTATAAATGGCATTTAAATTTAAATGTACAAAACATTGAACATAACAAAAAAAAAAATTAATATAGATAAAGAAATTTTAAATTTATTGCAAGCTAAACGAAAAATATACGCTTTATTTCTGTCAAAGAAAAAAGTAATATAATGGAACATTCGGAAGGGTGTTTTTTAAAGCCCGACAGAACTTGAAATTGTAAAAAACAGAAAAAATAAAATTTTAATAAAAAAAAATAATTTCGGGCATATGGGAACAAGAGCGGTGTTTTTGACGAATATTATTCTGGACGTCCATTTTCGCACAAACAATGTTGGGCTCCAAGGCGTAAATTGCTGCAGTTTTATCTATATAAAACAGTGACTTCACGTTCCCCCAGAGGAAACATTCGAGAGGTTTCAAATCGCAGGACCTTGGGGCCAATTGACAGGTCTATTTTTCGAAATCAACTTTTCGCCAAATATTGAGTTCAATAAGTCGATAGTTGTGGTCGCCGTATGGCAGGAAGTGCGATCCTGTTTAAACCACATCTCGTCCAGATTAAATTAATCTATATTTTTTAACAAAAAATCGATGATCACGGTTTGGTAACGCTTTACCCCATTGGTCGTTAGGCAAGCTCCTGCTTAACTTTTGCAGAAATAGGGTCCGATGATTCCGCCAGCAAAAAAACCTGTGCATTTTTCTGGATTTAAGGGAGTCTGTAGTGTCTGTATATGGATTTGTCTCACTCCATATCCGAAACTTTAGTTAATAAACAAACAAAAATTAGCCTCATCGCTGAACACTTTTTTTCGATAAAACATCGATGACTGATTTTCTAAGAAAATTACAATAATTTGGTTGAGTTGTTAAATCGTGAATCTACCACCATGACTTGCCAGACTATTCTGATCATCAACATCAAAAAGTAAGCGCAGTATGAATATAGTTAAACCTTTCGTAAGTACTATCAGGCTTAATAAAACACCCTTTAGAAATTATATATGTTTCATCTATCGTGTCAACAAACTCATACCAGGAGTAGATTTACAAATAGCTTAGTTTAAATTAAAAAGCGTTTCCAATAAATAACAAACAAATCGGATATATTGCAAATATATCCACCAAATCACAACTTTTTAAAAAAGCTTTTTTTAATTTCCTGCAAGTTAAAGAAAAAACTTTAATAAAAAATATGTAAGGTTTTTTTAAATCATGTATAAATTTCGAGGTACTTTTAATGCTCGAAAAAAAATGTTTTGTACCAAATTGCCTAACGATAACAACTTCCAACAGGAAGTTTCTGCTATAAAGTTGTTGGGCTGTTTGGCTAAGGAATGTTAGTCTATCGAGAGATTTATACATATTCACGTATAGCAAAGTTGTCATTGAAGTGGAAAATATCTGAACGAGATTTAAAAACATTTTATAGTAACGCTGGCATGGATCTCAAAACAATGTCGGGGAAATAACACTGCATACGAAATAACAATGAAGGCGACCTACCCAAACAAGAATGTCGTTTGGACGACATGCTCCTAGACAGCCTAGTTGGCGTATTAATGGCTCGCTTTAGGATTTTTGGGCCAGAAATCTATTGCCTAGATATAATGTCGGGAAGATCAATGTGCTACTTAGGTTTGGAAGACACCAAATTAAAGCCGTGACTCCGGTCATCAGGGATCAATGGTTAATAGGGAACATTCCATTAAGACTGGTTTAAAAAGATGACTAATGTAGGAGTTGTCAGAGACACGATATTTCACTTTCTCTGTCAATGCCCTGATCTGAGAGATATTAGGTTAAGTAATTTTGGGTGCCCTGAATTAACATGTTTAGATGTCCTATCTGATAAACTTAGTAGGACTTAAGCTCCTATTCATTGATCATAACGATGACTTGGTCAGAGCGCACATTATTAAAATGTTTTATTGAGGAATATGAAACTCTGCAAAAATTATGGAATATAAAAAGTGACATATACCATAATAGAAAATTAAAGCATAAAGGTTATGAAAAACTTTTAAAAAATCAAAACAATTAAGCCGGAAGCTTAATTAGTTATTGGCGTTGTCGTCCGCCAATAACTAACTAATTAATTACCCCAGCAGCAACTAATGCACGCGACATCATATAGAAAACCTTCACTTTTCAATGTTGGCTTTGTAATGATGTATGACATACTTGGTATTGATAGTATAAAAGCAAAGTACTCTCTCTGAAATTAGAAAGTGCGTCATACCATCAATGACTGTCTAATAGGCGATTAAGGACAATCTTACTTTTCAGCTAAATCTGGCATTAGACATGACCAAAAAATGCTAAAATAATGCTAAACTTTTTTAAAGCTTTTTGTTAAAAATGTATTACTAGTAGGGAGATCGATTATTCGACTTGTTTCAATAACCGGTTTTCGAATATTCCGAATAGTTGCTATTTTAAAAAAATCGGTTTTCGGTTAAGCATATTTTAAATAACCGGTTAGCCGGTTTTAGTTCGAATACATAAATACACAAAAATCAAATAAGTTTTTGTAATAAAAAGATAATTTAAATAAAAACAAAACAATTCACAAAGGTAAGGCACCAACAAAATACGATAAAATCCAAGAAAAGTGTGACCAGTAAATTGATCAAACTTTAACTTAATTTTTAACAATTGCTATTTATTTGCTAAAGCTATGTTCGCACCTATTAAATATTTGACGTCCTACACGTAACCACTAGTTTAATAAAAAAAATGTTTGCTTTTGCAAAACGTTTCCTGGATCAAACATCATTTAACAGTTTCTTAATTGCATTATACAATTATTTTCTTACAAATAAAGATAAGAGAGTCCATTAAAATTGGTAAAAAATAAAGCTAAAGTTTGATAAATTTGCTGGTCATGTTTTTTGTATTTGTTCGTCATATATTTGTGAGGTCTGAACAAACCTTAAGCTTTATTTGTAAGAAGATAATTGTTTAATGTAATTTAGAAACTGTTAAATGAAGTTTGATCTAGACAAGCGTTTTGAAAAGCAAATAAAAAATTATAGGAATTTAATAAATTTATTATTTAAGATATTCCCCAACTTTATTTTAAGAAGATAATTGCATAATGTAATTTAGAAACTGTTAAATGAAGTTTGATCTAGACAAGCGTTTTGCAAAAGCAAATAAAAAATTATAGGAATTTAATAAATTTATTATTTAAGATATTCCCCAACTTTATTTTAAATCAGTTTTAATTTGTTAGTGGTTAAGCATGTCTATATGAATCAGTAGTTGGTCTCTTTAATCCCGATCGAAATATATCTAGAGATAACATCTATAATAATATTTAGAATACTCTCGCACAAATTACTATACGATTTGTATTTTCATCGTACAAAATGGTGTTTGACTTTTGTTACATTTTGTTTTGACATTCTTCATAAAAAGTTCAAGTTTTCCAAAATTCAATTAAAAAATACTTGAATATACGGGTACATTTACAACAAGAGTAAGGAAAACTTATATAAATTACACATTATTAAAATAACCGGTTTATTATACCAAAATAACCGGTTTATTTGATATTCGAAAAATGCACATTTTACAATAACCGACTTGGGAAAAACTAAAATAACCGGTTAAAACCGGTCGAATAATAACCGTTCGATCTCCCTAATTACTAGTGTGAAATTTTATTCGAAACTAAATACATTTCAGTGACTAATTTTGTAACGAAATAAAAATAAATGGTTATATTTAATCAAGTGGCTAGATTTTGGTAAAGCATCTGATACATATATGTACAGTGTCGGACAAAACTAAAGCACGGACTTCCTCTTATTATAAAAAAATATTCTAAAGTTTAAAATCCTGAGATTTTATATTTATTATTTATGTTTAAGAAAGAATATACACTAAATTTTAATAAAATATAATAAAACTGCATTTGTTTTCCGATACAACATTTGTTTTTTAAAAATGATTCCCATAAGCCCAGTAATAACGCGACAAAACTAAAGCACATTAACTGCAATGTTTACTTCTTTATTTCTTTGTTACAAAATACCAACAACAAATTCCGTTAAGTTAAAAAAACAGTTATTTAAGAATATTTTTAGTATGTTAAGAGAAAATTTGCACATGTTTATCAGTTGTTACTTATCATTCAGGTGCGGTATAATTCTTTTAAGTTTTAAACGCAAAATGGCTCGAAACAAGTATTCAGCACTATTAAAAGAAAAAATAATAAGTGCTTAAAATAAAGGTGAATCTGTGACATGAATCGGGAAAAAATTTAATATACACCATAGCGTCATTTCGCGAATTATAAGCCGTTTTCGTTCGTCAGGCTCGGTGACCACTTTACACAAAGGTGGTCGACCCCGAAAAACCAGCAAACGGGAAGATCAAGCTATAATTCGTATGATAAAAAAGTATCCTTTCGTATCAGCAAGGTCAATTGCCAATCAATTATCCTTAAATATTACGCCCAGATCCATCCAAAGACGAGCTGTAGAAGGTGGATTAAAAACATATAAAACAGCAAAAAAAACCTTTTATTTCACGAAAAAATAGACAGGCAAGGATTCATTTTGCAAAGGAGCACATCAACTGGACAATGACACAATGGAAAACTGTTCTTTTCTGTGATGAATCAAAGTTTAATTTAAAAGGTTCAGACGGATTACAGCTAGTACGTAGACCAAAAGAGCAACGACTAAACCCACGGTATACCAAAGGCACACGGAGGAGGAAATGTTATGGTCTGGGGATGTTTTTCCGGCCATGGTATCGGACCAATACATAAAATAAACGGAATAATGGACCGATACTTGTATAAAGATATTTTGGAAAACGTTATGCTTCCACATGCAGAAGAAGAAATGCCCCTTAAGTGGATATATCAACACGACAACGATCCCAAGCACACGGCTAAATGTGTAAAAGAGTGGTTTATAAGTAATAAAATCAATGTTTTACGGTGGCCTGCAAAATCTCCAACACCATAGCGTCATTTCGCGAATTATAAGCCGTTTTCGTTCGTCAGGCTCGGTGACCACTTTACACAAAGGTGGTCGACCCCGAAAAACCAGCAAACGGGAAGATCAAGCTATAATTCGTATGATAAAAAAGTATCCTTTCGTATCAGCAAGGTCAATTGCCAATCAATTATCCTTAAATATTACGCCCAGATCCATCCAAAGACGAGCTGTAGAAGGTGGATTAAAAACATATAAAACAGCAAAAAAAACCTTTTATTTCACGAAAAAATAGACAGGCAAGGATTCATTTTGCAAAGGAGCACATCAACTGGACAATGACACAATGGAAAACTGTTCTTTTCTGTGATGAATCAAAGTTTAATTTAAAAGGTTCAGACGGATTACAGCTAGTACGTAGACCAAAAGAGCAACGACTAAACCCACGGTATACCAAAGGCACACGGAGGAGGAAATGTTATGGTCTGGGGATGTTTTTCCGGCCATGGTATCGGACCAATACATAAAATAAACGGAATAATGGACCGATACTTGTATAAAGATATTTTGGAAAACGTTATGCTTCCACATGCAGAAGAAGAAATGCCCCTTAAGTGGATATATCAACACGACAACGATCCCAAGCACACGGCTAAATGTGTAAAAGAGTGGTTTATAAGTAATAAAATCAATGTTTTACGGTGGCCTGCAAAATCTCCTGATTTAAATCCAATAGAGAACCTATGGGAAATTGTCGATCGAAAAATAGATCGCAGTAATTGTAAAAATTTGGATGAGCTTTTTCGCCAAGTGGAAATCGCCTGGAGCGGAATTCCAGAGAATGTTTTAATTCATTTAATTGAGTCAATGCCACGGAGATGTGCAGCAGTATTAAAAAATAAAGGCTATGCAACGAAGTATTAGGCTTAATAAATTTGTTTTGCAAATGAAATTGAAAATGTGCTTTAGTTTTGTCGCAAAAAAATAGGCTTATTAGAAGTCTAAGTTAAAATTTTTGTTATTTAATAATCAGTTGTAGTTCTTTTTTTTATTTTTTTAGTAAACGTAGTTCATAATATAAATACATAAATAATTAACATTGAAATCCAAACAAATTTGTAATTTTTTTAAAGCTATGTTGTAGTAAACAGAACTCCGTGCTTTAGTTTTGTCCGACACTGTACATAAATATGTAGCGCAGGTACTTAAATTAAATTTTAAATTTAGGGGGGCTGCAAACCTGATATATGTATGCAAAATTAAAACGATTTATTTCCATGATACTTATACAAAATTTTTTATATCATTTTATTTTTTATAGTTTAAGAAAAGTTGAAGCTTAAAAATAATTATTTTTTCAGCAGTTAACACCAAACAATTTTTCCAAACATTAACACCACTGATTTTTATCTATGTAAATACAGTGTGAAACTTCCTTGTACTTGTATGTCATAATATCAAAGGACATATAATATTTACAATCGACTTGATATCGACATGAATATTGTATTTTTTTAACAAGACAGGTAAGATGTTTCTTAACATAAGAATTATCCATTTTCATACGAAATTTCATTTTGGGTACAACTATTTTAATTCAAAATTTTTTACAATTTTTAAAATAAATAATGCTAAAAAAAGCTAAACACATTTTCCAAAAATGCTTAATAAAATGCCAACTGCTAATGAAAATTTTACAGCTAAATATAAATTTTTAATGCTAAATTTAGCTGCAAAAATGCCAAAATGGCCACACTGCTTTTCAGTAGGCAATTGAAATGGTTAAAGGCTGCAGTGATGCATATTGGAGAAGTCTAGCTTTAACACTGGTCTTAGGATTCTGAGTATCACAAAAAGACTGTTATAGGAACCCAAATAAGTGGTCCCCATGCCGGCTACCCATCAATACTATACAAATTCGTAGTTTCTAAAAAGTCTCATTCAGACGGATACTTAAAAAAATCGTCCTAGAATTTTAGAAGTATTTTCATTCAAGCCAATTATAAATAAAAATTCGCCGGGAATTTTTTCCCCTGGCCCATTTTTACTATTTAAATTCAATTGTAAAAATTAGAAAAGAGAGAAAACTCATGGGGAGTTTTTATCAATAATTGCGTTGATTATATACTTTATATGGATTTCGACAAGTATTTCGTTGTGTTGCCAATAAAATTAATACACCCACCATATTTTTGAAGGCGAGTATACAAAGAAAGGCGCACTGCATGTTAGCAAAGCTGAACAAAGTATTTTGTTTGAAAAATATAAAAGATAAATACAAAATAAAAAGAATTATAATAAACGATATACATACATATGTACATATGTATGTATAAACAAATTAACTCGTGATTAAAAATTAAAAGATTATTGCTGTGAAAGGTCCCACAGGCGGACAGCGATCGTCGGCAAAAGTTTGTCCGCCAATGGGAGATGTCTGTTTTTGTGTTCGTTTCTTTTTTTTATTTTCTGAAAAGGGAACTAAGAAAACCATAAAACTTAGAAAATCGTTCGCCTATGAGAGCTGTCCGTGAGCAATGCTTTTACTGTAGATGGACAAAAAAATGTTATAAGTGTATAAACAAATTCAAAAGAAATTCCCCATGAACTTGAAAGAAAAATTATATTCTAAGGGAGATAATTTATTTTAATAATTTAATAAGAAATCAGTAAGAATTAGGGATGCCAAACGGGAAATCCCGAATCCCGGGATTTATTTTTAAGAGTCCCGGGATTTTTAACATATCAACTTTTATGTACAAAAATTTTCGTTTTTATACTATATACAAAGAAATTATTAAAAACTATATTAGAGTTATATTTTTTATTGCAAATAATTCTTATTTTTGAGTTTAATTTTTGTTTTTGGAACACAGCGAGTATTTAAAATTTTCAATTTTTGTTTGATATATGACGACTATTTCTGGATTTTTGTATTTTGCCTAATAAAACCCATTATTTTTAGAAGAAACGAAATTTGCAGACTCAAGCAGACTAGCAAGTTCAGCTTTGGCTTAAGACAAAATCAGTCCCGATTGGCATCCCTAGTAAGAATGCTATATTCGGCTATCTTTAATGTTGGAATTTCTTTATATTTGGGTTGTCCGCTTCACAAATAATGGCCCATATTAAAAAAAAAAATATTAAATACGAGAAGAAAAGTTTCTCTTTAGAAATGGAAAGCTCAATTTTGATTTTAGACCCATAGTTTCTTGGGCACCCATTCTTAGAATTCGTCGTAGATTACGATTTTGACAACCGCTTGTTGAATTTTTTTTAATACATACAAATTGACCCACTGAAATATATAAATATATATATTTCACACGAAATAACAAACTCAGTATGCCCTCATTTGAGAATGGATTGAGAATTATTTTTATTTAAATATGTATCTAATTCAAAAATTCAAAGAATTAATTTATTTTTTTATAAATAAATAAAAAGTTTACGTTTTTAAGAACATCTACGTATTCATTTTAAAATATCTGTTTTAAACTATTTAGTTTATCTAAAAAAAGAATTTAAATAGTTTTTTGTTAACTAATAAAAGAAAATACAATTATCTAGTATAAGAGTATTTCACAAATATTGATTACGTAGGTGCTATTTTTAAAATACTTAAGGGGGAATTACTAAGAATTTTTTTATTGGTAAGGGTTTTGCTTTTATCAGTGAAAACTAGAAAGTAAATTTCAATTAATTTCTGTGTATTAAAAAATATACACTTTGTATTAAAATATAATCGATGTATTATATTTTAATACAAATAAAAATGTTTATAATGTTAGAGAATAACGACAGACTCTTTGGTGGACCAAAGTCTACATACCGTAATTAAATTTGCGGGTGGGTAGCACTT